>OZ024819.1:10277373-10877373 GCA_964017055.1 Chloromyia formosa | reverse complement strand
AAGGTGTTAAGTTGGGTTGCCACGACCTCAGATACGAGCATGGCTCTTTTTATTATGAATAAAAATCACCAGAAACAATTTTGTGTACCATGTGAACTTGTTATTTTTTTCGCTTCTGGCTGTAGAAGTATGTCCGAGATAAATGTGAAGA
Source organism: Chloromyia formosa (assembly GCA_964017055.1). Taxonomy (NCBI): domain Eukaryota; kingdom Metazoa; phylum Arthropoda; class Insecta; order Diptera; family Stratiomyidae; genus Chloromyia; species Chloromyia formosa. The sequence continues at coordinate 10,877,222 of OZ024819.1, read as the reverse complement.
TTGTGGGTCTGTTTAATCTTTGTAATACGCAACGAAAGAATTTATAACAATCTTGGTGGTTCTTTGTTTCGCGCACAATGTCCCACTTATTAAATCGTTCCCTCATGAATATGAGTAAAGTTAGATTCACGGATTATAATAAGCGCGGTTGCGGAAAGAGCGACTATGGTTGAATATACGTTGGATCTGTTAAAATGTTCAAAATATTACACGTAATAGGAATAAGAGTGATCAAGTTTGTAATGGAATTGTTTTGCGAACTGAAGTCACAAATTAGCTGCTGCTTGAAGCTCCGTATGATAGATGATACAGCTAGACGTCGAATGCTGTTAAACAATGATTTCCTTAGGATCTTTTGCAAATTGTTGTTGCCAACTTGCTTTCTTCGATGAATTTCAAAATCGGATAGTTCATTTAACTAACTTTCAATAAGTTGAATAGAACGGTCATATCACGATCAAAAAAACAAATCACAAATAACACGGCATACCCCGAATAACTGATCACCACCTGAACACCATTCTCTTCTTGACTTTTCTCACTTGAGTCTGACACAGCTGTTCGCTGTCAAATTCAACATTACTGTTGGGTGCACAGAACAGCTGTTTTGCTGCTTTCAACTTCCATTCAATTTCCAGGCTGATTACATGTATACTTGACAGATGAGAAAAGTACCGCAACTTGTTGCCGATACATTTCTCCTCTTTCAAATATCCATGCAGCCGCACTATTGAAATTGAATGGAAGTTGAAACCAACAAAACAGATGCTTCACGATATTCTATGACCATTTTGATGATCGTTAAGGCCATGTTCTCCGGGGGTAATTATACGTTCATGCCAAACAACATAAACGTAACCCACACTCCCGGCTAGAACGCGACGAACCGGGATTCGAGACAGAATCCGACGACCACTCGGCCTTTACTGGCCTCGACCATTTCCTACCCCCACTAACCCGCCATATCACGGCAAAAGGAGACACATCCTAACTTGAAATAAAAATTACCACGGTGCCCCACGCTCGTGGCGGAGCACCCTCTGCTGCTCCCTCGACGATGGGCCTAATGATTCGGCGCCCCGGGGTTGTTCCGCCCTGTCTAGGTGAAACTCCATATGGATGGGCGCAGTCGTTCCGGCGAAATAGCCGTACACCTGTCAACTAGCGCCTTCTATGAATCCAATTGGGAAATTCCAGGATGCAAACAGGAACACAACACCAAATGTGCATATAAAGGCCAACACTTCACTTGGAAATTTCCGCAAAATACGAAAGAAAAACCTTAATTTTCGAAGGGAGCGACGACCGAAGATGACACTTGCACAAGTGGGAGAGGCACTCCAGTGACTTTTTCCTCAAAACACAATACGCGAACTTTCAATAGGAGCAAACCACACAATAATCGTGAATCCCTCGCGTCGTGATCAATTTCTCGTACTGTCTATCAAATAAGCGCAAATTATATATACCGAAACTTCCGCAAAGTGACACAACCCGACCACACGATACTTGAAATCTGGAAAACAATCCTGACCAACCGCCTTCGTGGTCAGATCCAGAATGATCCCCTGACCGGTTCCTTTGTTCCGCTCTCGTGCTTCGCTTTGTTGTCAGCCTGACAAATGGACGCTTTTCATTGGCCAGATCGACGACATCATCCGATAATTCCGTTATTCGAAATTATCGGATGACGTCTTCGGTCAAGTCGAAAATGGCGCTCATTTGCTTAGTGTGGACAACCACCAAGTGAGCTTATTATGGACCAAGTACATTGCCGGCAGAAGCAGTCGCAGCCGTTTTTGCGCGAATGTGCATAGGGACCGCGAGTGCTTCCGTCGACAATATCATCAGCCCATTTCAGAGCCCTCGAAACGTCCTTTTGTGGAAATGGGATGTACCACGCGAAGTTTAACAACGAATGCAACGCCTGGTTGGACGCACCCCCGAAATATTGGAAACCCTACGAACTCGTCAAAGCGGTTCAACTTCGCCTGAACCTTTTACCGTGCCTGAGCATTCCAACGACGCCTTTCCATCTGCGTCAATGCAGGGGTGGTTGCAATAAATGCGAGTCTATATCGCATATTTTGCAAAACTGCCCTGCGGTCCATTGGAGGAGGATTGCCAAGGAGGCGCGATCCAAAGGATGGACTGTCCAAATTGAGCCCCACATCCGGTGCTCTGATGGGGAGCTACTAATCCCCGACATCTTGATGATTAAGGACGACGGAATCATAATCAGCGACGTCGGCATCCACTGGGAAGGCCCAATGCCGCTCAACCTACACTTCGGCGACAAACAGCGAAAATATTCCAAAGTCGGTTTTATCAGCAAGATAAATGAAGTTCACCCGGGGAAGTCTATCCACGTGCTTCCTTTCATCATCGGCGCACGCGGCACTTGGTGTCAGGCCAACGACCTTTTGGCCAACAAACTACAGCTGGCCAAATCAACCATCAGAGGAATAATAACTTCTACACTAGCCGGAGGAGTGAAGTGTCACCAAGATTTCATGAGATTGGTCTGGCACCAAAATTTCCAACACCGCTCAACCAACACCGCAACGCAACGTTAAACTTAAAATATCTCATTTGAATTTTTGTTTAATTTAAAGTTAAGTTAAGTTCTCGAAAATAATTTTGAATTTATTATGATACTACTTTCAAAGAGCAAGTAAGAATTTTCAAGCAATCAATTTATATATAATGAATTGTCAATTTATTGTTTTATCTTGAATTTGTTTCATGAATAAATGAAACCGGAATATAGAGGGCTACGCCCGCAATCCGAGGGTTTTGTAGCAAGCGCTTATTTTGGTATATAAATATCGGCTCGTTGCTCTTCTTGATACCACTCAGATGGACAAACAAAAAACACAATTAAAATGTCTTACCCACTTGCATTTTACATGCCAATTCATATTAAGTGATTGTAACGAAACTTAGAACATATTATTGCCTAAGGTGTTGGTTATCGTTGGCCATCAAATTGCGAACTAATATTTTTTCCTCCCCCACTATTCCCCTTTCTACAAATTACAAGAAAATGCGAAAAAATGGAATGTACTCAACATTACCTTTCTCACGACACCTCACTTGCCTACACCAGTCGATAAAAAAAAATTTGAGCTTAATTTCGCCTCTATGTGGACCCCTCCCCCCTTCCACTCGGTAAAGTTTGCCAACTACGACGCAGCGCCCCCAACTAATCTTTACCCTTTCAAAAATGATTAATTAAATAACTGCAATTCGCACTACGAAAAACAACATGAAAGTAGTATTTACACGTTTGAGGCCGGTAGGTGTGGATAGTGTCAAAATGCCTAACTTTAAATGAATGTACTATTATTAAATATTATGTGATTGTAATGAAACTTAAAGATATTATTATCAATGATGTTGGTTATCATTGGCCATCAATATTTTTGACCTCGGCTGTGCTTAAGGCGTGCAGGGGTATGCTAACTGCAACTATAGAAATGTACTATTATTAACCTTTTTTGTTGAGATATCAAAATTCTACGATTTTCGGTTTTCTACAATAGCAAAATGCCACCTTTCTGCAAATTTTCATATTTCTAAGTATAACGGTAACGAAATGCAAGGGGGGGGACAAACTCGGATCACATATTTTCCCCTCTATCTCTTTTCCCCTTTTTTCAAATTTGATGAAAATACCGGAAATGAAATGTACTCGGTGTTACCTTTCTCATGATACCCCACTTGCCTCTACCAGATGAAAAAAAAATTTTGACCTTCATTTCCCCTCTATGGGGACATCCCCTTAAAGTCAGCCTATTACAACGAATCGCTTTCTCCGGCGAATTATAATAATTCTACATACTCCCACAAAATTTCATGTTTGTAGCTTTAGCCGTTCGTGAGATATTTCATGGACAGACGGACAGACGGACAGACATTTGACCGATTTCATAAGGGTTTTGTTTTTAATACAAAACCCTAAAAATCAGGCATCACCGCATCAAACACCGATTATGGCCTATGCAGACGACTTGATAATCATGACTGATGGAGTTAAGGAAGGAAGACATCTACTTCAAATAGCGGAGCGTTTTTTACACGGTAAAAATCTTTCTTTCAATGTTAATAAATGCTTCTCCATTGCAGCTGCGACGGTGCCGGGGAAGAAGAAATTGTTCTTCTACACTGAACCGCAGTTTGCTGTGTACGATCAGCCTATTTCTGTCATCAAACCTGGGGAATGCTACAAATATCTGGCCACCAAGTACGAGCACTCTGGTCTGGCGCGGCATCAAATTCACGACTTGGACAGCGCCTTGAGCAACATAATAAAAGCTGGACTGAAGCCGCATCAACGATTCGACGCAATTTCCAACCATCTTATTCCGGCGATGATCAGCAAATTCGTGGCGGTCAACATCAACACCAAACTGCTAAAAGCTGCTGACAGGCTGGTGCGTAAAGCAATCCGGAAGACGTTGCATTTACCAGCCCATTGTAACAACGCGGCGATACATGCGGCGATGAAGGACGGCGGACTCGGCGTGTTCGAGTTTGCAAGCAGGCATAATCATATATGTCGCCAAGTGACGAAAGCATCGAGGAAGAAAGGATGGGAAGTTGTTGAGGAACCTCTCATTCGGACCGATGAAGGAGTACTTTTCAATCCGGACTTACTCCTTGTGAAGGGCGACGCAGTTTTCATCAGCGATGTTGCAGTACACTGGAAGGGTCCATCTCCCTTATCGGTGGGCTATCAGGAGAAGGTAGCCAAATATTCAGCGGAAGCGGTAGTAACACCAATCAGAAGGAGATTCCCCGACAAGGAGATCTATGTGCTTCCCCTCATTATCGGAGCTAGGGGTTCTTGGTGCCAACCTAATAACTTTTTGGTCAGCAAACTGGAGCTGTCCAATGGAACAGTAGCGAACATCATACTGAATGCACTAACTGGCGGAGTGATATGCCATCATGAGTTCATGCGCACGGTGTGGAGACGTCGTTAAATTAAGTAAAGTAATTTAGGATACCTCTGTCCTTACATCTCAGAGGAAATTGTTTGGAAGTAATTAATAACGATACAAAATGTTTTTGTAGTTAATTGTTAATTAGTATTCTAAGCGAAATACAACTTTAGCCAAATGCCTCGTCATCTAATTAGTGACGCGCATGAATGGATTAACGAGATTCCCACTGTCCCTATCTACTCACTTCTGATCGAGCACTCGTGCGAGACAGACGTGGGTGTTGGTTGGTCTGGTGATAGTTGTTCAAGCGGGATCTTGATTGTGCTTTGTGCTGTGACTTGTGTCTCACACAGAAACAATCAAACCAGTTTGCCTTCTAGCTAGATAACAGTTCTGATTAAATCGACTTTAAACTCAACGGCACATGTGTTGAGCATTAAGCCTGCCATAGCTTTGCGACGCGATTTGTAGTGACGTTGAATTTGCTAGTAATACCAATTTATTTGGTATTACAACGTATCATACTAGTGTTCTAGTGATAACAGTAAAATGAAAAAGCAATAGCGCCTACGGTTCTATTGCCGAACACGTGGAGTGCGTGCAAAAACAAGTTGCCGTTAGGCACTTGTTACTAAGTGAAAATCACAGTTCCGTGATAGTGACACGAAGTGATTAATTTCAAGTATTTAGCCTATGGGCAGTGTAAGGTGCCCCCCCCCTAGTAGTGTGAAAATAATTTTACTGCAATAGAGACGCTTGTCTCTGTTGCTAAGCAAATTGTAGAAGCACGTGGTGCTAAGTGCATACTGGAATACAGTGTTCTGTGGAAAACACGTGGCCTGTTACCACGTGGCTTGTTGCCAAGTGATAACAGTGTGGTGGTTGCATACGATAGGTGGTGTGTGCATAAGGTGTGTGTGATATTGGGGCACAGGGTCCCAAAATTATAGTTATCTCTTAAGATAACTAGAGAAAAGGAGAAAAGTGATTTTTGTGCTGACACGTGTAGTGTGTTTTCGAGGGCAATATGCCCCCTAAGGCGAGGAGAATTGTTGAGGATTCCACTACGGTGGAAAGCGATGGCAGTGCGAGCAGCATGCGGACACCGCAGGGATCGCCACGGAGGAAGAAGATGGTAAAAGGTAGTGTCACCAAGAGTTCCGAGGTGGCACTAAAAAAGGTCAGTGGTACTGTTTCTGGGCTAAAAACGGGGGGTGACACCACGGATGTCACAGTGGCAACGGATGGGGATCGGACGGATGCCGATAAGGGGAAAACTGTGAAGAAAGGGAAGGGTGGTGATGTCTTCACTAAGATGAGGACGATAAAGGATAAAATGGAGTGTGTCTTGGGGGAAGAAACGTGCCCTGCACGCACGGTGATTAAGGTTCACTGTGTCATTGCTGAGTATGAGGACCTCCTCATGAAGCAAATTGCGGCAAATGAGAGATTGCGTGGGCAAATCGACGCAATGAAGGTCTTGGTGTCTTCTGGAGGAAAGAGGGCTGGTTCGGGAGGGTCGGTGACACCTGTGGCCCATAGTGTCCCGAGCGTAGCCTTCTGCGCAGGTCGGGCAAGTTGGAGCAAGTGCTGTGCCGGCTAAAAAGCCCACTGACACATGGTCAGTGGTAATCCGCAGTCGTGGAAACAAGGCCACAAGGGAGGAAGTTGTTCAGACCGTTGAGAAGGAAGTAGCTCCGGCTCTTGGCGTCCGGGTGCACAAGATTGCGCCAATGAAGGATGGTGGTGTGGCGATGCGGCTCCCCTCTAAGACAGAGAGGGAAAGAGTAGCAGTCAGTGGCAAGTTTGCTGAATGCGGATTGGAGGTGTCCGTGAGGGACAAACTTGGACCGCAGATTGAACTCAAGGAGGTGCACTGCTGTATCGACAACGATACATTGATGGGGGAAATTTACGAAAATAACCTGAAGGATATTGTCGGGACGGAAAACTTCCGGAAGGGAGTGAGAATTGTAAGCCGCAAAATTATAGAGGGCTCAGACGCTAGATCTGATGTAATCCTGGAGACCACACCAGTTATAGCGGACACCCTGGCGAGCATGGAAAGGGTCTACGTCAAGTGGTTCTCTTACAGAGTCTATGGGCGAGACCCTTTCCCTGTATGTTACAGATGTATTGGGTTTGACCACCTCTCGCGGGAGTGCAGGGTGAAGGCTGTCGTATGCAGTAGGTGTTGCGGGGAAGGCCATACGGCCAGACATTGTATGAATGAAATTCGCTGCAGGAACTGCGAGTTCAAGGGGCTTCCGGCTGGACACATGATCCGCTCGCCGATGTGCACTGTGTATCAGGGTATGGTTGCTAGGGTCAATGCCAGACATTAATACTATGTCTGTGCTGATTTGTCAGTTAAACTGTCGATGTGCTGCGGCGGCGATGCATGAGCTTGGAAACAGGCTCCTGCAGAGCCAGGCGTCAATTGCCCTACTGCAGGAGCCTTACGTGGTCGCTGGCCTGCCTGCGGGAATGAGAACTTTTGTGACAGAAGGAGGTTGTCAGCTGTTGTAATTTGTGATCCTACATACCAGTGCGTTTGCGTCGAGGAGCTCACTAATGAATGGGGCGTGTGCGTTTACGTACGCGGGTCGTTCGGTGACCTCTTTGTCGCAAGCGTCTACTGTCCACCTCGTGTTGACATTGCCCAGTATACATGTTATCTGGATAGGGTGCTGCTACTGGTGAGCAGCTCACCTATTATCCTAGGTATAGATGTTAATGGCACTTCACCGCTCTGGTATAGCAAGGTACGTAGATACCAATCTACGTACCCACGCAACCAGCGGGGAAGTGCCATGGCGGAGTGCCTAACGTCTCACCGTATGTCCGTTCTTAATGTGCCGTCTGTGTGGTATACGTTTGCTGGGCATATGGGTCTTACTGACGTTGATGTCACCTGTGTAAATCAAGCGGCAATGGTCCATGAGTATGAGTGGCGTGTTGTCCCTAATTTATGTATTAGTGACCACAACCTCATCGAGATCAATATGATCTACGTTGAGGCTGCGGTGCAGGTGGATAGGGTGCCCAGCGCCCCTCGCTGGAACACCCGTCGGGTTGACTGGGTGGTGTATGAGGCTCGGATGAGAGAGGTGTTCGAACGTCTCCCTCTATCTGAGTTCTCGAATCTCGGTGTGAATGAAAAATGCGCGTATGTGAATGAGTGTTTGGTTCTAGTGATTAATGACGTGCTTGAGACCCATCGCACGGTGGCTCGCAAGCAGGTCACGTGGTGGACCAGAGAGCTAAGTGTCAAGAAGCGGGCTGTTTGCCGGCTTCGAAAACGCTTTCAACGTGCCAAGGCGCGCCAACATGACAACGCGGCTGAGCTTAGCATTGCCTTTAGGCGTGCTAGGCTCGAGTACCGTGACATGTTGGTAAAGTGTAAGTGCGATGATTGGAGACGCTTTGTCAGCGAATCTTCTAACGACCCATGGGGTAATGCCTATAGGGTTTGTCGGGGTAAAAATGCTCAGTGTGAAGTGTCTACCATCAATGTTGATGGTGGCACTACCCATACGTGGAGGGAAAGCGTAGCTGCACTTCTGGACAACTTCTTTCCTGCTGCTGAGCCTACTAATTCTTCTCGTGATCAGTGGTTGGAGTTGGAGGAAACTCGTCCTCCGACTACTGGGGAGATCGAGGCTTGTATTGGCCGGCTTAGGAGCAGAAAGTCGCCTGGCTTAGATGGGATGACTGGCGGGATGTGCAAGCACATCTGGCGAGCCGTCCCTGAGTATATAGAGTGTATGTTTGCGGGATGTTTCCAATCCCGAGTATTCCCGAAGAGTTGGAAAACTGCACGAATGGTGATATTGCTGAAAGGCCCTGACAAGGTCCGGTCTGATCCGTCATCTTATCGTGGTATTAGTCTCCTTCCAGTGCTTGGAAAAGTACTGGAAGGGATTCTTGTCCGGAGGATGGAGGAAAGAGTCGAGGGTCAGCTGTCCGACAGCCAGTATGGCTTTCGAGCAGGTAGATCCACTGATGATGCGTGGTACACCATCAAACGAGCTGTTGCTGACAGTGGGAGCGGGCACGTCGTTGGAATCTTTATAGATTTCAAGGGCGCGTTCGATAATCTACTGTGGGATTCAGTTCTGCGCAAGCTAGAGGCAGTTGGATGTCCAGAATTGGCCCTTTGGAGGAGCTATTTCTCGGACAGAGAATCTCTGGTCGTGGGTGAGTGGGAAAGCGTGCGAAAGTGTGCATCGCGGGGGTGTCCGCAGGGCTCCATTGTTGGTCCATTTATTTGGAACCTAATGATGGATGACCTGCTGAGATCCCTCGATGCAGTATGTAAGTGTATTGCTTATGCCGATGATCTCCTTATCCTTGTGGAGGGGAGATTTCGAGCTGATGTAGAAAGGAAGGGTACTGCACTCATGGACATCGTCCTTGAGTGGAGTTCCCAAGTGGGCGTTGAGGTTTCATCTGGTAAAACTGTGACCATGATGCTTAAGGGCAGATTGGACCGCAGTCACCTTCCCATCATTAAGATGGGAGAGGTCAGACTCAAGCGTGTGACTGAAGTCAAGCACTTGGGTCTGACTATGGGTGAAAGGATGAATTTCAATGCTCACATCCTCGCGCTGAATGAAAGATTGTCTCAAATTGTCGAGTGGATCCGTCGAATATTACGTGTTGAGTGGGGTCTCGGTAGGCGCGCGGTACGGGTGATCTACGAATCCCTGTTTGTTGCGTGCGCAATTTACGGGTCGGTGGCTCTCTTGGACCACGCGCTTGCTGTGACTGGAGGTGAGAACTTGGTAAAGTGTCAACGTGTTGTGTTGTATGCGTGTATGCCGGTGTGCCAGACTGTGTCTACACATGCCTTACAAATACTAATGGGAGCGCTTCCTCTTGATCTAGAAGTGATCCGTCGTGGGGCGGCCTTCTATATCAAGAGGGGGCTTCCATTGCCGAATGATTCGTTGTTGTCCTCTGTGAGTGTTTTGGGGAGATCCCAGCGAGAAATCGCTGGGCTTCTCATGGACTCTGTGCTATCTAGATGGCAATCTAGATGGGACCAGTCTACAAAAGGAAGAGTGACGTATGAGTACATCAGAGATGTTCGTGCTGCTAGAGAAAACCTAGACTTAGATTTTAATCTGAGTCTGGGTTTCCTCATAACAGGTCATGAATCGCTGAACGCTAAGTTGTTTGAACTGGGGCTTTCCAGAGACTCCTCCTGCCCCATGTGCGGGGATCCCCAGGAGGACTGGGTGCACGTTCTATGCTTGTGTCCGATGTACTCAGATGTCCGAGATCTTGATAGCTTCGGCATCAGGATCCGCGACGGCTTCCCTGACGTCTCCTGTTGTCTTCTTAAGCGGGAAAGTATCCTGGCTTTGAATACCTTCGCTAAGGAGGTGTTTAATCGGCCCCGTCGGCATATTAATGCAGTGGCTGAAAATCAGCCACAGAATAGTTGAAGTGTCTGCCTTGGCTTCTAGTTGCTCCTTGTACTTACTTGTTAGTGTGTTTTTGTGGGTCTTATTAGTTTTTTAAAGCAGGGAGGTGGTGCTTGCACTATCACCGGTTGAAAGACCATGGTCGATTCCGGTGAAGCCTTCGGGAAATGACTATCCCGCTTCCCCGAATAGTCAGGCCACCAGTCCGGAGTGTGCAGAAGCACTCAACTGGAAGTAGCCTTTTGGCTACGAATCCTGACCAGAGGTTCTATATCTGATAGCACGGGAGCCGGGGAGCCCTGGAGTGGCACTGCCGTGGCAGTAATACTTCACCCCGGCTGTTGAGGTTGGCCCCCTTGTGGGAGTATCGTGCTGGTTGTGGTTTACCACCCAAATCGCGGGTAGAGTGTACAGATTCATTTCTGTGCATTCGGCGTGGAGTTGCGTTTATCAACCGGGTGCCGGGACCCAAAGAACGGCAGAGGTTTAGATAGGCCTCGCATCCAGCAGTATGAACGTCAGCCCCTGCAGGCTGATGTAAACTGCTACCTCTACGCTTGCGTGGAGGGGCGCTGATTGTCGTCACCAAATCAATCCGTTGTCCTATCGAGGACCGTCTGGTAAACCCCCGAGGTAGGCACTGACGTTAAACCCCCCGGATAGACTTCCTGTCCCTATCTACTATCTAGCGAAACCACAGCCAAGGGAACGGGCTTGGAATCATTAGCGGGGAAAGAAGACCCTGTTGAGCTTGACACTAGTCTGGCATTTTAAGGAGACATAAGAGGTGTAGCATAAGTGGGAGATATTAAAATTTCGGTTTTTTTATCGACAATGAAATACCACTACTCTTATTGTTTCCTTACTTACTTGATTAAATGGAACGTGTATCATACTTAGCTGTTATTATATTATTATAATATTTAATGGTATTTTGTATAGATACGAGATTCTGGTTCAAAGTATCACGAGTTTGTTATATATTCCAAACAAATTGGATGAAATTGATCTTATGTCATGTTTGTGATAGAGTAATTCTATTTGGTATAACTGCTATACTCAGATATGATCCAATTCAAGGACATTGCCAACCCTTTACGGCATTCACGCAAGTGGATGTACTGCCTAGAGTTGAGTGAATATCCCGTCCCCGGAGCATGGCATCCATGCAATGGTAGCGGGCGGGATGTCCCTGAGTTCCAGTGCTCTGGAAATGCACTCGTAGCCGGTATTATCGAAAGCCCCCTCAATGTCAAGAAACGCGCACAGCGCGATTTCCTTTTCACTGAGGGACTTTTCGATTGTACTGACAAGGCTATGCAAGGCGGTTACTGTTGACTTACCCTTCGTGTACGCGAATTGCATACGATGTAGGGGGCTCGACAGTTCCATCTTGTGCCTGATATGCAAATCAAGCAACTTCCATGGTTTTAAGGAAGAAGGAAGTAAGGCTAATCGGTCTATAGGATTTGGGCATATGTTCCGGCTTATTGCCCGGTTTGGGTCTGAAGACCACATTAACTTTCCTCCAAGGTTGTGGTATGTACCCTAGGGTGTAACTTGCCCTAAAAAGTTCGATTAGCGGAGTTATTATGATCTCCAAGCTGTTTTGTAACAGAGCGGGGAAGATGCCGTCTACTCCGGGAGCTTTAAATGGCTCAAAGGATTCTATCGCCCATTTTACTTTGTCCATGTCAAAGATGACCCCCGATAAACTGCGAGCCCGGCTTACGGGAACCCGTTGGGGCCTTGCAGTTGGGCAGGGGTCACCATCAGACAGTACGGACAGTGAGTACTACTTTCATTTTATATTTAATTAATCATTTTTGAAAGGGTAAAGATTGGTTGGGGCGCTGTGTTTTATTGTAATTGGCCAACTTTACCGGGTGGGAGGGGGACGGGTCCACATAGAGGGGAAACTATGGTAAACAAATTTTTTCCACTGGCATAGGCGAGGTGTCGTGAGAAAGTAATGTTGAGTACATTCCATTTTTTGCATTTTCTTGAAATTTGTAGAAAGGGGAACAGTGGGGGAGGAGAAAATATTAGTTCGTAATTTGTGGGCGATATTTATATACCAGGAGGCGATATTTATGTACCAAAATAAGCGCTTGCTACAAAACCCTCGGATTGCGGGCGTAGCCCTCTATATTCCGGTTTCATTTGGTCATTCTGATTGGTCTTTGTACGTAAACAATACAAAACGTTTTATTCCTCAAACCATCAAAAGGAAATGTGCCGCAAACCCTGTACACTCCTCATCTCGCAATTGAGAAAATAATATCTCAAAACATATTACTCGTATTTGTAACGGACGGTTTGGTGGGCATCCGAAAATGCCCGTGGGGACGAAGCCTAAGGTAGTTTAATTGACCGTGAAGGTCGGGCTGTGCCATCTGGCGAAGAAAAAGGCCCCTCAACGAGCTAAGCAGCGGCCTATGCTTGCTGTAGCTCAGTTCGGGAGATGTGGGAGGGGTTTTCGCCGCTCGTTGCTCCTGTCCTTTACGTATTAACAAAAATTCATAGACCTAGGGAAGACAACACAAACAGGGGAGGTAAAAATGGGGAATAAAAAAAATAGTCGATAAGGATGGAATGGTTGACGGACGGATCAGACGCCCACACGGTCGCACCTGGGTCCGGGTGTGATGGGACCCTCGGCCTCTGGTTTCGTACCACCAACAGATCACTACTCATGGTGCTGCTTCGATCTGCTGGTGGGAGCAGCACTACCAGACCATAATATGGTTCATTACATGTGTTTCATTACATATTTTTACATGCGACTCCACCAATGCGCTGTTCAACTAGGGGAAGAAGAAATTTCTTAACGTCCTCCGGAGAAATTCACATTTGATAGCCGTCATAAAAGTTTTTCAAAATCCCCAGGAAGCTCGTTCAAGTATAGCTATGGCAGGATAGGCCTTCTTGAAGGCGCTGTACGGCCAAAAAGACGCCACGTCATTGAATCTGCTGAGAAACAAAAGCTATGTGACGACCTCCTTCAAGGCGCGATTCAACATTGCCTCACTTCCATCAACTGATAATGTAGCTCAGCAGCATTCAATGAGGGTATACCACCAAGTGCAGAAGTGGCTTTGTTTTGACAAAAAGCCCGAAGAATTGGGTTGGAAAACACCAAAAGTGGACTCCTGCCTGTAACAATCACGAGGAATGCCGCACCAGAGGAACATTCCTGTTTCGGAAAAATTAGGAGAATTCTCTCTATTTGATTAGAGAGAACTTTCACAAAACCCCAGAAATTTCCGCTTTAGGACCTACAAATCCCCCCGAGTGCGTCTTAGGTTCTTAGCACCTAAAGCGGAAATGGACTACTTATAGAGGAAATGCCGCAATGAAAGAGTTTTAAGAATTCTCTCTAAATACAATAAAGAGAATTTTCCTAATATTCACGAAATAGGAATGTTCCCAAAATACTAAGGCTGTGAACCAGTAGTGTATTTTTAACCAACTTCCTGTAATATATACATGTAAATACTACCTTCAATATTCAAATTGTTGAAGAATTACCAGCACCTACTAAAAAAAAGAACGAAAATATGTTATAAGGGAACACTTGTTCAAAGACATTATTTTAGTTATTTCGAATTTCTGAATTTTCTTTTGATCAAATTAAAAAGAATGGGTATTTTCTGAACGGAAAATTTCCTGTTCTCCAACTCTCGCTTGTGGCATTTTTACGTATTAGTAGCCGTTTTCAAGTTACAGACGTTCAAATGTAACCATAACAGGGTTTTTCGCAAAGTTGAGAAAAATCGGCGTTTTTCGACTGTCTATTGTGGCAACACCACTGGACCGAATTCGACGCAGAATTTTATGCTCTTTAATTTATCCATACGCTTTTTCTGGCTAAGATCCATGATTTTCAAGTTATAATAGAAAAACCAAAAAGTACCGAAATTTCGAGGGTTTTTGAGATTTTGACCATGTTCCGTAAAAAAAATTTGGTGGGAAGCTCCGGATTCATTCTCAACACCCCAAAAAACATGAAAAAATTAAAGAAACAAATTCTCCACCAGAATTTGTATCCCCTAATCACGCAATGGCTGGACTATGTGTCAAACGTACGCAAACAAGAGATTTAACTATAAAGGCAGGTACTCAGATCGCGTGCCGTGAAATTCCATACAAAATCACAAAATTTTTCGCCGATGAAAACAGACGTGAAATTGTCTGGAAGGTTAAATTTCATTTCACGCGTCTGTACTACCTTGAGTGAAATGTCAAGTTTGTGGATTTCACGAGGATGAAATTTTTGCTCGTGCCAAATGTACGAGAAAAATTTTCACTTAGAGGTCAGCTGTTTCTGTCGGTGTCATTCAGGTTGTGTTGTGTTTTCCCGGTGTTATTAATAGTTAGTGATAGATTAGTAAACAAAGGAATCAGTGTAAATGTTTCTTGCGGTGCTAATATTTCATTTCACCGGTACACAGATCGGGTGAAGAGTGAAAAAATGAGATGTTCCACACAATCTTTTCCACGAGCCATTTCGCCAATGAAAAGTGCTGTTGTCATTTTTTTCATTTCACGCGATCTGAATACCAGCCTTACCATGCAAAGAAAAAACATATTGTTGCGTGTACTGGGTAGGTATCTTTTACGACCCACACTGTACTAATCTCGAATGATCGATGACCAGTACAAATTCAATGGACACTAGTATGGGGATTGGTTTATTCCCATGAATATAAAGACGCCGGATTTAACTTACAACAAATGTATTTCAAGTGAAACTGTGGAGGTGTGGGAAACGCGACACGACTTGTGACTCTCACGATGCGAAGTGAAAAGAATGACATGAAGTGTGGTCCGGATTACATGACATGTTACGAGTTGTATCAGTACAAGATGTCGTTTCGGTCGTTGTCGCGTCCCCACAGTACCCCCCTTCGAGTTACATTTACATTTCGATTGACATTTAATGTATCAAGAAACGATTTAAATTCAAAAAATGTTAATGTTACTGTGAGAAATTTTCAAAAACTGATATTATTTTCAATTGTATGTAGATGATGTACGCTACGTTAATATATGCAAATGATAGGGTTAATTTGTGAAAGCTACGTTAAGTTTACAAATTTAAAAAAAAAATACATCAAAATCTAGAGTTTAAAAGTTACATGTTTTGATTTCGATTTTGGTCCGCCGTACGTTTTTAGATTTCCAGGTTGATCGAAAACACTGCGTGAAGGGTCGAACATCAGGCTGGGTTGAACATCTTCATTGGCGATGAAAGCTGGTTTGAGACGTTCAGTGGATACGTTCGTCTCCTTGTTACCAACCAGAATGGTGAAAATGCGGTCGGTTATCCTGTTGACTACTCGGTAAGGCCCAGCGTATTGTGGCCTCAGTGGTGGTTTTGCAGCATCGTGCCGCAAAAATACGTGTGAACAGGAATTCAGTTGTTTATGTACGAAAACTTTTCCCTGTCGGTGATGGGAAGTTGGGACAGGTCGTAACTTCTCCATGTCTTGTCGAATTTGCTCTGCAAAGATGTGTGGCTCGGTTGTGTTTCCATAATCGGCAAAAAATTCGCCCGGCAGTGTAAGTGTGGTCCCGTAGACCAACTCGGCTGACGAACACTTCAAATCTTCCTTGAAGGCTGTCCGTAAACCAAGAAGAACCATTGGTAGTGTATCTGTCCATCGATCGCTTTCGTGGCAAACAAGTGCTGCTTTTAACGACCTGTGCCATCGTTCCACAAGTCCATTGGATGCTGGATGGTAGGCCGTTGTACGGAATCGTTTACATCCCGTCAACTCGAGTAAACTGCGAAACAGTGATGATTCGAATTGTGATCCTTGGTCGCTCACAATTGTTTTTGGTACGCCGAACCGGGCAATCCATGTTGAGAAGAAAGCTGTTGCCACGCACTCCGCCGTAATTTCCGGAATTGGCACTGCTTCAGGCCATCTTGTAAAGCGGTCGATCATAGTCAAAATATAGCGTGACCCGTTTGATGGTGGTAAGGGTCCCACTATATCAATGTGTACTTCGCTGAATCTGCTGCTGGGAAGTGTGAAATTCATCGGCTTGTTCCGCACATGCCTGTTAATTTTGGCACGCTGGCATTTCTCGCAATGCTTCGCCCAAGATTTAATATCGCGGTCCATTCCGGACCATACATATTTTTGACGAATTTGCCGGCTAGTTGATTTTGCTCCTGGGTGAGAAGGGTAGTGGATTACATCGAAAACTGTTTTTCGAAGTGCTGCAGGAATATACGGACGTATTCGCTTCTGTGACACGTCGCAGTACACCGGATGTGAATTTCCATCCACCGCTATCTGCTTAAGCACGAGTGACGATGAATTATCGGACAACATTTCGCGAAGTTCGGCATCGTCCTTCTGGTTGTTGGCTAATTCACGAAAATCGATCGCATTTGTCATGATGATTGCCTCAACATTGCCACGGGAGAAAGTGTCGGCAACGATGTTCTGAGAACCGGATACATGGATGATGTCGGTCGTGAATTGCGAAATGTACTGAAGGTATCTGCTTTGTATTGGTGTTGCACGTTCAGGCTTTTGCATAAAAGCGTACGTTATCGGCTTGTGGTCGGTCATGATTTGGACTTGGCGGCCTTCGATCATGAACCGGAAAAACTTTACGGCTAGGTATATCGCTAGTAATTCCCGATCATATGCACTGTATCGGGTCTGTGCCGGAGTAAACTTTTTCGAGTAGAATCCAAGCGGATGCCATTCTCCGTCGGTGAGTTGCTCGAGAACTGCGCCTGCTGCTAGATCAGATGCGTCGGTTGATAAACGAAGAGGTGCGTCGTTAACTGGAAATGCTAACAGTGACATGCTGGCGATTAAATCCTTGCTTTTTTGGAAAGCGCTGGTGGCTTCCTCGGTCCATGCGACAGGATTTTTGTCGTTTTTCTTGCTTCCTTGCAAGTAAATGTTCAAGGGTGATAAAATCGATGCAGCGTCCTTAAGGAATCGTCGATAAAAGTTGACGATGCCTAAGTAACGACGTAATTCGCGTATCGTTTTTGGCTTCGGGAACTGTTGTATGGCTTCTACTTTAGTTGGAAGTGGCTTGATCCCGTCTTTCGACACTAAATGGCCAAGGTATTCGACTTGTTGGACACCGAATAAGCATTTGTCGACATTGATTTTCAATCCATGCTCTGCCAAACGCTTGAAGATTGTGCGCAGATGTTCCTTGTGCTCCTCGGGTGATGAAGATCCAACGAGGATGTCGTCCAAGTAATTGTGGCAAAAATCAAGTCCACGTAGTACGTATAGTCCGAAAGGCGTAATTACGGCAGTCTGCGGTATGTCATCTTCGACAACCGGGATTTGGTGAAATGCTCTAGCTAGGTCGAGCTTCGAAAATATTACTTTCCCGTCAAAGTGTTGGGTAATGTCGTGTATATGCGGTATGGGATATTTGTCTGGTACCGTCACGGCATTGAACCTCCTGTAATCACCGCAGGGACGCCATCCACTCTTCTTTTGGCGCATGAGAAAGGGACTGGCCCAAGGACTTTTTGAAGGTCTGCAGATCCCATGTTCTAGCATGAATTCGAATTCGAGTTTTGCCGCCTTGTATTTATCAGGAGGAAGACGTCGAGGTCGGTCAGCAACCGGAGGACCTCGGGTTTCGATGTGATGCCTCACATTATGTCGTATTTCTCCGCTATGGAACGTGGTTGAAGTGAGCTGAGGAAATTCCGTAAGGATGGCGTGATACGTGTCATTTCTATTGACAGTAGAAATTGAGTCGGCGGTTCCACCGAAATTTCGCGCATCAGCTGTCAGACCCGAGTTGCTGTCTATTAGTTTCTTGCGTCGTAAGTCCACTAATAGACCGAAATTTTTTAGAAAATCCGCTCCTAAGATTGGACGGGATACGTTTGCCACCCTAAACAGCCATTTGAAAGGGCGTCGGAGTCCAAAGTCCAACGATAATAAGCGTTCGCCATAAGCGTCGATAGTCGAACCGTTGGCTGCGAACAGTTTAGGACCACAGGGAACGTTACGTTTGTTGTGTTTGCCGGGAGGAATAACCGAAACATCGGCACCGGTGTCAACTAGAAAGATATATCCCTCGCGTCGGTCTCTAATTAGGAGTCGGTTGGTGGTTGCCCCGTCGCTGCCAACCGCATTTACAGGTGGCGGGGCAATTAGTTTTCCGGGTAAGCACAAGGTTTGGTGCACTTGCGTGCTTCCTTTCCAAAACGACGATGGTATAAGCATGTTGTCTGTTTCTTTTCCTTGTCGGAATTCGATCGCGGGGTGCGGGAGCGAGATCGCCTATCCGTTTTAGTGTTTGTCTTCTTTGCTCGTGCCTCAAATTTGTCGAGACGCTGGTGAAGACTAGCAATTTGCCTGGCTAACTCGGCTGTGTTGCTTGGATTGAGTGTGTTGTCGGCACTGGAAACGGTTAAGACGGTAGCAGAATCCTCCTTTTCTTTAAGGATTTTATCCGCCATTTCGGCGAGGGCATTAACGTTAACATTCGCGGTGATGCTCAAAATTTCACGAACGCGCGCCGGTAATTTTTGGAACCAGAACATTTTCAGTGTGTCATGTGAAAGTTGATCGCCAACTAAGTATTGCATACGTCGCAGCAATTGGGACGGCTTGTAATCACCGAGTTCCAGATCAGAGAGTGCTCTGGATAATCCGTCCTCTGGCGATTCAGAGAATCTAGAAATTAATTTAGCCTTCAACTCCGCGTACCGATTTTCCCTTGGTGGGTTTTCAATTATATCCGCGACTTCGTCGAGCACTGACATATTTAAAGCGGCTGCCACGGCATTGAATTTAGTCGCATCGGCTGTTATGCGACTATTCGCGAATTGCGACTCAATATGCTGAAACCAGAGCTTGGGACGTTGTTTCCAAAACTCTGGAATTTTGGTTTGCACCGATTCCACGTAACTCGACGGAAGATATGATCGCGTGTCAATAGCAGGTCGCACCGGGGTAGTCGGTGTTTTCGAAATTGTTGTCTGTGTATGTTCTTGCTCAGACGGGGCTTCGCCACCATGGGGCACATCTATTTTGGCCGTATCGATTGTCGTCATGATCACGATGTAAATGGACAATTGTTACCTGGATTTGCGTTGATATGCGTTCGCGCAAGTTTCCGCTAATGGATAATTGCAGGAACTGTAGCAAAATCGTTTGCAGCTCACGTTGGAGTTGAATTTTCACCAAAAATCGAAAATGGCGACTGCTCGAAACAAGATCGTGCAAGTTTCACGACAATGTTGTCAGATGTGTCAGATCTTGTTGCTGCTGCGTGTCTGACGACGGGTTATTATGGCTATTTAGCCTTCGTCGCCGGGTTATTTTCATCGGCGGGGTCACCACTATGGGGATTGGTTTATTCCCATGAATATAAAAACGCCGGATTTAACTTACAACAAATGTATTTCAAGTGAAACTGTGGAGGTGTGGGAAACGCGACACGACTTGTGACTCTCACGATGCGAAGTGAAAAGAATGACATGAAGTGTGGTCCGGATTACATGACATGTTACGAGTTGTATCAGTACAAGATGTCGTTTCGGTCGTTTTCGCGTCCCCACACTAGGCTATTCTTGAGCCATCTATAGTCTAGAACCTTCTCCAAACAGAAACATTGAAGCGGATTCTCGAACCTTCGTTGAGTAAGCACCCGAGACTGGAACATCTCGGAAAATCTGGAGTCTTCGCTAAATTGACAAATGCATGGATCTCCACCTATAAAAGGCAGATGTCACCGAACGAAGGGGCTGTGGAGCCGCGTTAGGTCGAATTCTCACCACCAGAGCAAATAACAAAAAATGTAAGATACTCGTAACCAACTACACACTTAAGCGATCTTTGTAGCAAGCAGACGTATTTGGAGTTCGGAATAAAGTTATTATATTGTAATTATAATCGCGATTCTTTTATTTCGGCTCCAATTTGTAACGCTACAAGTGGTGACCCCGACGTGATCACAACGATTCTCCAGCGTTTTTGAAGATCGAAACAGGCTTTCATCATATTTCGCCGAGCGATGTGCCATTCGTACAAGCACAAGCAGCGCCGCAGGAACCGGTAGAGCGTGTCGAAGCTATGCAAAATATTAAGCTGCCACCGTTTTGGCAGCGACGCCCATCGTTATTGTTTGCCCAGGCAGAGGCGCAATTTGCGGCGCATAAGATCAGATACAAGTAAGTTCAATGCTATTATTGCGAGAATCGACTGCGTGTTTCTGGAGCAGGTCGCAGATTTGGTATAAAAGCCACCGCAATCGAGCAAATACGCAATTTTGAAAGACCGCCTCATATCTCGTTTTGACGATAGTCCAGAGATTAAACTGAACCGTGTGTTAACGGAGGTAGAATTGGGAGACCGAAAGCCATCGCAATTATTCCGCGAGATGGTAGCATTGGCAGATAACCAGCTGTCGGAGGAAGTTATCAAAGCACTGTGGCTGCGTCGTTTACCGGGCCAGGTGCGAGCAATTCTGAGTGCGACGACACAAAAAAACACTGAGACCCTTATTATGACAGCGGACAAGGTGTAAGCAGAAATAAATGTATGGCCCACACCATCGATAGCGACTATAAATGAGCCACCAAATCAATCAAGCGCTAGTGACTCTGCTGAAATCAGCAGCATCTTCGAAAGATTGGCAAAGCTAGAGAAGGGTATGCGATTATTGTAAGGACGAGAGGGTTCAGTCGACATACGTCCACCGCGAAAATCGAATAATGCGCAAGAGAACACAAAAATCTGTTTTTATCATAAACGCTTCGGGAACAGGGCGCGCAAGTGCCACCCGCGTGCAAATATCAGGTCGCGGAAAACTAAAACTGTCGTCGAGTAGCGGTGTGGACATTGACGACATTTCCGAGTCACACCGACTGTTATTACGAGATGGGCGAAGCGGAATGCTATTTTTAGTTGATACAGGAGCCAGCGTATCCGTAGTACCACGTAAGAAGAACGATCGTGTCTCTGATTTTAAACTATATGCGGCGAACAACTCTATTATTCACACGTACGGCGAGCGCGTATTAGAGTTAGATTTCGGATTCCAAAAACTCATGCGTTGGTATTTTCACGCGGCGGATGTTGGTAGGCCCATAATTGGAGCAGTTGGAGTTTAATCTCCTTGTCGATGTGAAAAGAAAGCGGCTCGTGGACGGACATTCGCTAAAATTTTCAATAGCAGAAGCGCAAGAGAACAATCTGTTCGAAACCCTGTCTGCCGTTCGTCCGAATAATGAGCTTTACGGTTTACTTGCCCAATTTCCAGAGCTGACCGCATCATCAAATTACACTAAAACTCAACCACATACGATCGAGCATCGTATAATTACATCCGGACCGCCCGTATCGGAACCGCCTAGACGTTTGTCTGCCGAAAAGTATGCAGCAGTCAAGAGAGAGTTCCAGTATATGGTGCAAAAAGGCATTTGTCGCCCGTCCGATAGTCCTTGGGCGAGCCCATTACATATGGTACGAAAGAAATCGGGCGAATGGAGACCATGTGAGGATTTAAATGCAGTCACATTGCCAGACCGATATCCCGTAGCCCACATTCACGATTTTACGCACAATCTTTACGGCAAAACGATATTTAGCACGATCGACTTAGAGCGGGCATATCATCAGGTTTCTATTCGCGAAGAGGACATCCCAAAAACTGCCGTCTGCACTCCCTTTGGCTCGTTCGAATTTCTTAAAATGACCTTTGGCCTATGTAATGCTGTGCAGACCTTTCAGAGGTTTTTGGATTCGATTTTACGCGGCTTAAACTTCTGTTACGCCTATTTGGACGACATCATGGTCGCTTCCAGCAACCCTATTGAACATGCCGAACATTGAAATATAATTTTTAAGCGTCTGAGTGAACATGGCATCAGGATCAACATCGAAAAGTGCGAATTAGGAGTGAAAAGCGTAGAATACCTGGGGTATCTGATTTCCGAAAAAGGAACACGACCATTACCTCGGCGTATGGAGGCTATAGCGAATTATAAGCAACCCCAGACTGTTGTGGAGCTCCGGCGGTCCTTGTTCTATCGGTGGATATGGGTTGGCCGATGATTCCTCAATCGCGGCGAAATTTATGGTTCAGAAAATCTATCACAGATTTCAAAACATGACTTATAATTTAGAACTGTCATTGAATACAGCCATATTCAGGACCCCATCCAGTTATAGAGCGAATCAACAGCTCAGTGTACCGGATTCAAGTCGACGGTAGGGAGATAACAGTGTCGACGGAACGACTTAAGCCCGCTCATTTACCAAATGCTGATCTTCCTGACGAACCAGTAATCATCAATCATTTTATCGTAAATCGAGAAGCAGGACGGGCCAGGACTTACGCAGCATGCGACTGCATTCAGTTACGCCTACGATAACGCAACGTTGTAACACTTTATAAACGTTACTTGGAGGGGAGTATTGTGGAGCCGCGTTAGGTCGAATTCTCACCACCAGAGCAAATAACAAAAAATGTAAGATACTCGTAACCAACTACACACTTAAGCGATCTTTGTAGCAAGCAGACGTATTTGGAGTTCGCAATAAAGTTATTATAATTATAATCGCTATTCTTTTATTTCGGCTCCAATTTGTAACGCTACAGGGCAGTCATGAAGTAGTAGTCAGACTCGACACTCAGTGGCGGTTGGATCGCTATAAAGCGGGATCGGAAAGGTTTTCGTTAACGAATTGTTATTGCTAGTTTTAACGTTTGTTGTTAGTACGCGTGTGTACATAGTTCGTTTTATAAATAAAGTGTGTGTTTTTCAATCGAAGTGTTTTCATTATTCAGCACAAGCATATCTAACGAACCTGTTTTGGTTTCGTGGTTTCGCTCAACAGAGGAAACATTACAATATTTTCGTTTGCTGCGTCCTGTGGACGTTTCTCGCGCACAGTATAACAAGGTGGCAAAGTTGTCAAATTCCATTTGATAACCGCAGCACCAAAGTTTCTTGTTATGGTGAATTTTCGAATTTCGGCGCAAAATTTATTGTAGCGATGTTTTAAACCAGTTTGGTTCTCCACCAATTGAAACTGACAACTACAAGCTATGACAGCGCTGTTATTTTCTTGCAGCGCATTTCAGTACAATCTAAGCTACAAACCAACATGTACTTACATATCCGACCGACAAAAGGTAATGCGGCGCTAAAGTCTCGTAGCGAGGACAAGAATCAATACTGTAGTCGACTGATTGACCACTCGCATTAGTCTAGCGCTGTGGTATGTGTATACACTCCCCGACAAAGGGTTAAATTCACCGTTATTTCGTCGGAAGATATAATCAAACAGGGAGGGACGATCTGCATTATTAATTTTTTTTTCCGAAATATAAAATATCAGAAATTATACAAATAGTTCGAATCCGCTGAGAATACAATTTTCTGTAATGCCCGAACCAGATTGAACGCAGAATGCAGCGCCAGGAGCAGCAGCAGCGAAATGTCAAATTCAAATGCATGTATTTCCTTTAAACGCGTGTATGGCACGCAGCGATCGATCAGCCGATCCGTCGCCCGATATCGATATCGGCCGATGGATTCATGGTAGCCTCAAAACCAGACACGTCTCAACGCAAATGTCGAGAAATTTAGACATTGTTTTTGAACTCCATACATTCTCAGTAGGAGATATCAGCTATAACGGGTGTTTCGAAGTCGGTCGTCAAAAGAATTAAAATAAAAACGGCTCAAAATCAGTCTCTAAAGGCGAACCGTGCAGGAAAATGTGGCAAGAAAAGGGTCACTACTCCCCATATGGAAAGAAAAATCAAAGATGTCGGCATTGAGAATGGTAAAGAAAGTGTGGCTTGTTTGACGACATTGATAAACAATGAGGGAATTGGAGTTTCGAAGAGAACACTCCAAAGGCGGTTGGTAACTCTTGAACCAATTGACGTTGATTTTTGGTATGCAACCCTGAGGTGAGAATCTGTTTGAGTTTTAGTAAATTGGGCCATAGGCGCCGACTATTGAGGGGCATGGTCCTTCTTGACCCCCCAAAAATAACATGGGGGGGGGGGGGGGGCTCGCAATATTGCAGGCGTATTTCCCATTTCACATCCATGTTAAAATGAACCGTATGTATGATACTTATTAGCCGGGGCGCCCGGCCTAGTCGATTAGGATTTGAAAATTCTTGCGGATCCTTCATTTTTGTCGACTATTTCAAATTTTTGCTAATGAAATTACCGTCTGAGGGAAATCTACTACAATAGAATTTGAACAATCCATTTTGCCTGTGCACGGTTCTTGTTAAAGGTATCCATATACTATCTAAGAAGATCGAGAGGGACGACCAGAAAATGTTCATCTTGCCCTGCATTGAATCATTTCATTCGCGCGGAGTTATTTAGCGTACAGGAACCGCTTAACTTGTTTCTGAACCGACTTTGGAAGTCGTAAATCATCAGAATTGGAACAGTTTTATTACCCATGCCATGTTGTACCTAATTTTCCAGGAAAACCATTTGCGCCCGCTTCTTAAACAGAACAGAAGTGAAGAATGTATTGATCGCTCTGAACCCCAAATTTCAGGCGGGATGAAAATCATTTACAAAAAAAAATTGATGAGCTGTGCATTTAGTGCTAGAAAAATCTTTCGGACCTAGCTAAAAGCCACGGCGCGGCGTTTAACTTTTGGAAAGTGCGGGTGTAATCAGTTCATATCTCAGTTTTGTTCAAGAAGCAGTCAAAGTGAGTTAATGTTTATTTCCTCTATAAAATGGATCGTTTTGTTGTGCGAATTCCATCTCAAACAGTTCCGACCAGTCAAAAAATTCCGTGTGAATCCGACAATTGGGAACAAAATAAATAATTCAAATCTACCAAAACCAGGTGATAAATCCCTACAGAGCTTCAAATTAGAGTGGATAAAAAGGTTTCCATGGCTGGTTTTGCGAGTGGTTTCGCTAAATCTAAGCGCACATTATAACTATCAGGAACAATGACAATTCCAAATGAAATCGCTTTGAAAACATTTGTGTTACCGCCACGGTTGGTTTCTTAAGCCTCGTATACATATGTGCAATCGTGCGCGCACGAACGCTGTGCGCGAGGTCTCGCTGATGATAAAGTGCAATGTTTGAAAACTAAAAGGGAGATGCCATCAGGTCCACCCAATTTTGACACAACAAGCTTTGAGTGTACTTTAAATGCTTCCCTAGTGCGGAAATGCAAAGTAGAGACGAGTGCAACTTTGTCGGAATCAACGCGCCGCGAAGTGTCAATTCTCATATGCCTGTGCTTTAGTACTGTGGCCGATTATTTTTTTGCTGTCGATTACTTTCATGCTCTTGCAAGTGCGTGTTTCTATTTTTATTTTAAAGAAGTTTGGCAAGTTTATTAGAAAATCAGTTTTCCACAGTTCAAATATTAATCCAGTCATTAGGAGCGCAGAAGGGCTTCGGGGAAACAAATTCTGGTGGAGAATTTTTCCTTTTATTTTTTAATGTTTTTTTGGGGTGCTGAACACGAATCCGGAGCTTCCCACCAACATTTTCTTGCGGAACATGGTCAAAACCTCAAAACACCTCGAAATTTCGCTACTTTTTTTGATTTTTCTATTATAACTTGAAAACTGTGAATCCTAGCTAGAAAAAATGTAGTGTTAAATTAAAGAGCATAAAACTCTGCGTCGAATAAGCCCAAATATCAAATTCGGTCCATTGGTGTAGCCGCAATCGACAGTCGAAAAACGTCGATTTTTCTCAACTTTGCGAAAAAAAACTGTTATGGTCACATTTGAACGTTTGTAACTTGAAAACGGCTACTAATACGTAAACATGCAAGAAGTTTAAGTTGTAGAGCATGAAATCTTGTTTAGAAAGTACCCAATCTTTTTAATTCGATCAAAAAAAAATTCAGAAACTCGAAATAACTAAAATCACTTTTTGAGTGAGTGTTCTCATACACATTTTCGGGCATTTTTTTAATAGATCACCGTTCTAACCACCAGAAACATTGCGTTCCCAGTTATCGCAGTCACAGTTCCATCCAGAAGTTCCCTGGAACGTTCTCGCTAGCGGTTCCATGAGTAACAACTCGGAAAAAGTTTTGTAAGTGCAATTTGTGATCAGGTAAAAAGCTTCCACAGTTTCCCCAGGTTTCTACACATTTATTGTTTTGTTCGAGCCCCCTCCCTTCCATCTTCATCCATCTAACACAGAACCCAGCCATCTGCTCCCTAACTGCAGAAGGTCAGATCACCGACAGTTCGGTTCTAAATTCTGGCACGTGAACAACTTTTATTTCTGAGACTCAAGCGAGGCAATCAAGGAATGCTTATGGATTGGTTTCATAAACATCCCCCTTCCCAGAAACATCAGACCTCACACTAATAAGTACTGGCATTTTCGGAGATGAAAGGATAGACTGTCACTGGCCTAAAGAGATGGGCGTGCAAGGAATAAACCGCATAGTTGGAGACGATTTTCTGGCAGTTAAATTATAAAGAGCTTATCGAGTGAAGTCTCTTGCATTGGCCACTTTTATACCGTGGAGCTATGTTCCAGTATTAACTAATCCCAGCAAACTAACCACGATCTAAACATATCGGATTAGTTGATTGGACTAGCTCTAAGCTCCACTTATAATGCGGTGCTGAACTAAAAAAATCGGATTGGGTTTGTGTTTCCGTTGTTGACGGTTGTTGTTGCGAGCAAGCCAGGGAAGACGCAGATACCCTCAAAATCACGACAGTTCTCTCTTTGGCCCCAACAAATGAATCCGTCACAGTGGTAGGGCAAGACGTTGATTTTTAGGGTTTTGTAGTAAAACAAAAACCCTTATGAAATCGGTCAAATGTCTGTCCGTCCGTCTGTCTGTCTGTCCGCCTTTCCATGAAATATCTCACGAACGGCTGAAGCTACATATATGAAATTTTGTGAGAATATGTAGAATTATTACAATTCGCCGGAGAAAGCGATTCGTTGTAATAGGCTGACTTTAAGGGGAAGTCCCCATAGAGGGGAAATGAAGGTAAACATTTTTTTTTCATCTGGTATAGGCAAGTGGCGTATCATAAGCAAGGTAACACTCCATTTCTGGCATTTTCATCAAATTTGGAATGAGTGGAAAAGGGGGAAAATATGTGATCCGAGTTTGCCCCCCCTCCCCCTTGCATTTCGAGGCCGTTATACTTAGAAATATGAAAATTTGCAGGAAAGCGGCATTTTACTAGCGTAGAAAATCTAGATTAATATTTTAGAATTTTGAAATCTCATCAGAAAGAATAATAATAGTACATTTCTATAGTTGCAGTTAGCACACCCCTGCACCCCTTAAGGATGCCCGAGGTCAAAAATATTGATGGCCAATGATAACCAACATCATAGGCAATAATATGTCTAAGTTTCATTACAATCACATAATATTTAATAATAGTACATTGATTTAAAGTTAGGCATTTTGACACTATCCACACAAAAAATACACCTACCGGCTAGGTGTGAGTACTAGATAGATAAATATAAAAATACGAGCTACTTTCCCAGCAGGAAGGCACTGCGACCATAAAGATCTATTGTGCCGTAGCTCATTAATCCAAAAGACCGTCCACCCTTCTAATAAAGGGCAGTAAGTCTTTAGCAGGAATCAACCTGAATTCTGCAGTGCTGATAGTAGCCTGCCCGAGGAGTGACATCCTAAAACGCGCGATGGCGGGACATTCGCACAAGAGGTGCTTGGTCGTTTCCACGTCTTCCAGACAAAGACGGCATTCAGTCTCGCTTGACAGACCCATCTTGTTCAGGTGATATCTGACCAGGTGATGGCCAGATAAGTACCCCACAAGGGGTCTTAGGTGGGTTCTACTCATTTGAGTAGTACCCTTGTGACTGAAGGGCATTATCAGCTCCTTTGATTGACGAAGCCCTGGAAGGTTATCCCAGTACTGTTGACGCAATCGTGCAAACCAATCTGTGATCCGCAGTTTGGCCGAGGCCAGTCCAAAGCCACAGTAAGGCTTAGATCCATGAAAACGACTGGATGATCCTTGTCTAGCAAGTTCACCCGCAGCCTCGTTCCCCTCAATGCCCTGGTGGCCTGGCACCCAACACAAGAAGACTCAGTTTTTGGTTGCCAACAGTTGAAGGAGATTGTAACACTCCTTCACCAGTTTTGAAGAGACCTTAAATGAGGAGAGCGCTTTTATAGCTGCTTGGCTGTCTGAGTAGATAGCAATGTAAGCGCCGCGAAGTCCAGTTTCCAAGATTACCCTGGCGCAGACCTCAATGGCGTGGATCTCAGCTTGAAAAACGCTGGGCGAGACTCCCATTGCGATCGAAATCCTGGTGTTGGGTCCAAAGACACCTGCACCAACACCCTGTTCTGTTTTAGACCCATCGGTGAACCACTTGATACATCTAGGGTCTGGACAGGGTGTGCCATTTACCCATTCAGAGCGGTTAGGGATGAGGGCTGAATATTTTCTGCCGAAGCAAACCTCCGTGATCATGTAATCTGATCTCATGCAGATCTCCACGTCAGGAATTGGATTCAGAATGCTCATGTGACCGCTTTCTTCACTACGCACATCGGAAGTTAAACGAAGTCTGAGAGCATTTAGAGCTGCTGATTCTTGAATGAATATATGCAACGGAGTAAGTCCAATAATCCCCTCCAGGGCTGGCGTAGGACAAGTGCGCATAGCTCCAGTGATGCCAAGGCAGGCAAGGCGTTGGAGCTTATTGCACTTCAGTAAGACAGAAGATTGCTGAGTTTTCGGCCACCACACAAGCGCTGCGTAGGTCACCATAGGCCGCACCAGCATGGTGTATAACCACTCAATTATCTTTGGGGTGAGCCCCCATGTCCGTCCAAAGAAACTTCTGCAAGCCCACATTGTGCGTGTGGCTTTGCCAAGTACATTATCTATGTGAGTATTCCAGGTGAGTTTCGAGTCTAGAGTTACCCCGAGACATTTAACTTCAGTGGAATAATCTAAGGTCGTGCCGCCTAACGAAATTGGATCCAATGTTATGTTTCGTTTTCGTGTGAACGGCACAACGACAGTTTTCTGTGGGTTTACATGTAAGCCCACAGCCACACACCAGTGTAGAACTATGTCAAGGGCCGACCTCATCACCTCAGTGATGGTAGATTCGAATTTGCCCCTGACTATGATAGTTAAATCATCCGCGTATCCGATAGTAAGATAACCGCGCTCATTAAGCATGGAAATCAGCTCGTCCACGACAAGGGACCACAAAAGGGGTGACAGAACGCCACCTTGATTGGGAAGTAATTATAATGGCCTAAGTACTCGTTCTGGAGAGATTAAGATATAAGCAATTGTATCTGTTCCCCGGATAGTAGTTTACATGGCCAATTACGGAAATTTCTTGCTAATAATTTATATTGGACTTTGCGGTTCATTATAAATTTCTAACGACTATCAATTAACAATTAATTCACAACTGGCACGGACTTGGGGAATCCGACTGTCTAATTAAAACAAAGCATTGTGATGGCCCTAACGGGTGTTGACACAATGTGATTTCTGCCCAGTGCTCTGAATGTCAAAGTGAAGAAATTCAAGTAAGCGCGGGTAAACGGCGGGAGTAACTATGACTCTCTTACTGACTGTCGAGCAGTACGGACGTGTTTCGGTCGTGCTCTGGCAAATATCATCTGCCCAAAGTTCCAAGTTCCAGTAACAGTTTAAAGTGTTTGCCTAATTGCGGGAAACAGTGCACGTAAAGGAAAACGTTTGACACGGGAGTACGATGTGCTAAATGGACAACCAAGATAAGGTGATACTGTGAACCGTAAAAGAACTAATAGAACAAAGTAAAAAATCACATATGTGAAATTCAGTGGCGAGTCGGTTTCGCAAAATAAGTAAAGTGAACCCACCGTACTTATTTTTTGCTAATAGACCTTTCGCGTAAAATAAAGATGTACCTTGTTTTAAATACATTTGTGTCGTAAATTGAACTATCCAAATGTCGCGAAGGGTGACGGAAAACTTTTCTTGTGCTTGCGGGAAAAACTATACATCCCATAGAGGATTAATACAACATCAGAGACGGTACTGTCGTGCAAATGTATCTAATGACGATGAAACTAATGAAGGCGAGTGTCCTGTGTGTAAGAGGGTTTTTTCCTCATATCGTGGAATGAGGGCACACATGAAAAAAGCACACCCGGTTGAGTACAATGCATCTCTAGAAGATGAAGTGAATAATCTCGGTAACAGGAAAATACCCTGGACTGAGGCCGAAACACACCATATGGCCTCTCTTGAAGCAAATTACGTCAGTGAGAACGTTAATCAATATCTTATGAACTTTATTGAAAGATCCCTGGATGCTATCAAAGGAAAAAGATGGCAACGAATATACAAAGACCTAGTGAACAGTTTCCAGCGACAACGGAGACAGTCACAGAGAGTTAGCGGTTCCCTATCCCGCATTGTTGGAGTAGAGGAAGATACCGATTGGATAAGCCGTCTACGGCGCTTTTCGGGACGGCTGACCGGGAGTAATCCAACCATTGACCTACATGGCCCGTTGAACCTGGTAAATTCCATTGATGATTTAACGGATTTCCAACAAATCGGAGTCGATGCCCTCAATATTTCGAACTCTGAAACGAGAATTGCCACGTTTGAAAACTGGATTTCGAACTTGGTAATGAAATACAGTAGCAGGCAACGTGGGAATAATAACACACAACGGGAACCTCCAGCCAATATTTTTCCCGAACACACTACCAACGCATGCAGCCAGCAACAACCAAGAGATCATCCAAACGGTATGGGCCACAGCTGCAACAGCACATGCAAGCAACAAAACTCGGGCAATGAAAATCACCAGGCAAATATCAGCCATATAACGGACCCCACCTCTGCGCCTGCATGCAGCTCACTAGACAACAGCCGACAAAATCAAACACTTGGAACATCGACCTTTGGAAATACATGCGGCGAACGGAATGTACAACGGTCCCAACAGCCTGATACACCTACCGACGAACGCTTTGCAGCAATTGCTTCATCAATTTATGTCAACCGTCGACCTAGAAACACACACCGGACGCCCATAGCCAACTGTCCGACAGGGCATCGCACTGGGAACGTACTCAGTCAACGACCGGTCAATTTTCAAGGTCCTCAGGAGTATATGAATGTTTATGACAGCGAAAACGATGAGCGGGAGCATGCAACACTAGCTTCACACATAGACACTACAAATAGAACCCACATTACAACCAACCATCATCAGGACCACCCCAACATCTTGCAATCGGGACCCAATGTAAGCAATAGAAGGAGAAGAGCGCACAGATATAAGACCACACAGCGCCTTTTGAAAAAACACCGCAACATCTGTTTTAAAAAAATTATTAATGGGGAAGACCTGGAGCAGGACGAGGAAACACCAGAGGCAGAAGTCGTCAAAAGGAAGTTTGAGGAATTTATGGGTACTGAAGTACGGGCAACACTACCAGCTCCCAAAATCTTAGGCTGCAATAACATATATGCCCCCATCAACGAAGAGGTCATCATCAACACCATCAAGGAAACCACCGAAACTTCCAGCGGACCTGATGGACTTAGCCTCTCCAACATTAGAAAAATCCCGACGAAAACGCTACTAATCCTGTTCAATGGGCTCATCTACACCAAGCATATCCCGGCCACACTCAACGAGAGCAGGACCATCCTTCTTAAGAAGAACAGTAATGATGGCACGGATATCAACAACTGGAGGCCGATCACAATCTCCTCCCTCCTATTAAGGATCTTCAAAAAAATCATCGCGAAGAGGATCAATAACATCGATATTAGCCCTTTGCAAACGGGTTTCCGTAGCAGGAATGGTTGCTTCATGAACTCCCTAGCTCTGAGGAATTTCATGAAGTCTAGACAATCAACAGGTAAACCTTTTGCCATAATCTCCATTGACATCAGCAAAGCCTTCGACGGAATTCCACATAACGTTGTCATACGGGCCCTGGAGAGGAAGGGCATCGATAAACCCACCCAAGAGCTTATCGCGTCCAACCTGCAGACTTCAATTACCACTGTCTCAGTAAAAGGGAAAAACATTACCGATGTTCACATTAAGCGGGGTGTCAAGCAGGGGGATCCACTATCTCCGGTCCTCTTCAACCTAGTGATGGACGAGGTCATCTCTGATATTGAAGGCTCTTCGCCGTCCACTACCCCAATAATGGCATATGCTGATGACCTAATCATCATGGCGGAAAGTGAAAAAGAGGCCAACCTAACGCTGAAAAAACTGGAGCAATTCCTTGCAGACCGTCACCTTAAAATTAATGCCGACAAAAGTTACTCAATTGTTGCCCTTACGGTCCCAGGAAAGAAAAAAGTGTATTACAAAATGGCGAGCTCCTTCACTACCGAAAGCGGAGCGATTAACCAGGTCAAGATGGGCCAGCTGTTCAAGTATCTGGTTGAACGATACGAGCATGCTGGTATCATGAAGCAGCAAGTCAAGGAGCTCCACACCAGCGTGACTAATATTATGAGAGCCAGCCTTAAAACGGAACAAAAATTTAACGCCTTAACAAAACACCTAATTCCCAGATTTATTTAGAGGCTAACTTCCGCTGGCACTTACATCAAAGACCTAAAAGCAGCCGACAAGATCATACGCCACGCTGTCCGGAAGATCTTCCATCTGCCAGCGCATTGCCCGAACATCTCAATTCACGCGGCCAAGAAATCTGGGGGTCTTGGTGTTTTCGAGTTTCGTACCAGGATTCCGCCAATCATCAGGAGCCAAATCGAAATCATCAGGCAGCAGGACTCTCCACTCAAAGATCTAGCGCTCCTCGACTCAACTTGGTATTCCAAGTTTTCTGATGTCTGGGAAATAACCAAGGCTGAACGGAGGAATACGGAAGAGAGAGCTGTAATAATGGAGTGGCGGAGGACGAGGGTTGGTATGGCCGTGAAGGCCTATGGGACACCAAGTGTCAACAAACCACTCTCCGGAGGACCACCTGTGACGTGCGCTGGCAGACCAGCTCAGCTGTCGGGAGTAGTGGGGTGGGCTATGCACGGCAGTCACCGGCCTCCTCCATCATTAACAAAAAGGTATCGCACGTCTGCCCGTTACTCACAGAAGAAAACCGCAAAAGAAACTACCAAGATCAAAACCAAATATACCAAAACAAAAAAAGAGAAACCTAACCGAGACGACGAACGTCAAACTCCCAAAAATATCGAACCAAAAGACGCAAAGTCCCGTGCAGGGACACAGGGCTGCATCAGCCAAACTACAACAGGCACAAGGCCGAAAATACAATAAAGACGGGAATACCGTCCGATCAGGACAGATTCTTCACTTCTACAGGCCAGTTGAGCCTTAAGGTGTTAATCGGCTCTATAGGAGCCCCAGATGTTGTGGGCTCAGGCGCGTCCATGCCCTCCCAGCCATGGGTTTCGGGCGCCTTAAATGTTAGAAACCCCCTAAATAAACAGATGGGCCCCAGATGTTGTGGGCCCCAGCGCGTCCTTGCCCTCCCAGCCATGGGTTTCGGGCGCTTACAATATTAGAAACCCCCTAATTAAACAGATGGGCCCCAGATGTTGTGGGCCCCAGCGCGTCCTTGCCCTCCCAGCCATGGGTTTCGGGCGCTTACAATATTAGAAACCCCCTAGATAAACAGATGGGCCCCAGATGTTGTGGGCCCCAGCGCGTCCTTACCCTCCCAGCCATGGGTTTCGGGCGCTTACAATATTAAAAACCCCCTAATTAAACGCAAGTCGTGATGTAGAGAGACAAGAGAAGGAAGCTTTCTGTCTCATCCAAATTAAAAATAACGCAATATGATACTTCATAAAAAAAAAACCCCTAATATTCAGTCTTTCTGGGTTTAGCAAGAGAGAAAAAGAATTGCCGGGATATTTTTTTCTATTCCCAAGAAATTTAACGATGACACGTTCGCGTTTTAGTTTAATTCATTTATGCGAGAATCGATGTCACCACAAAAATTCATTCAAGGCAGAGATGATTCCTGTAGCGCGAGGCGAAGCCGATCGGCCCGTAGATTAGTCCGTCAAGTCGTCCGGTCCGTCGGAAGTACGTTAGGTGGAATACGTGTTGGTCCGCAGGTAGTAAAAGAAACCGTCCTCTGTCCACGGTCCGTCAAGCCCGTCATCGTCGCATGCCGCTGGGTCTTGGCCTGGCTAAGGGGGCGTGTCTCAGCCAGTTTACCAACACGGTGACAACCAGGTAGTTGGAGCGTCGAGGTGGTGGTGCGTCTCCTCCAGCGTTGGTCCGCATGCAGGGGGGGGGGGGGGGGGGGAAGGCCTCGTCCGTCTGTGTGGCCATCCAACCACATTCCACGTCCTGGTGTCGCCTGCCACGTACTAAAGGTCCGGTCCAGTCCGTAGGTCTGTCGTCCTGTCCGGGTCCAGTTGGTCCACGTCCGGGGCTTCGCTCCCTCCGCTTTAGGATTTCTCTCTCTTTTTTTTTTTTTTTTTTTAAAGAAAAAATTATTTTTATTGGTTTAATTTTTTTTTTTTCATTTAAACTCATAAACCATGTTTATTCTTTCCTTTTTCTTCTCTAAAAATAAAACAATAAATGAAAGAAAAAAGCTTTCGAATTCCTTTCTACAAATTAGCATCAAGGGGGGAAACCTCTTCAACTAAAATTTCTAAATACATCATTATTAACTCGTTAAAACGTGTGTTGTAAAATGTTCTTTTTTTATATATAATTCTTTCATCTCTTTTACCTTTCAGTTACTTAAAATTCTCCTATTCAAATCAGTAATAGTATTTATATATATATATATATTTATAGTATCTCGCAATAAAAGGATACACATCTCTTTTATTACTTGCTTCATATTAGTCTAAGAGTTTCGAAAAAAAACTAGAACGAACAAAAACCATCGGATAAAATACATTAGAAATAAGATTACGTTTGAACCGCAAATATCTCGGTTCAAGCATCCATCAATTGGTTTTCTTTACATATTTTATGTGTGAGTATGTACGCACTTGCTTGCAATGTCTAAGTTTAACTTTTCTTCGAAAATTCACCACAACAATTTCTTGAATATATACCACTGTCTCATTTATAGACTTGAGTTTTCCACTTTCTTAATACAAACACATTTTTGCATCCCAATCTTTCCATCAAACATTGTTTGCATTGAATTTTAGATGCTCTTTCTTTTGTATATAATCAGATAAAGTAAATACAATAGAAATATTCCAATACAAACTAACAAAAATAATATTTATACATATAATAAAAACGGTTACTCCATATGCGTGTGTAGGTGTGTTGAACAGTAGATTTGTGTTTCCTGTTTCGCAAGGCGCATGATCCAGCTAATTACATTCCGACATTTTTATAGCGCCATGTCGTGCATGCACGATGACGATGCAATCAAGAACGGATAAACCTAGACGTTTCAAATTCGTAAGCGATCTTACCGAGTTCATTACAACGACACCAAATTTGAAATTTCCAAAAAGCTGTTAAGGTGTTAAGTTGGGTTGCCACGACCTCAGATACGAGCATGGCTCTTTTTATTATGAATAAAAATCACCAGAAACAATTTTGTGTACCATGTGAACTTGTTATTTTTTTCGCTTCTGGCTGTAGAAGTATGTCCGAGATAAATGTGAAGATTGTGGGTCTGTTTAATCTTTGTAATACGCAACGAAAGAATTTATAACAATCTTGGTGGTTCTTTGTTTCGCGCACAATGTCCCACTTATTAAATCGTTCCCTCATGAATATGAGTAAAGTTAGATTCACGGATTATAATAAGCGCGGTTGCGGAAAGAGCGACTATGGTTGAATATACGTTGGATCTGTTAAAATGTTCAAAATATTACACGTAATAGGAATAAGAGTGATCAAGTTTGTAATGGAATTGTTTTGCGAACTGAAGTCACAAATTAGCTGCTGCTTGAAGCTCCGTATGATAGATGATACAGCTAGACGTCGAATGCTGTTAAACAATGATTTCCTTAGGATCTTTTGCAAATTGTTGTTGCCAACTTGCTTTCTTCGATGAATCTCAAAATCGGATAGTTCATTTAACTAACTTTCAATAAGTTGAATAGAACGGTCATATCACGATCAAAAAAACAAATCACAAATAACACGGCATACCCCGAATAACTGATCACCAGCTGAACACCATTCTCTTCTTGACTTTTCTCACTTGAGTCTGACACAGCTGTTCGCTGTCAAATTCAACATTACTGTTGGGTGCACAGAACAGCTGTTTTGCTGCTTTCAGCTTCCATTCAATTTCCAGGCTGATTACATGTATACTTGACAGATGAGAAAAGTACCGCAACTTGTTGCCGATACATTTCTCCTCTTTCAAATATCCATGCAGCCGCACTATTGAAATTGAATGGAAGTTGAAACCAACAAAACAGATGCTTCACGATATTCTATGACCATTTTGATGATCGTTAAGGCCATGTTCTCCGGGGGTAATTATACGTTCATGCCAAACAACATAAACGTAACCCACACTCCCGGCTAGAACGCGACGAACCGGGATTCGAGACAGAATCCGACGACCACTCGGCCTTTACTGGCCCCGACCATTTCCTACCCCCACTAACCCGCCATATCACGGCAAAAGGAGACACATCCTAACTTGAAATAAAAATTACCACGGTGCCCCACGCTCGTGGCGGAGCACCCTCTGCTGCTCCCTCGACGATGGGCCTAATGATTCGGCGCCCCGGGGTTGTTCCGCCCTGTCTAGGTGAAACTCCATATGGATGGGCGCAGTCGTTCCGGCGAAATAGCCGTACACCTGTCAACTAGCGCCTTCTATGAATCCAATTGGGAAATTCCAGGATGCAAACAGGAACACAACACCAAATGTGCATATAAAGGCCAACACTTCACTTGGAAATTTCCGCAAAATACGAAAGAAAAACCTTAATTTTCGAAGGGAGCGACGACCGAAGATGACACTTGCACAAGTGGGAGAGGCACTCCAGTGACTTTTTCCTCAAAACACAATACGCGAACTTTCAATAGGAGCAAACCACACAATAATCGTGAATCCCTCGCGTCGTGATCAATTTCTCGTACTGTCTATCAAATAAGCGCAAATTACATATACCGAAACTTCCGCAAAGTGACACAACCCGACCACACGATACTTGAAATCTGGAAAACAATCCTGACCAACCGCCTTCGTGGTCAGATCCAGAATGATCCCCTGACCGGTTCCTTTGTTCCGCTCTCGTGCTTCGCTTTGTTGTCAGCCTGACAAATGGACGCTTTTCATTGGCCAGATCGACGACATCATCCGATAATTCCGTTATTCGAAATTATCGAATGACGTCTTCGGTCAAGTCGAAAATGGCGCTCATTTGCTTAGTGTGGACAACCACCAAGTGAGCTTATTATGGACCAAGTACATTGCCGGCAGAAGCAGTCGCAGCCGTTTTTGCGCGAATGTGCATAGGGACCGCGAGTGCTTCCGTCGGCAATATCATCAGCCCATTTCAGAGCCCTCGAAACGTCCTTTTGTGGAAATGGGATGTACCACGCGAAGTTTAACAACGAATGCAACGCCTGGTTGGACGCACCCCCGAAATATTGGAAACCCTACGAACTCGTCAAAGCGGTTCAACTTCGCCTGAACCTTTTACCGTGCCTGAGCATTCCAACGACGCCTTTCCATCTGCGTCAATGCAGGGGTGGTTGCAATAA
The DNA here is from genome assembly GCA_964017055.1 of Chloromyia formosa. NCBI lineage: Eukaryota > Metazoa > Arthropoda > Insecta > Diptera > Stratiomyidae > Chloromyia > Chloromyia formosa. Next base: position 10,839,136 of record OZ024819.1, on the reverse strand, counting down.
ATGCGAGTCTATATCGCATATTTTGCAAAACTGCTCTGCGGTCCATTGGAGGAGGATTGCCAAGGAGGCGCGATCCAAAGGATGGACTGTCCAAATTGAGCCCCACATCCGGTGCTCTGATGGGGAGCTACTAATCCCCGACATCTTGATGATTAAGGACGACGGAATCATAATCAGCGACGTCGGCATCCACTGGGAAGGCCCAATGCCGCTCAACCTACACTTCGGCGACAAACAGCGAAAATATTCCAAAGTCGGTTTTATCAGCAAGATAAATGAAGTTCACCCGGGGAAGTCTATCCACGTGCTTCCTTTCATCATCGGCGCACGCGGCACTTGGTGTCAGGCCAACGACCTTTTGGCCAACAAACTACAGCTGGCCAAATCAACCATCAGAGGAATAATAACTTCTACACTAGCCGGAGGAGTGAAGTGTCACCAAGATTTCATGAGATTGGTCTGGCACCAAAATTTCCAACACCGCTCAACCAACACCGCAACGCAACGTTAAACTTAAAATATCTCATTTGAATTTTTGTTTAATTTAAAGTTAAGTTAAGTTCTCGAAAATAATTTTGAATTTATTATGATACTACTTTCAAAGAGCAAGTAAGAATTTTCAAGCAATCAATTTATATATAATGAATTGTCAATTTATTGTTTTATCTTGAATTTGTTTCATGAATAAATGAAACCGGAATATAGAGGGCTACGCCCGCAATCCGAGGGTTTTGTAGCAAGCGCTTATTTTGGTATATAAATATCGGCTCGTTGCTCTTCTTGATACCACTCAGATGGACAAACAAAAAACACAATTAAAATGTCTTACCCACTTGCATTTTACATGCCAATTCATATTAAGTGATTGTAACGAAACTTAGAACATATTATTGCCTAAGGTGTTGGTTATCGTTGGCCATCAAATTGCGAACTAATATTTTTTCCTCCCCCACTATTCCCCTTTCTACAAATTACAAGAAAATGCGAAAAAATGGAATGTACTCAACATTACCTTTCTCACGACACCTCACTTGCCTACACCAGTCGATAAAAAAAAATTTGAGCTTAATTTCGCCTCTATGTGGACCCCTCCCCCCTTCCACTCGGAAAAGTTTGCCAACTACGACGCAGCGCCCCCAACTAATCTTTACCCTTTCAAAAATGATTAATTAAATAACTGCAATTCGCACTACGAAAAACAACATGAAAGTAGTATTTACACGTTTGAGGCCGGTAGGTGTAATTTTTGTGTGGATAGTGTCAAAATGCCTAACTTTAAATGAATGTACTATTATTAAATATTATGTGATTGTAATGAAACTTAAAGATATTATTATCAATGATGTTGGTTATCATTGGCCATCAATATTTTTGACCTCGGCTGTGCTTAAGGCGTGCAGGGGTATGCTAACTGCAACTATAGAAATGTACTATTATTAACCTTTTTTGTTGAGATATCAAAATTCTACGATTTTCGGTTTTCTACAATAGCAAAATGCCACCTTTCTGCAAATTTTCATATTTCTAAGTATAACGGTAACGAAATGCAAGGGGGGGGGGACAAACTCGGATCACATATTTTCCCCTCTATCTCTTTTCCCCTTTTTTCAAATTTGATGAAAATACCGGAAATGAAATGTACTCGGTGTTACCTTTCTCATGATACCCCACTTGCCTCTACCAGATGAAAAAAAAATTTTGACCTTCATTTCCCCTCTATGGGGACATCCCCTTAAAGTCAGCCTATTACAACGAATCGCTTTCTCCGGCGAATTATAATAATTCTACATACTCCCACAAAATTTCATGTTTGTAGCTTTAGCCGTTCGTGAGATATTTCATGGACAGACGGACAGACGGACAGACATTTGACCGATTTCATAAGGGTTTTGTTTTTAATACAAAACCCTAAAAATCAGGCATCACCGCATCAAACACCGATTATGGCCTATGCAGACGACTTGATAATCATGACTGATGGAGTTAAGGAAGGAAGACATCTACTTCAAATAGCGGAGCGTTTTTTACACGGTAAAAATCTTTCTTTCAATGTTAATAAATGCTTCTCCATTGCAGCTGCGACGGTGCCGGGGAAGAAGAAATTGTTCTTCTACACTGAACCACAGTTTGCTGTGTACGATCAGCCTATTTCTGTCATCAAACCTGGGGAATGCTACAAATATCTGGGCACCAAGTACGAGCACTCTGGTCTGGCGCGGCATCAAATTCACGACTTGGACAGCGCCTTGAGCAACATAATAAAAGCTGGACTGAAGCCGCATCAACGATTCGACGCAATTTCCAACCATCTTATTCCGGCGATGATCAGCAAATTCGTGGCGGTCAACATCAACACCAAACTGCTAAAAGCTGCTGACAGGCTGGTGCGTAAAGCAATCCGGAAGACGTTGCATTTACCAGCCCATTGTAACAACGCGGCGATACATGCGGCGATGAAAAACGGCGGACTCGGCGTGTTCGAGTTTGCAAGCAGGCATAATCATATATGTCGCCAAGTGACGAAAGCATCGAGGAAGAAAGGATGGGAAGTTGTTGAGGAACCTCTCATTCGGACCGATGAAGGAGTACTTTTCAATCCGGACTTACTCCTTGTGAAGGGCGACGCAGTTGTCATCAGCGATGTTGCAGTACACTGGAAGGGTCCATCTCCCTTATCGGTGGGCTATCAGGAGAAGGTAGCCAAATATTCAGCGGAAGCGGTAGTAACACCAATCAGAAGGAGATTCCCCGACAAGGAGATCTATGTGCTTCCCCTCATTATCGGAGCTAGGGGTTCTTGGTGCCAACCTAATAACTTTTTGGTCAGCAAACTGGAGCTGTCCAATGGAACAGTAGCGAACATCATACTGAATGCACTAACTGGCGGAGTGATATGCCATCATGAGTTCATGCGCACGGTGTGGAGACGTCGTTAAATTAAGTAAAGTAATTTAGGATACCTCTGTCCTTACATCTCAGAGGAAATTGTTTGGAAGTAATTAATAACGATACAAAATGTTTTTGTAGTTAATTGTTAATTAGTATTCTAAGCGAAATACAACTTTAGCCAAATGCCTCGTCATCTAATTAGTGACGCGCATGAATGGATTAACGAGATTCCCACTGTCCCTATCTACTCACTTCTGATCGAGCACTCGTGCGAGACAGACGTGGGTGTTGGTTGGTCTGGTGATAGTTGTTCAAGCGGGATCTTGATTGTGCTTTGTGCTGTGACTTGTGTCTCACACAGAAACAATCAAACCAGTTTGCCTTCTAGCTAGATAACAGTTCTGATTAAATCGACTTTAAACTCAACGGCACATGTGTTGAGCATTAAGCCTGCCATAGCTTTGCGACGCGATTTGTAGTGACGTTGAATTTGCTAGTAATACCAATTTATTTGGTATTACAACGTATCATACTAGTGTTCTAGTGATAACAGTAAAATGAAAAAGCAATAGCGCCTACGGTTCTATTGCCGAACACGTGGAGTGCGTGCAAAAACAAGTTGCCGTTAGGCACTTGTTACTAAGTGAAAATCACAGTTCCGTGATAGTGACACGAAGTGATTAATTTCAAGTATTTAGCCTATGGGCAGTGTAAGGTGCCCCCCCCCCCCCTAGTAGTGTGAAAATAATTTTACTGCAATAGAGACGCTTGTCTCTGTTGCTAAGCAAATTGTAGAAGCACGTGGTGCTAAGTGCATACTGGAATACAGTGTTCTGTGGAAAACACGTGGCCTGTTACCACGTGGCTTGTTGCCAAGTGATAACAGTGTGGTGGTTGCATACGATAGGTGGTGTGTGCATAAGGTGTGTGTGATATTGGGGCACAGGGTCCCAAAATTATAGTTATCTCTTAAGATAACTAGAGAAAAGGAGAAAAGTGATTTTTGTGCTGACACGTGTAGTGTGTTTTCGAGGGCAATATGCCCCCTAAGGCGAGGAGAATTGTTGAGGATTCCACTACGGTGGAAAGCGATGGCAGTGCGAGCAGCATGCGGACACCGCAGGGATCGCCACGGAGGAAGAAGATGGTAAAAGGTAGTGTCACCAAGAGTTCCGAGGTGGCACTAAAAAAGGTCAGTGGTACTGTTTCTGGGCTAAAAACGGGGGGTGACACCACGGATGTCACAGTGGCAACGGATGGGGATCGGACGGATGCCGATAAGGGGAAAACTGTGAAGAAAGGGAAGGGTGGTGATGTCTTCACTAAGATGAGGACGATAAAGGATAAAATGGAGTGTGTCTTGGGGGAAGAAACGTGCCCTGCACGCACGGTGATTAAGGTTCACTGTGTCATTGCTGAGTATGAGGACCTCCTCATGAAGCAAATTGCGGCAAATGAGAGATTGCGTGGGCAAATCGACGCAATGAAGGTCTTGGTGTCTTCTGGAGGAAAGAGGGCTGGTTCGGGAGGGTCGGTGACACCTGTGGCCCATAGTGTCCCGAGCGTAGCCTTCTGCGCAGGTCGGGCAAGTTGGAGCAAGTGCTGTGCCGGCTAAAAAGCCCACTGACACATGGTCAGTGGTAATCCGCAGTCGTGGAAACAAGGCCACAAGGGAGGAAGTTGTTCAGACCGTTGAGAAGGAAGTAGCTCCGGCTCTTGGCGTCCGGGTGCACAAGATTGCGCCAATGAAGGATGGTGGTGTGGCGATGCGGCTCCCCTCTAAGACAGAGAGGGAAAGAGTAGCAGTCAGTGGCAAGTTTGCTGAATGCGGATTGGAGGTGTCCGTGAGGGACAAACTTGGACCGCAGATTGAACTCAAGGAGGTGCACTGCTGTATCGACAACGATACATTGATGGGGGAAATTTACGAAAATAACCTGAAGGATATTGTCGGGACGGAAAACTTCCGGAAGGGAGTGAGAATTGTAAGCCGCAAAATTATAGAGGGCTCAGACGCTAGATCTGATGTAATCCTGGAGACCACACCAGTTATGGCGGACACCCTGGCGAGCATGGAAAGGGTCTACGTCAAGTGGTTCTCTTACAGAGTCTATGGGCGAGACCCTTTCCTTGTATGTTACAGATGTATTGGGTTTGACCACCTCTCGCGGGAGTGCAGGGTGAAGGCTGTCGTATGCAGTAGGTGTTGCGGGGAAGGCCATACGGCCAGACATTGTATGAATGAAATTCGCTGCAGGAACTGCGAGTTCAAGGGGCTTCCGGCTGGACACATGATCCGCTCGCCGATGTGCACTGTGTATCAGGGTATGGTTGCTAGGGTCAATGCCAGACATTAATACTATGTCTGTGCTGATTTGTCAGTTAAACTGTCGATGTGCTGCGGCGGCGATGCATGAGCTTGGAAACAGGCTCCTGCAGAGCCAGGCGTCAATTGCCCTACTGCAGGAGCCTTACGTGGTCCCTGGCCTGCCTGCGGGAATGAGAACTTTTGTGACAGAAGGAGGTTGTCAGCTGTTGTAATTTGTGATCCTACATACCAGTGCGTTTGCGTCGAGGAGCTCACTAATGAATGGGGCGTGTGCGTTTACGTACGCGGGCCGTTCGGTGACCTCTTTGTCGCAAGCGTCTACTGTCCACCTCGTGTTGACATTGCCCAGTATACATGTTATCTGGATAGGGTGCTGCTACTGGTGAGCAGCTCACCTATTATCCTAGGTATAGATGTTAATGGCACTTCACCGCTCTGGTATAGCAAGGTACGTAGATACCAATCTACGTACCCACGCAACCAGCGGGGAAGTGCCATGGCGGAGTGCCTAACGTCTCACCGTATGTCCGTTCTTAATGTGCCGTCTGTGTGGTATACGTTTGCTGGGCATATGGGTCTTACTGACGTTGATGTCACCTGTGTAAATCAAGCGGCAATGGTCCATGAGTATGAGTGGCGTGTTGTCCCTAATTTATGTATTAGTGACCACAACCTCATCGAGATCAATATGATCTACGTTGAGGCTGCGGTGCAGGTGGATAGGGTGCCCAGCGCCCCTCGCTGGAACACCCGTCGGGTTGACTGGGTGGTGTATGAGGCTCGGATGAGAGAGGTGTTCGAACGTCTCCCTCTATCTGAGTTCTCGAATCTCGGTGTGAATGAAAAATGCGCGTATGTGAATGAGTGTTTGGTTCTAGTGATTAATGACGTGCTTGAGACCCATCGCACGGTGGCTCGCAAGCAGGTCACGTGGTGGACCAGAGAGCTAAGTGTCAAGAAGCGGGCTGTTTGCCGGCTTCGAAAACGCTTTCAACGTGCCAAGGCGCGCCAACATGACAACGCGGCTGAGCTTAGCATTGCCTTTAGGCGTGCTAGGCTCGAGTACCGTGACATGTTGGTAAAGTGAAGTGCGATGATTGGAGACGCTTTGTCAGCGAATCTTCTAACGACCCATGGGGTAATGCCTATAGGGTTTGTCGGGGTAAAAATGCTCGGTGTGAAGTGTCTACCATCAATGTTGATGGTGGCACTACCCATACGTGGAGGGAAAGCGTAGCTGCACTTCTGGACAACTTCTTTCCTGCTGCTGAGCCTACTAATTCTTCTCGTGATCAGTGGTTGGAGTTGGAGGAAACTCGTCCTCCGACTACTGGGGAGATCGAGGCTTGTATTGGCCGGCTTAGGAGCAGAAAGTCGCCTGGCTTAGATGGGATGACTGGCGGGATGTGCAAGCAAATCTGGCGAGCCGTCCCTGAGTATATAGAGTGAATGTTTGCGGGATGTTTCCAATCCCGAGTATTCCCGAAGAGTTGGAAAACTGCACGAATGGTGATATTGCTGAAAGGCCCTGACAAGGTCCGGTCTGATCCGTCATCTTATCGTGGTATTAGTCTCCTTCCAGTGCTTGGAAAAGTACTGGAAGGGATTCTTGTCCGGAGGATGGAGGAAAGAGTCGAGGGTCAGCTGTCTGACAGCCAGTACGGCTTTCGAGCAGGTAGATCCACTGATGATGCGTGGTACACCATCAAACGAGCTGTTGCTGACAGTGGGAGCGGGCACGTCGTTGGAATCTTTATAGATTTCAAGGGCGCGTTCCATAATCTGCTGTGGGATTCAGTTCTGCGCAAGCTAGAGGCAGTTGGATGTCCAGAATTGGCCCTTTGGAGGAGCTATTTCTCGGACAGAGAATCTCTGGTCGTGGGTGAGTGGGAAAGTGTGCGAAAGTGTGCATCGCGGGGGTGTCCGCAGGGCTCCATTGTTGGTCCATTTATTTGGAACCTAATGATGGATGACCTGCTGAGATCCCTCGATGCAGTATGTAAGTGTATTGCTTATGCCGATGATCTCCTTATTATTGTGGAGGGGAGATCTCGAGCTGATGTAGAAAGGAAGGGTACTGCACTCATGGACATCGTCCTTGAGTGGAGTTCCCAAGTGGGCGTTGAGGTTTCATCTGGTAAAACAGTGACCATGATGCTTAAGGGCAGATTGGACCGCAGTCACCTTCCCATCATTAAGATGGGAGAGGTCAGACTCAAGCGTGTGACTGAAGTCAAGCACTTGGGTCTGACTATGGGTGAAAGGATGAATTTCAATGCTCACATCCTCGCGCTGAATGAAAGATTGTCTCAAATTGTCGAGTGGATCCGTCGAATATTACGTGTTGAGTGGGGTCTCGGTAGGCGCGCGGTACGGGTGATCTACGAATCCCTGTTTGTTGCGTGCGCAATTTACGGGTCGGTGGCTCTCTTGGACCACGCGCTTGCCGTGACTGGAGGTGAGAACTTGGTAAAGTGTCAACGTGTTGTGTTGTATGCGTGTATGCCGGTGTGCCAGACTGTGTCTACACATGCCTTACAAATACTAATGGGAGCGCTTCCTCTTGATCTAGAAGTGATCCGTCGTGGGGCGGCCTTCTATATCAAGAGGGGGCTTCCATTGCCGAATGATTCGTTGTTGTCCTCTGTGAGTGTTTTGGGGAGATCCCAGCGAGAAATCGCTGGGCTTCTCATGGACTCTGTGCTATCTAGATGGCAATCTAGATGGGACCAGTCTACAAAAGGAAGAGTGACGTATGAGTACATCAGAGATGTTCGTGCTGCTAGAGAAAACCTAGACTTAGATTTTAATCTGAGTCTGGGTTTCCTCATAACAGGTCATGAATCGCTGAACGCTAAGTTGTTTGAACTGGGGCTTTCCAGAGACTCCTCCTGCCCCATGTGCGGGGATCCCCAGGAGGACTGGGTGCACGTTCTATGCTTGTGTCCGATGTACTCAGATGTCCGAGATCTTGATAGCTTCGGCATCAGGATCCGCGACGGCTTCCCTGACGTCTCCTGTTGTCTTCTTAAGCGGGAAAGTATCCTGGCTTTGAATACCTTCGCTAAGGAGGTGTTTAATCGGCTCCGTCGGCATATTAATGCAGTGGCTGAAAATCAGCCACAGAATAGTTGAAGTGTCTGCCTTGGCTTCTAGTTGCTCCTTGTACTTACTTGTTAGTGTGTTTTTGTGGGTCTTATTAGTTTTTTAAAGCAGGGAGGTGGTGCTTGCACTATCACCGGTTGAAAGACCATGGTCGATTCCGGTGAAGCCTTCGGGAAATGACTATCCCGCTTCCCCGAATAGTCAGGCCACCAGTCCGGAGTGTGCAGAAGCACTCAACTGGAAGTAGCCTTTTGGCTACGAATCCTGACCAGAGGTTCTATATCTGATAGCACGGGAGCCGGGGAGCCCTGGAGTGGCACTGCCGTGGCAGTAATACTTCACCCCGGCTGTTGAGGTTGGCCCCCTTGTGGGAGTATCGTGCTGGTTGTGGTTTACCACCCAAATCGCGGGTAGAGTGTACAGATTCATTTCTGTGCATTCGGCGTGGAGTTGCGTTTATCAACCGGGTGCCGGGACCCAAAGAACGGCAGAGGTTTAGATAGGCCTCGCATCCAGCAGTATGAACGTCAGCCCCTGCAGGCTGATGTAAACTGCTACCTCTACGCTTGCGTGGAGGGGCGCTGATTGTCGTCACCAAATCAATCCGTTGTCCTATCGAGGACCGTCTGGTAAACCCCCGAGGTAGGCACTGACGTTAAACCCCCCGGATAGACTTCCTGTCCCTATCTACTATCTAGCGAAACCACAGCCAAGGGAACGGGATTGGAATCATTAGCGGGGAAAGAAGACCCTGTTGAGCTTGACACTAGTCTGGCATTGTAAGGAGACATAAGAGGTGTAGCATAAGTGGGAGATATTAAAATTTCGGTTTTTTTATCGACAATGAAATACCACTACTCTTATTGTTTCCTTACTTACTTGATTAAATGGAACGTGTATCATACTTAGCTGTTATTATATTATTATAATATTTAATGGTATTTTGTATAGATACGAGATTCTGGTTCAAAGTATCACGAGTTTGTTATATATTCCAAACAAATTGGATGAAATTGATCTTATGTCATGTTTGTGATAGAGTAATTCTATTTGGTATAACTGCTATACTCAGATATGATCCAATTCAAGGACATTGCCAACCCTTTACGGCATTCACGCAAGTGGATGTACTGCCTAGAGTTGAGTGAATATCCCGTCCCCGGAGCATGGCATCTATCCATGCAATGGTAGCGGGCGGGATGTCCCTGAGTTCCAGTGCTCTGGAAATGCACTCGTAGCCAGTATTATCGAAAGCCCCCTCAATGTCAAGAAACGCGCACAGCGCGATTTCCTTTTCACTGAGGGACTTTTCGATTGTACTGACAAGGCTATGCAAGGCGGTTACTGTTGACTTACCCTTCGTGTACGCGAATTGCATACGATGTAGGGGGCTCGACAGTTCCATCTTGTGCCTGATATGCAAATCAAGCAACTTCCATGGTTTTAAGGAAGAAGGAAGTAAGGCTAATCGGTCTATAGGATTTGGGCATATGTTCCGGCTTATTGCCCGGTTTGGGTCTGAAGACCACATTAACTTTCCTCCAAGGTTGTGGTATGTACCCTAGGGTGTAACTTGCCCTAAAAAGTTCGATTAGCGGAGTTATTATGATCTCCAAGCTGTTTTGTAACAGAGCGGGGAAGATGCCGTCTACTCCGGGAGCTTTAAATGGCTCAAAGGATTCTATCGCCCATTTTACTTTGTCCATGTCAAAGATGACCCCCGATAAACTGCGAGCCCGGCTTACGGGAACCCGTTGGGGCCTTGCAGTTGGGCAGGGGTCACCATCAGACAGTACGGACAGTGAGTACTACTTTCATTTTATATTTAATTAATCATTTTTGAAAGGGTAAAGATTGGTTGGGGCGCTGTGTTTTATTGTAATTGGCCAACTTTACCGGGTGGGAGGGGGACGGGTCCACATAGAGGGGAAACTATGGTAAACAAATTTTTTTCCACTGGCATAGGCGAGGTGTCGTGAGAAAGTAATGTTGAGTACATTCCATTTTTTGCATTTTCTTGAAATTTGTAGAAAGGGGAACAGTGGGGGAGGAGAAAATATTAGTTCGTAATTTGTGGGCGATATTTATATACCAGGAGGCGATATTTATGTACCAAAATAAGCGCTTGCTACAAAACCCTCGGATTGCGGGCGTAGCCCTCTATATTCCGGTTTCATTTGGTCATTCTGATTGGTCTTTGTACGTAAACAATACAAAACGTTTTATTCCTCAAACCATCAAAAGGAAATGTGCCGCAAACCCTGTACACTCCTCATCTCGCAATTGAGAAAATAATATCTCAAAACATATTACTCGTATTTGTAACGGACGCTTTGGTGGGCATCCGAAAATGCCCGTGGGGACGAAGCCTAAGGTAGTTTAATTGACCGTGAAGGTCGGGCTGTGCCATCTGGCGAAGAAAAAGGCCCCTCAACGAGCTAAGCAGCGGCCTATGCTTGCTGTAGCTCAGTTCGGGAGATGTGGGAGGGGTTTTCGCCGCTCGTTGCTCCTGTCCTTTACGTATTAACAAAAATTCATAGACCTAGGGAAGACAACACAAACAGGGGAGGTAAAAATGGGGAATAAAAAAAATAGTCGATAAGGATGGAATGGTTGACGGACGGATCAGACGCCCACACGGTCGCACCTGGGTCCGGGTGTGATGGGACCCTCGGCCTCTGGTTTCGTACCACCAACAGATCACTACTCATGGTGCTGCTTCGATCTGCTGGTGGGAGCAGCACTACCAGACCATAATATGGTTCATTACATGTGTTTCATTACATATTTTTACATGCGACTCCACCAATGCGCTGTTCAACTAGGGGAAGAAGAAATTTCTTAACGTCCTCCGGAGAAATTCACATTTGATAGCCGTCATAAAAGTTTTTCAAAATCCCCAGGAAGCTCGTTCAAGTATAGCTATGGCAGGATAGGCCTTCTTGAAGGCGCTGTACGGCCAAAAAGACGCCACGTCATTGAATCTGCTGAGAAACAAAAGCTATGTGACGACCTCCTTCAAGGCGCGATTCAACATCGCCTCACTTCCATCAACTGATAATGTAGCTCAGCAGCATTCAATGAGGGTATACCACCAAGTGCAGAAGTGGCTTTGTTTTGACAAAAAGCCCGAAGAATTGGGTTGGAAAACACCAAAAGTGGACTCCTGCCTGTAACAATCACGAGGAATGCCGCACCAGAGGAACATTCCTGTTTCGGAAAAATTAGGAGAATTCTCTCTATTTGATTAGAGAGAACTTTCACAAAACCCCAGAAATTTCCGCTTTAGGACCTACAAATCCCCCCGAGTGCGTCTTAGGTTCTTAGCACCTAAAGCGGAAATGGACTACTTATAGAGGAAATGCCGCAATGAAAGAGTTTTAAGAATTCTCTCTAAATACAATAAAGAGAATTTTCCTAATATTCACGAAATAGGAATGTTCCCAAAATACTAAGGCTGTGAACCAGTAGTGTATTTTTAACCAACTTCCTGTAATATATACATGTAAATACTACCTTCAATATTCAAATTGTTGAAGAATTACCAGCACCTACTAAAAAAAAGAACGAAAATATGTTATAAGGGAACACTTGTTCAAAGACATTATTTTAGTTATTTCGAATTTCTGAATTTTCTTTTGATCAAATTAAAAAGAATGGGTATTTTCTGAACGGAAAATTTCCTGTTCTCCAACTCTCGCTTGTGGCATTTTTACGTATTAGTAGCCGTTTTCAAGTTACAGACGTTCAAATGTAACCATAACAGGGTTTTTCGCAAAGTTGAGAAAAATCGGCGTTTTTCGACTGTCTATTGTGGCAACACCACTGGACCGAATTCGACGCAGAATTTTATGCTCTTTAATTTATCCATACGCTTTTTCTGGCTAAGATCCATGATTTTCAAGTTATAATAGAAAAACCAAAAAGTACCGAAATTTCGAGGGTTTTTGAGATTTTGACCATGTTCCGTAAAAAAAATTTGGTGGGAAGCTCCGGATTCATTCTCAACACCCCAAAAAACATGAAAAAATTAAAGAAACAAATTCTCCACCAGAATTTGTATCCCCTAATCACGCAATGGCTGGACTATGTGTCAAACGTACGCAAACAAGAGATTTAACTATAAAGGCAGGTACTCAGATCGCGTGCCGTGAAATTCCATACAAAATCACAAAATTTTTCGCCGATGAAAACAGACGTGAAATTGTGTGGAAGGTTAAATTTCATTTCACGCGTCTGTACTACCTTGAGTGAAATGTCAAGTTTGTGGATTTCACGAGGATGAAATTTTTGCTCGTGCCAAATGTACGAGAAAAATTTTCACTTAGAGGTCAGCTGTTTCTGTCGGTGTCATTCAGGTTGTGTTGTGTTTTCCCGGTGTTATTAATAGTTAGTGATAGATTAGTAAACAAAGGAATCAGTCTAAATGTTTCTTGCGGTGCTAATATTTCATTTCACCGGTACACAGATCGGGTGAAGAGTGAAAAAATGAGATGTTCCACACAATCTTTTCCACGAGCCATTTCGCCAATGAAAAGTGCTGTTGTCATTTTTTTCATTTCACGCGATCTGAATACCAGCCTTACCATGCAAAGAAAAAACATATTGTTGCGTGTACTGGGTAGGTATCTTTTACGACCCACACTGTACTAATCTCGAATGATCGATGACCAGTACAAATTCAATGGACACTAGTATGGGGATTGGTTTATTCCCATGAATATAAAGACGCCGGATTTAACTTACAACAAATGTATTTCAAGTGAAACTGTGGAGGTGTGGGAAACGCGACACGACTTGTGACTCTCACGATGCGAAGTGAAAAGAATGACATGAAGTGTGGTCCGGATTACATGACATGTTACGAGTTGTATCAGTACAAGATGTCGTTTCGGTCGTTGTCGCGTCCCCACAGTACCCCCCTTCGAGTTACATTTACATTTCGATTGACATTTAATGTATCAAGAAACGATTTAAATTCAAAAAATGTTAATGTTACTGTGAGAAATTTTCAAAAACTGATATTATTTTCAATTGTATGTAGATGATGTACGCTACGTTAATATATGCAAATGATAGGGTTAATTTGTGAAAGCTACGTTAAGTTTACAAATTTAAAAAAAAAAATACATCAAAATCTAGAGTTTAAAAGTTAGATAGATAGATATAAAGATTCGAGCTACTTTCCCAGCAGGAAGGCACTGCGACCATAAAGATCTATTGTGCCGTAGCTCATTAATCCAAAAGACCGTCCACCCTTCTAATAAAGGGCAGTAAGTCTTTAGCAGGAATCAACCTGAATTCTGCAGTGCTGATAGTAGCTTGCCCGAGGAGTGACATCCTAAAACGCGCGATGGCGGGACATTCGCACAAAATGTGCTTGGTCGTTTCCACGTCCTCCAGACAAAGACGGCATTCAGTCTCGCTTGACAGACCCATCTTGTTCAGGTGATATCTGACCAAGTGATGGCCAGATAAGTACCCCACTAGGAGTCTTAGGTGGGTTCTACTCATTCGAGTAGTACCCTTGTGACTGAAGGGCATTATCAGCTCCTTTGATTGACGAAGCCCTGGAAGGTTATTCCAGTACTGTTGACGCAATCGTGCAAACCAATCAGTGATCCGCAGTTTGGCCGAGGCCAGTCCAAAGCCACAGTAAGGCTCAGGTCCATGAAAACGACTGGATGATCCTTGTCTAGCAAGTTCATCCGCAGCCTCGTTCCCCTCAATGCCCTGGTGGCCAGGCACCCAACACAAGAAGACTTGGTTATTGGTTGCCAACAGTTGAAGGAGATTGTAACACTCCTTCACCAGTTTTGAAGAGACCTTATATGAGGAGAGCGCTTTTATAGCTGCTTGGCTGTCTGAGTAGATAGCAATGTGAGCGCCGCGAAGTCCAGTTTCCAAGATTACCCTGGAGCAGACCTCAATGGCGTGGATCTCAGCTTGAAAAACGCTGGGCGAGATTCCCATTGCGATCGAAATCCTGGTGTTGGGTCCAAAGACACCTGCACCAACACCCTGTTCTGTTTTAGACCCTTCGGTGAACCACTTGATACATCTAGGGTCTGGACAGGGTGTGCCATTTACCCATTCAGAGCGGTTAGGGATGAGGGCTGAATATTTTCTGCCGAAGCAAACCTCCGTGATCATGTAATCTGATCTCAAGCAGATCTGCACGTCAGGAATTTGATTCAGAATGCTCATGTGACCGCTTTCTTCACTACGTACGTCGGAAGTTAGACGAAGTCTAAGAGCATTTAGAGCTGCTGATTCTTGAATGAATATATGCAACGGAGTAAGTCCAATAATCGCCTCCAGGGCTGGCGTAGGACAAGTGCGCATAGCTCCAGTGATGCCAAGGCAGGCAAGGCGTTGAAGCTTATTGCACTTCAGTAAGACAGAAGATTGCTGAGTTTTCGGCCACCACACAAGCGCTGCGTAGGTCACCATAGGCCGCACCAGCATGGTGTATAACCACTCAATTATCTTTGGGGTGAGCCCCCATGTCCGTCCAAAGAAACTTCTGCAAGCCCACATTGTGCGTGTGGCTTTTCCAAGTACATTATCTATGTGAGTATTCCAGGTGAGTTTCGAGTCTAGAGTTACCCCGAGGCATTTAACTTCAGTGGAATAATCTAAGGTCGTGCCGCCTAACGAAATTGGATCCAAGGTTATATTTCGTTTTCGTGTGAACGGCACAACGACAGTTTTCTGTGGGTTTACATGTAAGCCCACAGCCACACACCAGCGTAGAACTATGTCAAGGGCCGACGTCATCACCTCAGTGATGGTAGATTCGAATTTGCCCCTGACTATGATAGTTAAATCATCCGCGTATCCGATAGTGAGATAACCGCGCTCATTAAGCATGGAAATCAGTTCGTCTACGACAAGGGACCACAAAAGGGGTGACAGAACGCCACCTTGTGGACAACCCTTTACGGCATTCACGCAAATGGATGTACTGCCTAGAGTTGAGTAAATATCCCGTCCACGGAGCATGGCGTCTATCCATGCAATGGTAGTGGGCGGGATGTCTCTGAGTTCCAGTGCTCTGGAAATGCACTCGTAGCCAGTATTATCGAAAGCCCCCTCAATGTCAAGAAACGCGCACAACGCGATTTCCTTTTCACTGAGGGACTTTTCGATTGTACTGACAAGGCTATGCAAGGCGGTTACTGTTGACTTACCCTTCGTGTACGCGAATTGCATACGATGTAGGGGGATTGACAGTTCCATCTTGTGCCTGATATGCAAATCAAGCAACTTTTCCATGGTTTTAAGGAAGAAGGAAGTAAGGCTAATCGGTCTATAGGATTTGGGCATATGTTCCGGCTTATTGCCCGCTTTGGGTATGAAGACCACATTAACTTTCCTCCAAGGTTGTGGTATGTACCCTAGGGTGTAACTTGCCCTAAAAAGTTCGATTAGCGGAGTTATTATGATCTCCAAGCTGTTTTGTAACAGAGCGGGGAAGATGCCGTCTACACCGGGAGCTTTAAATGGCTCAAAGGATTCTATCGCCCATTTTACTTTGTCCATGTCAAAGATGACCCCCGATAAACTGCGAGCCCGGCTTACGGGAACCCGTTGGGGCCTCGCAGTTGGGCAGGGGTCACCATCAGACAGTACGGACCCAGGGAAATGGGTCTGAAGAAGCAACTTTAATGTTTCTTCTGGACCTTCAGTATACGAACTGTCTGGTCTCAATAGAAGGCCGACGCCGTTAGCTGAGTCTTTGGAAAGGGCTTTGTGAAGGCGCGCCGCTTCCGGTAGCGACTGAATGCTTTCACAATGTCTTTTCCAGCATTCTCGTTTGGAATGCCTAATGAGTTTGTTGTACTCGGTGAGAGCAGTTCTGTACTCATCCCACCTATTGAAGCGCTTGGCTTTGTTGAACATCCTCCTAACTTTAGATCGCTTGCGGGCCAATTCCTCGTTCCACCAGGGTACTTTTCGCCCCGACTCCACCGAACGTGAAACGGTACTATCTCTGTAGGAGGAAGTTAAAATTTCATTGAGCTCCTCAGCTGCAATCTCAATTTCCCCTGTAGTGCTTATGGGGCTGACCAGTAGTTCCGCTTTGGAGCTAACTAGTTCACGGAATTTAATCCAGTTAGTTTTCCTTGGACAAAAAGTATCCGAGCGAATGTCGGATTGTCCTAGGATGTCAAATCTGATGTGTCTATGATCTGAAAGAGACACTTCGTCCGACACGTGCCAGTTCGCAATGAACCTGGAGAAGAAACCGCTAGCAAGGGTGATGTCGAGTACCTCTGCCCTTGCCGCAGTGACAAAGGTAGGTTTGCACCCCCTGTTCAGGACATTCATATGTTTACACATAAGATAGTCAAGAAGGCGCTTACCTCTGTCGTTGATGTCGCTGCTACCCCACACCGTGTGGTGTGCGTTTGCATCGCAACCGATCACATAATGCCGGTTTGTACGTCGACAGAAGTCAACGAGCTGCTGGACCTCGAGTGGTGGAATCTCAACATTGTCAGATGGGAAGTAGGCAGACGCAACTACCACTTTCTGACGACCGTTGAGCGTGGATACCTCCACCAATGCTGCAGCTAGATCTCTAGAAATGAAATTGGTTAGTGGCAAGTAGTTGACGCATTTGTCGATCAGAAGCGCCGCACGCGGACAACCCGCTAACCTGTCATATATCAACTTACCAGTTGTTGTGTTTAGACCGCAAATTCGGCCACGGGCCACCCATGGCTCTTGAATAAGCGCAATGGTGGCCTGTTTATCGGCGAATAACCTGCACACAGTGGCCGATGCTCCTATTGCGTGGTGCAGGTTCGCTTGAAGCACCTTAATGGCGCTCATGGTCCTGCGAGGATAGCGAGCGTTGGACAAGGCACTTTTGCTTGCCCTGTCGGGAACTGTTGCCTCCGTCCCCCTTTTGTTGACGCTCCTTTCGGTGAGAGCCGCTGAGGTTCCTCGGGCTAAAGAAGTCCAAGGACGATTCTGAGGGACTGTATCGCTTAACGTTCAGTCCATCGACAGTCTCAACAACGGGCCTGGAGGCTCCGTCGAGCAGTGAGCTAGTAGGCAGCTCAGAGGAAACTATGTTTGATGCATTTGGAGTTGCATCACACTCTGGTTTGTTTTGTTTTTCTTTTTTATTATTCATAGAAGCCCATGAATATCCGGGAAAAACAGTCACCGACGGCATCACCCGGTCTGCCGTCAGAAGTCTGGTTTAAAACTGGAGGTCGACAGGTATCCAGAGTTCGCATACTAGCGGCCAAGCAACCTCTTGACCATGCATCCCTCGGCGTATGCTGTTCCACCTTGGATTTAGGGTATGTTTATAAGGGAGATACCGCTCCCCGCCCGACCAACTTTAGTCAGCGCTGATGGCACAGATAAGATTTTGCCAACAGCCTGCTTCCGCCCGTCACCACGCGGAGGTAAAGGTCGCACTTCCTAGGGCATGACAGTTACGGCAAATGTACCATGGTGGTCCAAATGTTAGTCCCCCTGTCACACCTTCGGCTGACGGGCTAGAGTTTAAAAGTTACATGTTTTGATTTCGATTTTGGTCCGCCGTACGTTTTTAGATTTCCAGGTTGATCGAAAACACTGCGTGAAGGGTCGAACATCAGGCTGGGTTGAACATCTTCATTGGCGATGAAAGCTGGTTTGAGACGTTCAGTGGATACGTTCGTCTCCTTGTTACCAACCAGAATGGTGAAAATGCGGTCGGTTATCCTGTTGACTACTCGGTAAGGCCCAGCGTATTGTGGCCTCAGTGGTGGTTTTGCAGCATCGTGCCGCAAAAATACGTGTGAACAGGAATTCAGTTGTTTATGTACGAAAACTTTTCCCTGTCGGTGATGGGAAGTTGGGACAGGTCGTAACTTCTCCATGTCTTGTCGAATTTGCTCTGCAAAGATGTGTGGCTCGGTTGTGTTTCCATAATCGGCAAAAAATTCGCCCGGCAGTGTAAGTGTGGTCCCGTAGACCAACTCGGCTGACGAACACTTCAAATCTTCCTTGAAGGCTGTCCGTAAACCAAGAAGAACCATTGGTAGTGTATCTGTCCATCGATCGCTTTCGTGGCAAACAAGCGCTGCTTTTAACGACCTGTGCCATCGTTCCACAAGTCCATTGGATGCTGGATGGTAGGCCGTTGTACGGAATCGTTTACATCCCGTCAACTCGAGTAAACTGCGAAACAGTGATGATTCGAATTGTGATCCTTGGTCGCTCACAATTGTTTTTGGTACGCCGAACCGGGCAATCCATGTTGAGAAGAAAGCTGTTGCCACGCACTCCGCCGTAATTTCCGGAATTGGCACTGCTTCAGGCCATCTTGTAAAGCGGTCGATCATAGTCAAAATATAGCGTGACCCGTTTGATGGTGGTAAGGGTCCCACTATATCAATGTGTACTTCGCTGAATCTGCTGCTGGGAAGTGTGAAATTCATCGGCTTGTTCCGCACATGCCTGTTAATTTTGGCACGCTGGCATTTCTCGCAATGCTTCGCCCAAGATTTAATATCGCGGTCCATTCCGGACCATACATATTTTTGACGAATTTGCCGGCTAGTTGATTTTGCTCCTGGGTGAGAAGGGTTGTGGATTACATCGAAAACTGTTTTTCGAAGTGCTGCAGGAATATACGGACGTATTCGCTTCTGTGACACGTCGCAGTACACCGGATGTGAATTTCCATCCACCGCTATCTGCTTAAGCACGAGTGACGATGAATTATCGGACAACATTTCGCGAAGTTCGGCATCGTCCTTCTGGTTGTTGGCTAATTCACGAAAATCGATCGCATTTGTCATGATGATTGCCTCAACATTGCCACGGGAGAAAGTGTCGGCAACGATGTTCTGAGAACCGGATACATGGATGATGTCGGTCGTGAATTGCGAAATGTACTGAAGGTATCTGCTTTGTATTGGTGTTGCACGTTCAGGCTTTTGCATAAAAGCGTACGTTATCGGCTTGTGGTCGGTCATGATTTGGACTTGGCGGCCTTCGATCATGAACCGGAAAAACTTTACGGCTAGGTATATCGCTAGTAATTCCCGATCATATGCACTGTATCGGGTCTGTGCCGGAGTAAACTTTTTCGAGTAGAATCCAAGCGGATGCCATTCTCCGTCGGTGAGTTGCTCGAGAACTGCGCCTGCTGCTAGATCAGATGCGTCGGTTGATAAACGAAGAGGTGCGTCGTTAACTGGAAATGCTAACAGTGACATGCTGGCGATTAAATCCTTGCTTTTTTGGAAAGCGCTGGTGGCTTCCTCGGTCCATGCGACAGGATTTTTGTCGTTTTTCTTGCTTCCTTGCGAGTAAATGTTCAAGGGTGATAAAATCGATGCAGCGTCCTTAAGGAATCGTCGATAAAAGTTGACGATGCCTAAGTAACGACGTAATTCGCGTATCGTTTTTGGCTTCGGGAACTGTTGTATGGCTTCTACTTTAGTTGGAAGTGGCTTGATCCCGTCTTTCGACACTAAATGGCCAAGGTATTCGACTTGTTGGACACCGAATAAGCATTTGTCGACATTGATTTTCAATCCATGCTCTGCCAAACGCTTGAAGATTGTGCGCAGATGTTCCTTGTGCTCCTCGGGTGATGAAGATCCAACGAGGATGTCGTCCAAGTAATTGTGGCAAAAATCAAGTCCACGTAGTACGGAGTCAAGTAATCTTTGAAAAGTCTGCGCGGCATTTTTTAGACCAAATGTCATTACTTGAAACTCGTATAGTCCGAAAGGCGTAATTACGGCAGTCTGCGGTATGTCATCTTCGACAACCGGGATTTGGTGAAATGCTCTAGCTAGGTCGAGCTTCGAAAATATTACTTTCCCGTCAAAGTGTTGGGTAATGTCGTGTATATGCGGTATGGGATATTTGTCTGGTACCGTCACGGCATTGAACCTCCTGTAATCACCGCAGGGACGCCATCCACTCTTCTTTTGGCGCATGAGAAAGGGACTGGCCCAAGGACTTTTTGAAGGTCTGCAGATCCCATGTTCTAGCATGAATTCGAATCCGAGTTTTGCCGCCTTGTATTTATCAGGAGGAAGACGTCGAGGTCGGTCAGCAACCGGAGGACCTCGGGTTTCGATGTGATGCCTCACATTATGTCGTATTTCTCCGCTATGGAACGTGGTTGAAGTGAGCTGAGGAAATTCCGTAAGGATGGCGTGATACGTGTCATTTCTATTGACAGTAGAAATTGAGTCGGCGGTTCCACCGAAATTTCGCGCATCAGCTGTCAGACCCGAGTTGCTGTCTATTAGTTTCTTGCGTCGTAAGTCCACTAATAGACCGAAATTTTTTAGAAAATCCGCTCCTAAGATTGGACGGGATACGTTTGCCACCCTAAACAGCCATTTGAAAGGGCGTCGGAGTCCAAAGTCCAACGATAATAAGCGTTCGCCATAAGCGTCGATAGTCGAACCGTTGGCTGCGAACAGTTTAGGACCACAGGGAACGTTACGTTTGTTGTGTTTGCCGGGAGGAATAACCGAAACATCGGCACCGGTGTCAACTAGAAAGATATATCCCTCGCGTCGGTCTCTAATTAGGAGTCGGATGGTGGTTGCCCCGTCGCTGCCAACCGCATTTACAGGTGGCGGGCCAATTAGTTTTCCGGGTAAGCACAAGGTTTGGTGCACTTGCGTGCTTCCTTTCCAAAACGACGATGGTATAAGCATGTTGTCTGTTTCTTTTCCTTGTCGGAATTCGATCGCGGGGTGCGGGAGCGAGATCGCCTATCCGTTTTAGTGTTTGTCTTCTTTGCTCGTGCCTCAAATTTGTCGAGACGCTGGTGAAGACTAGCAATTTGCCTGGCTAACTCGGCTGTGTTGCTTGGATTGAGTGTGTTGTCGGCACTGGAAACGGTTAAGACGGTAGCAGAATCCTCCTTTTCTTTAAGGATTTTATCCGCCATTTCGGCGAGGGCATTAACGTTAACATTCGCGGTGATGCTCAAAATTTCACGAACGCGCGCCGGTAATTTTTTGAACCAGAACATTTTCAGTGTGTCATGTGAAAGTTGATCGCCAACTAAGTATTGCATACGTCGCAGCAATTGGGACGGCTTGTAATCACCGAGTTCCAGATCAGAGAGCGCTCTGGATAATCCGTCCTCTGGCGATTCAGAGAATCTAGAAATTAATTTAGCCTTCAACTCCGCGTACCGATTTTCCCTTGGTGGGTTTTCAATTATATCCGCGACTTCGTCGAGCACTGACATATTTAAAGCGGCTGCCACGGCATTGAATTTAGTCGCATCGGCTGTTATGCGACTATTCGCGAATTGCGACTCAATATGCTGAAACCAGAGCTTGGGACGTTGTTTCCAAAACTCTGGAATTTTGGTTTGCACCGATTCCACGTAACTCGACGGAAGATATGATCGCGTGTCAATAGCAGGTCGCACCGGGGTAGTCGGTGTTTTCGAAATTGTTGTCTGTGTATGTTCTTGCTCAGACGGGGCTTCGCCACCATGGGGCACATCTATTTTGGCCGTATCGATTGTCGTCATGATCACGATGTAAATGGACAATTGTTACCTGGATTTGCGTTGATATGCGTTCGCGCCAGTTTCCGCTAATGGATAATTGCAGGAACTGTAGCAAAATCGTTTGCAGCTCACGTTGGAGTTGAATTTTCACCAAAAATCGAAAATGGCGACTGCTCGAAACAAGATCGTGCAAGTTTCACGACAATGTTGTCAGATGTGTCAGATCTTGTTGCTGCTGCGTGTCTGACGACGGGTTATTATGGCTATTTAGCCTTCGTCGCCGGGTTATTTTCATCGGCGGGGTCACCACTATGGGGATTGGTTTATTCCCATGAATATAAAAACGCCGGATTTAACTTACAACAAATGTATTTCAAGTGAAACTGTGGAGGTGTGGGAAACGCGACACGACTTGTGACTCTCACGATGCGAAGTGAAAAGAATGACATGAAGTGTGGTCCGGATTACATGACATGTTACGAGTTGTATCAGTACAAGATGTCGTTTCGGTCGTTTTCGCGTCCCCACACTAGGCTATTCTTGAGCCATCTATAGTCTAGAACCTTCTCCAAACAGAAACATTGAAGCGGATTCTCGAACCTTCGTTGAGTAAGCACCCGAGACTGGAACATCTCGGAAAATCTGGAGTCTTCGCTAAATTGACAAATGCATGGATCTCCACCTATAAAAGGCAGATGTCACCGAACGAAGGGGCTGTGGAGCCGCGTTAGGTCGAATTCTCACCACCAGAGCAAATAACAAAAAATGTAAGATACTCGTAACCAACTACACACTTAAGCGATCTTTGTAGCAAGCAGACGTATTTGGAGTTCGGAATAAAGTTATTATATTGTAATTATAATCGCGATTCTTTTATTTCGGCTCCAATTTGTAACGCTACAAGTGGTGACCCCGACGTGATCACAACGATTCTCCAGCGTTTTTGAAGATCGAAACAGGCTTTCATCATATTTCGCCGAGCGATGTGCCATTCGTACAAGCACAAGCAGCGCCGCAGGAACCGGTAGAGCGTGTCGAAGCTATGCAAAATATTAAGCTGCCACCGTTTTGGCAGCGACGCCCATCGTTATTGTTTGCCCAGGCAGAGGCGCAATTTGCGGCGCATAAGATCAGATACAAGTAAGTTCAATGCTATTATTGCGAGAATCGACTGCGTGTTTCTGGAGCAGGTCGCAGATTTGGTATAAAAGCCACCGCAATCGAGCAAATACGCAATTTTGAAAGACCGCCTCATATCTCGTTTTGACGATAGTCCAGAGATTAAACTGAACCGTGTGTTAACGGAGGTAGAATTGGGAGACCGAAAGCCATCGCAATTATTCCGCGAGATGGTAGCATTGGCAGATAACCAGCTGTCGGAGGAAGTTATCAAAGCACTGTGGCTGCGTCGTTTACCGGGCCAGGTGCGAGCAATTCTGAGTGCGACGACACAAAAAAACACTGAGACCCTTATTATGACAGCGGACAAGGTGTAAGCAGAAATAAATGTATGGCCCACACCATCGATAGCGACTATAAATGAGCCACCAAATCAATCAAGCGCTAGTGACTCTGCTGAAATCAGCAGCATCTTCGAAAGATTGGCAAAGCTAGAGAAGGGTATGCGATTATTGTAAGGACGAGAGGGTTCAGTCGACATACGTCCACCGCGAAAATCGAATAATGCGCAAGAGAACACAAAAATCTGTTTTTATCATAAACGCTTCGGGAACAGGGCGCGCAAGTGCCACCCGCGTGCAAATATCAGGTCGCGGAAAACTAAAACTGTCGTCGAGTAGCGGTGTGGACATTGACGACATTTCCGAGTCACACCGACTGTTATTACGAGATGGGCGAAGCGGAATGCTATTTTTAGTTGATACAGGAGCCAGCGTATCCGTAGTACCACGTAAGAAGAACGATCGTGTCTCTGATTTTAAACTATATGCGGCGAACAACTCTATTATTCACACGTACGGCGAGCGCGTATTAGAGTTAGATTTCGGATTCCAAAAACTCATGCGTTGGTATTTTCACGCGGCGGATGTTGGTAGGCCCATAATTGGAGCAGTTGGAGTTTAATCTCCTTGTCGATGTGAAAAGAAAGCGGCTCGTGGACGGACATTCGCTAAAATTTTCAATAGCAGAAGCGCAAGAGAACAATCTGTTCGAAACCCTGTCTGCCGTTCGTCCGAATAATGAGCTTTACGGTTTACTTGCCCAATTTCCAGAGCTGACCGCATCATCAAATTACACTAAAACTCAACCACATACGATCGAGCATCGTATAATTACATCCGGACCGCCCGTATCGGAACCGCCTAGACGTTTGTCTGCCGAAAAGTATGCAGCAGCCAAGAGAGAGTTCCAGTATATGGTGCAAAAAGGCATTTGTCGCCCGTCCGATAGTCCTTGGGCGAGCCCATTACATATGGTACGAAAGAAATCGGGCGAATGGAGACCATGTGAGGATTTAAACGCAGTCACATTGCCAGACCGATATCCCGTAGCCCACATTCACGATTTTACGCACAATCTTTACGGCAAAACGATATTTAGCACGATCGACTTAGAGCGGGCATATCATCAGGTTTCTATTCGCGAAGAGGACATCCCAAAAACTGCCGTCTGCACTCCCTTTGGCTCGTTCGAATTTCTTAAAATGACCTTTGGCCTATGTAATGCTGTGCAGACCTTTCAGAGGTTTTTGGATTCGATTTTACGCGGCTTAAACTTCTGTTACGCCTATTTGGACGACATCATGGTCGCTTCCAGCAACCCTATTGAACATGCCGAACATTGAAATATAATTTTTAAGCGTCTGAGTGAACATGGCATCAGGATCAACATCGAAAAGTGCGAATTAGGAGTGAAAAGCGTAGAATACCTGGGGTATCTGATTTCCGAAAAAGGAACACGACCATTACCTCGGCGTATGGAGGCTATAGCGAATTATAAGCAACCCCAGACTGTTGTGGAGCTCCGGCGGTCCTTGTTCTATCGGTGGATATGGGTTGGCCGATGATTCCTCAATCGCGGCGAAATTTATGGTTCAGAAAATCTATCACAGATTTCAAAACATGACTTATAATTTAGAACTGTCATTGAATACAGCCATATTCAGGACCCCATCCAGTTATAGAGCGAATCAACAGCTCAGTGTACCGGATTCAAGTCGACGGTAGGGAGATAACAGTGTCGACGGAACGACTTAAGCCCGCTCATTTACCAAATGCTGATCTTCCTGACGAACCAGTAATCATCAATCATTTTATCGTAAATCGAGAAGCAGGACGGGCCAGGACTTACGCAGCATGCGACTGCATTCAGTTACGCCTACGATAACGCAACGTTGTAACACTTTATAAACGTTACTTGGAGGGGAGTATTGTGGAGCCGCGTTAGGTCGAATTCTCACCACCAGAGCAAATAACAAAAAATGTAAGATACTCGTAACCAACTACACACTTAAGCGATCTTTGTAGCAAGCAGACGTATTTGGAGTTCGCAATAAAGTTATTATAATTATAATCGCTATTCTTTTATTTCGGCTCCAATTTGTAACGCTACAGGGCAGTCATGAAGTAGTAGTCAGACTCGACACTCAGTGGCGGTTGGATCGCTATAAAGCGGGATCGGAAAGGTTTTCGTTAACGAATTGTTATTGCTAGTTTTAACGTTTGTTGTTAGTACGCGTGTGTACATAGTTCGTTTTATAAATAAAGTGTGTGTTTTTCAATCGAAGTGTTTTCATTATTCAGCACAAGCATATCTAACGAACCTGTTTTGGTTTCGTGGTTTCGCTCAACAGAGGAAACATTACAATATTTTCGTTTGCTGCGTCCTGTGGACGTTTCTCGCGCACAGTATAACAAGGTGGCAAAGTTGTCAAATTCCATTTGATAACCGCAGCACCAAAGTTTCTTGTTATGGTGAATTTTCGAATTTCGGCGCAAAATTTATTGTAGCGATGTTTTAAACCAGTTTGGTTCTCCACCAATTGAAACTGACAACTACAAGCTATGACAGCGCTGTTATTTTCTTGCAGCGCATTTCAGTACAATCTAAGCTACAAACCAACATGTACTTACATATCCGACCGACAAAAGGTAATGCGGCGCTAAAGTCTCGTAGCAAGGACAAGAATCAATACTGTAGTCGACTGATTGACCACTCGCATTAGTCTAGCGCTGTGGTATGTGTATACACTCCCCGACAAAGGGTTAAATTCACCGTTATTTCGTCGGAAGATATAATCAAACAGGGAGGGACGATCTGCATTATTAATTTTTTTTTCCGAAATATAAAATATCAGAAATTATACAAATAGTTCGAATCCGCTGAGAATACAATTTTCTGTAATGCCCGAACCAGATTGAACGCAGAATGCAGCGCCAGGAGCAGCAGCAGCGAAATGTCAAATTCAAATGCATGTATTTCCTTTAAACGCGTGTATGGCACGCAGCGATCGATCAGCCGATCCGTCGCCCGATATCGATATCGGCCGATGGATTCATGGTAGCCTCAAAACCAGACACGTCTCAACGCAAATGTCGAGAAATTTAGACATTGTTTTTGAACTCCATACATTCTCAGTAGGAGATATCAGCTATAACGGGTGTTTCGAAGTCGGTCGTCAAAAGAATTAAAATAAAAACGGCTCAAAATCAGTCTCTAAAGGCGAACCGTGCAGGAAAATGTGGCAAGAAAAGGGTCACTACTCCCCATATGGAAAGAAAAATCAAAGATGTCGGCATTGAGAATGGTAAAGAAAGTGTGGCTTGTTTGACGACATTGATAAACAATGAGGGAATTGGAGTTTCGAAGAGAACACTCCAAAGGCGGTTGGTAACTCTTGAACCAATTGACGTTGATTTTTGGTATGCAACCCTGAGGTGAGAATCTGTTTGAGTTTTAGTAAATTGGGCCATAGGCGCCGACTATTGAGGGGCATGGTCCTTCTTGACCCCCCAAAAATAACATGGGGGGGGGGCTCGCAATATTGCAGGCGTATTTCCCATTTCACATCCATGTTAAAATGAACCGTATGTATGATACTTATTAGCCGGGGCGCCCGGCCTAGTCGATTAGGATTTGAAAATTCTTGCGGATCCTTCATTTTTGTCGACTATTTCAAATTTTTGCTAATGAAATTACCGTCTGAGGGAAATCTACTACAATAGAATTTGAACAATCCATTTTGCCTGTGCACGGTTCTTGTTAAAGGTATCCATATACTATCTAAGAAGATCGAGAGGGACGACCAGAAAATGTTCATCTTGCCCTGCATTGAATCATTTCATTCGCGCGGAGTTATTTAGCGTACAGGAACCGCTTAACTTGTTTCTGAACCGACTTTGGAAGTCGTAAATCATCAGAATTGGAACAGTTTTATTACTCATGCCATGTTGTACCTAATTTTCCAGGAAAACCATTTGCGCCCGCTTCTTAAACAGAACAGAAGTGAAGAATGTATTGATCGCTCTGAACCCCAAATTTCAGGCGGGATGAAAATCATTTACAAAAAAAAATTGATGAGCTGTGCATTTAGTGCTGGAAAAATCTTTCGGACCTAGCTAAAAGCCACGGCGCGGCGTTTAACTTTTGGAAAGTGCGGGTGTAATCAGTTCATATCTCAGTTTTGTTCAAGAAGCAGTCAAAGTGAGTTAATGTTTATTTCCTCTATAAAATGGATCGTTTTGTTGTGCGAATTCCATCTCAAACAGTTCCGACCAGTCAAAAAATTCCGTGTGAATCCGACAATTGGGAACAAAATAAATAATTCAAATCTACCAAAACCAGGTGATAAATCCCTACAGAGCTTCAAATTAGAGTGGATAAAAAGGTTTCCATGGCTGGTTTTGCGAGTGGTTTCGCTAAATCTAAGCGCACATTATAACTATCAGGAACAATGACAATTCCAAATGAAATCGCTTTGAAAACATTTGTGTTACCGCCACGGTTGGTTTCTTAAGCCTCGTATACATATGTGCAATCGTGCGCGCACGAACGCTGTGCGCGAGGTCTCGCTGATGATAAAGTGCAATGTTTGAAAACTAAAAGGGAGATGCCATCAGGTCCACCCAATTTTGACACAACAAGCTTTGAGTGTACTTTAAATGCTTCCCTAGTGCGGAAATGCAAAGTAGAGACGAGTGCAACTTTGTCGGAATCAACGCGCCGCGAAGTGTCAATTCTCATATGCCTGTGCTTTAGTACTGTGGCCGATTATTTTTTTGCTGTTGATTACTTTCATGCTCTTGCAAGTGCGTGTTTCTATTTTTATTTTAAAGAAGTTTGGCAAGTTTATTAGAAAATCAGTTTTCCACAGTTCAAATATTAATCCAGTCATTAGGAGCGCAGAAGGGCTTCGGGGAAACAAATTCTGGTGGAGAATTTTTCCTTTTATTTTTTAATGTTTTTTTGGGGTGCTGAACACGAATCCGGAGCTTCCCACCAACATTTTCTTGCGGAACATGGTCAAAATCTCAAAACACCTCGAAATTTCGCTACTTTTTTTTATTTTTCTATTATAACTTGAAAACTGTGAATCCTAGCTAGAAAAAATGTAGTGTTAAATTAAAGAGCATAAAACTCTGCGTCGAATAAGCCCAAATATCAAATTCGGTCCATTGGTGTAGCCGCAATCGACAGTCGAAAAACGTCGATTTTTCTCAACTTTGCGAAAAAAAACTGTTATGGTCACATTTGAACGTTTGTAACTTGAAAACGGCTACTAATACGTAAACATGCAAGAAGTTTAAGTTGTAGAGCATGAAATCTTGTTTAGAAAGTACCCAATCTTTTTAATTCGATCAAAAAAAAATTCAGAAACTCGAAATAACTAAAATCACTTTTTGAGTGAGTGTTCTCATACACATTTTCGGGCATTTTTTTAATAGATCACCGTTCTAACCACCAGAAACATTGCGTTCCCAGTTATCGCAGTCACAGTTCCATCCAGAAGTTCCCTGGAACGTTCTCGCTAGCGGTTCCATGAGTAACAACTCGGAAAAAGTTTTGTAAGTGCAATTTGTGATCAGGTAAAAAGCTTCCACAGTTTCCCCAGGTTTCTACACATTTATTGTTTTGTTCGAGCCCCCTCCCTTCCATCTTCATCCATCTAACACAGAACCCAGCCATCTGCTCCCTAACTGCAGAAGGTCAGATCACCGACAGTTCGGTTCTAAATTCTGGCACGTGAACAACTTTTATTTCTGAGACTCAAGCGAGGCAATCAAGGAATGCTTATGGATTGGTTTCATAAACATCCCCCTTCCCAGAAACATCAGACCTCACACTAATAAGTACTGGCATTTTCGGAGATGAAAGGATAGACTGTCACTGGCCTAAAGAGATGGGCGTGCAAGGAATAAACCGCATAGTTGGAGACGATTTTCTGGCAGTTAAATTATAAAGAGCTTATCGAGTGAAGTCTCTTGCATTGGCCACTTTTATACCGTGGAGCTATGTTCCAGTATTAACTAATCCCAGCAAACTAACCACGATCTAAACATATCGGATTAGTTGATTGGACTAGCTCTAAGCTCCACTTATAATGCGGTGCTGAACTAAAAAAATCGGATTGGGTTTGTGTTTCCGTTGTTGACGGTTGTTATTGCGAGCAAGCCAGGGAAGACGCAGATACCCTCAAAATCACGACAGTTCTCTCTTTGGCCCCAACAAATGAATCCGTCACAGTGGTAGGGCAAGACGTTGATTTTTAGGGTTTTGTACCCTAACCCTTATGAAATCGGTCAAATGTCTGTCCGTCCGTCTGTCTGTCTGTCCGCCTTTCCATGAAATATCTCACGAACGGCTGAAGCTACATATATGAAATTTTGTGAGAATATGTAGAATTATTACAATTCGCCGGAGAAAGCGATTCGTTGTAATAGGCTGACTTTAAGGGGAAGTCCCCATAGAGGGGAAATGAAGGTAAACATTTTTTTTTCATCTGGTATAGGCAAGTGGCGTATCATAAGCAAGGTAACACTCCATTTCTGGCATTTTCATCAAATTTGGAATGAGTGGAAAAGGGGGAAAATATGTGATCCGAGTTTGCCCCCCCTCCCCCTTGCATTTCGAGGCCGTTATACTTAGAAATATGAAAATTTGCAGGAAAGCGGCATTTTACTAGCGTAGAAAATCTAGATTAATATTTTAGAATTTTGAAATCTCATCAGAAAAGGTTAATAATAGTACATTTCTATAGTTGCAGTTAGCACACCCCTGCACCCCTTAAGGATGCCCGAGGTCAAAAATATTGATGGCCAATGATAACCAACATCATAGGCAATAATATGTCTAAGTTTCATTACAATCACATAATATTTAATAATAGTACATTGATTTAAAGTTAGGCATTTTGACACTATCCACACAAAAAATACACCTACCGGCTAGGTGTGAGTACTAGATAGATAAATATAAAAATACGAGCTACTTTCCCAGCAGGAAGGCACTGCGACCATAAAGATCTATTGTGCCGTAGCTCATTAATCCAAAAGACCGTCCACCCTTCTAATAAAGGGCAGTAAGTCTTTAGCAGGAATCAACCTGAATTCTGCAGTGCTGATAGTAGCCTGCCCGAGGAGTGACATCCTAAAACGCGCGATGGCGGGACATTCGAACAAGAGGTGCTTGGTCGTTTCCACGTCTTCCAGACAAAGACGGCATTCAGTCTCGCTTGACAGACCCATCTTGTTCAGGTGATATCTGACCAAGTGATGGCCAGATAAGTACCCCACAAGGGGTCTTAGGTGGGTTCTACTCATTTGAGTAGTACCCTTGTGACTGAAGGGCATTATCAGCTCCTTTGATTGACGAAGCCCTGGAAGGTTATCCCAGTACTGTTGACGCAATCGTGCAAACCAATCTGTGATCCGCAGTTTGGCCGAGGCCAGTCCAAAGCCACAGTAAGGCTCAGGTCCATGAAAACGACTGGATGATCCTTGTCTAGCAAGTTCACCCGCAGCCTCGTTCCCCTCAATGCCCTGGTGGCCTGGCACCCAACACAAGAAGACTCGGTTTTTGGTTGCCAACAGTTGAAGGAGATTGTAACACTCCTTCACCAGTTTTGAAGAGACCTTAAATGAGGAGAGCGCTTTTATAGCTGCTTGGCTGTCTGAGTAGATAGCAATGTAAGCGCCGCGAAGTCCAGTTTCCAAGATTACCCTGGCGCAGACCTCAATGGCGTGGATCTCAGCTTGAAAAACGCTGGGCGAGACTCCCATTGCGATCGAAATCCTGGTGTTGGGTCCAAAGACACCTGCACCAACACCCTGTTCTGTTTTAGACCCATCGGTGAACCACTTGATACATCTAGGGTCTGGACAGGGTGTGCCATTTACCCATTCAGAGCGGTTAGGGATGAGGGCTGAATATTTTCTGCCGAAGCAAACCTCCGTGATCATGTAATCTGATCTCATGCAGATCTCCACGTCAGGAATTGGATTCAGAATGCTCATGTGACCGCTTTCTTCACTACGCACATCGGAAGTTAAACGAAGTCTGAGAGCATTTAGAGCTGCTGATTCTTGAATGAATATATGCAACGGAGTAAGTCCAATAATCCCCTCCAGGGCTGGCGTAGGACAAGTGCGCATAGCTCCAGTGATGCCAAGGCAGGCAAGGCGTTGGAGCTTATTGCACTTCAGTAAGACAGAAGATTGCTGAGTTTTCGGCCACCACACAAGCGCTGCGTAGGTCACCATAGGCCGCACCAGCATGGTGTATAACCACTCAATTATCTTTGGGGTGAGCCCCCATGTCCGTCCAAAGAAACTTCTGCAAGCCCACATTGTGCGTGTGGCTTTGCCAAGTACATTATCTATGTGAGTATTCCAGGTGAGTTTCGAGTCTAGAGTTACCCCGAGACATTTAACTTCAGTGGAATAATCTAAGGTCGTGCCGCCTAACGAAATTGGATCCAATGTTATGTTTCGTTTTCGTGTGAACGGCACAACGACAGTTTTCTGTGGGTTTACATGTAAGCCCACAGCCACACACCAGTGTAGAACTATGTCAAGGGCCGACCTCATCACCTCAGTGATGGTAGATTCGAATTTGCCCCTGACTATGATAGTTAAATCATCCGCGTATCCGATAGTAAGATAACCGCGCTCATTAAGCATGGAAATCAGCTCATCCACGACAAGGGACCACAAAAGGGGTGACAGAACGCCACCTTGATTGGGAAGTAATTATAATGGCCTAAGTACTCGTTCTGGAGAGATTAAGATATAAGCAATTGTATCTGTTCCCCGGATAGTAGTTTACATGGCCAATTACGGAAATTTCTTGCTAATAATTTATATTGGACTTTGCG
This sequence comes from Chloromyia formosa, assembly GCA_964017055.1. NCBI lineage: Eukaryota > Metazoa > Arthropoda > Insecta > Diptera > Stratiomyidae > Chloromyia > Chloromyia formosa. The sequence continues at coordinate 10,806,973 of OZ024819.1, read as the reverse complement.
GTTCATTATAAATTTCTAACGACTATCAATTAACAATTAATTCACAACTGGCACGGACTTGGGGAATCCGACTGTCTAATTAAAACAAAGCATTGTGATGGCCCTAACGGGTGTTGACACAATGTGATTTCTGCCCAGTGCTCTGAATGTCAAAGTGAAGAAATTCAAGTAAGCGCGGGTAAACGGCGGGAGTAACTATGACTCTCTTACTGACTGTCGAGCAGTACGGACGTGTTTCGGTCGTGCTCTGGCAAATATCATCTGCCCAAAGTTCCAAGTTCCAGTAACAGTTTAAAGTGTTTGCCTAATTGCGGGAAACAGTGCACGTAAAGGAAAACGTTTGACACGGGAGTACGATGTGCTAAATGGACAACCAAGATAAGGTGATACTGTGAACCGTAAAAGAACTAATAGAACAAAGTAAAAAATCACATATGTGAAATTCAGTGGCGAGTCGGTTTCGCAAAATAAGTAAAGTGAACCCACCGTACTTATTTTTTGCTAATAGACCTTTCGCGTAAAATAAAGATGTACCTTGTTTTAAATACATTTGTGTCGTAAATTGAACTATCCAAATGTCGCGAAGGGTGACGGAAAACTTTTCTTGTGCTTGCGGGAAAAACTATACATCCCATAGAGGATTAATACAACATCAGAGACGGTACTGTCGTGCAAATGTATCTAATGACGATGAAACTAATGAAGGCGAGTGTCCTGTGTGTAAGAGGGTTTTTTCCTCATATCGTGGAATGAGGGCACACATGAAAAAAGCACACCCGGTTGAGTACAATGCATCTCTAGAAGATGAAGTGAATAATCTCGGTAACAGGAAAATACCCTGGACTGAGGCCGAAACACACCATATGGCCTCTCTTGAAGCAAATTACGTCAGTGAGAACGTTAATCAATATCTTATGAACTTTATTGAAAGATCCCTGGATGCTATCAAAGGAAAAAGATGGCAACGAATATACAAAGACCTAGTGAACAGTTTCCAGCGACAACGGAGACAGTCACAGAGAGTTAGCGGTTCCCTATCCCGCATTGTTGGAGTAGAGGAAGATACCGATTGGATAAGCCGTCTACGGCGCTTTTCGGGACGGCTGACCGGGAGTAATCCAACCATTGACCTACATGGCCCGTTGAACCTGGTAAATTCCATCGATGATTTAACGGATTTCCAACAAATCGGAGTCGATGCCCTGAATATTTCGAACTCTGAAACGAGAATTGCCACGTTTGAAAACTGGATTTCGAACTTGGTAATGAAATACAGTAGCAGGCAACGTGGGAATAATAACACACAACGGGAACCTCCAGCCAATATTTTTCCCGAACACACTACCAACGCATGCAGCCAGCAACAACCAAGAGATCATCCAAACGGTATGGGCCACAGCTGCAACAGCACATGCAAGCAACAAAACTCGGGCAATGAAAATCACCAGGCAAATATCAGCCATATAACGGACCCCACCTCTGCGCCTGCATGCAGCTCACTAGACAACAGCCGACAAAATCAAACACTTGGAACATCGACCTTTGGAAATACATGCGGCGAACGGAATGTACAACGGTCCCAACAGCCTGATACACCTACCGACGAACGCTTTGCAGCAATTGCTTCATCAATTTATGTCAACCGTCGACCTAGAAACACACACCGGACGCCCATAGCCAACTGTCCGACAGGGCATCGCACTGGGAACGTACTCAGTCAACGACCGGTCAATTTTCAAGGTCCTCAGGAGTATATGAATGTTTATGACAGCGAAAACGATGAGCGGGAGCATGCAACACTAGCTTCACACATAGACACTACAAATAGAACCCACATTACAACCAACCATCATCAGGACCACCCCAACATCTTGCAATCGGGACCCAATGTAAGCAATAGAAGGAGAAGAGCGCACAGATATAAGACCACACAGCGCCTTTTGAAAAAACACCGCAACATCTGTTTTAAAAAAATTATTAATGGGGAAGACCTGGAGCAGGACGAGGAAACACCAGAGGCAGAAGTCGTCAAAAGGAAGTTTGAGGAATTTATGGGTACTGAAGTACGGGCAACACTACCAGCTCCCAAAATCTTAGGCTGCAATAACATATATGCCCCCATCAACGAAGAGGTCATCATCAACACCATCAAGGAAACCACCGAAACTTCCAGCGGACCTGATGGACTTAGCCTCTCCAACATTAGAAAAATCCCGACGAAAACGCTACTAATCCTGTTCAATGGGCTCATCTACACCAAGCATATCCCGGCCACACTCAACGAGAGCAGGACCATCCTTCTTAAGAAGAACAGTAATGATGGCACGGATATCAACAACTGGAGGCCGATCACAATCTCCTCCCTCCTATTAAGGATCTTCAAAAAAATCATCGCGAAGAGGATCAATAACATCGATATTAGCCCTTTGCAAACGGGTTTCCGTAGCAGGAATGGTTGCTTCATGAACTCCCTAGCTCTGAGGAATTTCATGAAGTCTAGACAATCAACAGGTAAACCTTTTGCCATAATCTCCATTGACATCAGCAAAGCCTTCGACGGAATTCCACATAACGTTGTCATACGGGCCCTGGAGAGGAAGGGCATCGATAAACCCACCCAAGAGCTTATCGCGTCCAACCTGCAGACTTCAATTACCACTGTCTCAGTAAAAGGGAAAAACATTACCGATGTTCACATTAAGCGGGGTGTCAAGCAGGGGGATCCACTATCTCCGGTCCTCTTCAACCTAGTGATGGACGAGGTCATCTCTGATATTGAAGGCTCTTCGCCGTCCACTACCCCAATAATGGCATATGCTGATGACCTAATCATCATGGCGGAAAGTGAAAAAGAGGCCAACCTAACGCTGAAAAAACTGGAGCAATTCCTTGCAGACCGTCACCTTAAAATTAATGCCGACAAAAGTTACTCAATTGTTGCCCTTACGGTCCCAGGAAAGAAAAAAGTGTATTACAAAATGGCGAGCTCCTTCACTACCGAAAGCGGAGCGATTAACCAGGTCAAGATGGGCCAGCTGTTCAAGTATCTGGTTGAACGATACGAGCATGCTGGTATCATGAAGCAGCAAGTCAAGGAGCTCCACACCAGCGTGACTAATATTATGAGAGCCAGCCTTAAAACGGAACAAAAATTTAACGCCTTAACAAAACACCTAATTCCCAGATTTATTTAGAGGCTAACTTCCGCTGGCACTTACATCAAAGACCTAAAAGCAGCCGACAAGATCATACGCCACGCTGTCCGGAAGATCTTCCATCTGCCAGCGCATTGCCCGAACATCTCAATTCACGCGGCCAAGAAATCTGGGGGTCTTGGTGTTTTCGAGTTTCGTACCAGGATTCCGCCAATCATCAGGAGCCAAATCGAAATCATCAGGCAGCAGGACTCTCCACTCAAAGATCTAGCGCTCCTCGACTCAACTTGGTATTCCAAGTTTTCTGATGTCTGGGAAATAACCAAGGCTGAACGGAGGAATACGGAAGAGAGAGCTGTAATAATGGAGTGGCGGAGGACGAGGGTTGGTATGGCCGTGAAGGCCTATGGGACACCAAGTGTCAACAAACCACTCTCCGGAGGACCACCTGTGACGTGCGCTGGCAGACCAGCTCAGCTGTCGGGAGTAGTGGGGTGGGCTATGCACGGCAGTCACCGGCCTCCTCCATCATTAACAAAAAGGTATCGCACGTCTGCCCGTTACTCACAGAAGAAAACCGCAAAAGAAACTACCAAGATCAAAACCAAATATACCAAAACAAAAAAAAAGAAACCTAACCGAGACGACGAACGTCAAACTCCCAAAAATATCGAACCAAAAGACGCAAAGTCCCGTGCAGGGACACAGGGCTGCATCAGCCAAACTACAACAGGCACAAGGCCGAAAATACAATAAAGACGGGAATACCGTCCGATCAGGACAGATTCTTCACTTCTACAGGCCAGTTGAGCCTTAAGGTGTTAATCGGCTCTATAGGAGCCCCAGATGTTGTGGGCTCAGGCGCGTCCATGCCCTCCCAGCCATGGGTTTCGGGCGCCTTAAATGTTAGAAACCCCCTAAATAAACAGATGGGCCCCAGATGTTGTGGGCCCCAGCGCGTCCTTGCCCTCCCAGCCATGGGTTTCGGGCGCTTACAATATTAGAAACCCCCTAATTAAACAGATGGGCCCCAGATGTTGTGGGCCCCAGCGCGTCCTTGCCCTCCCAGCCATGGGTTTCGGGCGCTTACAATATTAGAAACCCCCTAGATAAACAGATGGGCCCCAGATGTTGTGGGCCCCAGCGCGTCCTTACCCTCCCAGCCATGGGTTTCGGGCGCTTACAATATTAAAAACCCCCTAATTAAACGCAAGTCGTGATGTAGAGAGACAAGAGAAGGAAGCTTTCTGTCTCATCCAAATTAAAAATAACGCAATATGATACTTCATAAAAAAAAAAACCCCTAATATTCAGTCTTTCTGGGTTTAGCAAGAGAGAAAAAGAATTGCCGGGATATTTTTTTCTATTCCCAAGAAATTTAACGATGACACGTTCGCGTTTTAGTTTAATTCATTTACGCGAGAATCGATGTCACCACAAAAATTCATTCAAGGCAGAGATGATTCCTGTAGCGCGAGGCGAAGCCGATCGGCCCGTAGATTAGTCCGTCAAGTCGTCCGGTCCGTCGGAAGTACGTTAGGTGGAATACGTGTTGGTCCGCAGGTAGTAAAAGAAACCGTCCTCTGTCCACGGTCCGTCAAGCCCGTCATCGTCGCATGCCGCTGGGTCTTGGCCTGGCTAAGGGGGCGTGTCTCAGCCAGTTTACCAACACGGTGACAACCAGGTAGTTGGAGCGTCGAGGTGGTGGTGCGTCTCCTCCAGCGTTGGTCCGCATGCAGGGGGGGGGGGGGGGGAAGGCCTCGTCCGTCTGTGTGGCCATCCAACCACATTCCACGTCCTGGTGTCGCCTGCCACGTACTAAAGGTCCGGTCCAGTCCGTAGGTCTGTCGTCCTGTCCGGGTCCAGTTGGTCCACGTCCGGGGCTTCGCTCCCTCCGCTTTAGGATTTCTCTCTCTTTTTTTTTTTTTTTTTTTAAAGAAAAAATTATTTTTATTGGTTTAATTTTTTTTTTTTCATTTAAACTCATAAACCATGTTTATTCTTTCCTTTTTCTTCTCTAAAAATAAAACAATAAATGAAAGAAAAAAGCTTTCGAATTCCTTTCTACAAATTAGCATCAAGGGGGGAAACCTCTTCAACTAAAATTTCTAAATACATCATTATTAACTCGTTAAAACGTGTGTTGTAAAATGTTCTTTTTTTATATATAATTCTTTCATCTCTTTTACCTTTCAGTTACTTAAAATTCTCCTATTCAAATCAGTAATAGTATTTATATATATATATATATTTATAGTATCTCGCAATAAAAGGATACACATCTCTTTTATTACTTGCTTCATATTAGTCTAAGAGTTTCGAAAAAAAACTAGAACGAACAAAAACCATCGGATAAAATACATTAGAAATAAGATTACGTTTGAACCGCAAATATCTCGGTTCAAGCATCCATCAATTGGTTTTCTTTACATATTTTATGTGTGAGTATGTACGCACTTGCTTGCAATGTCTAAGTTTAACTTTTCTTCGAAAATTCACCACAACAATTTCTTGAATATATACCACTGTCTCATTTATAGACTTGAGTTTTCCACTTTCTTAATACAAACACATTTTTGCATCCCAATCTTTCCATCAAACATTGTTTGCATTGAATTTTAGATGCTCTTTCTTTTGTATATAATCAGATAAAGTAAATACAATAGAAATATTCCAATACAAACTAACAAAAATAATATTTATACATATAATAAAAACGGTTACTCCATATGCGTGTGTAGGTGTGTTGAACAGTAGATTTGTGTTTCCTGTTTCGCAAGGCGCATGATCCAGCTAATTACATTCCGACATTTTTATAGCGCCATGTCGTGCATGCACGATGACGATGCAATCAAGAACGGATAAACCTAGACGTTTCAAATTCGTAAGCGATCTTACCGAGTTCATTACAACGACACCAAATTTGAAATTTCCAAAAAGCTGTTAAGGTGTTAAGTTGGGTTGCCACGACCTCAGATACGAGCATGGCTCTTTTTATTATGAATAAAAATCACCAGAAACAATTTTGTGTACCATGTGAACTTGTTATTTTTTTCGCTTCTGGCTGTAGAAGTATGTCCGAGATAAATGTGAAGATTGTGGGTCTGTTTAATCTTTGTAATACGCAACGAAAGAATTTATAACAATCTTGGTGGTTCTTTGTTTCGCGCACAATGTCCCACTTATTAAATCGTTCCCTCATGAATATGAGTAAAGTTAGATTCACGGATTATAATAAGCGCGGTTGCGGAAAGAGCGACTATGGTTGAATATACGTTGGATCTGTTAAAATGTTCAAAATATTACACGTAATAGGAATAAGAGTGATCAAGTTTGTAATGGAATTGTTTTGCGAACTGAAGTCACAAATTAGCTGCTGCTTGAAGCTCCGTATGATAGATGATACAGCTAGACGTCGAATGCTGTTAAACAATGATTTCCTTAGGATCTTTTGCAAATTGTTGTTGCCAACTTGCTTTCTTCGATGAATTTCAAAATCGGATAGTTCATTTAACTAACTTTCAATAAGTTGAATAGAACGGTCATATCACGATCAAAAAAACAAATCACAAATAACACGGCATACCCCGAATAACTGATCACCACCTGAACACCATTCTCTTCTTGACTTTTCTCACTTGAGTCTGACACAGCTGTTCGCTGTCAAATTCAACATTACTGTTGGGTGCACAGAACAGCTGTTTTGCTGCTTTCAACTTCCATTCAATTTCCAGGCTGATTACATGTATACTTGACAGATGAGAAAAGTACCGCAACTTGTTGCCGATACATTTCTCCTCTTTCAAATATCCATGCAGCCGCACTATTGAAATTGAATGGAAGTTGAAACCAACAAAACAGATGCTTCACGATATTCTATGACCATTTTGATGATCGTTAAGGCCATGTTCTCCGGGGGTAATTATACGTTCATGCCAAACAACATAAACGTAACCCACACTCCCGGGTAGAACGCGACGAACCGGGATTCGAGACAGAATACGACGACCACTCGGCCTTTACTGGCCCCGACCATTTCCTACCCCCACTAACCCGCCATATCACGGCAAAAGGAGACACATCCTAACTTGAAATAAAAATTACCACGGTGCCCCACGCTCGTGGCGGAGCACCCTCTGCTGCTCCCTCGACGATGGGCCTAATGATTCGGCGCCCCGGGGTTGTTCCGCCCTGTCTAGGTGAAACTCCATATGGATGGGCGCAGTCGTTCCGGCGAAATAGCCGTACACCTGTCAACTAGCGCCTTCTATGAATCCAATTGGGAAATTCCAGGATGCAAACAGGAACACAACACCAAATGTGCATATAAAGGCCAACACTTCACTTGGAAATTTCCGCAAAATACGAAAGAAAAACCTTAATTTTCGAAGGGAGCGACGACCGAAGATGACACTTGCACAAGTGGGAGAGGCACTCCAGTGACTTTTTCCTCAAAACACAATACGCGAACTTTCAATAGGAGCAAACCACACAATAATCGTGAATCCCTCGCGTCGTGATCAATTTCTCGTACTGTCTATCAAATAAGCGCAAATTACATATACCGAAACTTCCGCAAAGTGACACAACCCGACCACACGATACTTGAAATCTGGAAAACAATCCTGACCAACCGCCTTCGTGGTCAGATCCAGAATGATCCCCTGACCGGTTCCTTTGTTCCGCTCTCGTGCTTCGCTTTGTTGTCAGCCTGACAAATGGACGCTTTTCATTGGCCAGATCGACGACATCATCCGATAATTCCGTTATTCGAAATTATCGAATGACGTCTTCGGTCAAGTCGAAAATGGCGCTCATTTGCTTAGTGTGGACAACCACCAAGTGAGCTTATTATGGACCAAGTACATTGCCGGCAGAAGCAGTCGCAGCCGTTTTTGCGCGAATGTGCATAGGGACCGCGAGTGCTTCCGTCGGCAATATCATCAGCCCATTTCAGAGCCCTCGAAACGTCCTTTTGTGGAAATGGGATGTACCACGCGAAGTTTAACAACGAATGCAACGCCTGGTTGGACGCACCCCCGAAATATTGGAAACCCTACGAACTCGTCAAAGCGGTTCAACTTCGCCTGAACCTTTTACCGTGCCTGAGCATTCCAACGACGCCTTTCCATCTGCGTCAATGCAGGGGTGGTTGCAATAAATGCGAGTCTATATCGCATATTTTGCAAAACTGCCCTGCGGTCCATTGGAGGAGGATTGCCAAGGAGGCGCGATCCAAAGGATGGACTGTCCAAATTGAGCCCCACATCCGGTGCTCTGATGGGGAGCTACTAATCCCCGACATCTTGATGATTAAGGACGACGGAATCATAATCAGCGACGTCGGCATCCACTGGGAAGGCCCAATGCCGCTCAACCTACACTTCGGCGACAAACAGCGAAAATATTCCAAAGTCGGTTTTATCAGCAAGATAAATGAAGTTCACCCGGGGAAGTCTATCCACGTGCTTCCTTTCATCATCGGCGCACGCGGCACTTGGTGTCAGGCCAACGACCTTTTGGCCAACAAACTACAGCTGGCCAAATCAACCATCAGAGGAATAATAACTTCTACACTAGCCGGAGGAGTGAAGTGTCACCAAGATTTCATGAGATTGGTCTGGCACCAAAATTTCCAACACCGCTCAACCAACACCGCAACGCAACGTTAAACTTAAAATATCTCATTTGAATTTTTGTTTAATTTAAAGTTAAGTTAAGTTCTCGAAAATAATTTTGAATTTATTATGATACTACTTTCAAAGAGCAAGTAAGAATTTTCAAGCAATCAATTTATATATAATGAATTGTCAATTTATTGTTTTATCTTGAATTTGTTTCATGAATAAATGAAACCGGAATATAGAGGGCTACGCCCGCAATCCGAGGGTTTTGTAGCAAGCGCTTATTTTGGTATATAAATATCGGCTCGTTGCTCTTCTTGATACCACTCAGATGGACAAACAAAAAACACAATTAAAATGTCTTACCCACTTGCATTTTACATGCCAATTCATATTAAGTGATTGTAACGAAACTTAGAACATATTATTGCCTAAGGTGTTGGTTATCGTTGGCCATCAAATTGCGAACTAATATTTTTTCCTCCCCCACTATTCCCCTTTCTACAAATTACAAGAAAATGCGAAAAAATGGAATGTACTCAACATTACCTTTCTCACGACACCTCACTTGCCTACACCAGTCGATAAAAAAAAATTTGAGCTTAATTTCGCCTCTATGTGGACCCCTCCCCCCTTCCACTCGGTAAAGTTTGCCAACTACGACGCAGCGCCCCCAACTAATCTTTACCCTTTCAAAAATGATTAATTAAATAACTGCAATTCGCACTACGAAAAACAACATGAAAGTAGTATTTACACGTTTGAGGCCGGTAGGTGTAATTTTTGTGTGGATAGTGTCAAAATGCCTAACTTTAAATGAATGTACTATTATTAAATATTATGTGATTGTAATGAAACTTAAAGATATTATTATCAATGATGTTGGTTATCATTGGCCATCAATATTTTTGACCTCGGCTGTGCTTAAGGCGTGCAGGGGTATGCTAACTGCAACTATAGAAATGTACTATTATTAACCTTTTTTGTTGAGATATCAAAATTCTACGATTTTCGGTTTTCTACAATAGCAAAATGCCACCTTTCTGCAAATTTTCATATTTCTAAGTATAACGGTAACGAAATGCAAGGGGGGGGACAAACTCGGATCACATATTTTCCCCTCTATCTCTTTTCCCCTTTTTTCAAATTTGATGAAAATACCGGAAATGAAATGTACTCGGTGTTACCTTTCTCATGATACCCCACTTGCCTCTACCAGATGAAAAAAAAATTTTGACCTTCATTTCCCCTCTATGGGGACATCCCCTTAAAGTCAGCCTATTACAACGAATCGCTTTCTCCGGCGAATTATAATAATTCTACATACTCCCACAAAATTTCATGTTTGTAGCTTTAGCCGTTCGTGAGATATTTCATGGACAGACGGACAGACGGACAGACATTTGACCGATTTCATAAGGGTTTTGTTTTTAATACAAAACCCTAAAAATCAGGCATCACCGCATCAAACACCGATTATGGCCTATGCAGACGACTTGATAATCATGACTGATGGAGTTAAGGAAGGAAGACATCTACTTCAAATAGCGGAGCGTTTTTTACACGGTAAAAATCTTTCTTTCAATGTTAATAAATGCTTCTCCATTGCAGCTGCGACGGTGCCGGGGAAGAAGAAATTGTTCTTCTACACTGAACCGCAGTTTGCTGTGTACGATCAGCCTATTTCTGTCATCAAACCTGGGGAATGCTACAAATATCTGGGCACCAAGTACGAGCACTCTGGTCTGGCGCGGCATCAAATTCACGACTTGGACAGCGCCTTGAGCAACATAATGAAAGCTGGACTGAAGCCGCATCAACGATTCGACGCAATTTCCAACCATCTTATTCCGGCGATGATCAGCAAATTCGTGGCGGTCAACATCAACACCAAACTGCTAAAAGCTGCTGACAGGCTGGTGCGTAAAGCAATCCGGAAGACGTTGCATTTACCAGCCCATTGTAACAACGCGGCGATACATGCGGCGATGAAGGACGGCGGACTCGGCGTGTTCGAGTTTGCAAGCAGGCATAATCATATATGTCGCCAAGTGACGAAAGCATCGAGGAAGAAAGGATGGGAAGTTGTTGAGGAACCTCTCATTCGGACCGATGAAGGAGTACTTTTCAATCCGGACTTACTCCTTGTGAAGGGCGACGCAGTTGTCATCAGCGATGTTGCAGTACACTGGAAGGGTCCATCTCCCTTATCGGTGGGCTATCAGGAGAAGGTAGCCAAATATTCAGCGGAAGCGGTAGTAACACCAATCAGAAGGAGATTCCCCGACAAGGAGATCTATGTGCTTCCCCTCATTATCGGAGCTAGGGGTTCTTGGTGCCAACCTAATAACTTTTTGGTCAGCAAACTGGAGCTGTCCAATGGAACAGTAGCGAACATCATACTGAATGCACTAACTGGCGGAGTGATATGCCATCATGAGTTCATGCGCACGGTGTGGAGACGTCGTTAAATTAAGTAAAGTAATTTAGGATACCTCTGTCCTTACATCTCAGAGGAAATTGTTTGGAAGTAATTAATAACGATACAAAATGTTTTTGTAGTTAATTGTTAATTAGTATTCTAAGCGAAATACAACTTTAGCCAAATGCCTCGTCATCTAATTAGTGACGCGCATGAATGGATTAACGAGATTCCCACTGTCCCTATCTACTCACTTCTGATCGAGCACTCGTGCGAGACAGACGTGGTTGTTGGTTGGTCTGGTGATAGTTGTTCAAGCGGGATCTTGATTGTCCTTTGTGCTGTGACTTGTGTCTCACACAGAAACAATCAAACCAGTTTGCCTTCTAGCTAGATAACAGTTCTGATTAAATCGACTTTAAACTCAACGGCACATGTGCTGAGCATTAAGCCTGCCATAGCTTTGCGACGCGATTTGTAGTGACGTTGAATTTGCTAGTAATACCAATTTATTTGGTATTACAACGTATCATACTAGTGTTCTAGTGATAACAGTAAAGTGAAAAAGCAATAGCGCCTACGGTTCTATTGCCGAACACGTGGAGTGCGTGCAAAAACAAGTTGCCGTTAGGCACTTGTTACTAAGTGAAAATCACAGTTCCGTGATAGTGACACGAAGTGATTAATTTCAAGTATTTAGCCTATGGGCAGTGTAAGGTGTTTCCCCCCCCCCCTAGTAGTGTGAAAATAATTTTACTGCAATAGAGACGCTTGTCTCTGTTGCTAAGCAAATTGTAGAAGCACGTGGTGCTAAGTGCATACTGGAATACAGTGTTCTGTGGAAAACACGTGGCCTGTTACCACGTGGCTTGTTGCCAAGTGATAACAGTGTGGTGGTTGCATACGATAGGTGGTGTGTGCATAAGGTGTGTGTGATATTGGGGCACAGGGTCCCAAAATTATAGTTATCTCTTAAGATAACTAGAGAAAAGGAGAAAAGTGATTTTTGTGCTGACACGTGTAGTGTGTTTTCGAGGGCAATATGCCCCCTAAGGCGAGGAGAATTGTTGAGGATTCCACTACGGTGGAAAGCGATGGCAGTGCGAGCAGCATGCGGACACCGCAGGGATCGCCACGGAGGAAGAAGATGGTAAAAGGTAGTGTCACCAAGAGTTCCGAGGTGGCACTAAAAAAGGTCAGTGGTACTGTTTCTGGGCTAAAAACGGGGGGTGACACCACGGATGTCACAGTGGCAACGGATGGGGATCGGACGGATGCCGATAAGGGGAAAACTGTGAAGAAAGGGAAGGGTGGTGATGTCTTCACTAAGATGAGGACGATAAAGGATAAAATGGAGTGTGTCTTGGGGGAAGAAACGTGCCCTGCACGCACGGTGATTAAGGTTCACTGTGTCATTGCTGAGTATGAGGACCTCCTCATGAAGCAAATTGCGGCAAATGAGAGATTGCGTGGGCAAATCGACGCAATGAAGGTCTTGGTGTCTTCTGGAGGAAAGAGGGCTGGTTCGGGAGGGTCGGTGACACCTGTGGCCCATAGTGTCCCGAGCGTAGCCTTCTGCGCAGGTCGGGCAAGTTGGAGCAAGTGCTGTGCCGGCTAAAAAGCCCACTGACACATGGTCAGTGGTAATCCGCAGTCGTGGAAACAAGGCCACAAGGGAGGAAGTTGTTCAGACCGTTGAGAAGGAAGTAGCTCCGGCTCTTGGCATCCGGGTGCACAAGATTGCGCCAATGAAGGATGGTGGTGTGGCGATGCGGCTCCCCTCTAAGACAGAGAGGGAAAGAGTAGCAGTCAGTGGCAAGTTTGCTGAATGCGAATTGGAGGTGTTCGTGAGGGACAAACTTGGACCGCAGATTGAACTCAAGGAGGTGCACTGCTGTATCGACAACGATACATTGATGGGGGAAATTTACGAAAATAACCTGAAGGATATTGTCGGGACGGAAAACTTCCGGAAGGGAGTGAGAATTGTAAGCCGCAAAATTATAGAGGGCTCAGACGCTAGATCTGATGTAATCCTGGAGACCACACCAGTTATGGCGGACACCCTGGCGAGCATGGAAAGGGTCTACGTCAAGTGGTTCTCTTACAGAGTCTATGGGCGAGACCCTTTCCCTGTATGTTACAGATGTATTGGGTTTGACCACCTCTCGCGGGAGTGCAGGGTGAAGGCTGTCGTATGCAGTAGGTGTTGCGGGGAAGGCCATACGGCCAGACATTGTATGAATGAAATTCGCTGCAGGAACTGCGAGTTCAAGGGGCTTCCGGCTGGACACATGATCCGCTCGCCGATGTGCACTGTGTATCAGGGTATGGTTGCTAGGGTCAATGCCAGACATTAATACTATGTCTGTGCTGATTTGTCAGTTAAACTGTCGATGTGCTGCGGCGGCGATGCATGAGCTTGGAAACAGGCTCCTGCAGAGCCAGGCGTCAATTGCCCTACTGCAGGAGCCTTACGTGGTCGCTGGCCTGCCTGCGGGAATGAGAACTTTTGTGACAGAAGGAGGTTGTCAGCTGTTGTAATTTGTGATCCTACATACCAGTGCGTTTGCGTCGAGGAGCTCACTAATGAATGGGGCGTGTGCGTTTACGTACGCGGGCCGTTCGGTGACCTCTTTGTCGCAAGCGTCTACTGTCCACCTCGTGTTGACATTGCCCAGTATACATGTTATCTGGATAGGGTGCTGCTACTGGTGAGCAGCTCACCTATTATCCTAGGTATAGATGTTAATGGCACTTCACCGCTCTGGTATAGCAAGGTACGTAGATACCAATCTACGTACCCACGCAACCAGCGGGGAAGTGCCATGGCGGAGTGCCTAACGTCTCACCGTATGTCCGTTCTTAATGTGCCGTCTGTGTGGTATACGTTTGCTGGGCATATGGGTCTTACTGACGTTGATGTCACCTGTGTAAATCAAGCGGCAATGGTCCATGAGTATGAGTGGCGTGTTGTCCCTAATTTATGTATTAGTGACCACAACCTCATCGAGATCAATATGATCTACGTTGAGGCTGCGGTGCAGGTGGATAGGGTGCCCAGCGCCCCTCGCTGGAACACCCGTCGGGTTGACTGGGTGGTGTATGAGGCTCGGATGAGAGAGGTGTTCGAACGTCTCCCTCTATCTGAGTTCTCGAATCTCGGTGTGAATGAAAAATGCGCGTATGTGAATGAGTGTTTGGTTCTAGTGATTAATGACGTGCTTGAGACCCATCGCACGGTGGCTCGCAAGCAGGTCACGTGGTGGACCAGAGAGCTAAGTGTCAAGAAGCGGGCTGTTTGCCGGCTTCGAAAACGCTTTCAACGTGCCAAGGCGCGCCAACATGACAACGCGGCTGAGCTTAGCATTGCCTTTAGGCGTGCTAGGCTCGAGTACCGTGACATGTTGGTAAAGTGTAAGTGCGATGATTGGAGACGCTTTGTCAGCGAATCTTCTAACGACCCATGGGGTAATGCCTATAGGGTTTGTCGGGGTAAAAATGCTCGGTGTGAAGTGTCTACCATCAATGTTGATGGTGGCACTACCCATACGTGGAGGGAAAGCGTAGCTGCACTTCTGGACAACTTCTTTCCTGCTGCTGAGCCTACTAATTCTTCTCGTGATCAGTGGTTGGAGTTGGAGGAAACTCGTCCTCCGACTACTGGGGAGATCGAGGCTTGTATTGGCCGGCTTAGGAGCAGAAAGTCGCCTGGCTTAGATGGGATGACTGGCGGGATGTGCAAGCACATCTGGCGAGCCGTCCCTGAGTATATAGAGTGTATGTTTGCGGGATGTTTCCAATCCCGAGTATTCCCGAAGAGTTGGAAAACTGCACGAATGGTGATATTGCTGAAAGGCCCTGACAAGGTCCGGTCTGATCCGTCATCTTATCGTGGTATTAGTCTCCTTCCAGTGCTTGGAAAAGTACTGGAAGGGATTCTTGTCCGGAGGATGGAGGAAAGAGTCGAGGGTCAGCTGTCCGACAGCCAGTATGGCTTTCGAGCAGGTAGATCCACTGATGATGCGTGGTACACCATCAAACGAGCTGTTGCTGACAGTGGGAGCGGGCACGTCGTTGGAATCTTTATAGATTTCAAGGGCGCGTTCGATAATCTACTGTGGGATTCAGTTCTGCGCAAGCTAGAGGCAGTTGGATGTCCAGAATTGGCCCTTTGGAGGAGCTATTTCTCGGACAGAGAATCTGTGGTCGTGGGTGAGTGGGAAAGCGTGCGAAAGTGTGCATCGCGGGGGTGTCCGCAGGGCTCCATTGTTGGTCCATTTATTTGGAACCTAATGATGGATGACCTGCTGAGATCCCTCGATGCAGTATGTAAGTGTATTGCTTATGCCGATGATCTCCTTATTATTGTGGAGGGGAGATCTCGAGCTGATGTAGAAAGGGAGGGTACTGCACTCATGAACATCGTCCTTGAGTGGAGTTCCCAAGTGGGCGTTGAGGTTTCATCTGGTAAAACAGTGACCATGATGCTTAAGGGCAGATTGGACCGCAGTCACCTTCCCATCATTAAGATGGGAGAGGTCAGACTCAAGCGTGTGACTGAAGTCAAGCACTTGGGTCTGACTATGGGTGAAAGGATGAATTTCAATGCTCACATCCTCGCGCTGAATGAAAGATTGTCTCAAATTGTCGAGTGGATCCGTCGAATATTACGTGTTGAGTGGGGTCTCGGTAGGCGCGCGGTACGGGTGATCTACGAATCCCTGTTTGTTGCGTGCGCAATTTACGGGTCGGTGGCTCTCTTGGACCACGCGCTTGCCGTGACTGGAGGTGAGAACTTGGTAAAGTGTCAACGTGTTGTGTTGTATGCGTGTATGCCGGTGTGCCAGACTGTGTCTACACATGCCTTACAAATACTAATGGGAGCGCTTCCTCTTGATCTAGAAGTGATCCGTCGTGGGGCGGCCTTCTATATCAAGAGGGGGCTTCCATTGCCGAATGATTCGTTGTTGTCCTCTGTGAGTGTTTTGGGGAGATCCCAGCGAGAAATCGCTGGGCTTCTCATGGACTCTGTGCCATCTAGATGGCAATCTAGATGGGACCAGTCTACAAAAGGAAGAGTGACGTATGAGTACATCAGAGATGTTCGTGCTGCTAGAGAAAACCTAGACTTAGATTTTAATCTGAGTCTGGGTTTCCTCATAACAGGTCATGAATCGCTGAACGCTAAGTTGTTTGAACTGGGGCTTTCCAGAGACTCCTCCTGCCCCATGTGCGGGGATCCCCAGGAGGACTGGGTGCACGTTCTATGCTTGTGTCCGATGTACTCAGATGTCCGAGATCTTGATAGCTTCGGCATCAGGATCCGCGACGGCTTCCCTGACGTCTCCTGTTGTCTTCTTAAGCGGGAAAGTATCCTGGCTTTGAATACCTTCGCTAAGGAGGTGTTTAATCGGCTCCGTCGGCATATTAATGCAGTGGCTGAAAATCAGCCACAGAATAGTTGAAGTGTCTGCCTTGGCTTCTAGTTGCTCCTTGTACTTACTTGTTAGTGTGTTTTTGTGGGTCTTATTAGTTTTTTAAAGCAGGGAGGTGGTGCTTGCACTATCACCGGTTGAAAGACCATGGTCGATTCCGGTGAAGCCTTCGGGAAATGACTATCCCGCTTCCCCGAATAGTCAGGCCACCAGTCCGGAGTGTGCAGAAGCACTCAACTGGAAGTAGCCTTTTGGCTACGAATCCTGACCAGAGGTTCTATATCTGATAGCACGGGAGCCGGGGAGCCCTGGAGTGGCACTGCCGTGGCAGTAATACTTCACCCCGGCTGTTGAGGTTGGCCCCCTTGTGGGAGTATCGTGCTGGTTGTGGTTTACCACCCAAATCGCGGGTAGAGTGTACAGATTCATTTCTGTGCATTCGGCGTGGAGTTGCGTTTATCAACCGGGTGCCGGGACCCAAAGAACGGCAGAGGTTTAGATAGGCCTCGCATCCAGCAGTATGAACGTCAGCCCCTGCAGGCTGATGTAAACTGCTACCTCTACGCTTGCGTGGAGGGGCGCTGATTGTCGTCACCAAATCAATCCGTTGTCCTATCGAGGACCGTCTGGTAAACCCCCGAGGTAGGCACTGACGTTAAACCCCCCGGATAGACTTCCTGTCCCTATCTACTATCTAGCGAAACCACAGCCAAGGGAACGGGATTGGAATCATTAGCGGGGAAAGAAGACCCTGTTGAGCTTGACACTAGTCTGGCATTGTAAGGAGACATAAGAGGTGTAGCATAAGTGGGAGATATTAAAATTTCGGTTTTTTTATCGACAATGAAATACCACTACTCTTATTGTTTCCTTACTTACTTGATTAAATGGAACGTGTATCATACTTAGCTGTTATTATATTATTATAATATTTAATGGTATTTTGTATAGATACGAGATTCTGGTTCAAAGTATCACGAGTTTGTTATATATTCCAAACAAATTGGATGAAATTGATCTTATGTCATGTTTGTGATAGAGTAATTCTATTTGGTATAACTGCTATACTCAGATATGATCCAATTCAAGGACATTGCCAACCCTTTACGGCATTCACGCAAGTGGATGTACTGCCTAGAGTTGAGTGAATATCCCGTCCCCGGAGCATGGCATCTATCCATGCAATGGTAGCGGGCGGGATGTCCCTGAGTTCCAGTGCTCTGGAAATGCACTCGTAGCCGGTATTATCGAAAGCCCCCTCAATGTCAAGAAACGCGCACAGCGCGATTTCCTTTTCACTGAGGGACTTTTCGATTGTACTGACAAGGCTATGCAAGGCGGTTACTGTTGACTTACCCTTCGTGTACGCGAATTGCATACGATGTAGGGGGCTCGACAGTTCCATCTTGTGCCTGATATGCAAATCAAGCAACTTCCATGGTTTTAAGGAAGAAGGAAGTAAGGCTAATCGGTCTATAGGATTTGGGCATATGTTCCGGCTTATTGCCCGGTTTGAGTCTGAAGACCACATTAACTTTCCTCCAAGGTTGTGGTATGTACCCTAGGGTGTAACTTGCCCTAAAAAGTTCGATTAGCGGATTTATTATGATCTCCAAGCTGTTTTGTAACAGAGCGGGGAAGATGCCGTCTACTCCGGGAGCTTTAAATGGCTCAAAGGATTCTATCGCCCATTTTACTTTGTCCATGTCAAAGATGACCCCCGATAAACTGCGAGCCCGGCTTACGGGAACCCGTTGGGGCCTTGCAGTTGGGCAGGGGTCACCATCAGACAGTACGGACAGTGACAGTTTATATTTAATTAATCATTTTTGAAAGGGTAAAGATTGGTTGGGGCGCTGTGTTTTATTGTAATTGGCCAACTTTACCGGGTGGGAGGGGGACGGGTCCACATAGAGGGGAAACTATGGTAAACAAATTTTTTTCCACTGGCATAGGCGAGGTGTCGTGAGAAAGTAATGTTGAGTACATTCCATTTTTTGCATTTTCTTGAAATTTGTAGAAAGGGGAACAGTGGGGGAGGAGAAAATATTAGTTCGTAATTTGTGGGCGATATTTATATACCAGGAGGCGATATTTATGTACCAAAATAAGCGCTTGCTACAAAACCCTCGGATTGCGGGCGTAGCCCTCTATATTCCGGTTTCATTTGGTCATTCTGATTGGTCTTTGTACGTAAACAATACAAAACGTTTTATTCCTCAAACCATCAAAAGGAGATGTGCCGCAAACCCTGTACACTCCTCATCTCGCAATTGAGAAAATAATATCTCAAAACATATTACTCGTATTTGTAACGGACGCTTTGGTGGGCATCCGAAAATGCCCGTGGGGACGAAGCCTAAGGTAGTTTAATTGACCGTGAAGGTCGGGCTGTGCCATCTGGCGAAGAAAAAGGCCCCTCAACGAGCTAAGCAGCGGCCTATGCTTGCTGTAGCTCAGTTCGGGAGATATGGGAGGGGTTTTCGCCGCTCGTTGCTCCTGTCCTTTACGTATTAACAAAAATTCATAGACCTAGGGAAGACGACACAAACAGGGGAGGTAAAAATGGGGAATAAAAAAAATAGTCGATAAGGATGGAATGGTTGACGGACGGATCAGACGCCCACACGGTCGCACCTGGGTCCGGGTGTGATGGGACCTGTTTACGCAATATCTCCATGTCACCATAGTTAGGTTTTAATAAGCGTAATGTTAAGTCTCAATATCAGCGTAGTCAAGTTTTCATAAACATTAAAATTGCACTTTTGTTTTGTAATCGTGCAATTGTTGTATATATTTTCACCATAGTAAAATACTCGTACTTTCACTGTCTGCACATTTGTCGTGTAATTGTGCAATTAATTGTTTAATCTTAGTAAGTTATTTAAGTTAAGAATATTGTTCATTTGGATTAGTTCGAAAATATACTTGTTGCCATTAGCTTCGGGCTTTTATTTAAAAGGTTTTTCTGATTTAGCAAGCTGGTAAATATCTCCAAGTGGGTTCGGAAAAACCCGGAACAAGTATTAGTGTTCGTGCTCAAACATTTGGTCCGTCGAGTAGTAATCGCGCCGTGGCGGTTAAAAAATTGTCTTGTAAATTTTGTCAAGCAAGCGCCGAGTCGTTGCTTGACTGTCGCGCAGTATTGTGGTTAAGTGCTCTTGGATGCTGTATGAACGTGGTCAAGGTTCCTGGTTTTGTGAGTATTATCAAGCAAGCGCCGAGTCGTTGCTGGAGTGTTTTGAACATTCTCAAGAATTGCTCATTGGGTCCAAGAATCCTTGGTAGAAGCGCCGGGTCAGTGATCAATTAATACCCGTGCTATCTTTTCTTCTGACAAAATTATCCTGTGAGTATTGTCAAGCAAGCGCCGAGTCGTTGCTTGACTATTTAACACGCAGTGTTATATTTAAGTACTCTTGGATACTGTGTGAACGTGGGCAAGGTTCCTGGTTTTGTGATTATCAAGCAAGCGCCGAGTCGTTGCTGGAGTGTTTTGAATATTGTCAAGAATTGCTCATTGGGTCCAAGAATCCTTGGTAAAAGCACCGGGTCAGTGCTCAATTAGTTCCCACATTCACATTCATTTTTAGGAGTTTAGTGCTCCTTTCCGAGTCTTTTTGTTATCGCCGTGTCGGTGCAGTGTTTTAGGGGTTTAGTGCTCCTTTTCGAGTTTTTTGTAACCGCCGTGCCGGTACAATTTTAGGAGTTTAGTGCTCCTTGCCGTGTTTTAGGGGTTTAGTGCTCCTTTTCGAGTTTTTTGTCACCGCCGTGTCGGTACAATTTTAGGAGTTTAGTGCTCCTTGCCGCATTTTAGAGTGAGGTACTCTTTGTCGTGTTCTTGTGACCGCCGTGTCGGTTCAGTTTAAGGAGTTTAGTGCTCCTTTCCGATTTTTTTGTGTGATCGCCGTGTCGATACAGTTTTGGGAGTTTAGTGCTCCTTTTCGAGTGTTTTGTGACCGCCGTGTCGGTACAGTTTTAGGAGTTTAGTGCTCCTTTTCGAGTTTTTGAGACCGCCGTGCCGGTACAGTTTTAGGAGTTTAGTGCTCCTTGTCGCTTTTTAGAGTTCGGTGCTCTTTGTCGTGTTCTCGTGACCGCCGTGTCAGTACAGATTTAGGAGCTAGTACTACTTGTCGCATTTAAAAGTTTAGTGCTCCTTGTCGCTTTTTAGAGTTCGGTGCTCTTTGTCGTGTTCTCGTGACCGCCGTGTCGGTACAGATTTAGGAGCTAGTACTACTTGTCGCATTTAAAAGTTAGTGCTCCTTGTCGCGTCTTGAAATTTTGTGCTCTTTGTCGTGTTTTTTGTGACCGCCGTGTCGGTACAGTTTTAGGAGTTTAGTACTCCTTTTCGCGTTGTTTGGACCGCCTTGTCGGTATTTTTGAAGCAGAGTTTGTGCTTCTTTGCGTGTCTTTTGTGATCTCCGTCTTGGTGTTTTTAAGGGAGGTGAGTCTCGTTTTCGTGTTACCCTGCTTCAGTATTTGTTGCCATAGTTTTGCGCGACCACCACCAGTCAAGGTTCTAGAAGTTCAATAAGCCTTCATAAGGAAAAATGTCAAGGATGGATACCCAGGAAATAATTGATGCACAACAGAGAAGGGTACTCCGAATTGAGGAAATCAGAGAAACCCTCTCTAGACTAAGACAAGATAAGAGAACAAAAGAAAAATTTGAGGCTGCGTGGCAGGAAATCAACCGACACTGTGTTGAATTTTTCACTGACCACAAGGATCTCTTAACAAGAGGTCTTTCAGAAGATCTTGTTTATTTTAAAGAGGACAAATCGTTACTCATGGGAGAAGTATATAAAAAGGCCAGGGAGCTGATCAAAAGAGTTCATCCTGATATTCTCTTGGTAGGCCAAGACCCGCTTACTCAAGAATAAGAACAGGCCGAAATGGTTTTAATCGCTGAAGATCAGCAAGGGACGAGTGAAACCCGCGGGACGGGAGCAATACCTAAAGCTGGACCTTCTCGGCAAGCTACGAATGAGATTCATCACGGTATTGAAAGCAGCGGTGCTGATAACGAGGCACCTTGTACGAATGCACGTCTCGAAGCACCTTTTTCCAGTAATAACCAACCAGATTGGGAACTGAACTACGTAAATTCATTTAGCGGGAACTGGGGTAATTCAGGAATTAACGGCCAAAGACTTCCCACAAGGGATGGTGCTCCAAGGAATACAGCTTACGAGGCTTTCCCAACTTCTTGGACTCGTGGATACCGGCATCGACCGAGCCCACCAGTTCCGGAGATACCGTCATTCAGCGGAGACATAAACCAGTTTGAATCCTTCCGTTGCATTTTTAACTCAGTGTATGACGGGTCTGATGTTGGCTGGTCAGAGAGGTTAATGATGTTACAGAGCAAACTTAAGGGGGATGCCAAACGAGTGACAGAGCATCTGGGTGTTTACGGGGAAAATTATGCCCAGGCTTGGGAGCTTCTCAACCGGAGATATAGTAATCGTCGGGCCCTTATAGAGAGGGAGATACAGACCTTACTAGATTTACCTCAGATCACCCAGAAGGATTCTCGAACCTTGGGCAAAGCTCTGGACACCACAAGGTCGGTAATTCAGAATCTTCGTAAAGCTGGTTTCAATGCGGACGAAGGTGTACCTTTCATTGCATTTATTTTAGTAAGGAAAATGGATACACTAACCCGAAGGGAATTTGACTCCTCTTTAAAAGATCCCAAGGCCCCAGTTCTAGTATCCGACGTTGATATTTTCCTGGAAAATCGTTACATCATTATGACGCCGAGCTGGGAGGGACTCTCTGGAATAGTAAAGAACGATGACTCTAGTAACAAAAAGAAAGTACAGAAAGAAATAACTCTCCTATCTAATACCTCGGGTGAACAGCGTAAATATGTGAAATGTTTTATTTGCATGGGCGATCATAATGCGTCAAAATGTCCCAAACTTCTCGACTCAGATGATAAAGAGAAGTTACTCCGGCACTATAAGTTGTGCATTTATTGTGCGTCTCATAAATATAAGAGGGGAGAGGATTGCAAAAAGCGGAAGTATCTTAATTGTGAAATTTGTAAGGAACAACATCTGACGATGCTTCACCCTTGCAAGTCACAAAGAGAAAAGATCGGTGAGGTAGGCAGTTTTGCACACCATGCTGAAAATTCAACTACGCTTTCCAGCTCTGAAACAGTCCTTCCCACTGCCCTTGCTAAAGTCAAAGCAAAAAATGGGAGCACAATCACAGTCCGATGTCTCGTAGATCAAGGTAGCCAGAGTTGCTATATTACAGAAGATTTGGTTCAGAAACTACGCTTAGTTAAGATGAAGACAAACATAGATGTGTCAGGAGTAGGAGGAGTTTCGGCTGGTAAAGTGTCCTCTGTGGTGAATGTAGTTATTCACCTCGATGATGGTTCCGAAATAACTACTAAGGCATTGGTAGTGAAACGAGTTACAAAAGGTTGTCTTCCGCAAGCACCCCAAAGGCTAAAATCAGGTTTAGCAGATAAGAAATTAGCCGATCCCGCCACTCACTTTGCTTCACACGTACCAATTCTGCTGGGATCGAATGTTCTCCCACAACTATTTATAGATGGATTAGTTATTGTGGATAATTTCCTCTGCCAGAATACCAAGTTAGGATGGATCGTGTCCGGCCCATCGGATTATCCTTTAACTAAACATCAATCCACCCATGTATCACTGTTAGAGTTTGCTCAGGGTTTGCAAGCGTTCTGGGACATGCCACTAAGTCGAGAAGATGCTTCCTCTATGGAGAATTCGCTTTGTGAACAACTCTACAGGGAGAAGCACTATCGAACGGAGGACGGACGGTACGTTGTACCTACTCCATGGCGTCAAGGTACCGACAAATTAGGTAACTCATATCACAAAGCTGTACATTGTTATCTAGGCCAAGAACGGCGATGGGCAAAAAACTCGGAGTTAAAGGAAATGTCTGATAACTTCATGAGGGAATATTTGTCATTAGATCATATGGCACCCGTACCCAAGGAGCAACAATGTGATACCAGCGGCAATATTTTTTACATACCCTATTTAAGTGTTATTCGCCGTGGTGCAACTTCGACGAAACTTAGAAACGTGTTTAATGCGTCCAGTCCATCATCAAATGACGTTAGTCTAAACCAAATCATACATACCGGCCCCAAATTGCAGAATCACATCTTTGATATTGTGACCAGAATTCGCAAGTTTGAATATGTGTTCTCTGCCGATATCACAAAAATGTATCGACAGATCCTTTTAATACCTGAGGATCAGAGAAAACTGCGAATTCTGTGGCGCGCCAGCCCAGGTGAACCACTTGAGGAGTATTTCCTCAAGACAATTACGTACGGGTTAGACTGCGCACCGTGGCAGGCAATCAGAACCCTGCATCAAGTTGCAGAGGACAATGCCCCAGATGAGGAGACGAAATGGATAATAAAGAACGCCTTTTATATGGACGATCTTCTTTTCGGGGCAACTAGCGTAGAGACTGCTCAAGAAATAATTCAGAAAATTATAAACACGTTAGAAAAAGGGAAGCTTCCATTAACAAAATGGGCATCCAACCGGGAAGAAATTCTACAGTCAATTAACAGAACACATCGGATTGATTCATTCGTGGACATGCAAAAGGCGGCCACGGATATCAAGGTCCTGGGGCTTCACTACAGTCCACAGGAAGATCAGTTTATATACAGTATTGAGCCTTGTCTTGAAATCAAGTACACCAAGAGAAAGCTGCTTAGTTTGACAGCATCTTTGTATGATCCAATTGGCTGGCTGTTGCCGGTCATCATGAAATTGAGGGTAGAAATTCAAAAATTATGGGAGAAAGGGTATGATTGGGATGAAGAGATAGACGAGAGTTCTCGTGACGATTTGGAAAAAATACTGACAAAGTTGGGATGCCTTAATACAATTAGAATTCCTAGATGGACTGGGTATAGTTCAGACGAAGACATTACAGAGTTAGTTGGTTTCAGTGACGCGTCTGCAGATGGGTATGCTGCTGTCATTTATAGTAGAATAAAAAAAGGTGATAATTACAATATTAGGTTGATTGCGGCTAAGGGCCGTGTAACTCCTCTTAAAACGAGAGAAACCCTAAACACCGGAGTGTGTACTATTCCAAAGTTAGAACTGGAAAGTATAATGTTACTTGCGGAACTTTATCGTGATGTCCGTCGTAGCCTTGGGGATATTCCCATTACGTTTAAAGCCTATACAGATTCGGAGGTAGCACTATGTTGGGTTCGAAGTAAGAAAGCAATCGAGAATAAGTTAGTCCAACGAAAAGTAACTGCCATTAGAAAATTAATCCATCCATCAGATATTCATCACGTCAGATCACGGGAGAATCCCGCTGATTGTGCATCACGGGGCCTTTCACCCCACAAGTTTATTTCTCATGAAATTTGGTTGCTCTCCTCCCGGAAGATGAAAAGGAGACCAAGAAAGATGAAATAATACCACGGGCCCGATCTCCTCCATTAACGAGGAACAGGTCAAGAAATTTGGGACTCTCTGTTGCTCATATAGCCACTCTATTTTGTTTATGTTTACTTCCTACGAAAACCTTGGCAAAGACTTTTGACCCTATCCTAGAAACAAGTATAGTGGAGCTAGGGACTGGGCAAATAAAAGCCTTTGATCTAAAATTTACTGTCGCAACTTCGGTTAACTTGACATTGGATGTGGAGCTAATCTCAAAGCAACTGTTGAGGTTTTCCACATTCTGCGATCGGCAGAGCAAAGAGGAAATCCGAGAGCATTGTGTAGCTTTGAAAAAAGATAATGAAATTTTAGCAGCAGGCGCCATTGAAGAGTTGAAGGCTTCGTATGCCGTAGAAAGAGTTAAAAGGGCACTTCCCTTTGTGGTCACCAGCGCATTGAAAATAGGAATGAAGTACTTACCGGCATTATTCGCCACAGGGGCAATTTCCTATTTGAGTTATAAGGATCTGTCCGTCACCAAGGAATTAGAGACTATGAAACGGCATCAAGCCAAAATTGCATCTTTAATGCTAAACATCACCAATCTTGAGTACGACCAAGTCGAAGGGCAAATTAACAAAATTATAGAGCAGCAGGATATTTCGATGCTCAAGCAGGAGTTATCAGAATACTCCGTTGGTGTCAAATCCTTTATAGGGGAGTTTGTCACCAAACACAAGCAACTTCATAAGATTCGACCCACAAGGGAGCTCTCCGAATATGTTAAACGTCTCCGTACAGAAGTAGCTGGAATCGATCTGCCAAAGTTGGCTCATCCTGAGGATATTTTTTTGGCCTTTCCCACTACAGCAAGAGTCCAAAACGATTTAGTCACCATCGAATATACAATACCGTTAGTCTACACAGAAAAGTTTCGGCGAGTTGCCGTCATTTCTGTTCCAGACTCTAATAATTACACATGGGAACTCGGCACTGATCTCCCTTTACGGAAGTTATTCGTCAATCCGGGAAAAACTAAGTATTTTTTCGAAGAAGATGCCAAAGAGATTCTTCCTGGACTTTTTTCAACCAAACGCTTTCGGTCAGGACCTTCTTGCATCTTGGAAATTATAAAAGGTAAAAAAGCGTTGCAAGAATGGTGTTCCTTGAAAGAATGGTACAATGAGAGTTGTTATTCTTACTTAAAACCTAACCTCGGGGTGGTTTTTAAAGGTCGACTCGACAGAATACCGGTTACCTGCAATGAGACTGAAATGGAAATTCGCTTTGCAGTTGCGTTCATCGAGTTAGATTATTGTCCCTTGGACACAGCGTTGTTGAATATTAAGGAAATATCGAGGAATATAGTCGTAAATTGGACGAGGGAATATGAAATAGTAACTCCTCACTTGTTCTCACCTAAAAATATCAGTTTCAAAACTCCTCAGGTGAATGGCCGTGCCCTGGCTGAACTAAAGGAAGTCCTGATAGAAGAAATAGGGGAAAAGAATGGCCTCACACAGTACATTCCGCATGGGTGTATCGGGGGCGGGGCAATTCTAGGAATCATTTTGATAGTATTAATGGTTCACGGCATAAGAAAGCGATGGAGTTCCCATCAAAGCGCTTCCAGTTTTGTCAGTCATCTGACGGTCGATGACAAATGTCCCGGGAGGTGGGGCAAGGTGAATGAACAGGGGAATGCAAGTAGTACCCCTGCGACTGCGAGTTCCGCAGTTTAAAGAAAAAAAATACCCACCTCTAAACTTTCTATTCTATCTCTTTTCTAATCCCCACTTGTAATCTAAACATTTCTAACTTGTTGCACTTTTTCTCGTCTCGCTTTCTGTACCTTTTTCTTTCTACTACAACCACGACTAATTTCCGCATTAAAAAAAAAAAAAAACTCATGCACTGGTTTATTTTCCTCATGCAGGGAAGTAAACAATCGAAAACAAGCAATGCACAAAGTTCAGACGACAGCACTTTTTGCAATGTTCGTTTTTTCGCTGGCGAATGTGGCCATGAATGTGAATAATTGTCAGAGAGTCATGTTGCTTTAGCGCCGACAATGACCTTCTTACAATTAAAAAAAAAAAAAAATTTCTGCTTCCGCGTAGCTGGAATGTTGCGAGTGGCAAAATTTCAGTTCTATAATTGTCGTAAGAAATTGTCAAATTTGCATTTTTTTTTTTAATTCCATTGACCACTCAGATGGTGGAACAAGAGAATGAAAGCAGGCATTGCACAAAGTTGCAGACAACAGCGCTTTTTGCAATGTTTATTTTCGCCGTGAAGAAATGCCGGGCATTGACTTAATTAAGAGAAATCGATGTTTAGAATGTCTAAAATTATTACAAAAAATTAAAAAAAAAAAAAATCTCTTTTTCTTTTTCTTCACTTATTAAAATTAAAAGACAAAAATATATATTGGAAATAAGCTCACTTTAAAGTAAGAAATATGATAACTTTATTCACTGGTATCTTCGTATAGATAATAAACGAAAGTATTCACTATCCAGATAGGTATATTTTTTCATAAAATATTTATTCGACGACGTTTCGTAATTGCATTATCAAGTCTATTACATAAAAAAAAAAAAATTATAGTTTATAAATTATTCGATTATTTTTATTATTACTAATTGACAAGTGACAAGGGTTTTCAAGTATTTTTTCAGCCCAATACTGCGTAAATTGGTTCATGGTATACTGCGTATACTCAATTGCCATTCCCATGGGCAACAGCCTTCGAAGTACCTTGCGATGTTAACCGCCGTCTGGTCGGTGTCGAACAGTTAATGGCCCGCACTCAGCTACACATTCGAAGGACATGATATTCTCAGTTTCGCTAGTCGTGCGTGTTGCAATGTAATCCACCAATCCCGCCAGCCCTTTTGCGACAAGGATCGTTTTCACACAAGCTCAGCAGCCATTTTCGTGGATCAAGCTATGTGCCCAGCAAGAAGACGAAAGATCGAGCCAACATGCGATTGTGATGGAGGGAAGTTACGCCAAAGCCATCGAAGTACCATGCGATGGTATTAGCCGTTTGGTCTGTGTCGATCAGTTCATGTTCCGCCAGTCGTGCATGCTGCTATCTACTTCGTCCATCCCACCAGTCCATTTGCGGCAAGGGCCGTTTCCGCTCAACTGCAATTTTGTGGGACAACCTATGCACCCAGCAAGAACGAAGATCTGTACGAAATCAAAGCAAAGAAGAGAAGTTACGTCGAAACCATGGAAGATGTACAATTCGGTATCATTTCCAGTCTGTCGATGAACTTTCAAGGATGTTGCATCATGAAGGTCATGATATTCTCCGTCTCATCGCCCGTTTTATCAAAATTATGTCGAGGGTCCTAAGCGTATCGCCACATGCGATCTTGTGCCTCACTATATAATTGAGCGTTCTGGTAAGCAGTGATGAGGAGCCTCCAATGCAACCAGCCGAGTCAGCATCTTCGTTTGTGTGAAGTCGTTCCCGCTAAATTCCAAGGAAGTCACGCCTGCAATCCAAGGAAGAGGTTCAATCTTGGGACTTATATGCAATTACCGATCTATACAGAGGTCTAAATAATCAAAATTTGCGGTTCATCGCCCGGGGGAGAATGTTTACGCAATATCTCCATGTCACCATAGTTAGGTTTTAATAAGCGTAATGTTAAGTCTCAATATCAGCGTAGTCAAGTTTTCATAAACATTAAAATTGCACTTTTGTTTTGTAATCGTGCAATTGTTGTATATATTTTCACCATAGTAAAATACTCGTACTTTCACTGTCTGCACATTTGTCGTGTAATTGTGCAATTAATTGTTTAATCTTAGTAAGTTATTTAAGTTAAGAATATTGTTCATTTGGATTAGTTCGAAAATATACTTGTTGCCATTAGCTTCGGGCTTTTATTTAAAAGGTTTTTCTGATTTAGCAAGCTGGTAAATATCTCCAAGTGGGTTCGGAAAAACCCGGAACAAGTATTAGTGTTCGTGTTCAAACAGGACCCTCGGCCTCTGGTTTCGTACCACCAACAGATCACTACTCATGGTGCTGCTTCGATCTGCTGGTGGGAGCAGCACTACCAGACCATAATATGGTTCATTACATGTGTTTCATTACATATTTTTACATGCGACTCCACCAATGCGCTGTTCAACTAGGGGAAGAAGAAATTTCTTAACGTCCTCCGGAGAAATTCACATTTGATAGCCGTCATAAAAGTTTTTCAAAATCCCCAGGAAGCTCGTTCAAGTATAGCTATGGCAGGATAGGCCTTCTTGAAGGCGCTGTACGGCCAAAAAGACGCCACGTCATTGAATCTGCTGAGAAACAAAAGCTATGTGACGACCTCCTTCAAGGCGCGATTCAACATCGCCTCACTTCCATCAACTGATAATGTAGCTCAGCAGCATTCAATGAGGGTATACCACAAAGTGCAGAAGTGGCTTTGTTTTGACAAAAGGCCCGAAGGATTGGGTTGGAAAACACCAAAAGTGGACTCCTGCCTGTAACAATCACGAGGAATGCCGCACCAGAGGAACATTCCTGTTTCGGAAAAATTAGGAGAATTCTCTCTATTTGATTAGAGAGAACTTTCACAAAACCCCAGAAATTTCCGCTTTAGGACCTACAAATCCCCCCGAGTGCGTTTTAGGTTCTTAGCACCTAAAGCGGAAATGGACTACTTATAGCGGAAATGCCGCAATGAAAGAGTTTTAAGAATTCTCTCTAAATGCAATAAAGAGAATTTTCCTAATATTCACGAAATAGGAATGTTCCAAAAATACTAAGGCTGTGAACCAGTAGTGTATTTTTAACCAACTTCCTGTAATATATACATGTAAATACTACCTTCAATATTCAAATTGTTGAAGAATTACCAGCACATACTAAAAAAAAGAACGAAAATATGTTATAAGGGAACACTTGTTCAAAGACATGATTTTAGTTATTTTGAATTTCTGAATTTTCTTTTGATCAAATTAAAAAGAATGGGTACTTTCTGAACGGAAATTTTCCTGCTCTCCAACTCTCGCTTGGGCCATTTTTACGTATTAGTAGCCGTTTTCAAGTTACAGACGTTCAAATGTAACCATAACAGGGTTTTTCGCAAAGTTGAGAAAAATCGGCGTTTTTCGACTGTCTATTGTGGCAACATCACTGGACCGAATTCGACGCTGAATTTTATGCTCTTTAATTTATCCATACGCTTTTTCTGGCTAAGATCCATGGTTTTCAAGTTATAATAGAAAAACCAAAAAGTACCGAAATTTCGAGGTGTTTTGAGATTTTGACCATGTTCCGTAAAAAAATTTGGTGAGAAGCTCCGGATTCATTCTCAACACCCCAAAAAACATGAAAAAATTAAAGAAAACAAGCTAGCCGAAGGCTAGCTTGCCGAAGGTATGATACCTTCGTTGTGTTTTGTGGTTCATTTGCCTTTTTGAAATTAGTAATAAAACTTGTTCCGATTCCACTGTTCCTAAAAGAGGTATATGAAATAGTGGGCCAATTTCAACCAAATTTAGGAACGTGGCTTAGCAGTCAATACGATTGAATAAAATGCAATTTTGTAAAGATACCTTCAGAAATAAAAAAAGTTTTTCTGACAAAAACTTGTTTTTGGGACGGTCGTTCCTATGACAGCTATATGATCGAGTAGTCCGCTTTCAGCCAAATTCGGAAATATGATTTCGCTTAAGATATTATTGATTAATGTGAATTTTGAAAACAATACCTTTAGAAATAAAAAAGTTTTTCTCACAAAGACGAATTTTGGACCGATCGTTCCTATGGCAGCTATATGACGTAGTGGTCCGATTCCATTGGTTCCGACTGCCTGCAGTAGAAAGAAGGCTCTCTACAAAATTTCAGCTTGATAGCTTTAAAACTGAGGGATTAGTTTGCATAGAAACAGACGGACAGACGGACAAAGCTTAATCGACGCGACTCATTGTAAAGAACTGATTCGCAGGAGGCGAATAATGTCATTCCCCTTAGGAAATGACCGAGTCAAGCAGAGCGGCACCTGCTGGCGGGCTGCTCAGTTTGGGAGAGGGATGGTCGGTCGGGGTTATGTCTCCGCTGACTCGTCAGATCTATACGAAGTGTCAATCAGGTGCTGCTGGAGAGAGAAAAAAAAAAAAAAAACAGGGGAACTAGGGGTGGACACAATCCACACACTTCCACGCTCGTCGGTCTTGCCAAACGTGTCGTGTCCACTTCTGACCAAAAGTCCAGATATGATGCAAGAGAGGACAGTTAAGTTGTTTATATTCTTTTTCTTGGTCGTAAGTGCCTAGTTCCCCGATGTTTATCCCCGCCTTCCCACCACGAATAGCGCGCGTTTATGCCATTATGGCAGGTAACAGCCGCCGTAGCCCGAAGAGTACATATGGAAGGGTCAGACTGGCATCGTATCACAAAAAAATCAGCCAAGCATTAGGTCACATACAATCAGATATATTCGCCCGAAAAAATGTTAACACCGTATTTATAATATTTAAGTAATGAATCGAACAATAGAAAATATAAATATTACAAGGTTTATATATAAATATTACTCTAGAAATTTAAATACTCAACAGTATCTCACAAAAAAAATACACGTTCGATTTTTACACTAACCATATATAAGGATAAACATTACGTTAGTAATTTATATACAATAACTATTCAAGATTATTTCGCGCACCTCACTTTTGCTACCCATACGAAAATATGACACACAAAAAAATAGACCCAATTTTATATACGTTTTTTTGTTTTTGTACTACTCACGGTTTCCTTTCTTGTTTGGTTGCGATTCGCGAATCCTGTGGCGGCCGCTACGGGATGTTGGTGTATGTCGTTTGTGGTTGCGCTGGTGAGGTTTTGCAAAGAATCCTGACTTCTTTTTCTTTCTGTTTTTGTTTTTAAATCTATCGATACGCACGTAGTTGACACATAACACTTAAACGGCACGACACGAAACACAGATGTGATGTATAGCGATAAGTAGATTGACAGCCTTTGTTTAGCGAGGCATCGGTAGCATCCGCAATAGCATCGGCAATAGCATCGGCACCGCTTCGTTGCGTAAACCCATGAAGAAAAAATAACCAAGACACTTCTACTTCCTTATAAAAAAAAAAGGCACGGGTGGGAGGCAAAAAAAATAGCCCGGGCTCCTACGGCGTTGGCCCCCTTAGACTTCTAGACAAAGGTTCAGGGCACAGCCGGACGTCACGGGCCCCAGATTTATCGGGCAACCTTCTCTTCCACCGCCTACGCCACCCGTTGCCACCGAAGGTCTAAAAAAAAGGTGATTGAAAGGGTGTGTAAGGCGCGGCTCTGCTATTTTTGTCTTTTATTTAATTTTCGGGGATAATTACCTTTGAAATAGCTTTATTGGTGTTCTCCCTTCCGCACCACTACCACTCTAACCGCACTTTCCAATAACACGGTGGAGCGAGGGCGATCTAGGTCCAGCGCAGCCCCTGTCGATGCTAGCTGTAGGAAATTCCCGCACTCGAAATAAATTTTTCTATTGATTTTCCCCAGGCGGTGTGGGCGTCGGCCGTAGCGCCACCGGGATATGTCACTTGATCTAAAATACGAACTAAATTCGAAAAAATTATAAATTTTTCCTTTTTTCCCTGATGGGGCTACTCACTCTGGGTATTAAACTCACTGCAAATATAATATGCTTTTTATTGGAGCCTATGGAGGTCTCCGCCGGTCCGTACACCTTCGCTGCTCCGCTAAGAAGAACACGCGGTGGCCAGGAGAATTTCCATTGTCCCCTTACCGGAAACGCCACTGTGAGGTGAGGAGAACAAAAATAATTCAACTCATGATCCACAGGGGAAATTTGCAAAATACGTCCATTTTTGGAACGCTACCTACGGGAAATTTGTCAACGTCGCATATGGTGTGACAGAAGTTTGACATTTTTCATACTGTCAGAGTAAATATAAACAATGGTGCGACCATTGTCGTGAAGTTTTCGTTTAAAAGTGAAATTTAAGCGACCGGGTGCGACCAAGGAAACATGTAAGTATCCCAAAGTGTACATGGTGGTTTTGTCCGACTGAAGTGTGTGTCCACCTTCGCGTTTGCTGTGTTGTGATTTGAAAACCAGCCAACAAACGTTGAAGGTGGCCCAGATACACTTCAGTCACATCAACTTCGGATTGCCGGACCAATTATAGTATAGATGTGTCATTTTATAAGTGAGAATTTGCATTCTATCCGGATCGAGACCCATTGTGTCGTAGATGACGTTGTAACTTGTTGGGGAGACGGTTCCCTGACGTACCGACTGCGACACCAAGTAGAAGTCATAACGTTCCGGTAGTGTAATAACATCATCAGCCACTGTACCCGGCCGCGGATTTTGACCTCGTGCAAAGTAGCGGGTATTGATTGATTTCGAGACAAGGATGAATGCAAAACGCAGTCCTGACTAATGTCAGGTAATTGCATTTCCTTTATTTAAACAATTCCTTTATTGACATCGCTTTGGGGTGTATTTGTTTTCTGATGTGGTGGCCTGTACATATTATATTCAGGCCATCACTCAGAAAACAAACTTGACACCGCTGGGCTCCGACGTCATGACAATATGTCAAAGGAATAGAATTAACTCATTACAGGGCAGCATCTTTTGTCCACCTATGGATGTCCGAAAGATGCTGAAGATCATCTGCGAATATCTTTGGCATGATATTTGCCTAAAACTTTGCCTTTCAGATCCGAAAGTAGGTAGCACGTCGTGCCAATCCGTTCGGTAATCTGAGCTGGTAGGAACTTCTTATCTAATTTGGAGTTGTAATGCTTGGCGAAATCGCTCTGCGAAAAATTTCGCCGATATACAAGATCTCCCGGTTTAAAATCGACGGGTCTAGATCGAAGATTATACGTGCGCATATTGCTTTGGTAAGCTTCTTTGATTTTTTCTTGTGCTTTACTACGAATTAATTCGGTCCGGGTATATGGTTTCACGTCTGCCGTTGGTTCCATTATTAAATTTATCTTACGCAAGAGTTCATACGTTTCCCCATTCATCACCATGTTCTGTCCAAAAACGGTGAAATACGGTGAGAATCCGGTGACGGAATGGTTCGCAGAGCGGAGAGCACTACAAATGGCTGAAATTTTTGCATCCCAATCCCTCTGATCGGGTTGAATATACGATCGGATAGCTGCTACTAACGAGCGATTTACCCTTTCCGAAGCATTAGCTTGGGGAGAGTATATTGCTGTTAGCTGGTGTTTGATTCCGTACAGATCCAGAAGGGATTGAAACAGTGCTGATTTAAACTGAACTCCATTGTCAGATATTATGGTCTCCGGCACGCCAAACAAGTGGAACACGTTTTTTTCCAAAAAGGCTACGAGTAGTTTGGCGCTGAACTTACGAACAGGTTCGACTAAAACGAACTTGGACAAATGATCCAACACCACAATCGCTCCAATATTTCCAATTCGCGAACGGGGATACGGTCCGATGAAGTCGATGTATAGGCGCTGGAATATGCGATCTGGGATGACAGCTTTACCCATGGGAGGTCGTAGGATTTGATTTGGCGCTTTTGTCTCTTTACAAGTGATGCACGCATTAACATAGGCTTTGACATCTACTGCCATCTTCGGCCAATAATAAAATAGCCTTAGGCGTTTCAAGGTTTTAGCGAAGCCGCCATGTGCGCAGAGTGGGTGGTCATGCGCGCGTGCCATCACTTTTGACGTCAGCTCCTCAGGGATCCATAATTTCCATGAGTTTTCTTCTTGAGTTTCTTCACCAGTCGCATACTCCGAGCGCCGATACACGAACCCATCGACAACACGCAAGTCAAGCAACCGATGTTGATTAGATTGTATTTTTGCTATTAACGCAAGATAGGAAACTGACTTGAAGTGGGGTGACTGCAAGTCTAACTCAAGAGTTGGATCCAAGCAGGCCAAGGAGCTAATACAATCCATAGAATTCACTCGAGAGAGCGCGTCCGGGACTATATTCTGACTGCCCCGACGATGTTTAATAGTAAAATCGAACCCTTGAAGTTTCAGAGCCCACCTCGCAAGTCTGCCATGTAAATCTGTTTGAGCCATCAACCATTTCAAGGATGCATGGTCGGTAATAACTTCAAATTTGTGACCCTCAACGTAAGCCCTGAATTTCTTGATCGCCAATACCGCCGCAAGACACTCTTGCTCGGAAACAGAGTACTTACGCTGGGCGGCGTTGAGCTTTTGAGACATAAACGCAACAGGTAGTTCTGCACCATCTTCGTTTATCTGAACCAACACTGCTCCAATACCAGTCTGACTGGCATCGCACTGAATCGAAAATGGTTGGTCAAAATTAGGGCTTTGCAGAACAGGCGCAGAAATCAGCCTTGCCTTTAAACTCTCAAAAGATTTACGTCCTTCCTCTGTCCAAGTAAATACTCGTTTCTTTTGCAGCATGTCCGTCAACGGTGCAGACAAAGCAGCAAAGTTATCGATGAAGCGACGGTACCACCCGCACATGCCTAAAAATCTCCGGAGTGACTTAACGGATGTCGGTAATGGAAAGTCCGCGATACATTGAACCTTATCGGGGTCAGTTTTAATAGTGCCATTTCCAATCAAGTGTCCTAGATAACGAACTTGCTTCACGAAAAACTTGCTCTTCTCAATGTTCAAAGTCAAACCGGCCTTGCGGAAACAAAGAGCGACTTCCTGGAGAAGCAACAAATGCTCCTCGAATGTCTCCGTTATTAACAGAAGATCATCCAAGTAGATGAAGACCTGATGCCTCAAATGTGCTGGAATAACTCGGTCCATTAGCCTCTGCATGGTCTGAGGAGCATTGCACAATCCGAACGGCATAGTTACGAATTGGTACAATGGCCGACCTGGAACCGTGAAGGCCGTCTTCTCCTTTGACTCTTGATCGAGAGGTATTTGCCAAAAGGCGTCTTTTAAGTCAAGACTCGATATAAATTCGGCTTTTGGGAGTCGACTTAGGATACCGTCAATCAAGGGCAAAGGATAAGCGTCCTTAACAGTGACGTCGTTCACTTTCCGAGCATCCAGACACATTCGGACTTTTCCGGGCTTCACCACAAGGGTGACAGGCGAAGACCATGGACTGGTCGACTCCTCAATTACACCCATCGCAAGCATCCTGTCAATTTCAGCATAAAGAAGCTTTTCGATGGCGGGAGAGACTGCAAAGTGTCTCTGCTTAATAGGCTTGCTGCCTCCGACATCGATGACGTGTTGCACAAGGCTTGTACGTCCTAAGCCCTCCGCAGAAAAAGAAGGGTACATTGCGATGACTGTATTGAGTCTCGCCTCTTGTTCTGGAGAGAGAAGGTGGTTGTTGGAGTCAGTGGCTCTTTGTTCTGAAGACAGGCTCGATGGACAAAGAGAAGATACAAATAAATCGGAAGCCAGTCCGAACAGACGAATAAAATCAACGCCCAAATACAAGTTCTGACTTAAGGATGGCATGATTAGTAACCATAATTTCTGAGTTTTACCTCGAAAGGTAATGTCCGCCAAAACTCTCCCTACTGCCGAATGTGAAGAACCATCAGCGGTTGCCACGCTGAGAGAGAACTTTTCATATGGTTGTTGTTGGTTTTGAAGGAATTGCCTGGCCAGATCTCCTGCCATGCAACTAACACTAGCTCCTGAATCTATCAGACCAGAAACTTTACTGCCAAACAGTAAGACTTCGCCGTAAGGCCTCACATCGTGGTTAGGCTGAGTACCGCAAATAGCCGAGCAATAAAGTTTTCGGTTTTGTCTGACCTTTTTCCAAAAATTCCTTAACTTCGCAGTGGAACGTTTTGGTCGCCGAGAGGAAACAGAATTGCCAGAAAAAATGCGATCGCGTGCGATCTTATATTCTTGCCAACGTACGTGGAGTGGCTTGAAACTGTAGTGGACTGAATGGCTTATTAGGGATAACATAGCAGAGTTTTGTTCCGAAGAACGAATCGGAGTTGTCGCAGATTTTTGCATAAGCTTCGGTGCCGAAGCACTTGCTGAGGAGAATGGTATTACGACAGAGGTCGTCATAGCAGGTGAATGTTTAGTAGAAGCTGGAACTGGAGAAACAATAGTATCTACTGGCGGGCTCCCGAGTGTTGTAGAGGTGGTTTCGCTTTCCCGTTTTTTGACACACTATTGCATTTTTCGCACTGTGGCTTATAGGTGTTGGGTGTACCACAGCCGTAACAAAATATTGTCCGAGGACCGCTGCAAACATCGTACCGGTGTCCCAACTCTCGGCAATTCCAACATTGTGTATTTACGTTGATAGCCGCCACAGCCTCTGCATCGAACTCCAACACTTGTTTATCCTCAGTTAGCTCTGAGATATTTCTTCTAACTGGTGGACCCCGATGAAGTTGAGTCTGAGAAGTCGTTTCGGCCTCCAAACCTTCCCAACAATACACGAACTCGCGTAACTGCCGTATTGTTACTATTGGTAAATAAAGAATATCGCGGCGTATTTCTAGTCTTAGATTGCGTTTTAAAATTTCAACCAGCTCCCATTCTGGCAACGTGCGTGTGAGCCGGTCTACTAATTCCAAGACTCTTTCGTGGAACATATCGAAAGACTCCGAACTTCCTTGCTTACGATTACGGATCAACTCCAAAAGGTCATAGTCTGACAATCTCTCTTGAAATTGATCGCGTAGAGCGTTAGCAAAGGTGTTCCAGTCAACATGTCCAACTCCCCGATGGAATCGCCAAAACCAATTGGCCGCCTTTCCCGTAAGCAACGCATGTAAATGGTTAGTAACCAATTCCAATTCTCCGTTAAGAGTTAGTGAAGCCAAAGTTCTTATCTGGTATAAAAACTTTTCTACCGGTAGGAAAGCATCTTCCCCGCTGAATCGAAGATTCCAACCAGCAATAATTTTCGCTATGCGATCGTCAGGATAACTGGGCATTCCAGCACGTCGAGTAATCCGTGGATTCGCCTGCGCTCTCGTCTCCGAAAGAGGAGGTTGGTGGTATGTTGGAAGATTATTAGACAGTGGATGTGCCTGGGCTCTCGTCTCCGGAAGGGGATATTGATGGTATGTTGGAAGATTATTAGACAGTGGATGTTGATTGGATGTGGGCATTGTTAATGACTCGTGTAGACTAGACCCAGTTCGACTATCCGTAGGCAAAGTTGGAACGGACGGATTTCTCGAACGATAGTTTACCGGTAAGGTAGCCAATTGATGAGTTAGAACTTCAGTCACCATCGCTTGTAAGGCAGTCCTAAATTCCGCACTCGAAATAAATTCACGAGACAATCCCCGTGAATCCTGAGATTCTTGACCCGGTGGGTCAACTGCGGGAAGTCCTACGGACGGCTGAACATAGCCTGGAGCTAAAGATGGTGCCTGCTCATGAGATGGGACGTGATGTTGATTGCCACCAGAAACAGTATCTTTTGAAAAAGAAGTTAATGTCTGGCCCTTCGCTTGTGACCGCGTTACCGGACCAAGACTGCGTGGGACGGCACCTTGTCTTGAGGTAGCCATTTCAACCGATTCGGCCTCTTTCGAATGTGATGCGGTTTCACCAACAGCTGTCAATGAAGCTGCGCCTATATCCTGCTGTCTTTTATTTAGGTAAAATGCTGACAGACGACCCGGGTCGCAAGAGCATCTACACAAGGGGCAATTTAAATTTTTCATTAGCCAAGTATTCAAGCACTCATTGTGAAATACATGAGCGCACTGTGTGATTACAGCTTGATCCGTGGAGAGGAAATCAGTGCCGCAAATCGAGCAGCTGGTGAAATCATCGTGCTCTATGCTCATAAGGTTTTCCGAACTACGCCGTACTGCCATTTTATCGAAATATTATGTAAATATATATAAAAAAACGAAAAAAAACAAAACGTGAACGAACTAAACGAAACGATGCCATATGTCTTCGACACCTTCCCTATGCATTGATGACTATAAGCCAATATCGGGTGGGAACATTTTAGGAAAAAAAATGAGATCATTGCATCTCTCATTAGCAAAAACAAAAACGTAAGGAAAATAATCAGGCGAAGCTACTCGTTCATTTCTTCGTCCGAGAAGGGTCGAGATGCGGCGACAACACCACCAGCATTTCGCAATTCCCAGCCATCTGAAGAGAATGAGTGCGAACAACCTGTTCCAATTACTCCTTCGATTAAGACCTAGACAGGAGAACATTTGTGACAAAAAGGCGAGGAAAAATCACCTACAGCAAACATAAGTGAGCTTTTGAGTAAACCCAAAAAAACTCAATTCCTATGTTGACTAGGAGCATCCATCGCATGATACTACTACCATAAACACACACACACACAAGTGTTCCTGTATTCAAAGAAAATTAAGCGAAATAAACTAGGAGAGAAGTAGTCCGAAACCTCCCCTGCCCATACAATTGCGTTAAGCACAAAAAAATATAAGTACCAACGTACTCAACATATGGGAAGATTCGGAAGTGGGGCTTAATATATTACTCAAGCTGGTTGCGAGTAAAAGAAACGGTTTGTTCCTCTTTTCGGGCCCCACGTTGGGCGCCAATTATGTAAAGAACTGATTCGCAGGAGGCGAATAATGTCATTCCCCTTAGGAAATGACCGAGTCAAGCAGAGCGGCACCTGCTGGCGGGCTGCTCAGTTTGGGAGAGGGATGGTCGGTCGGGGTTATGTCTCCGCTGACTCGTCAGATCTATACGAAGTGTCAATCAGGTGCTGCTGGAGAGAGAAAAAAAAAAAAAAAACAGGGGAACTAGGGGTGGACACAATCCACACACTTCCACGCTCGTCGGTCTTGCCAAACGTGTCGTGTCCACTTCTGACCAAAAGTCCAGATATGATGCAAGAGAGGACAGTTAAGTTGTTTATATTCTTTTTCTTGGTCGTAAGTGCCTAGTTCCCCGATGTTTATCCCCGCCTTCCCACCACGAATAGCGCGCGTTTATGCCATTATGGCAGGTAACAGCCGCCGTAGCCCGAAGAGTACATATGGAAGGGTCAGACTGGCATCGTATCACAAAAAAATCAGCCAAGCATTAGGTCACATACAATCAGATATATTCGCCCGAAAAAATGTTAACACCGTATTTATAATATTTAAGTAATGAATCGAACAATAGAAAATATAAATATTACAAGGTTTATATATAAATATTACTCTAGAAATTTAAATACTCAACAGTATCTCACAAAAAAAATACACGTTCGATTTTTACACTAACCATATATAAGGATAAACATTACGTTAGTAATTTATATACAATAACTATTCAAGATTATTTCGCGCACCTCACTTTTGCTACCCATACGAAAATATGACACACAAAAAAATAGACCCAATTTTATATACGTTTTTTTGTTTTTGTACTACTCACGGTTTCCTTTCTTGTTTGGTTGCGATTCGCGAATCCTGTGGCGGCCGCTACGGGATGTTGGTGTATGTCGTTTGTGGTTGCGCTGGTGAGGTTTTGCAAAGAATCCTGACTTCTTTTTCTTTCTGTTTTTGTTTTTAAATCTATCGATACGCACGTAGTTGACACATAACACTTAAACGGCACGACACGAAACACAGATGTGATGTATAGCGATAAGTAGATTGACAGCCTTTGTTTAGCGAGGCATCGGTAGCATCCGCAATAGCATCGGCAATAGCATCGGCACCGCTTCGTTGCGTAAACCCATGAAGAAAAAATAACCAAGACACTTCTACTTCCTTATAAAAAAAAAAGGCACGGGTGGGAGGCAAAAAAAATAGCCCGGGCTCCTACGGCGTTGGCCCCCTTAGACTTCTAGACAAAGGTTCAGGGCACAGCCGGACGTCACGGGCCCCAGATTTATCGGGCAACCTTCTCTTCCACCGCCTACGCCACCCGTTGCCACCGAAGGTCTAAAAAAAAGGTGATTGAAAGGGTGTGTAAGGCGCGGCTCTGCTATTTTTGTCTTTTATTTAATTTTCGGGGATAATTACCTTTGAAATAGCTTTATTGGTGTTCTCCCTTCCGCACCACTACCACTCTAACCGCACTTTCCAATAACACGGTGGAGCGAGGGCGATCTAGGTCCAGCGCAGCCCCTGTCGATGCTAGCTGTAGGAAATTCCCGCACTCGAAATAAATTTTTCTATTGATTTTCCCCAGGCGGTGTGGGCGTCGGCCGTAGCGCCACCGGGATATGTCACTTGATCTAAAATACGAACTAAATTCGAAAAAATTATAAATTTTTCCTTTTTTCCCTGATGGGGCTACTCACTCTGGGTATTAAACTCACTGCAAATATAATATGCTTTTTATTGGAGCCTATGGAGGTCTCCGCCGGTCCGTACACCTTCGCTGCTCCGCTAAGAAGAACACGCGGTGGCCAGGAGAATTTCCATTGTCCCCTTACCGGAAACGCCACTGTGAGGTGAGGAGAACAAAAATAATTCAACTCATGATCCACAGGGGAAATTTGCAAAATACGTCCATTTTTGGAACGCTACCTACGGGAAATTTGTCAACGTCGCATATGGTGTGACAGAAGTTTGACATTTTTCATACTGTCAGAGTAAATATAAACAATGGTGCGACCATTGTCGTGAAGTTTTCGTTTAAAAGTGAAATTTAAGCGACCGGGTGCGACCAAGGAAACATGTAAGTATCCCAAAGTGTACATGGTGGTTTTGTCCGACTGAAGTGTGTGTCCACCTTCGCGTTTGCTGTGTTGTGATTTGAAAACCAGCCAACAAACGTTGAAGGTGGCCCAGATACACTTCAGTCACATCAACTTCGGATTGCCGGACCAATTATAGTATAGATGTGTCATTTTATAAGTGAGAATTTGCATTCTATCCGGATCGAGACCCATTGTGTCGTAGATGACGTTGTAACTTGTTGGGGAGACGGTTCCCTGACGTACCGACTGCGACACCAAGTAGAAGTCATAACGTTCCGGTAGTGTAATAACATCATCAGCCACTGTACCCGGCCGCGGATTTTGACCTCGTGCAAAGTAGCGGGTATTGATTGATTTCGAGACAAGGATGAATGCAAAACGCAGTCCTGACTAATGTCAGGTAATTGCATTTCCTTTATTTAAACAATTCCTTTATTGACATCGCTTTGGGGTGTATTTGTTTTCTGATGTGGTGGCCTGTACATATTATATTCAGGCCATCACTCAGAAAACAAACTTGACACCGCTGGGCTCCGACGTCATGACAATATGTCAAAGGAATAGAATTAACTCATTACATCATCATACTGACCAAGAATATATATAGTATATATGGTCAGAGATGCTTCCTTCTGTGCGTTGCAAACTTCATGACAAAGTTAATATACCCTATCACATCCGTGAAGGGTATAAAAATTCTCCACCAGAATTTGTATCCCCTAATCACGCAATGGCTGGACTATGCGTCAAACGTACGCAAACAAGAGATTTAACTATAAAGGCCGGTACTCAGATCGCGTGCCGTGAAATCCCATACAAAATCACAAAATTTTTCGCCGATGAAAACAGACGTGAAATTGTGCGGAAGGTTCAATTTCATTTCACGCGTCTGTACTACCTTGAGTGAAATGTCAAGTTTGTTGATTTCACGAGATGAAATTTTTTCTCGTGTCAAATGTACGAGAAAAATTTTCACTGAGAGGTCAGCTGTCTCTGTCGGTGTCATTCAGGTTGTGTTGTGTTTTCCCGGTGTTATTAATAGTTAGTGATAGATTAGTAAACAAAGTAATCAGTGTAAATGTTTCTTGCGGTGCTAATATTTCATTTCACAGGTACATACATAGATCGGTTGAAGAGTGAAAAAAATAAGATGTTCGACACAATCTTTTCCACGAGCCATTTCGCCGATGAAAAGTACTGCTGTAATTTTTTTCATTTCACGCGATCTGAATACCATCCTTAAAATGCAAAAAAAAAACATTTTTTCGTTTGCTGCGTCCTGTGGACGTTTCTCGCGCACAGTATAACTAGGTGGCAAAGTTGTCAAATTCCATTTGATAACAGCAGCACCAAAGTTTCTTGTTATGGTCAATTTTCGAATTTCAGCCTAAAATTTAATGTAGCGATGTTTTAAACCAGTTTGGTTCTCCACCACTTGAACCTGACAACTACAAGCTATGACAGCGCTGTTATTTTCTTGCAGCGCATTTCAGTACAATCTAAGCTACAAACCAACATGTACTTACATATCTGACCGACACAAGATAATGCGGCGCTAAAGTTTCCTAGCGGGGACAAGAATCAATGCTGTAGTTGACTGATTGACCACACGCATTAGTCTAGCGCTGTGGTATGTGTATACACTCCCCGACAAAGGGTTAAATTCACCGTT
Organism: Chloromyia formosa; assembly: GCA_964017055.1. NCBI lineage: Eukaryota > Metazoa > Arthropoda > Insecta > Diptera > Stratiomyidae > Chloromyia > Chloromyia formosa. Next base: position 10,763,584 of record OZ024819.1, on the reverse strand, counting down.
ATTTCGTCGGAAGATATAATCAAACAGGGAGGGACGATCTGCATTATTAATTTTTTTTCCCGTAATATAAAATATCAGAAATTATGCAAATAGTTCGAATCCGCTGAGAATACAATTTTCTGTAATGCCCGAACCAGATTAAACGCAGAATGCAGCGCCAGGAGCAGCAGCAGCGAAACGTCAAATTCAAATGCATGTATTTCCTTTAAACGCGTGTATGGCACGCAGCGATCGATCAGCCGATCCGTCGCCCGATATCGAGCGCTTACCGTTGACGATTTTTTTGACAGTTCCATATAATATTGATCAGCTGATATTTTGCGGTGATCCACCGGCCGATCGATCGGGCGACGGATCGCTCCGTGTACATATGTGGTGTATTACGCGACCTAGATTGAACGTTGAATGTTGTTGTTATTGCTGTTGCCGCTTCTGCTGTTTTTTGAGTTCAATCTGGTTCCGGCGTAATGGTGAGTTTAAAATTGTATGTATTTGACAGGTTCAGTTTAAATCATCTGACGCAGATGAAGTAATCTGGTTGTAGTGTAATCGTAATACTCGTATAATATTTGCGTTGATTATTTATCAACGGAAATATTATATTAAATATATCCAGGCACTTATCAAAAAGGAACAAATGAATAATGAAAACAACAATCATTATACCCTTCACGGATGTGATAGGGTATATTAACTTTGTCATGAAGTTTGCAACGCACAGAAGGAAGCATCTCCGACCATATAAACTATATATAGTCTTGGTCAGTATGATGAGTCGAGTCGATTAAGCTTTGTCCGTCTGTTTCTATGCAAACTAGTCCCTCAGTTTTAAAGCTATCGAGCTGAAATTTTGTAGAGAGCTTTCTTTCTATTGTAGGCAGTATATATGTCGGAACCAATGGAATCGGACCACTACGTCATATAGCTGCCATAGAAACGACCGGTCCAAAAATTCGTCTTTGTGAGAAAAACTGTTTTATTTCTAAAGATATCTTTTTCAGATTTCACAGGAATCAACAATATTTATAGCTAAATCACATTTACGAATTTGGTTGAAATCGGACAACTACGTCATATAGCTGCCATAGAAACGACCGGTCCAAAATTCGTCTTTGTGATAAAAACTTTTTTATTTCTAAAGATATTGTTTTCAAAATTCACATTAATCAATAGTATCTTAAGCGAAATCATATTTGCGAATTTGGTTGAAAGCGGACTACTCGATCATATAGCTGTCATAGGAACGACCGTCCCAAAAGCAAGTTTTTGTCAGAAAAACTTTTTTTATTTCTGAAGGTATCTTTACGAAATTGCATATTATTCAATCGTATTGACTGCTAAGCCACGTTCCTAAATTTGGTTGAAATTGGCCCACTATTTCATATACCTCTTTTAGGAACAGTGAAATCGGAACAAGTTTTACTACTAATTTCAAAAAGGCAAATTAACCACAAAATAGCCGAAGGCTAGCTTGTTTTTTTTTAAGTTATTGAGTCTGTCTATATTGACTAACTCTCGAACGTCATCATCTGTCGCTCGCATCTCCCTCACTTGTTTACACCATTGTAGCAGTATTTTTCAGTTACCTCCTTATAACCGCTACTACTTACTACCCAATAGGACCAGATGTTAAAGATGTTTCCGTAGTAGTAGTAATTACAGTGGCGCAAATATTGCTACAATTGGTGTCTACGACGAATGATGTTTGCCCGACTCGTGTGGGTGCGTGAGCATGAGCACTTGGCTGGTGCCAGAAAAGGAGCCCACTTACCTGGGGTGCTCTCCTGCTGGTGGAGCATCTATCTGTTGCAATACTCGGGTATCCAATTGAGTACGTTTGCACCGAACGAGGCTTCGATTCACCGAATATCGCGCACAATCGGTTTTTGGTTTAGGAAATGCTCTTGAGCCGCCTTTACGTTTACCGAAGACCTCTTCGGTTAATTCACTGAATGTGTTAGTCTTTGAAGCAACAACCGAAATCATTCGGCTAATGTGAGTTTCACCCGACACGGAGGGACGACGGATCAGATCCTGCCGACACAACAGGACACGGCTCTAGCAACGAGAACAACAACAAAAGACAAGAGGAGCGGCGCCGTGAAAGCAACACGAAATGAAATGCGCTCGTGTGTTGATTGGCAAGAGAATGCAGGAATGATACTGGCCTGGTTAGTGTGGCTAGTGCTAGTACATACACGGAAGGCGTCAAAAAAATGAAGAATGCGAAACATGAATGAAACTGAACATTTTTGTGTTTGTTTGTAGGTTAGTGCAAACCCTCATCGACTTCTATAGCGTTCGATAGAACGGGAATGTTGGGAGCCTTCCAAACTGACGGGGGCGATTGCACTCCTTGTCCCTGCTCTTATTTTATGCCTTTCTAAGTGTCTCTTGCTTGAACTGCGGCGCCTTCGTCTCGAGGGATCTCGGTTTTCGTTCGAACGATCACACGGGTGTTACTCGCTCGCGGGCAAATTTTCACGACAATATCGTCGGTCGTCCTTTCAGATTCAACAATTGTCGCGTCCCGAAATCAACCTTTCAAGTTCGTCCTTGCGCGATCGCTGAAAAACATGCATGTAGCGGTCAACTTTTTTCCCTTCTTCCGCACTATCCTCCGCCACTCGAAATGTCCGTACTCACGCGCGCGGCCTCTTACTCACCAATTGTCACCGAAATTTACCTGCTCGACACACACTTAACTCGCGGTCCGTAAACTCCGCAGGATATAGCGCACTTTAATGGAGAAATCAGCCAAAATATACACACGACAGATCGAAAAAAAAATCGCGGCGGCGGCGGTGAGACGTCAGAAAGATACACAGAAAAATCAACTTCACGACGACCGCTCGCCTCAAACGCTCTTCTTCCACGGGCCGATAGCGAACGATTTCCTCTTGTTGCATCCAAATACCCCGCTACTTGATGATAAGCGGACCGCTCGACGATGCTCATTGGCTGGGTCCGGCATCTCATCCGATTGTTCCGTTATTTGGAAACATCGCACAATATTTATATCGGGTTTGAGATGGTGTGTGTATCTAGTTGAGACACACAAACCCAACGCGCGTTTATGGTCTGATTACACTATCGGCAGAAGCAGTGGCAGCAATATTTTGTCGAAAGACAACAGATTGACCGCAACTGCTTCTGACGGCAACGCCATCAGCCCATTACATTGTGTGGCCCCGGGCCCCTACAATCTTAATCTGGCCCTGGGAAGTCTACTCAGACCATCTTGCTTGTACGACAATGTATTAAGTACGATCTTACTCCGAATTTTGTTAAGATTTCATGTTCCGTCACATTTCATTTCACAGTTTCATGTTTCACAGTTCCCGATCGAGTTGTAGATAAAAAACCGAAGGTTGTATCTATTGAAAGAAAAATGGTTCTGGGAAGCTTGTCGAGATGTCCTCCGCCAATAACTGAAATACACTTGTTGGGAGTTGACGTTTAAGCTCCACCGTATCTAGATCGATGTGTTTGACAACTAAATTGCAATGGGCTGCAAAACAAAAATAAAGCGGCTGCGAAATTTATTCCTGCAGGACGCATTCCTAAAATTAGGCCAAACTTTCGTACCACAGCCGCCAGATTGGCAGACGAGAGAGATAACATCAGGAGCACTAACCCAGACGATCCCAGAATTCATGAACTTAACTGTGAAATCCAAAGACAAGTGGCCCAACATAAGAGGTCAAAATGGAGTTCGCATCTGAATGAATGCAAACGGCTTCAGAAGGATGCATAGTACGACGACGGCCCTGGATGCCATTACAACTCGGATCCACAATGGCCTCAACCAACCTCGTCCATGTCACAGAACAATTCTGGTGGCACTTGACCTGTCGAAAGCTTTCGACACAGTCAACCACTCAGCACTTCTGTCCGACCTCTACAATGCATCTCTTCCAACGCATATCACAAAATAGATTGCCAATTACCTCGCGGGCAGGCAGTCCTATACCGACTTCAGGAGCAAAAAATCGAAGCTAAGGAAGATCAAACAAGGTGTGCCACAAGGAGGAGTCTTGTCTCTCTCCTTGTTCAACCTTTATCTATCTGGAATTCCATTGATCGGGATGTTACGAACACATGCCCCGCCTGTAATGGTACACCTCATGATGTGGACCACATTTTCAGATGCCCAGCTGCACCCACACACCTGACCCCCAGATCGCTGTGGGAGAACCCCGTAGAGGCAGCTACCTTCCTATCACTCAACACCGAGGAAGACGAAGAACAACACGACATATGTAACACACACACACACACAACGAACTTCTGACCATTGCTACAACAACAACAACAAATTGATACGGTCAAGGCTATCTGGGATATCCGAAGAGAAAACCACCACTCTCCTACAAAAACTATATAAATTAAAAGAGAAGCAGAGGAAAGGTAAGGTACAACTATGATAAATAAATCTAATCAAAACAATTTCATTTCTAGGCTTGTAAACTTTTCAAATATCAAGTTCTCTTTAGCGGCAACTGTACTGCTAAATAAAAGATTTAAGTTTTCACCCACTTCAGATACAAGCGATAGAATGAAAGACGTTTTGGCGGTTCATTCGGAGCTTGGTATCCTGTGAAACGAGAAGGATATACCGAACCTTCTTCTGGAGAAGTTGGTGAAGATTATATCCACTTTCATGGATAGGTCAAAAAATGGGGGCATCGAATCGAATCAACAATTAAAGGTCTTCGTACCAAAATTGTTAACAATGATCTCACGCTAACCAAAGCGGATATGGCGAGAGTTGCAATGCAAACGAAGGACTACACGTTCTAAATGCAAGCAGATATTCCCAAGCTTAACGCTGATAAAATTTTAAAAGATCCAACGCCGCAGTTCCTCAAGGATGTAAAACTAGCGGTTTTACAAGCTTCGACCAAAGAATGAGAAAAAAAGAAAGTCATTCCCATGAACGTTGAGGCTCTTAAAATATGTATATGGCCTTGTAAGTGCACTTGCACACGAAGAGCCGCACGGCTCTCGCTCCTCAGTCCCCGCTACCCGCTAGGATGGATACAATACGCTTTGGAACGTTGGCGTTTTTGTCGTCGAAGACGGCGTCGACGGTGAAGAAGATACATAGTCACAACACGTCTGCAACGCGCATTTTGCGACTGAACAGAGCGCGAGAGCCTTTGTCGCTCATCCCATGTGAATGCCGGCACTTCTCGCTGTGCATTTATATCAAGAGCCGCGACGCACGGCTCGAGATGCACGAGCCGTACCGGCTCTCACCCGCGCGACGTAAAGGCTCGCGCTCCCCGTGTGGAAGCTGCAGTGTATTCTTTGCATTTCAGTTTTACGCGCCTCGCTTTCACTCGCGAGCGAGAGCCGTGCGGCTCTTCGTGTGAAAGTGCACTAAAGGCTTACAAAGAAGGGAATCCCTGTCGCCCTGTAGTCCCTTCTTAACGGGCATCTATATATCCAATTTCGAAATCAACGCTTTATCCTCTGCGCTCTTTAAAAACATATTTTCTTTTGGTACAGGTATGTGGACTATATCTTGGTATGTTTTAAAGGAACAGACAGACAACTAGATACATTTCTAGTATCGTTGAAACCGGCCAATAAACATATTCAGTTCACATTGGAGAAAAGTGTGAAGAACTCTATAAACTTCCTCGATCTAACTGTTTCATATATGTATAAACAATAACTTCGATTTCAAGATCTACATAAAGCCAACCTTTTCGAATGTAACAATCCCTGAGGACTACCATTGTGCATGTTTACATAAAATAGTGGCATACAGGTCAATGGTTCACCACACGTTCCAAATCCCCAAATTCCCATGTCAGACCAAAATCGAGAAAGTAAACTAAATACAATAAGGAGTATTGCGGCAAACAACGGCTTTCGCCCTAATATGATTGAGAGTTTAATAAAAAAGAAGAGAGTTGAAGTATTCAGGAGCATAATATACCCTAAACTTTCAAAAGAGCAACCCGAACGATACATTTCACTGCCATTTATCCCAATTCTCTCCGAAAATGTGGATAACCTGTTCAAAAAAGTAAAAATACACCCAGCTTTCTAAAGCGGTAACACTCTTGGCAAAAGATTGCTGAACGCGAAACTCCGCTCTGACAGATTTAAGAAACTTGCTGTCTAGTGTCTACAAACTCGAATGTCCCGAGTTATCAGCAGTATATGTTGGACAAACGGGTCGATCGATCGAGATACGGTTTAAGGCCGAACATACACCATCCGCAATTCCTGTCCGGAAAAACTGATCAGGCCCGGCTTTCCGGTTTGCCTGAATATAGAATACACCATCCGGAATTCCTTCCGGAAAAACTGGTCAGGCCCGGCCTTGAGGAATTCCGGATCGTGTATGGCTGCTTCAGGCCGCCTTGAGGCCGCCGGACAGGCCTTTGAGGCGGCCGGATGGATAATTGGAAATCGATCTTATCGCCATAGAATGAAAGTACAATATCTATCTATTGCTTTGAATTGTACGGCATTTTACTTCCCATAGTCAAGCTTCAGATACATACATTCGTCTATTGGAAAAAACCGGCCGGACTGGCAAAGTAAGATAGATAGATACATACTTTCATTCTACGGCGATTTCCAATTATCCATCCGACCGCCTCAAAGGCCTGTCCGGCGGCCGGTCCGGCCACCTTAAGGCGAACTGTCCGGCCGCGTGAGTAGAATGAATTTTCACTGGAGTTTATTTCAATAGACGAATGTATTAAGTGTACAACTTTAGGTTAGGTTAGGTTAAAAAGGCTGCTGTATAGAACACAGCACACGTAGACCACCAATGGGTCCGTTGTGATACCTCAACGCCATAAGAGCCTAGTCGTCAAACCACCCGGATCTATCAATAAAGCGATGTAGATGACCAGCACTTACGTCCTTCAACTCATCCAGGTCAAGAAAGTAAAGGGAACCTAGAGTGTCCTTTCTTCTACCGGCCAGAGCAGGGCAATAGCACAGGAAGTGAGCTATTGTCTCCTCCTCCTCCTCGTCTCCACAGCTTCTGCAGTGATCATTATACGGAAGCCGAAGACGCCTGGCATGCTCACCTATCAAGCAATGTCCTGTAATGATCCCCACAACCTTCCTTAGATGCCTTCTCTCTAGCATCTGCAGCCCTAAAGAGCGGCTAGGATTAAAGGCCGGCCAAATTTGTCTTGTAACATTGCATGTAATTCCATTTAGCCATTCGATATTAGCACGGTTTAGTGCGTTTGTCTTGATCACCTTCTTACTAGCTGCCATCGGTATTTTGACGGGGCGAAAACACTCTATGTCCACACTGGTGGTACCCACCCGAGCCAGCTCGTCTGCCCGTCAGTTACCGCTGAAACCACTATGCCCTGGTATCCAGCACAAAGTGATGTTGAAAAAGTCGCTGAGTTCCTTGAGAGCAGAGCGGCACATCACCACGGTTTTCGAAGTAGAAAGTGCAGCGTCCAGGGATTTTATCGCCGCCTGACTATCGGTATAGATAGTAATAGTCCTAGCAGATACGACATTGCAGCTCAACCAAGCCAAAACTTCGGTAATTGCAGTGATCTCCGCCTGGATGACACTACAGAATGCTGGAAGACGAAGTGACAAGCCAAAATCCAGTCCCTCTGAAAAGATACCAGCGCCTACACCTTCTTCTGTTTTCGAGCCATCCGTAAAAAAGCTTATAGCTTCCGACTCTGGAGTACTGTTTACGCCCCACTCTTGTCGAGAGGGTATTAGGCTGATATGGCCTTTGTCGAAGGAGTACACTGGAGAGGTGTAATCTGTTTCTTCTGGAATATCAAGATTGTCCACTATAGTCGAGTGGCCAATAGTAGTCATTTTCCACTGTCCCGTTTCCCGAAGACGAATGGCCGTGATTGCAGCCAACTGTTCAGTCAAGATGTTCAAGGGAAGCAAATTAAGCATTACACTAAGAGCAGCAGTTGGTGTGGTCTTGAGAGCACCAGTGATAGCAATACAGGATAATCTTTGAACTATGTTCAATAGAGTCCTGTAGGACGCCTTGTTGAGTGCAATCCACCAAACTACTACCCCATACATTAAAATAGGGCGTACGACTGATACGTACAACCAAAATACCACCTTTGGTCGCATGCCCCATTTCAAGCCAATAGCCTGCCTGCAAGAGTACAGAGCAACTGTTGCCTTAACAACTCGCTCCTCGATATTTGCCTTCCAGGAGAGCTTTCTGTCAAATATAAGTCCCAGAAATCTGGCTTTTTCGCTAAGGGCCAGTCTGGTCCCCTCCAGCAATGGTGGTATCAATGAAGGTAGAGTGTTCCTTCTGGTGAAGAGAACAAGGTCTGTTTTGGACGGATTGACCCCCACACCCACTTGCCTAGCCCACTGAGATAGAATATTTAGGGCATTTTGCAGAATTTCACTAAGAACCCCGGAAAACTTTCCCGAGATAGAAATGGCAATATCGTCCGCATACGCAATAACATCACAGCCAATCGCCTCCAATTCCAGAAGCAACTTGTTAACCACCACGTTCCAAAGAAGGGGGGACAAGACACCTCCTTGGGGAGTACCCCTACAAACTTGCCTGCGTTTTTTGGATGAACCCAAACTGGTACTAATGAATCTGGATGTTAGCATCAGACTAATAAGCTCACAGATCGGGCCATCCATACCCAAACTCAAGAGAGCATTCGAAATAGCCGCCGGTTTGACGTTGTTAAAGGCCCCCTCAATATCCAAGAAAGCCACCAATGTATGTATATTCCTTGCAAGTTAGATATTTCTCAATACATGCTACTAATGAATGCAAAGCTGTGTCCACCGATCTCCCCTTCCAGTAGGCATGCAGCGAAGAGGAGAGAAGGTGTGATGGAATAGTGTCCCTTAAGTATATGTCAATAAGACGCTCCAGCATCTTTAGCAAGGTTGACGATAAGCTTATGGGACGAAGGTCTTTTGGACGTGGGTGCGAGCTTCTGCCCACCTTCACATCCGACCAAGTGCGAGGAATGTGTACCAGCTCCAAGCAGGCCCTGAATATACTTTCAATCCAAGGATACACTAAGTTCATCGTTTTCTGTATATCCGCTGGAATAATGCCATCTGGTCCTGGGGACTTAAACGGGTCGAAACTGTTAATAGCCCATACTATTTTATCATTCGAGAGAATAGAATCATACTCACAAGGGGCCATTACTGCCCGAGAGCACTCTTGCAAAACATCAGAAGAGCTGTCTGGGAAATGAGTGTCAAACAAAACCTCAATAGTTTCTTCACTAGAGGTTGTCCATGTCCCATCTTGTTTCAGCAAATAGCTTGGTATGGTCGGAGCAGTGGATAAAATTTTCCGTAGTCTGGAAGTCTCGCTGGATTCTTCGACTCGTTTACAGAAAGTCCTCCACGACTCCCGCTTAGATCTTCTGATCTCGTTTTTAAAGATTTTTAGATTTTCTTTGTAATTTGACCGATCAGAGTCTAGTCCTGAAGACTTCGCGACATTGAAAGATCTTCTGCTCACAGTCCTCAACTCTGCAATCCGAGTGTTCCACCAGGGTGGTTTCCTCTTTCCTTTATGCCTGCTAATTGGGCACGATTTGACAGCAGATCTCCCGAGGGCTGCTGCCAGGGTTTGCGCCATGGCGTCCAGCTCCCGCCTACTACATGGCTGGCATGGTAAGGGGGGGTAATGCCTCCTCGAGACAATCCCTGAATTTACACCAGTCGGTTCTTTTTCGATTCCTGAAAACCGAATTATTACTAGTGCAGTCGTCTAATCCAAACTGCAAGTACCGGTGATCAGAGAACGAGTGCTCTGCCGACACCCTCCAATCCCGCAGTAAATGTTTTATGTACGCGTGATTCAGATATTAGGTGTACAACTTTGCTTCTGCCGTTTTCCGACACATCCGTCTGTCGGAAACGGCGGAAGCAAAGTTTTACACCTAATATCTGAATCACGCGGCCGGACAGGCCGCCTCAAGGCGAACTGTCCGGCCGCATGAGTAGAATAAATTTTCACTTGAGTTTATTTCAATAGACGAATGTATCTGAAGCTTAGCTATGGAAAGTAAAATGCCGTAAAATTCAATCCAATAGATAGATAGTTTCATTCTATGGCGATAAGATCGATTTCTAATTATCCATCCCGCTCAAGGCGGCCTGCATTGCCGTTGCCATTGACGATCCGGAATTCCTCAAGGCATGGCCTGATCAGTTTTTCCGGAACGTGTGTAGTGGAGGCCTGGCGTGAACGATTTTCCTTCCGGCCGCCTGAAAGGCCAATCCGGCCACCTGAAGGCGGCCTGAAACGACCATGCAAGCAATCCTGATCATGAGGATTTTGTAACCATAAAAGAATCAATGTCAAATATTTTGCAAAATAACAACAAGCAGGTTATTATAAATGAATTGTATAACCAACGTATTAACAATCTTACCCGCATTACGAATGAAATTCAGAAACTTTTAAAGGAAGATAGTCAAGCAGGTAATAATTTGATAATGGAAATTCAATATAAAATCAAACTTATAAAGGAAGAATTAACAAATATAAATTACGCCATACATTGGGCAAAACTTGGCATCATTAATTCGCTTATATTATCCAAATCCGAAATAAAGTTAGCGGCTGAAACTTTAACTAAAGAATTAATTCCATTTTCAACAATTGAAGAAGCTTTAGATTTTGCAAATATAACCAGGCCGAAGCTTCGCTTCGGCCCGGAGTCCGAAGCGTATATACCCTAGACTTGTACAGACCTAGTGGTGATACCAAAAGTACCAATTGGCAACGACCATATGCATTAAAAGTGAGTCTCCTATATGGCCAGTTTATAGGGGAGGTTGACATACATTCATGAGGTTCTTGGCCATTCTAAAAATCAATTAACTAACCCATTCTGCAAATATTTGTCGAATTTTTCAAGTCGCTAGCTTCATTCTATCGAAAGTTATTGCTTATTTGAAGCCTCACTTGCAGGGGTGGTAGAATTTCCTTGTATCGGATCTTGCCCATCATAGCCACCAACCAATTAGATCACCCTACAAACATTAAAAACTAGGGTATAAAAAGATGTCAGGTGTCTAGCTTTACTCTATCGAAAGTTATCGCTTATTTGAAGTTTCATTTGTAGGGGAAGCAGGGGTTTCATTGGTCAGATTTTACGTATTTTCAGTATTAGCCAACTGGATCCCACTACAAATATTTGACCAAAATTTCAAGTCGCTAGCTTTATTTTGTCGTAAGTTATCGCTTATTTAAAATTTTATTTCTAGGGGAGGTAGGGGTGCCTTAGGTCTGATCTAACCTGTCCTTAATGCCAACTAACTCAATCTCACTTCAAACATTAGACCAAAATTTCAAGTCGCTGGCTTCATTCTCTCAAAAGTTATCGCTTATTTGAAGTTTCATTTGTAGGGGAGGTAGGGGTACCTTAGGTCGGATCTTGCCCATTTTCAATACCAACTAACACGATGTTACTACCAACGTTTTGCCAAATTTTCAACTCGCTAGTGTCATTCTATCGAAAGTTGTCGTAATTAAAGTAATATTTAATTTTTTAAATTTTGTAGGGGAGGTAGGCGCTCCTTTGATCTGATTATGCCCAACTTACTAAAACTTAAGCAGCTTCTCACGGCAGGGTTACATACCAAAAAGTAGGGTAGTACGGGGTTCTTTGTAAGAAAATTGCCGTTAGTTTTCAACTGATCGATTTTATTTTCCCAAGAGAGTATAAGATCACCCTCACGAGCAATCTACCAAAGCTAGAGCTTTTCATGTTTATTTAATGGGGAGTTATGGATACATTTAAGTATTTTACATATGTAGGGGAGGTAGGCGTTCTCTTGGCCTGATCATGCCCATTTTCAATACCAACCAACTAGATCATACTTCCAGCATCTGACCAAAATTTCAAGGCTCTAGCTTTACTCTATCGAAAGTTATCGTGCGAACGGACAGACAGACAGACAGACAGACAGACAGACACGGCTTAATCGAATCAGGAGGTGATCCTGATCATTTATATATATACATTGCTATACCTCCGGAGCCTCCTTTAAGGTGTTACATATTTCCGTCGTGACAAAAACAATATACCCTATACTAAAAGTCTAGGGTATAAAAATTATGACAAATAGCTCATCCATTCTCTATGTAATTAACATCCCTATCACCACGAGGGAAACATATCAAACACTAATGGTAAAACCTATAAAAAAGAGAAATATTGTTAATGACCTTCAATTTAATACTATTTTGAAATACGAAGATAAAACTTTTGGCCTTGTTAAAAATTGTAAATCCTTTAATTACCTCTCAATTTGTAAAAATACAAACATTCTAGATATAAGTAATTCAAGCTGCGTTCCTAACCTGCTAAGTAGTTCGAAAGCCACATGCAATAAAATCAGCGGTTACAACATACCTACCATAGACGAAATTTCACCTGGAATCATCCTTCTGAACGAATTCTTTGGCACCCTTGAAACCAAGAATCTAACACACAATTTGAATGGCACCTATCTAGTGAAGTTCGACAATACCTCTATAAGAGTTAACAACAAAGTCTTTATTTCTAGAGAAACATCTTCAATCCAAGTCCTTCCAGCTATTCTCCAACCAACGCCAGAGGGCAAGGAATTCCGAGAACTCTTGTCATTGGAAGTTATGAGTGCGATCCACATCAACAATACCAGGAAGCTAGAGATGCTGAAAACAGAAACAATGGTACATCAACTCACCTCTTATGGCCTCATCCTAATAATAGGGGTCATTATCACCTCATTGGCTCTGTGGAAAGTTTGTCAAAGGAAGCTTTCCGGGAACTCAAAAATCATCATCCACAACAGTTCCCCCATCCCAGATTTGCAAGGACCACAACCGAAAACATCCGAATCTGGATCTTGCGAATTCAGGAGAGAGAGCTTCGTCTTAGCCAACCACGATTCAACGACCTACCTTATTTTTAATGTCGATGGAGGACCATCGAATTTAAAGGGGGTAGAGTTAACACGGGTATCGTATGTCTTTCACCTGCAACGACACCTGACACCAGCGCAATTCTTGGAATACGCGAACATGCCATTTAGCGTGAGAACTGACTCGTCAGCAGGTACAACATTATAAATTAGGCTTAAGCAAACATTGTAAAGTAGTCGTAGTCAGATACTTGTACGAAATATATATTTTTATTTTTCACTTTAACCGATCGCCGTTTGTTAACTTATATGTAAAATAATTAAATGTATCTATAACTCCCGATTAAATAAACATGAAAAGCTCTAGCTTAAGTAGATTGCTCGTGAGGATAATCTTCTACTTCCCTAAAAAAATAAAATCGATCAGTTGAAAACTAACGGTAATATTCTTACAAAGAGCCCCGTACTACCCTACTTTTCGGGTTTTTTGTGTATAACTCTTGAACCAATTGCTGTAGACACCTGATTTTTGGCATGTAACCCTGAGGTAAGAAGCTGCTTGACTTCTAGTAAGTTGGGCATAATCGGATAAAAGGAACGCCTACCTCTCCTACAAATTTCAAAAAATTAAATATTATTTTAATTACGATAACTTTCGATAGAATCACACTAGCGAGTTGAAAATTTAACAAAATGTTGATTTGCTTGGTTAGTATTGAAAATGGGTAAGATCCCACCCAAGCAACACCTACCTCCCCTACAAATGCTGTTCTGAGCGCGGCGATGAAGGAGGAATTGGCTGTGCTGTTGGCGCAGGAGAAGACAGCCTGACTAGACCCCACCAGGCTGGAGGCGATACGCCCCACCAGGCCGGTGATTTCTGGCCCCACCAAGGTGGCGGTGGTTGTTGCTGTGGGGCGGTTCCCAACCGTGGTAAGAGGGCCGCCCTTCCTTAGCCGTATTATACGGCTGTTCTGACGGCTGCGTAACCTGCAATTGGGGTGGCTGGTCGGAAGGCGGTTGCGGGACCCATCCCTCTGCCGTCAAGCCCCATCCGGGGTACGACAGACGCCCCTGCGTCGTCGCGTTCTGCGGATGTGGCTGAGCTGGTGGACCCTGGTCCTGAGGCGCTGGTGGCTCTACTAATTGGGCCCCGTCTGGCGACAATGCTGACGGAAATTCGCCGGCGTGTGGGTTGAGCTGTGCCTGGGATCGTGCACGGGTCACAGCTCCCCTACCCTGCACTACTGGTGGTGGTGTGTAGTCTAGTGGCATATCGATTGACAAGTCTACTTTACGATAACTCTTTATAAGTATTATCGATATACGGTATAAATCTTAGCAATTCTGAATAGAGAATTTTTAGCGGTAATCGAAGAAAATATATACGATATTAGATATTAATTAGGGCTATGATAGATATATGATTTACGCAGGGCCGCGTTTTCAAAATTTGCGCCCAGGGGCTTGAGAATTAGAAGCCCCCCCCCCCCCCCCCCAAGCCAATTTCTCATAATTAAGGATATATATATTTAATAATGAAGAAAACAAACGAATTATTTAAAATTTATTTTATTTTTACAAAACCTTTAAAGCAAGATAATACAGAAGTACAATATTTTATAGAGATACCTTTCGACTTTTCTTCTTTGAAAAAATTTCAATTATTTCATCAAAATTAATTTTCTTACTCTGATTCGATCGTCAGGATAGATAGGCTGTTCAGTTTATCTTGACCTAACATTGATCTGATTGCATTTTTTACTCTTTTTAATGCTGAAAGCGACCGTTCACCACTGCAGTTCGTTAAAGCAATTGAAAGATAGATTCGCAGTGCTACTTCAACATTCGGAAAAGTTGCTTGAATTTTTTCAATATTAACTTCAAATATGATACTGGCAGTGAAATTGAATTGAATAATTTCTTCAATGAAATCGTCTTCCACGTCAGAACTATATAAATATTTTCAATAGATTTTTCGCAGATAGTCTTAGTTCTTCATTTCCGAAAACAGATTTGAGTTGCAATTTGTAAAAAAATCCGAACGTATGCGATTGTTCATTATAACACACTGCTCTTTTCTCAAGAGCATTTAAAAGATTATCCAAAATGGGCAAAAAAAACTTTGATCCTCATCGCACTTGTGGCCTCAAAGACAGTGTCAGCTTGTCCATTTTCATCAAATTGCCGCTTCCTTTTTCGACTGCGTTTAAAATTATCATACTCCTCACAACCAGATTTTTCTTTGCCTCTTTTCTCAAATTCCTTGAAGCTTTCTTCAGTTCGTAGATTCTTGAGTTTTTCGCATAAACTATTATATAAATTCACCACTGTTTCTAAATCGATATTAACATTCTGCAAACTCTTATTTGTTGCGTTAAATTTTTGTAAAATATGATTCCAAATTTCAGAAATAATTGCAATGTCCAACATATTCAATGAATTAACTAAGGATTCTGCTTCAACCCTAGTTATTTGTTTCTGACTATCATCAGTTATAAGTTCTTCTAAGGCAGTTCGAAAGCAGCTATATCCTTGAGATAGAGCCTTTGTAGCATCCGCCCTAGCAGACCAACGCGTGTCACTTAATTTTTTTGGTACTAGTTTTGTATTCGACATATTTTAGTTAAGTGTTTTTTTAGAATCTCCCATCTCGCTGACGATGCAGAAAAAAATACATATATATTTTCTAAAAATAAAACATATCTTGTGGTTTCTGGACAACAATCAGCTCCACAATTCCCGACTAGATTTAAGGAATGAGCTGCACAGTGGATGTAAAAAGCTAGTTTGTTTTTCTTTAGAAGCTTTGCCTGCACACCGTTGTAACATCCAGACATATTCGCGGCGTTATCATAAGATTGACCACTGGAATTTTCAAAATCGATGTCTAGATCTAATAAGTGGATGTAAAGTAAGTGGACTTATACTGTATTAGTAAACATCATGATGTAAGAAGAGTCTTACTTCATGGTAAGCATACAGAGATACATTCAGTGCGAATTCGGTGCAAATTTTACGACTAGTTGAAAACATCATAAAATAAGTAGAATATCATTAACCATTTTGTATTGAATAAATGTTCTTATCTATGTTCTTTGAAGGAACCTTAACAGATTATTCGATGATTATTCAAATTAAACACAACTCAATTGATATAATCGTACAATCGACATTATCGAGTACCACGATTATACATTTCAAAATATAACTTTCTTATTTTACAAAACTCATTGCAAAGGAAACCTTCGTATCAAATTATCTCGTTGTAACTTTTATTGCGTACGTTTATTTAAACTTAGTTTTCTTTATTTTTTTTATTTTTTTTATTTTTTTTTTATTTATTTATTTTTTTTTCTTTCGCCGTCTGTGGCGCCCCTGGGGCTTGAGCCCAATAAGCCCATAGGTAAACGCGCTACTGGATTTACGGTATATGCACGACGCGATCCGTGAAATGCTAAAACAAAAGAAAAAATGTAAGTTTACGTTTTGCTTCCTGAGTCCCCTCCGGACTCTACCTACACTCTCTCGCTCACTCGCTCTCACACGCGTTCGTCGCAGGGACAAAAGTCACTTCCGTCGGTCGTACAGAGAAATTAGTTCATAAAAAAAAAATTATTGGGAGTAACACGGATTCATCCCTCGTCAATACGCTACTCATCCAGTTCCTAGGTTTCGGGAGGTCGGAGTCATGATACCGGTGTAAACGCCGGGATCATGTAATTCCCCTTTTCCTTTGACCATCGGCATGGATGGGCCGTGCAGGGACGAGTTCAGAAATCCGACTTGTTACGAAAAAGAGCTAGTTAAGGTCAGTGCCTACACACAAAGGTGGGAAGACGTTCGAGGGACCCGGATAGGAGATCGGGAGTAAACACCCAATTCCAATAATTCCGAAAGGTCCCTTGGTCGAATCGTCTTACCCACGATGCAAAAGCATCCTTTGACATATACAACGTAAGCACTGCCTGTTGGGGGGATAGGTGGGGATGAGATAACCTACTTTACATGGACAAGGAACTCTATATGGATGGGAATAAGGATTCAAGAAAAAAACATGGGCCGGAGTCTGGAATTCCCTGGGTGCGTGAAGCACCAAAGTGAGGAAAACCCTCAAAAGCTGACAAACTCCGGCAGTAGGACCATGTTTGGACCTCGAGGTGGAGTGAGGTCCTAGGGTGACCGAAATCAACCCTAACGGTAAAGTTTTTGGGCCCCACGTTGGACGCCATTGTAACGTTTCTGCCTGGTAGGCCGAAGCCTACATGAGAACGGAAGCCAACTCTGGTCGTGCAGACATCGCGTGGCACCTAAGTGCCAAGACTTTCTCAGATGCGACCATTTTGCGCGTGCTAGATAACTAGCTCAGCTATCGGCAGTCGGGGTGGGGTTGTATTGGTCACACATGCCTCGCAGTGTTACAAAACAAATATCACGCGCGTGCCCGGGTGCCTGAGCAGACGAGCCGTAAAAAGATACACCTGCAAACGCGTACGACCTACGAAAACGACCCTGTCCCCTGACGAACACGGGAGCCCCTGGATGTTTTAGGTGCTCCGCGCTCCGTCCCTTCCATCGGGCTAGGCCGCGCTTAAGTTCCTAGCCCCCTAAGCGAACCACTAGCAAACGAGAAAGCGGAGCGAGAGCCCAGGAAGGGGGTCAGGAAGCAAAAATAATCCTTAATGTGACTTCATAATTAAATGTGTTTTATTTTTCTTTTCATATTTGTTTTGTCATCGGTGTTGTTTCGTTTATATATTTTTTTTTTTTCTCTTCCTTAGGTTTTAGTTAATTCCAGTTTCGCTTCTTGTTTAATACCCTAACCTTCGATCAAAATTTCTTTCTTTTACATGATTATTACTTTATAATATTCCTATTTATAAGAATTTTTCGTTTTTTTTTCTTTCTAGGATCACTGTTACCGATCCCTGCTTAATTCACTTAATTTAATATGCATATTTAATGACTTTTCCAATTATTATTAACGCGATAGCTAAATATATTCATAAGCTAGAAGAATTATGTTCATACTATATATATAACTATTTACTCTGGTCTTTTCTTTGTCTTTTTTAATATTTTTTTTTGTTTTGTGACCAGCAAAGAAGAAGGAAGTGATGTGTATTCAAAATTAAATAATGTAACATTAACATGGTCTCTTCATGGGCATTTTCTTCACGCTAAATATCTATGATTATAAATGTGGCAAAATAAATCGCGAGGCACTGACAAAACAAAAAAAAAAAAGAAAAGGGGTCTTTCCGACTATATCTACTTGACTGTCAATTCCTCTGAGGCGTTTCCTGCCAATTTGCGAACCACAGCCGCAAGCATAAAATCAGAAGTTGGGGTGTCACTTACATGTGCTGTTCTGTGACACGGAACGGAATATCCTTCTAGGACTGTGCATTGACTCTGCCGGTTGTTGAGGGGCCAGCTTGGGGCGCTCGGTGGTCGGTTCCCACGGAATTCGTTGCTGCGAGTGTAATAATTTTCGGACCCTGTAGTAGGTTCCTTCTTGGGAGAAGGGAACGGAAACTCAGGCATCTGCGCGATGGGCAGCTCAGTACCGGGAGGAATAGACGGAGTGGGTAGATTTGGCTATGAGGAGGGGAGCTTCCGGCCTACAAGGCGACACAATCAGATGCCAACGTGAACAGCCAACGCTGAAAACCGGGCCTCAATGAAGACTACCATGGCTAAAAAAAAAAAAAAAAAAAAAAGCACCCCCCCTTTAATGTTCTTAATGACAACACATTTTTTGTAAAGTGACAATTACGTATAACATAAATTTATTTTTTTTTTCTAACAAGTTCTACCATTTAATATAATAGTTTTTTTTTTTTGTTTTTTTACACATAGTATGTATACAAGTAAACAAATCATATTCTAGAAAAAAATGTTTTTTTTTTATATTTTCTTTTTTTTTTGAAATTCTAGTGGTGGGTTTTGCGACTGACAAGTACATATAAATATTATTTTTTTTTTTTTCAGGCAAACATTTACTAATCCGGTGGCGGCCGCTACAGGACGAGCACAACATAAAAATACTGATCTCGATTTTTCTTTATGTATTAATTTTAAGCCCACACGAAAACTTCGAATAAATAATTAATAAATTTTTCTAACAATTTAACTAATAAAATTCTTGTAACAAGCGCGGCACTTTTCTTTTCAATTTCAATTTAATATGCCGACACGAAAATTCTAATCATCATAAATAAATTTTTCTATGTTAAAAAAAAATGCGGATTTTTTTTTTTGACCGGCACAACACGAAACACTTAGGGCTTCCCATAGACCGATACAAGAAAACACGTTTATTGCAAGTGGTGCTTGGCATCCACCGCCGAATACCTGAATCCTTGGTTCTTGTAGATAACGAATTGGCGGTAGATAACGAATTGGCCGTAGATAACGAATTAATGGGGCCCGCTCCTCCCCGCTCGACGGCCTCTGCCACCCTCGCAAAACACAGAAAAAAATCCAGCACAAGGCAAATAACGTTAGTAATAATGGGGCCCGCTCCTCCCCGCTCGACGGTCTCTGCCTTGAACTTCTTCAACGAAACCTCCTGCGAACGGCGATGAAAACCACGAAAGACGACTTCTCACGCCTATGGCCACGAAAGACGACTTCTCACGCCTATGGCCACGAAAGACGACTTCTCACGCCTATGGCTATCGATGGAAAGAAAAGCATGGGGAAGAATGAAGAAAAACCCAAAAAAAAAAGAATTAGGCTTCCTGCCACCAATACTCGCCTATCCAAGCACCCTCTACTCACCCACGAAAGACGACTTCTCACGCCTATGGCTATCGATGGAAAGAATAAGCCATGGCGGAAATACTCGTCGCGTACGCGGATGGTCAGGTTCGCGGATGGTCACGTCCGCAATTTCTCACATTCACAATTGCGAAGTCCGAAATTTTCCTGCAGTGAACCACAGTGAACCAAATGCTGATAACCATAGAATTAAATTGAACAGATATGAAATAGGCACAGAGTGGGGATTGTACTCTCACTAGAGTACTAAATAGGAAGGCACACTCACGCCATCCTGCCGACGGGTACTCCATTTTTTAGTGCCTCACCGATAACGGTTTGCCAAAAAAAAAAGTCAAGTTGTGCAGTTCCAAACTGCAAAAGCAGATCAGACCAAGGGTTTCGTTTGATCAGATTTCCGCTAGATGCTACGCGGAGAGGAGAATGGACAAGGAACACACGACGGACAAATGTCAACTGCAGTCAGCTGCAATCCCCATCCGACGTCAACAACACGGCCGCGAGTGTACTCTCATCTTTAGAGCCTTACCATTACCAGTCTGTTCAATTTATGTCCATGTCGATAACTTTTCTATTGTGAATTGGCGTCAACGGATCCTCAACCCTTTAGGCTCGACAACCAACTTGATCATTTTATGTGCTCCAACAAGAAGAAGTCGGTTTGTTTACAACTGACAAATGACACTTCGTTTGTTTGGCAAGTTGCCTAGGACTGTTTGAAAAAAATTATGGCCGAGATCGACAAATAAAGGTAATTGTTGTTCAATTAGAAGGCACTTCCACCTCAAGACGTGACTGTCTCCGATTTGCTGGGCTGTCCGTCGAGGAGATTATTACAGGGCAGCATCTCTTTCGAAGCAATGCTTGGGAAAAGAAGCTGAAGACCATCGACGGTAAGCCTGGGGAAAGTGAAGGACTTTCCCTTCCAGCTAAAATAAAGCCTTAACTTTTTCACTCCGGTGCCCGTTGGAATCTTCGGTACCGCGTAGTTCTATAGTGTTGAGAGTAATCATTCAGCCAACCCACTATTGCCATGCCAAAGGTCCCCTAAGGAAAGGCACAAACTACTCCGCCCCCACACTTCCTGTTTTGATTTCCTCGATTCCTTGGTAATTTTCCTAGACTATTTACTGTTTCCTAGGGTTTTACTTTTACCAAGTAAAAGTATTGATATTTGACCTGCCCGCTTCAAACATACTGTCTTAAATATACCTAATTAATCCTTATTCTACCAAAACCTAAACCTATATAATCTTCAGCTAATCTGAAGAATGTCTTCAGTGTCATCCTAGGGATAATATTCGTCCGTTTCCATATTATCCTCAGAACAAAAATAGAAGACTTCTATTTAAACTTATCCAAAAAAAATCTAAACACGAGGAAAGGAGAAAACCAAGGAGGAACGCGGAAGCAGAACAGCCCGTATCGTACCAGCGGCAATCTTGGGCATGACACTTGCCCAATGACCTAACTATTAAATCAGGAAGGTAGTAAGAGAGCCTGAAAGTCAGGGTTTAATGTCCTTTGCATGAAAGGTGCCAATAGTTTTTCCTTTCAGGTCCGACAGAAGATAACGATTTTCTTTACAACTTGCGCTTGCAGAAATTTCCGATCTAGTTTAGCATTGTAGTGTTTCGTGGCATCGCTCTGGGCAAAGTTGCGTCGGTACACTATGTCTCCCGGTTTGTATTCAACGGGTTTTGACCTTAAATTATAGGTACGCGAATTGATGTCGTAAGCCTCTTTAATCTTTTCTTGGGCTTTGGAGCGAATTAATTCCATTTTTGTGTCTGGTCTAACGTCGGCAGTTGGCTCTTGTAGCACTGCTAATTTGCGTAGAAGCGAATATGTTTCCCCATGAGAAATCATGTTTTGTCCGAAGACCACAAAGTAAGGAGAAAACCCGATTACGGAATGATGCGCAGAACGGAGAGCGCTGCAAATGGCCGACATTTTCGAGTCCCAATCTCGTTGGTCGGGTTGGATATATGATCGAACTGCTGATACTATAGAACGATTAACCCTTTCTGACGCATTCGACTGAGGAGAGTAAACAGCCGTAAGTTGGTGTTTTATTACCTAACTAGAAGGCTCTGAAAAAGTGCTGATTTAAACTGAGCGCCATTGTCTGATATTATGCTCTCTGGTACACCAAACAGATGAAATATGTTTTTCTCCAAAAATGTTATCAATAGTTTTGAGTTGAGCTTACGAACGGGCTCGACCAAGACGAACTTAGACAAATGGTCTAACACCACAATCGCACCTATGTTTCCGTTTCGAGAACGGGGATAGGGTCCGATAAAGTCAATGTACAGGCGCTGGAATATGCGTTCTGGAATGACGAGATTCTCCATTGGTCTCAGAACATGATTAGGAGCTTTCGCCTCCTTACACTTGACGCACGCATTGACATAGTTTTTGACGTCAACGGACATTTTCGGCCAATAAAAGTGTAATTTTAGGCGTCTCAAGGTTTTACCGAAGCCTCCATGGGCGCATAATGGATGGTCATGCGCTCGTGCAATCAAGGTCGGCGTTAGCTCCACAGGAACCCATAGCTTCCAAGAGCTCTCCTCCTGGGACTCGTCACCAGTCGCATATTCCGAGCGTCGGTACACGAACCCATCAATGACCCGTAAGTCCGGAAAACGATGTTCATTATTCTTGGTATGCTCGATAAGTGCCAAGTAGGACTGAGAGTTGAAATGTGGAGACTTTAAGTCTATTTCCAACGATGTTTCAAATGGATCGCATACCTCAACGCTATCGATCGCATACATGCGCGAAAGGGTGTCCGGCACTTTGTGTTGACTGCCTTTGCGATGGGTAATTTTGAACTTGAACCCTTGTAACTTTAAGGACCATCTCGCCAAGCGTCCATTCAAGTCGGGTTGGGACATGAGCCACTTCAGTGACGAGTGATCTGTCACGATTTCGAACTCATGCCCCTCGACATAAGCGCGAAATTTTTTTAAAGCTACCACGGCGGCTAAGCACTCTTGTTCGGTCACAGAGTAATTCCTCTGTGCCGCATTAAATTTCTGCGAGATGTACGCAATCGGAACTTCAATTCCCTCGTTATTAACTTGTACTAACACAGCCCCGAGACCAAGGTGACTAGCATCGCAGTGAATTGCGAATGGTTTTGAAAAATCTGGACTGTGAAGCACGGGAGCAGATGTTAATTCGTTCTTTAACGTATTAAAAGCGTCCAACCCTTCCCGCGTTATGACTTGCCGAATAATTAGGGCGTGACTGACGAGGAGAAAAATAGTTAGGACGTGAACGATCCGAGGTAATTTGTGGTTGATTTTCTGTTGGAGAACGTACCACATTGGAAGACCGGGATATCTCCGGAGAAATCAGGAAGACATCATCACGACTACTATGGCGTGGTGGAGGTGTCTGACCGTTCAACTGAATGTTATTCAGTCTGTCAACTAACAGCTCATCCAACACTGTGGCAATTTGCGACCTAAGGTCAACGTCAGGTGCACGTGTGGAGGCCGATCTACCTCCAGCCGCATTAGCAACCGGGATGAAGACATGTCTCTGCTTCTGCGGTCGTGGTGTACGGGTACCCTTCGATTTTGGCTTCGTTTGAGATCGAGTCACTGGCCTCTCATATTTCGGAATTGCTCCTGTCCGTGACTTAACCGCTGGAGAAGCAACAACCTCAGGCCTTGTTTCCACAACAGCCGAGGCTGCAGCACCCTCTTGCGCTCCCACCTCTCCTGCTGCAGGAGTCGGCGCAATGTTAATAACAGAAAAGTGGGTAGGGCTACATGGCCGTCGACACAACGGACAAATATGGTGTTGTAATATCCAGCGGGTGATGCACGCTCTATGAAATATGTGCGAACAGGCCGTAACAATGACGTCGTCATTAGGAACATAAGTTCTCTTACAAATTGAACAACTCTCTGAGTTATTCGTGTCTAGCCGACTGAGGTCTTCGTCACTATGACGAACTGCCATACTAACTATAAAATCTATTTGATATTATGTACTAAATAAACTATTAAGGGACAAGGGTCCCGAAACGAGAGCAATTGAAGATTAAACACGCAAAAAAAAAAAACAAATTGTAACAGGGGGTGTTTGATAACCCAATCGCACAGAAATATCCCCTCACAGGGATTAATATTACTATATACTACTTCGTTTTCTTTCTCAGATAACAACAGAAAAAAAACAAATAACAAAAAACAGAAAAAAACACTTTTTGTTTGAACAATAACAATACGAATAGGTAGGGGGGTGTCCTTCTTCTTAATTCATCATGGAGCCGTAGGCTGGAATTTTGGATAGTAAATTTTTGGGAGGGCTACCGGAGTTCAGCGTCTTGAACAGCAAGAAAAATAAAGAAAAATAAACTAACTGATAAACACTTTTAACCATTAGAATCCAAACGATAAATATGTGATTCTTCAAATTAACTTCTACTCCTGGTTAGAAGGGTCAGAGTCAGGCGGCTATGCCACCCCGACTCCAAAATTCCACATGTCCCCAATGAAAGAACAATTCCAATGAATCACATAGATGGAACGAGATGAAAAAAAAAACAAGAAGAGTGACCTTCCAACAAAAAGGTAATGACTTTTCCCTTAAACTATCTTGGCCTAAATATGGAAAAGGTCCCCAAACTTTAGGAATTCCAAGAGCAATAAGAGATTTCCTTACAAGGCGAAATTTAGCCTCCACAGACAACACTCAGAAGGCACTCTGTAAATAAGACAAGTTAATAAAATGAATGCAAAAAAAAATTTAATATCATCTGCGTACAGCAAATATGGAGAAGGTCGATTGACTACTAAAGGGAAGATAAAGGAATGGTGGTACTTGGTATCAGACATCACTGAGTGACACCTGGTATTCGGACCTAAGTACCACTTCTGTGAGGCTTACGACCAAGGTTCTCACGAGGGAGAAACCCAGTCGGGCCCCACGTTGGGCGCCATTTGTAATAATTTTCGGATCCTGTAGTAGGTTCCTTCTTGGGAGAAGGGAACGGAAACTCAGGCATCTGCGCGATGGGCAGCTCAGTACCGGGAGGAATAGACGGAGTGGGTAGATTTGGCTATGAGGAGGGGAGCTTCCGGCCTACAAGGCGACACAATCAGATGCCAACGTGAACAGCCAACGCTGAAAACCGGGCCTCAATGAAGACTACCATGGCTATAAAAAAAAAAAACATTTTTTTCTAGAATATGATTTGTTTACTTGTATACATACTATGTGTAAAAAAAAACAAAAAAAAAACTATTATATTAAATGGTAGAACTTGTTAGAAAATAAAAAATAAATTTATGTTATACGTAATTGTCACTTTACAAAAAATGTGTTGTCATTAAGAACATTAAAGGGGGGGGGGGTGCTTTTTTTTCCCTTTTGTTTTTCTTTTCTTGGCTCCTACTTTTTCATCGGCCGCCACGCTGGAAGTTCAATCACCCACTGACGTTCCGATTCCAATTGGAATGCCGAGAGTCGGAACGTCAGGCGCTGAATTAGAAATTCAGCACGGCGCGCGGCGGTTCGATATGAACTGGGCTGCGCTCATAACACAGCTGCGCTGAGTGAGCGCTACGCGGAGTTTGTTATGGCCTTCAAGGATTGGTCGGGTCGTGCTGGTACACTCAGTTGCGAGGGTGCCGGCGAATATTTTCTCCCGGTGCACTTGCAACTATGTGTACCGCAACCGGTAATGTTTCGCGAGGTGCCCATTACATAGCCAAACAAGCTTCTTCCTCGATGGTGGCTATCCGATCAGACCTTTTTGTCTTTATAATTTTACACAATTTAATAAAAAACATGCTTCACAAGCATAAACGGTTTGGTGGCGGCTGACATTTCTTGTCAATTTCCAAGGTGTTTATTCAGCAGTTCATTCAGCACATTTTTGAAGTGATTTTGGTCTTGATTTTGTACAAATCACGGCAAACAAAATGGTTTTCGATCTGTCAGATCGTTTGGAAAACGAGATTTCGCATGAAATCACGAAAGTGGTCCGAAATCACATAATTTGCCTCAGTCTGAACATCTTACAACTTACTACTACTACTACTATTTTGCCTTAACCCCTTGTGGGGCATAGCGCGTCAAATACTCTTGCGCGCTATCGTACTCTGTTCTGGGCAATGGGGCGCAACTCCCCAAAAGACTTACCCAGTGCCTGACACTCCTTTGCCACAGATCGACGCCAGGTGATTCGAGGACCCCCTCTTGGTCGGCCTTGGTTCGAAATGGGGTTCTATTTCATGGCATGCAAAGCAATGCAGTTATCACTCTTCCGCAATGTGTGACCTATCCACTGCCATTTGCGCCTTCGTATCAATTCGTCGATTGGGATCTGACCCCGTACGCCGACTTAGCTCTTCATTTGATATTGTTTCGGGCCAGAATATTCTTAAAATTCGACGAAGAAATGAGTTGACGAAAACTTGCAGCTTTCTACGGAAACTTTCCATATACTGCTCCCATACAAAAGCACAGGCAGTACCAGAGAGCGAAACAGGCCCAGCTTGGTCTCGATGCTGAGCTCTGCCAGATTTTGGACAGCGTGCCGTATGCGCAATTAGCCTGGTTGATACGACGAGCGATGTCCTGCACCGTACCACCATTTTCGGCAACAATGGCCACGTTTATGCCGTGGAACTATAAGGCGATTTAACTAAATCGTTTTAGTGCTAGTATTTGTTCGTGGTGTGTTTATACCGACCATACGAAGAGGTACTAAACATGAAAGATGTCAGCTGTTGGTTTGTGACTGCGGTGACATTGGTTTAGAAAATGTCAAGGGGCAGTAGCCTCCTAATAAAAACGCGTTTCTACGGCTACAATCAAAGGATGAAACGAATGCAGAGTTTCAGGAAAGGATGAGGTATTTATATAACAAATAAAATATAATTTTCAACAACAACACCATTAGCGAAGACAGCAACACCACCTAGTCCCAATTTTTCAGACCAGTTCTGCATAGCAAGTGAAGCTAAAATTGGTACCAAAACTAGCTAGTGCGACATGTTTATGTCGTCATGAGTTAGCTCGAATTAGTTAATCCTCGAAAATAGTTCCGCGGCATAAACAAGGCCAATGCTACCCAGGTAGATGAAGTTTTCCACCTTCTCCACAGGCTGCCCATTAATACTGATGGCAATAGGTGTCGGATTTCTTTTTCGCATCGGGGGGCTATGAACCTTGGAATTGCTAGTATTAATCTTTAGCCCAACCTTGCTTGCCTCCCTCTCGAGATCTAACGCCATTGCGGACAGATCCATGATTTTGTGGGAGAGTAGGCATATGTCGTCAGCGTAGTCAAGATGTTGTAGATAAGATGTCAAAGTCCATTGAATTCCTCTGTGGAGTCCGGATAGGGCTGCATGCAACACATCGCCCATCACAATGAGGAATGCACCCCAGCCGAACTCCACTGCGGATCTCAAAGTCCCCCGACACCTTACCTTTATGCAGAACGCGACATTTCGCGCCGTCATAGGTTGCCTTAATAATAGCCACAAGCTTCTCAGGGATGCCTCTCCTGCGCAAGGCCGCCCATATAGAATCCCGGTTCACACTATCGCAAGCCCTCTCGAAATCAATGAAAAGCAAGTGAAGCGGAGAATCATATTCGGCGCATTGTTCGATGATGATTCGCAAGGTGTTAATGTGATCGACACAGGAGAATCCGGATCGAAAACCAGCCTGCTCTTCATCAATTGTACTTTCTAAGTGGGCCTTTAGTCTTTCCAGGCTAATTTTAGCTATTATCTTGGCAACGGCAGGAAGCACACAAATGCCTCTCCAATTACTACAGTCTGTGAGGCTACCCTTCTTTGGAAGTTTGATGATCAAACCTTCCTTCCACTCAGTGGTAAAGGTCTCTGTATTCCACGCTTTATCAACAAGTGGGTGCAGCAAATCGGCAGTTACGCTTGGCGCTGCTTGATAAAGTTCGGCAGGGATACCATCAAGTCCGGCGGCCTTTCCTCGTTTTAGTGCAATAATTGCAGTGACTATTTCCTCTTTAGTCGGGGCAGTGGACCGTATACGCACATTTTGATGGTTAGCTAAATTATCTAAATGAGGGGGAACTTCACCAGAAGTTGCACGGTTCACTACAGCGGCGAAATATTCTTTCCACCGCCTCATTTGATCTTCTTCCAAGATAAGTAGCTATCCATCACTATCTTTCACCGGATGTTGGCAGGAGTTACGACCACCTGTAAACTCCTTGATGACACCGTATACGGCGTTTATGTTGTTACTTCTTGCGGCTTCTTCTGCTGAGGCTAAAAGAGAATTCGCATAAACTCTTTTATCGCATCGCACACTACGCTGAACTTCTCGAGCTTTCTGACGGTGTAGGAGTTCGATGCTGCTTCGATTGTAATCTGATGCTGCAGCCAAACGAACTTTCAGCTCCTTTCTTTCAACAATCCGCTGCCATGAAGCGTCGGACATCCAGGGCTCATTCCGGCAATCCATGTTTGTTCGAAGGATCCTACCGGCGCTATCAATGTGTGCATTTTTTTATGGCATCCCAGTTTTCGTTTCTGTCACTATCTGGGTGACTAGTTCTCTCAGCTGCATTTTGCGCAAGATGGCCATTAGGTATATTGTTGTAAGACAGCTGGTTTTTTTAATGGAGCGGTATTGAATTTGCGGCGCCTGGGTCTTTCGTCGCTAGGGCGGCGCACGGCTGCAATACGCAATCGAACATTTGCGATCATAAGATAATGGTCTCTTCCCATCCCAATTTCGGCACTTTTCTTATTTCGCACGTCCAGGAGGCAAAATGGTCGATCTGATTTTGTGTTCTGCGCCGATCAACAGAGGACCATCTGATTTTGAGGTGGTCCTTATGCTCAAATATAGTACCACCGATGAAGAGACTGTGGAAGGTGCAGAGCTCTACAAATCTTTCACCGTTGTCATTTCGATCATCAAGACCGTGTCTCGCCATCACATGTCTGAGCCCATAGTTATCAGCGCCAACTTTCGCATTCAAATCACCCATAACCATTATAATGTCACCTTTAGGTGTTCTGCTCTGAACGGCGTTTAGTTCTTCATAGAAGGGGCATAACATTGTATTATTGAGATGTTTCTCATTTTGGTCCTGAACCTGGCAGTCAAGATTCTGTCAAAGACCAGCTCCCAGGATAAGAGAATGTGTTTCGCGCGGCTCTGGATAAAAGGAGCCCCACACCTGACTCACGACGACTACCGGTAGCTTTACCGGATTGCAATATTCCAGTGCTGCCCGTTGGAGAGATAAATTCTCCGCTGTTCCACCATCTTATCTCACCAACTACTAAGATATTTAATTTGTACCTCAGAAATTCACTCTCTAATTGAAGAAATCGTGCGTTCTGGGGACCTTCTGATCCATTGTCCAGGAGAGTACGCACATTCCAGAATCCAATCTTTGTCATTGTACGATAGCCAAAATTCGTAACCGTTGAGTCAGTCCTTATCCGAGGCATAGTTGACGTTTCGTTAGCATATAAAGATTTCGGATAGTGCAAGTAGCTGGCATACACATCCTGTCCTTTGATTGTCGATTTTAACGACAGGCCGCCAAACGGAAAGGCCGTGGTATTATTTTTACACCCCACACCACAGGGGGAAGGTTTACCTCAACCAAATCATCGCACCGCCATCACTGGCGACTTGACGTTGGTTAGCAATGGTCAGTGACCACTGCCGTTCCAGGGGGCGCCCACGCGGAGGACTATGGAAGATGAATTTTTGCCCCCTCCTTGAGGAATTTTTGCCCCCACGTGGAGGACTAAGGAAACGGTCTTTTGCCTAAAAAATATTTCATCGCTAACTGGACGTCAAGTTTGTAGTGCTATCAAAAATTTTGAATTTCCATAAAACCAAAAAAGCCGGAAATATTTGTTTGACACCCAAAAATTGAAAATAGCTCGAAATTTGGGTATATATGTATATCTTATGTCGAATGCAAAAATTGTGACTTCCATCTCAACGCACCCAATTATATCACTCATTGATCAGCTGTCGTCCGACACGTCCACTGGTCCACTGTGTTGTGTTGCGGTTTTTTCAACGAAATTTTCATTTTAAAAAAAACTTTCAAAAATTATGGCTTCAGCCGGAGATATTTTGTGTTATTCTTGTGAAGGTGATTTTAAAGACCCCAAGGATGTTATTATGTGCACTTCGTGTAAAAACTTTTTTCACTCGCATTGTACGCCCTTAAAATTCGCTGAGAACATCCGAAAACTTGGACAAAGGCGCGAATCTTGGAAATGTGACGAGTGCAAACAATGGCCGAAAGAACAACAGGAGCCCTCCGATACAAACTCTCTTGTGCAGGGTGTATTGGCCGGCTTCCAAAGGGAATTTAAGACGAAATACAATGAACACAACATGGAACTAAACGAAATAAAAAAGTCAATTGAATTTATGTCCGAGAGATTTGATTCTTATTTTAATCAAATCTCTGATTTAGTAAAAGAAGTGGTATTGTTGAAAAATAAGAATAAAGCTTTCAAAACGGATATCGAAAAGTTGAAAGTGGAAAATGAAAACCTTCAATATCAGTTGAGGTGTACAAACATTACGCTAAATGGAATTCCCGAAACGGCAAACGAAAATCTATGCGAAATTGTAAAGTGCGTAGCGGTTGCAACAGGCAATGACTCCAGCTTTAATGAGTGCGTTAGTGACGTATATAGACTACCGAACAAAAAATCAATAATTGTGAAGTTCACGAAGAAAACAGTCAGAGACTCGTTTCTCTCTTGTTATAGAGCTGCCGTGAAGCGAAATGGAGATGGATTTGGCATTGCTAGTGAAAAAATTCACAAAAACCTCGTAAACGGTCGAGTATTTGTAGGAGAACATCTGACAGCATGTAACGCCGCTTTACTACGAGAAGCGAAAGCCACTCTTAAACACCATAAATACGTATGGACGAGACACGGAAAAGTCTACGTGAAGAGAACGGACAATGAACGACCAGTGGTTATCAGGAGTTCTGAAGATATAAATAATATCGTAAGCTCTTAATTTTTACTTGTTCTCTTTACTATACGCCTATACATACACTTTCTTACTTTTAAATGAATGAACTTATAAACTCTAATGAATTAAAAAATGTAGAGACTAAAATTTTTACAAATGTAAATGTTTGTCGAGATTTCCTTCTTATCAACGAAAAACGATCTGTCACAATATTTCACACAAATATCAGAAGCATCGCGAAAAATTTCGATGAGCTGACTATTTTTTTTGATGATCTTAAGTATGATTTTGATGTCATATTTTTAACAGAGACCTGGCTAACAGATAAATCAGTATTCAATATAAAAGGGTTTAACACTTTTATGAAACCAAGTCGGTATAACAAATGTGATGGAATTATAGCGTATGTAAAAAATGTCATTTCAGTGAATTTAATAGAAGTTGACATAAATTTTGCCAATTCATTACATATTTCAGTATGCTTATCCAGTAATATTAAGCTTGAAATAACTTGTATTTATCGTTCGCCTAGCCTTGATGCAAACGATTTTATAAACTCCTTAGAAGTTTTCCTATGCAACACAAGTAACTATAACCGCCATCTAATATTAGGTGACATTAATATAAATATAAATAAAAACAAACTCACTAGTACATCAGTTGAATATTTGAACACGCTAGGAAACTATGAATTTAACAAATACCTTGTTGGAACAACAAGAGGACAAAGCAGGACCTGCATAGATCATATTTTTCATAAAGACTCTTCCGATATGACCTTTGAACCACTAATATTTGAAACTGACATTACTGACCATTACTCGACAATTGGAAAAATAACATTGCAGACAAAGCTAGACAGTAAATCAGCAAATCAAGAACAGGTTATATGTAGGAAGACAGACTTTAAAAAAGTGTGCTCAAAATTGCAGCATGAGAATTGGGGTTCAGTTTTAAACACAAATGACCCAAATGATAGTTTGGAAGTCTTTTTTAAAGATTTTAAACGAAGAGGTGGAAAAGGCTAGCCACGATACGCAATATTTCCGTGGTACTGAAAAGAAAGCTTTGAAGTTATGGTGTACATCAGGCATTATAACTTCCATACGCCACAAAAATAAATTAGCTCGGAGAGTGAAAAATCAACCATTCAATTATTCATTGAGTTTAAAATATAAAAGATATAGGAATATACTAAATAATATAATAAAATTCGCGAAAGCTAGCTACTACAAGAGAGAAACGCTAAAGTATAAAAATAATCCAAAAAAGCTTTGGATGAAAATAAATGAGATTATCTCCAATAATAAAAACCCTAAGGAAACCATTAACGAGATTATCTCAAGAAATGGCGTCGAACTGAAAGATAGACTTGAAATCGCAAACGAGTTCAATACCTTTTTCTGTAGCATCGGAGACAATATATCAAACAGTGTATCTCATATACCTCTACAGACGACATCCGATACAAGGCCAGTTCCTCTTGGCTTTGATCCAATCTCAAAAGAAGAAATACTCTCGTACATAAACAGTTTAGATGAAAAGAAATCTCCCGGCGAAGATGGTATCACGCCGAAATTACTCAAAAGCGTCTCTCAGCATATACTGTCACCACTATGCCACATATTTAATAATTGCATTGAATATGGGTGTTTTCCAGAAAAATTCAAAACTGCTATTGTAGTGCCCATACACAAGTCTCAAGACAAAAAACAAACCTCTAACTACCGTCCTATATCACTCATTACTAATCTAGCTAAAATATTGGAAAAAAGTATGAAATCCAGACTGCTAAAAATACTTAACCATTACCTAATCATATCTTAAAACCAATTTTGTTTCCGTCAAAATAAAACCACTGCCGATGCAATATATCAAGTAACTAGTATATTGAATAGTGCTATAGACAAAGGTGAAAAAGCAATTGCCGTGATTTTCGATCTCAAAAAAGCTTTCGACACTGTAAATCACAACATACTCCTGAAAAAAATGGAAAGTATTGGAATCACTGATAATGTACAGAGTCTATTCAGATTTTACCTAAATTCCCGTACTCAAAAAGTAAAAGTTGGGTCAAGTATTAGTGAATCAAGAATCAGCCCTCCCAAAATCTTTGCGGTTGATAAGCTCTTGAGTGATGCTACAGCGGTGGCGTATACTACCGCCCTTGAGGAAAAACTATCACCTATCCTACACAACATCAGCAACACAGGCGTCCATGGGTTCTGGGAAGAACTCAAGGGTACCATCAAGGATGTCGCAGAGAAGGTCGTGGGATATAAAGCCCGGCGAGCGCGAAATGACTGGTTCGACGAAGAATGCAAAAATTCACTTGACGCGAAAAACGAGGCCTACAGACAATGGATTCAACGAGGAACCAGAGCCAGAAGAGAAAAATATGACGAGCTACGGCGAATATCGAATAGAATAATTAGACGTAAGAAACGTAAATACTTTGACGAGCAGTTGCTGAACATAAACGAACACTTAGCTAATAGGAACACCAGACAAGCGTACAAACTAGTAAATACAATTAAGAACGGCTACCAACCCAGGACTAGCCTTTGTAAGGACAAGGATGGAAACATCATCAGCGACACCGATGGTATTAACAAACGATGGGCTTCTTATTTTGAAGAGCTTCTAAACCGACCATCTAACATCCCCACACAGGAAGCTCTCGATGATATTGTTGATCTAGGCCCACCCATTCAACCCCCGACAGTAGAGGAAGTTGATCTCGCGTTGCGGTCACTAAAACGAAATAAAGCGCCGGGCGCTGACGAGATCCCAGCTGAACTGCTAAGATTCGGTGGAACGAGTCTAGTTGATGCCATACATCAATTACTCCTGCGAGTATGGGAGAACGAGGAGATCCCAGACGATTGGCGCAGAAGCATCATCTGTCCAATCCATAAAAAGGGAGATAAATTGCGGTGTGAGAATTACAGGGGCATCTCACTAGTTTGTACGTCCTATAAAATTTTGACGAAAATTCTGGAAAATAGAATAAAACCGTACGCAGAACGAGTCATTGGCGAATATCAAAGCGGTTTCAGACCTGGTCGCTCCACAACCGATCAGCTCTTCTCAGTCAAACTGATACTCCAGAGGTGCTGGGAATACAACGTAAACGTATACCAAATCTTTGTCGACTTCAAGCAGGCATACGACAGTATCGATCGTGGAGTACTGTACAACATCATGCTGCAATTTGGTATACCAGCAAAATTAGTGCGACTGCCAAAGATGACGATGACCAACTCCGTCTCACAAGTCAGGATCCAGAATAGACTTACTGATCTATTTGAAACACGCACTGGTTTGAAACAGGGCGATGGACTGGCACCGACGCTCTTCAACCTAGCACTGGAATACGTTATTCGGGCCATGAATATGGACAACAGCAAGACGCTGCTCATCAAGTCGACACAATTAGCAGCGTACGCCGACGACATCAACATCATGTCCCGAAGATTGGCTGACGCAGAAGAACTTCTGCATACGCTCGATACCGCTGCAAAGGAAGTTGGATTACGTATTAACGAGGATAAAACTAAAATAATGATGCAATCGGTGACAAGGACACCTGCACAACCGAGCATCAACGTGGGGGACCTCAACATCGAGTTCGTGAACAACTTCATCTACCTGGGTTGCAACCTGTCAAGAGACGCCAACGAAACTGACGAAATCAAGCGACGGATACAGTTAGCTAATAAGACTTTTTTCTCGGTTCTCCCCATAATGAAATCGAAACATGTGCACAGAAACACGAAGCTCCGCGTGTACAAAACCATTATACGACCAGTGCTATGCTATGGCTGCGAAGCATGGACCCTAACTCAAGCCTCCGAAAACATGCTAGACACTTTCGAACGTAAGGTTCTACGGCGAATTTTCGGGGCTGTTTGCGATCGAGATGGATGGCGCATCCGGTACAACCATGAGTTGTATGAAATGTACGATGAGCTGCAAGTCTCGAAAATCGTCAAACTACAACGACTTCAATGGGCAGGGCATGTACAAAGAATGGACGATGATCGCATGCCTAAGAGAGTAATGAATGCAGAACGAGTCGACGGAGCGAGACTGCGAGGACGACCGAGATCTCGTTGGGAGAGCTCAGTAGGTGTGGACGCCGCGCAGCTGCTGGGCTCCCAAAATTGGAGGACGCGGTCACGTGACCGAGATAATTGGAGGACAATGATCCAGGCGGCCAAGGCCCGACGTCGGGCCGTCGCGCCACGATGATGATGATGATTAGTGAATCAGCCCAGCTTAATTGTGGGATACCTCAGGGTACAGTATTGGGGCCAACTCTCTTCAATATTTATGTGAACGATTTATGCAAAATTAAAAACAGTGACCCTTATTTTGAAGGCGATATTATAGCTTTTGCTGATGATACTGTGGCAATTTTCAAAGCAAATAGTTGGGAAACAGTTTTAAGCAAAGCTAATCGGGGATGTGAAATAATTTATATGTGGCTGTGTATGCACAAACTTGCTCTAAATTTAGAGAAAACCAACTTCCTCACGGTCGGAAACAAAACAGACACCCAATCTAGCAACATAGTCCTGAAAATAAATAAGACCAACATAATTGAAATTGACGAAACAAAATATCTCGGTATAATAATTGACAATAAACTTAACTGGAAAAGCCATATATTAACAATTACTCAAAAATTAAGACGAACTATATACATTTTTCTTAGGCTACGTAACAACGTTGATATAAGTACAATTCGAATGGTATATTTCGCTACTTTCCAGTCAATCCTCCAGTACGGCATCATAATATGGGGAGCATCATTTGCTACCTATTTGGCACCTTTACAAAACCTTCAAAACCGGATTATCAAAACATGCTTAAAAAAGTCTAAATTTTATTCAACCACTTCCGCTTTTGAAGAGTTTCAAGTACTGAATATCCGGCAACTTTATTTATTTACTTCTTTAAAATTCATGCATTTGAACATATCGCAATTCCTCCCACATATTACGCATTACCAAACTAGACGTCAAGCTCTGCAACCGATAGCTACAATAAGAGTAAAGAAATCAAATACTAAAAGACATCTGAGTATTCTAGGTCCTTTAATCTATAATAGTCTTCCACTGGAAATAAAAAACAATTTAAACGATAGGAATTATAAATTAATTTTGAAACATTTTACTCGGTTAAACACCCACTACTTGGACCAGTTTCTAACCACGTAAGAAAAAATCTCTACAATCATATTAATAAATATTAATAATTTCTTTTAACTGTATTTTCTTTTTTATTTTTACTTTTTTATTTTTTTGATATAAAAATGTAACATCCTAATATTATCAATAATTCAAAAAATGAATAAATGTACCTAAATAGAAAAACCGTAACCGCACTCGCTCACAAGTTTCGACTTATGCGAGCCGCGAGCTAAGATACCCTAACTGAAATTCAATATGTACTCATTGTAAATTAGCTGCAATAAATAAATAAATAAATAAATATAGGGAATTTGGGAATTTCCAGTTCATACGGAATTATACGGAATTTTGAACGTTTCTTCTCGGCTGTTCGTCCCAATATACGGATTCACAGGGAGACAGATCTGGCAGCCCTGTGGTAGATACCATGATGGTCTAAGTGAGCAGTGACAATTTGTAGCAATGGAGACCGGAAGGCGAGGGTACGGATTGGCCGTAAGGGCCTATATACACCTAAAGTGACAAAAACCCTCTCCGATGACCACCCGTGACGTGCGCTGGCAGACCAGCCCAGCTGTCGGGAGTGGTGGGGTGAGTAGAACACGGCAGTCATCGGCCTCCTCCATTCACGTACAACGAACGAATCGCACGTCTGCCCGGTAAACCAAACAATAAAAGAAAAGCGAAATATACTACAGGCTAAAAAAGATAAACAAAAGAGAACGCTAGTGGTGACGACGAACGTCAAACTCCCAAAAGACGAAATCGATACAAAATCCCGTGAAGGGATACAGGGCTGCATCAGCCAAACTAGTAATTGGCACAGGGCCGAAAATATAAATAGAACGGGAATACCGTCCAATCAGGACAAATCCTTTTCCCTCTCAGATACAGAGCCTTCAGATGACGAACTGCTCAAGCTACGGGCCCCAGATGGTATGGGCCCAGCGCGTCTTTACCCTCCCTACCGTGGGACTTCTGGCGCATATTGCGAAATCCCCCAAATTAAGCAAAAATTCACATCAGAAGGAGGGAGAGGGAGAGGAAAAATGATAGACATACCCCCTCATATTATTTTAAATCCAGGTCGAAGGAGCAGCCTAAAATTTAATTCAAATTTGTTATACTTAATATTTATTTATTTATTTTTTTTTTCATTTTTTTTTTATTTTTATTATTATTTATTTCAATTATGCAATAATCAAGTTTTTTTCTTCATAAGAAACTCAATCCTTACATTTTTCCGCTTAGCCACCAATTCAAACTTTCGTTTTAACGCTAATTTCGCTTGAAACTCGATTTTCATTTGCTTTTGATGTATTATCGGCTTACATATTAGTAAGCATGTTTAGGACACATTCAATTTCATTACAAATGAGGGAGAAAAGAACAATATTTACACTGATGCCAGTGTTCCAATTAATTCACACCAAGTACTAAAGAGAAGAGGGAAATAGTCGGTAAATAGCATTTGTCTAATAATAAATTATGGAAAATAAAAAAAGAAGCTTAAAGCACAACGCTAAGTAATAAACACAATAATATCTCTCTTATTCAATCCTGTATTTTGCCCTTCAATTTTGAATAGATATGCTGCTACAACTCGTAGGCAATCGCACTGAAGCTCACCATTAAGGTTAAATATTTTTCATTTGCTAATTTTTTCCGCAGTAGCTAGTGTTCTTTTTAATGTACAATATTTTATCGAACTATCCATAGTGGTGTCTACTAATTCATACTATTTATTAAAATAGTTGGAACTATTTGGAAATTTGTCGGGAGTGAAATCTCGATCGGTTTTTAAGCTTTCTTGGACGTTGAAACGTAGGGCTTCTGGATATGAGAGCTGCACTGCTGAGCTGTGCCTCAGTTTGTTATTTTACCAACAGCCGTTCATTTATGGGTTTGAAGTCAGTAATATGCGGTTTGAGGTGATTGTTCACTATAAATGCTACTCCAAACTCCTTGCGGCCCGATGGCTTGCCACTTGTAAAAATTGTGTGCGATTTCTTGTCATTAATCTCGCTGCCAAGCCAATTTGTTTCCTGGACTGCAGTTATGCTCAGTTTGTACTTTTCGACCTGTTGAAGGAGGGCCTTCTCGGCCCCCGGTTTGTTCAGGGAGCGTACATTCCAGGATCCGAAAGAATAATCCTTTATTCGTTTGCGTGGTCGTCGTTGTTGATCCGTCCAATCCGAGGCTTTTGTTCCAGGTTTCTTTACATGGAGTGGTTTTTACAAGGACGAGTTGTCAGCACGTCGCTTAACCCCATTCAGGGGATGGCCTCGGAGATAGCTGCTTCAGATGGTTTAATAGACGTGCTGGAACCCACACAACTATGTAGCAGGTCCAACTACGCAAGTCATTTCATCCTACTAGACCTGAGACGCTTAGGTGTTCGTCAGCCATTCAGGCTACAGCTATCTGCCTTTTCCAAACTGTCTTATCGCTAAGACATTGGCCGTCAGCGAATTGATACATTGCCGTTACCAGGGGGCGCCCACGCGGAGGACTATGGAAAAGGTCTTTGCCCCCCCCCCCCCCCCGGGCAAGGTCGGATGTTACCCAGCTTTAATGCCAACTAACTCAATCTCACTTCAAACATTTGACCAAAATTTCAAGTCACTGGCTTCATTCCATCAAAAGTTATCGCTTATTTGAAGTTTCATATGTAGGGGAGGTGGGGGTTTCTTGGGTTGGATCTTGCCCATATTCAACACCAACTACGTAGGTCTTACAAGCAACATTCCACCAAATTTTTAACTCGGTAGTATCATTCTATCAAAAGTTATCGCTTATTTGAAGTTTCATTTGTAGAGGAGGTAGGGGTTGCTTGAGTCGGATCTTACCCATTTTCAATACCAACCAAGCAGATCCTACTAACAACATTTTGTCAAATTTTCAACTCGCTAGTATCATTCTATCGAAAGTTATCGTAATTAAAGGAATATTGAATTTTTTTAAATTTGTAGGGGAGGTAGGCGTTCCTTTGATCCGATTATGCCCAACTTACTAGAACTCAAGCATCTTCTTACCCCAGGGTTACACGCCAAAAATCAGGCGTCTACGTCAATTGGTTCAAGAGTTATAGACAAAAAACCCGAAAAGGAGGGTAGTACGGGGCTCTTTGTAAGAAAATTACCGTTAGTTTCAACTGATCGATTTTATTTTCCCAGGAGTTTATAAGATTACCCTCACGAGTAATCTACCAAAGCTAGAGCTTTTCATATTTATTTAGTCGGGGGTTACAGATGCATTTAAGTATTTTAGATATGTAGGGGAGGTAGGCGTTCTCTTGGCTTGATCATGCCCATTTTCAAAACCATCCAACTAGATTACACTACCAACATTTGACCAAAATTTCAAGGCTCTAGCTTCATTCTATCGAAAGTTATCGTGCGAACGGACAGACAGACAGACAGACAGACAGACAGACAGACATGGCTTAATCGAATCATCGAATATACCCTATACTAAAAGTTTAGGGTATAAAAAAAATGCAAAATCCGCGCTATCCATCTTTTTCGAGCGATCCGTATCCAATCCCCGACAAGCTTCCTCACTGTCCTCGATTGATTGATAGATCCACTTTTAAAATCACAATAACATTTTTATACCCTAGACTTTTAGTATAGGGTATATTGTTTTTGTCACGACGGAAATATGTAACACCTTAAAGGAGGCTCCGGAGGTATAGCAATGTATAGATATAAATGATCAGGGTCACCTCCTGATTCGATTTAGCCGTGTCTGTCTGTCTGTCTGTCCGTCTGTCCGTCTGTCTGTCTGTCCGTTCGCACGATAACTTTCGATAGAATGAAGCTAGAGCCTTGAAATTTTGACTAGATGTTGGAAGTATGATCTAGTTGCTTGGTATTGAAAATGGGCATGATCAGGCTAAGAGAACGCCTACCTCCCCTACATATGTAAAATAATTAAATGTATTTATAACTCCCGATTAAATAAACATGAAAACCTCTAGCTTTGGTAGATTGCTCGTGATGGTAATCTTATACTCCCCTGGAAAAATAAAATCGATCAGTTGAAAACTAACGGTAATTTTCTTACAAAGAGCCCGTACTACCCCACTTTTCAGGTTTTTTGTCCATAACTCTTCAGCCAATTGACGTAGACATCTGATTTTTGGCATGTAGCCCTGGGATGAGAAGCTGCTTAGGTTTTGAGAAGTTGGGCATAATCAGATCAAAGGAACGCCTACATCCCCTACAAAATTCAAAAAATTTAATATTATTTTAATTACGATAACTTTCGATAAAATGACACTAGCAAGTTGAAAATTTGGTAGAATGTTGGTAGTTAGGTCTTATTAGTTAGCACTGAAAATGGGTAAGATCCGACCCAAGGAACCCCTACCTACCCTTCAAATGAAACTTAGAATAAGCTATTACTTTTGATATAATGAAGCCAGCAGCTTGAAATTTTTGTCAAATGTTTGAAGTGAGATTGAGTTAGTTGGTATTAAAGACGGGTTAGATCCGACTTAAGGAACCCCTACCTCCCCTAGAGATGACACTTAAAACAAGTGATAACTTACGACAAAATAAAGCTAGCGACTTGAAATTTTGGCTAAATGTTTGTAGTAGGATCCAGTCGGCTAATATTGAAAATGCGTAAAATCCGACCAACGAAACCCGTACTTCCCCTACAAACGAAACTTCAAATAAGCGATATCTTTCGATAGAGTGAAGCTAGAGACTTAAAATTTTGTTTGTATATTTGTAGGGTGATCTTATTGGTTGGTGGCAATGATGGGCAAGATCCGACTCAAGGAACCCTTACCTCCCCTACAAGTGAGACTTCAAATAAGCTATAACTTTCGATGGAATGAAGCTAGCGACTTGAAAAATTCAACAGATATTTGTAGAATGGGTTAGTTTATTCATTTTGAGAATGGTCAAGATCTCCCTGAATGAGTGCCAACCTCCCCTATAAACTGGCTATATAGGAAACTCACTTTGAATGCATGGTCGTTGCCAATTATTACTTTTGGTGTCATCACTAGGTCTGTACAAGTCTAGGGTATATACTTTTCGGACTGGACTGGTTTTTTCTGGATTTATTCACTCGAAAAGAATGCCCACAATAACTATAATATTAAATCCACTGTAATCCACTCGAAAGGGAGAAATTCCAACCAATCTGAACGAAATGGACTATTTCCAGATCGGAAGGTGTCGCGTCCGTTAGTTGTCGTAATCGGCACACACGCTGATTGTTATACCCTAGACTTTTAGTATAGGGTATATTGTTTTTGTCACGACGGAAATATGTAACACCTTAAAGGAGGCTCCGGAGGTATAGCAATGTTTATATATAAATGATCAGGGTCACCTCCTGATTCGATTTAGCCATGTCTGTCTGTCTGTCTGTCTGTCTGTCCGTCTGTCTGTCTGTCTGTCTGTCTGTCCGTCTGTCTGTCCGTTCGCACGATAACTTTCGATAGAATGAAGCTAGGGCCATGAAATTTTGGTCAAATGTTGGTAGTATGATCTAGTTGGATGGTATTGAAATTGGGCATAATCTGGCCA
The DNA here is from genome assembly GCA_964017055.1 of Chloromyia formosa. NCBI lineage: Eukaryota > Metazoa > Arthropoda > Insecta > Diptera > Stratiomyidae > Chloromyia > Chloromyia formosa. Next base: position 10,722,159 of record OZ024819.1, on the reverse strand, counting down.
AGAGAACGCCTACCTCCCCTACATATGTAAAATATTTAAATATATCTATAACTCCCGATTAAAAAATCATGAAAAGCTCTAGCTTTGGTATATTACTAGTGAGGGTATTTTTATACTCTCCTGGGAAAATAAAATCGATCAGTTGTAAACTAACGGTAATTTTCTTACAAAGAGCCCCGTACTACCCTACTTTTCTGGTTTTTTGTCTATAACTCTTGAACCAATTGACGTAGACACCTGATTTTTGGCATGTAACCCTGAGGAAAAAAGCTGCTTGAGTTTTAGTAAGTTGGGCATAATCAGATCAAAGGAACGCCTACCTCCCCTACAAAATTCCAAAAATTAAATATTATTTTAATTACGATAACTTTCGATAGAAAGACACTAGCGAGTTGAAAATTTGGCAGAATGTTGGTAGTAAGATCTGGTTAGTTGTTATTGAAAATGTGTAAGATCCGACCCAAGGAACCCCTACCTCCCTTAGAAATGAAACTTAAAATAAGCGATAACTAACGACAAAATAAAGCTAGCGACTTGAAATTTTGGCCAAATGTTTGCAGCGGGATCCAGTTGGCTGGTATTGGAAATACGTAAAATCCGACTAACGAAACCCCTACTTCCCCTATAAATGAACTTTAAATAAGCGATAACTTTCGATAGGGTGAAGCTAGAGACTTGAATTTTTTTTAAGTGTTTGTAGGGTGATCTAATTAGTGATGTGTGATAATGATGGGCAAGATCCGACCCAAGGAACCCCTACCTCCCCTACAAGTGAAACTTCAAATAAGCAATAACTTTCTATAGAATAAAGCTAGCGACGAAAAATTCTACAAATATTTGTAGAATGTGTTAGTTCATTGAGTTTGAGAATGGTCAAGGTCCTCCTGAATGGGTGCCAACCTCCCCTATAAACTGGCCGTATAGGAAACTCACTTTTAATGCAAATGGTCGTTGCCAATTGGAACTTTCGGTATCACCACTAGGTCTGTACAAGTCTAGTTGTTGTTGTTTTCGCGCTACGGCGGTCTCTTGCCTTATCGTCACACAGGGCCCAAAAGGAAAAAAAAAACAACTTCAGCGAATTTTCTTAGTTATTCGGAAAATTTTTATACCCTAGACTTTTAGTATAGGGTATATTGTTTTTGTCACGACGGAAATATGTAACACCTTAAAGGAGGCTCCGGAGGTATAGCAATGTATATATATAAATGCTCAGTGTCACCTCCTGATTCGATTTAGCCATGTCTGTCTGTCTGTCTGTCTGTCTGTCTGTCCGTCTGTCCGTCTGTCCGTCTGTCCGTCTGTCTGTCCGTTCGCACGATAACTTTCGATAGAATGAAGCTAGAGCCTTGAAATTTTGGTCAGATGTTGGAAGTATGATCTAGTTGGTTGGTATTGAAAATGGGCATGATCAGAGAACGCCTACCTCCCCTACATATGTACAATAGTTAAATGTATTAATAACTCCCGACTAAACCAGCATGAAAAGCTCTAACTTCGACAGATTGCTCGCGAGGATAACCTTTTACTCTCCTGAAAAAATCAAGTCGATCAGTGGAAAACTAACGGAAATTTTCTTGCAAAGAGCCCCGTACTACCCTACTTTTTCGGTTTTTTGTCCATAACTCTTGAACCAATTGACGTAGACACCTGATTTTTGGCATGTAACCCTGGGATGGGAAGCTGCTTGAGTTATAGTAAGTTGGGCGTAATCAGATAAAAGGAACGCCTACCTCCCCTACAAAATTTCGAAAAATTAAATATTCTTTTAATTACGATAACTTTCGATAGAATAACACTAGCAAGTTGAAAATTTGGTGGAATGTTGTTAGTAAGATCTACTTAGTTGGTATTGAAACTGGGCAAGATCCGACTCAAGCAACCCCTTCCTCCCCTACAAATGCAACTTCAAATAAGCGATAACTTTTGACAGAATCAAGCCAGCAACTTGAAAGTTTGGTCAAATGTTTGAAATGGGATTGGGTTAGTTGGTATTCAAGATGGGTTAGATCCTACCTAAGGAACCCCTACCTCCCCTAGAAATGAAACTTAAAATAAGCGATAACTTATGATAAAATAATGCTAGCGGCTTAAAATTTCGGTCAAATGTTTGTAATAAAATCCAGTTGGCTAATATTGAAAATACGTAAAATCCGACCTGCGAAACCCCTACTTCCCCTACAAATGAAACTTCAAATAAGCGATAACTTTCGATAGAGTGAAGCTAGAGACATGAAATTTTGTTCAAATGTTTGTAGCATGATCTTATTTGTTGGTGGCAATAATGAGGATGATCCGATCCAAGGAACCCCTACCTCCCCTATAAGTGAAACTTCAAATAAGCAATAACTTTCGATAGAATGAAGCTAGCCACTTGAAAAATTCGACAAATATTTGTAGAATGGGTTAGTTAATTGATTTTAATAATGGTCAAGATCCTCCTGAATGATTGCCAACCTCCCCTATAAACTGGCCATATAGAAAACTCACTTTTCATGCATATGGTCGTTACCAATTAGTACTTTTGGTATCACCACTAGGTCTGTACAAGTCTAGGGTATATACGCTTCGGACTCCGGGCCGAAGCAAAGCTTCGGCCTGGTTGCACTTTTCGTTGCGCCTGAAATGCACTAGAACGCGACACAGAATTTTGGATGAAATTAAGTCTGGAGGCAACTTAATTCCCACAGTGCACGAAAAAGTGTCTCAAAGAGGAGCAATCCAAAAAATTTCTGGCAACACACAAAAAACGCCGTCCGCGATGATGTTCGCTTCACCTCGACTTCCTCCATCAGGTCTCGCAACTCCCTCACGCTTTTTCACTTTCATCGAGACAACGGAACCCCATGTTCATAGCCTGTTATCAGAATTTTCTGCATCTTGACCATTTTTAGGGTTTTGTATTAAAAACAAAACCCTTATGAAATCGGTCAAATGTCTGTCCGTCTGTCCATGAAATATCTCACGAACGGCTGAAGCTACATACATGAAATTTTGTGGGAGTATGTAGAATTATTATAATTCGCCGGAGAAAGCGATTCGCTTTAATAGGCTGACTTTAAGGGGATGTCCCCATAGAGGGGAAATGAAGGTCAAAAAAAAATTTTCATCTGGTATAGGCGAATGGGGTATCATGAGAAAGGTAACACCGAGTACATATCATTTCCGGTATTTTCATCAAATTTGAAGAAAGGGGAAAAGAGATAGAGGGGAAAATATGTGATCCGAGTTTGTCCCCCCCCCCTCGCATTTCGATACCGTTATACTTAGAAATATGAAAATTTGCAGAAAAGCTGCATTTTACTAGTATAGAAAACCGAAAATCGTAGAATTTTGATATCTCATCAAAAAAGGTTAATAATAGTACATTTATATAGTTGCAGTTAGCATACTCCTGCACGCTTTAAGAACACCCGAGGTCAAAAATATTGTTGGCCAATGATAACTAACATGATTGGCAATAATATCTCTAAGTTTCATTACAATCACATAATATTTAATAATAGTACATTCATTTAAAATTAGGCAGTTTGCCACTATCCACACAAAAATTACACCTACCGGCCTCATAGGTGTGAGTACTACTTTCATGTTGTTTTTCGTAGTGCGAATTGCAGTTATTTAATTAATCATTTCTGAAAGGGTAAAGATTAGTTGGGGGCGCTGCGTCGTAATTGGCAAACCTTACCGGGTGGAAGGGGAAGGGGTCCACATAGAGGTGAAATTAAGGTAAAATTTTCTTTTATCGACTGGTATAGGCAAGTGAGGTGTCGTGAAAAAGGTAATGTTGAGTACATTTCTCGAAATTTGTAGAAAGGTGAATAGTGGGGTGGAGAAAATATTAGTTCGTAATCCCCCCCCCCCCCCCCGTGGCATTTCGAGACTGTTAGAATTATGAAAACTTACAGGAAGGTGGGTTCCGAATAGCATATAAAATGGAAAATAGTGGAATCTGTATATCTTCTCAGAATAGGGTAAATAATAGTTTATTTCTGTAGTTACAGTTAGCACACCCCTGCATGCCTTAAACACTTTCGAGGTCAAAAGTACTGATGGCCAACGATAACCAACACCTTAGGCAATAATATGTTCTAAGTTTCGTTACAATCATGTAATATGAATTGGCATGTAAAATGTAAGTAAGACATTTTAATTATGTTTTTTTTTGTCCATCTGAGTGGTATCAAGAAGAGCAAGGAGCCGATATTTATATACCGAAATAAGCGCTTGCTACAAAACCCTCGGATTGCGGGCGTAGCCCTCTATATTCCGGTTTCATTTTTATCAGTTGTAACTGCACCCACTATCATAATAATTGCGGGTACAGTGACTCGAAGAATTAAATGGACAAGATGCAGGAAATTATGGCAACAATAACCATATATGGGAATATACTTGTACATCACATGTATTGATATATGTACGTATATATACGCAAAAAGGTAAATATTACAAATTCCTGGCAGTCCCTCTAACTTAACCTAAGAGGGGGAAGGGCGAAAACATTTTAACTTCAAACGCATATAAAAAATAAATAACTGGCGCAACAGTCCAATTTGAACCACGGCCTCGAGATGAGTTAGCATCATCTCATTTTCTAGATCGTGACGCTTTTTGTGCAGAGGTGTGTGATCAGCAACACGCTCAACCGAGTTATTTACCCCATAATGGGTACTCATTTAACAGCTGAGTGGGCTCATAGTCCGACACGTAAATCCCCGGAATCAAACCGGGGCCCAGTGCGTTGAAGGCGAACGTGCTAACCGTTGCGCCATCCGGACTACTCAAACGCATATATTAGCGTTAAATATTTTACGATTGATATGAAACTTGGGAACAACAAAGTGCCTGTCAAGTATTTTCGCGCGACCAACTGCTTCCTGGGGCTCGATCATGTAAATCGATTCGAATCGAATTGCTTTCGAAAGCATGAAAACGGAAACTTGTATATGTAACTCAAAAACGAATTTCCCAATTTCAAAAATCAACGAGTATTACCAAAGAGGACTTATATTCTACAAGAGCTATCACTTCATAGAACTTTCCCCTCTGCCAGAAGATTTGTATGTATTGACAAATTGTATAGACTACGCAGTATAGATACATAAGAGAATCAATACATACACAAGAAAGCTGACTCCGCCTCCGTCGGTAGATTTGTATGTATTGATTCTCTTGTGAATCTATACTATGTAGTCTATACAATTTATCAATACATACAAATCTTCTGGCAGAGGGGAACGTTATATGGAGTGATAGCTCTTGAAGAATATCAATCCTCTTTGGTATTACCTTCAAATGAAAAATTGCACATAACGTTCCCCAGGATTACTGAAATCGAGAGATTCGTCTTCGAGTTACCCGATATTATGTTAATCCTTCCGAAAGCAATTCGATACATGTAAGTACGCACACACATAATCTGTAAGGACAAGATTACACAGTTAGAACAAGATTCACACAACCAACGCAACGTTCTTTAATTTCTTAATCATGTCATATATTGAGTACAAATAAAGACACTAGTATTTATCTTCGATTTCAACAAACTTCTTTAGAGCGGCATAATCCTCACTCTGAAAACAGAAAACAAAAGTGACTCAACATTTGTGAGAAACAATCTTAAAAAAAATATACAATATATTATCCGCTTACTTTCATATACGACATCATTTCGTAATAATAATTACTCCCTCGGTAGATTGTTAATTTCAACGTCCTAACCGTCCTTAACATTTTCCGTATATCCACGATTGCCTTATAGAGACTGACACTGTAACAATTTCGATTTTGTACATCAGCATATACCAGATTTTTCCTTAGTCGAAAGAAGTCGAGAAGAGTGTCCTGTCTAAGATCCGCATAGCAAGGGCCGAATGCCACCTTCTCTAGACGAGGACAAATATTGAATAAACTTCGCGGCTGAACTTGTTCACAAAATAACAAATTCAACTCTCTTAAATTTTGTAATCCGTTTAATTGAGAGCCAGTAAATAAATCGCTTTCTATACGAAGACGTTCCAAATTGTGCAATTTGATAATTTCCTCGACAACATCTATGTCAACCATGCCTTCTACAACTAAGCCTCGTATTGATCGCATGCGTCCAAGAAATGTCATGTCAATATTTGTCGTCACTTCACGTATCTCTACGCCCAAACTATCTAAATTTTCACAACACTCAGGTAATGCATTCAGGTACTTTATGTCATCGCTCGGAATTAAAACTCGAATACGCTTGATACAGTTGCCGAAAACTGCAAGAAAATCACCAGGATCCACATGATACGAGTGCGCAAGTTCGCCTAATTCCATGAATTCTTCGTTAGCCATCCGACGACGCATCCACCGTTGGGCACTTTCTCGGAAGCGTCGAGACACTGAATTCAATTTAACCACATCATCGAGCTCTAGGAACTCGAACAGGTGATCCAAACAGTCGTTGTTTAGTTCTTCCAGCGGTGATATGTTTTTCATGTTGGATCTTTGCGGAATCGTAACTTTACAGCGCTCAGCGACTAGCACTCAATAATTGTTTTTAAGAAGAAACACTCGACGCGCACTTTTAAATTTTTACGAAACTTAGGCAGTTATTACACTATAAAAGTTCTTTTACAAATATCTTTTCTAAAAGAACTTCTAGAGTGTAATAGCCGCCTAAGAAAATATTTGTGACATGAACGTTGCTTGTTTCAAGTATTTTTCTTAGAAGCTTTCGCAAAATTTGCGCGCCGGTCTCACTCTATTTTTTCTGTCCTGTGCACTTTCACGGATGCTCCTGGCTTTATATGTAAACGCTAACAAAACAGGAGCTCACTAGTGAGGCCACGAATATAATCATCTTGCTAAGCCACATCACGAAGACAAATGACCCTCACACTAGCAGAGATAGATTTGAAAACAAATGAAGTTAAAACAATCGAAATAAGAAACATGGAAGTAAAGTAATGAAACCGTCACCCTGTTCTGAATATCGGTGTTCCTTACTAATTGTTGCTAGAAAAGGAGAGTGAGTTCCAAAGGAGGCTAATTTCCCTCATCATCATCATCATCGTGGCGCGACAGCCATACGTCGGGCCTTGGCCGCCTGGATCATTGTCCTCCAATTATCTCGGTCACGTGACCGCATCCTCCAATTTTGAGAGCCCAGCAGCTGCGCGGCGTCCACACCTACAGAGCTCTCCCAACGAGATCTCGGTCGTCCTCGCAGTCTCGCTCCGTCGACTCGTTCTGCATTCATTACTCTCTTAGGCATGCGATCATCGTCCATTCTTTGTACACGCCCTGCCCATCGAAGTCGTTGTTGTTTGACGATTTTCGAGACTTGCATTTCATACAACTCATGGTTGTACCGGATGCGCCATCCATCTCGATCGCAAACAGCCCCGAAAATTCGAACCTTACGTTCAAAAGTGTCTAGCATGTTTTCGGAGGCATGAGTTAGGGTCCATGCTTCGCAGCCATAGCATAGCACTGGTCGTATAATGGTTTTGTACACGCGGAGCTTCGTGTTTCTGTGCACATGCTTCGATTCAACGCCATCTATATAGGTATAGACTGGCCTGCGCTCAGCTGGTTTTGACGCAATTATTTTCTTTGATGACGCCGTCGTATCCACAATCTAGTGGTCGGCGACTGATGGCGGGGAGTCCCCGGTATTTGTGCGTTCCGTGTTAAGTTTTAGTTTTCCGCGTTCAGTGTCTATTTGTTAGTATAATTTCATCTAGTGATCTGGGAAAACAAACACGTGCGCGATGAAAGTGTGTCGTGCGGTCAAAAGATGTATTTTGTCAAGTGTGAACTGTTCCACGGTGCTCTGCGACTGAACCCCGGGGCTGCGGCTTCGACCAAATTGGTGCAAGTGTCCAGAAAGTGTGTTTTTGGAGGACTAAAATGCCGTCTGGCGCAATTCCAATTGTAAACATATGTATGTCGTGCCGGGAACATCGTCGTGTGCAGTCACTGCCTTGGCATGGCCATGGCGAAGGAAATAATGACGTAACGATCAGCTGAGCGCAGGCCTGTCTATCTAGATGGCGTTGGGAGAACCGAGAAAAAAGTCTTATTAGCTAACTGTATCCGTCGCTTGATTTCGTCAGTTTCGTTGGCGTCCCTTGACAACCCAGGTAAATGAAGTTGTTCACGAACTCGATGTTGAGGTCCCCCACATTGATGCTCGGTTGTGCAGGTGTCCTTGTCGTCGATTGCATCATTATTTTAGTTTTACCCTCGTTGATACGTAGTCCAACTTCCCTTGCAGCGGTATCGAGCGTATGCAGAAGTTCTTCTGCGTCGGCCAATCTTCGGGACATGATGTTGATGTCGTCGGCATACGCTGCTAATTGTGTCGACTTGATGAGTAGCGTCTTGCTGTTGTCCATATTGATGGCCCGAATAACGTATTCCAGTGCTAGGTTGAAGAGCGTCGGTGCCAGTCCATCGCCCTTCTGGAGTATCAGTTTGACCGTAAAGAGCTGATCGGTTGTGGAGCGACCAGGTCTGAAACCGCTTTGATATTCGCCAATGACTCGTTCTGCGTACGGTTTTATTCTATTTTCCAGAATTTTCGTCAAAATTTTATAGGACGTACAAACTAGTGAGATGCCCCTGTAGTTCTCACACCGCAGTTTATCTCCCTTTTTATGAATTGGACAGATGATGCTTCTGCGCCAATCGTCTGGAATCTCCTCGTCCTCCCATACTCGCAGGAGTAATTGATATATGGCATCAACTAGACTCGTTCCACCGAATTTTAGCAGTTCAGCTGGAATTTCGTCAGTGCCCGGCGCTTTATTTCGTTTTAGTGACCGCAACGCGAGATCAACTTCCTCTACAGTCGGGGGTTGAATGGGTGGGCCTAGATCAACAATATCGTCGAGAGCTTCTTGTGTGGGGATGTTAGATGGTCGGTTTAGAAGCTCTTCAAAATAAGAGGCCCATCGTTTGTTAATGCCATCGGTGTCGCTGATGATGTATTCATCCTTGTCCTTACAAAGGCTAGTCCTGGGTTGGTAGCCGTTCTTAATTGTATTTACTAGTTTGTACGCTGGTCTGGTGTTCCTATTAGCTAAGTTTTCGTTTATGTTCAGCAACTGCTCGTCAAAGTATTTACGTTTCTTACGTCTAATTATTCTATTCGATATTCGCCGTAGCTCGTCATATTTTTCTCTTCTGGCTCTGGTTCCTCGTTGAATCCATTGTCTGTAGGCCTCGTTTTTCGCGTCAAGTGAATTTTTGCATTCTTCGTCGAACCAGTCATTTCGCGCTCGCCGGGCTTTATATCCCACGACTTTCTCTGCGACATCCTTGATGGTACCCTTGAGTTTTTCCCAGAACCCATGTGTTGCTGATGTTGTGTAGCATAGGTGATAGTCTTCCCTCAAGGGTGGTAGTATACGCCACCGCTGTTGCATCACTCAAAAGCTTATCAACCGCAAAGATTTTGGGAGGGCTGATTCTCGATTGGTGCACTGAGGAAATTCTACATCTGTAGGACGTCTTCACCAAGTGATGATCTGAGTCGCTGTTTGCTCCTCGATAGGAGCGGACATCTATCACACTAGACGCCCATCTCCTGCAAATGAAGACGTGGTCAATTTGGTTAACAGTATGTGCGTCTGGAGACTTCCAGGTTTGCTTGTGAATGCGTCGATGCGGGATACACGTAGAGCTTACGACTAGATTCCTGCTGCAGGCGAAGTCGATAAGTCGCTGGCCGTTGTCGTTACATTCTTTATGGAGACTGTGGCCTCCAGTGGTCCCCCGGTGCCAACTTTCATTTCCGACTTTCGCGTTAAAGTCTCTCAGCAGCAATTTGACATCGTTTGTTGGAAGTGAGTCGAAGAGAGTTTCAAGGCGGTCGTAGAACTCGTCTTTTACTGCGTCTTCCTTAACTTTAGTGGGGGCATGCACATTGATGAGCCAGAGATTGAAGAATCGAGTCTTGATGCGAATCGCACACAGCCGTTCATTTATGGGTTTGAAGTCAGTAATATGCGGTTTGAGGTGATTGTTCACTATAAATGCTACTCCAAACTCCTTGCGGCCCGATGGTTTGCCACTTGTAAAAATTGTGTGCGATTTCTTGTCATTAATCTCGCTGCCAAGCCAATTTGTTTCCTGGACTGCAGTAATGCTCAGCTTGTACTTTTCGACCTGTTGAAGGAGGGCCTTCTCGGCCCCCGGTTTGTTCAGGGAGCGTACATTCCAGGATCCGAAAGAATAATCCTTTAGTCGTTTGCGTGGTCGTCGTTGTTGATCTATCTATATTCTCAAATTCCCTCTGAATTACTTTCTCCGAGCTTAGTGGTTTCGTATGGATAGTAGCACTCATCAGGTCTTGCATCTTTGCAGCTATCCATGTGCAAGACGACCACGAAAGTGTGAGAATTCTGTTTGTATAAGCCGTGAAGGCGTGATTTTACTTGAAAACTCGACCGTGGAGGTCTAGATGGTGTGAAGCACTTATATTAACTCACTACTATCCATACGAAACCACTAAGCTCGGAGAAATTAATTCAGAGGGAATTTGAGAATTAACCGGAGTCCGAAGCGTATATACCCTAGACTTGTACAGACCTAGTGGTGATACCAAAAGTACCAATTGGTAACGACCATATGCATTAAAAGTGAGTTTCCTATACGGCCAGTTTATAGGGGAGGTTGGCAATCATTCAGTAGGATCTTGACCATTATCAAAATCAATTAACTAACCCATTCTACAAATTTGTCGAATTTTTCAAGTCGCTAGGCTTCATTCTATCGAAAGTTATTGCTTATTTGAAGTCTCACTTGTAGAGGAGGTAGGGGTTTCTTGGGTCGGATCTTGCTCATTATTGCCACCAACAAATAAGATCATGCTTCAAACATTTAAACAAAATTTCAAGCCTCTAGCTTCACTCCATCGAAAGTTATCGCTTATTTGAATTTTCATTTGAAGGGGAGGTAGGGGTTCCTTAGGTTTGATCTAACCCATCTTAAATACTAACTAACCCGATCTCACTTCAAACATTTGACCAAAACTTCAAGTCGCTGGCTTGATTCTGTCAAAAGTTATCGCTTATTGAAGTTGCATTTGTAGGGGAGGTAGGGGTTGCTTGGGTCGGATCTTACCCATTTTCAATACCAACCAAGTAAAATAGATCCCACTAACAACATTTTGTCAAATTTTCAACTCGCTAGTGTCATTTTATCGAAAGTTATCGTAATTAAAGGAATATTTAATTTTTTGAAATTTGTAGGGGAGGTAGGCGTTCCCTTGATCTGATTATGCCCAACTTACTTAAGCATCTTCTTACTCCAGGGTTACATGTCAAAAATGAGGTGTTTACGTCAATTATTTCAAGAGTTATAGACAAAAAACCCGAAAAGTAGGGTAGTACGGGGCTTTTTGTAAGAAAATTACTGTTAGTTTTCAGCTGATCAATTTTATTTTTTTAGGGGAGTAGAAGATCATCCTCACGAGCAATCTGCCAAAGCTAGAGCTTTTTACGTTTATTTAATAGGGAGTTATAGATACATTTAATTATTTTACATATATAGGGAAGGTAGGCGTTCTCTTGGCCTGATCATGCCCATTTTCAATACCAACCAAGTAGATTATACTTCCAACATTTGACCAAAATTTCAAGTCTCTAGCTTCATTCTATCGAAAGTTATCGTGCGAACGGACAGACAGACAGACAGACAGACAGACAGACAGACAGACAGACAGACAGACAGACAGACAGACAGACAGACAGACAGACAGACAGACAGACAGACAGACAGACAGACAGACAGAAAGACAGACAGACAGACAGACATGGCTAAATCGAATCAGGAGGTGATCCTGATCATTTATATATATACATTGCTATAATTCCGGAGCCTCCTTTAAGGTGTTACATATTTTCGTCGTGACAAAAACAATATACCCTATACTAAAAGTCTAGAGTATAAAAATAGTTGGTCCCGTTGCGGGTCGCGAACCGCAGAGACCGTGTTTCGAGTAGCAAAAAATGCCCGGTGCGTTACCGAGCTAAGCTACAGACGCATACTACATTGGTGTGCAGAATGAAACCAAGTGTCACAAACAATTCCAATTTAAAATTGAAAATGATTCGCACTTGTACATTTGCAAGAACATTAATACATAAAGAGTTCCTCGTGATCTGATATGGGTGGCCCTAAGAGCAGTTAAGGTCCCTGAGGCATATGTAAAGATGATACAAGACATGTATGATGGGGCAACTACTAAAGTTAGATGCACAGCTGGTGAGTCTGAAGAATTTCCGGTTAAAGTCGGAGTTCACCAAGGCAGTGTATTGAGTCCCTTGCTCTTCAACATCATCATGTTCTATTTATTAACACTCATCTCTGATGGCCTGGAAATATCCCTTCTCTTCGCTGATGACGTTGTTCTTGGTAGCAAAGACATTGCTGCTTTGCAGGCTGCACTGACCAAGTGGTGTAAGATACTGGAGGATCATGGACTGAGGATCAGCATAGCAAAGACTGAGTACCTTTGCTGTCCTTTCTCAGATCCAGAGAGACCGATACGAGATATCTGCATTAAAGGAGAGCAGCTGAACTCCTGTACAAGGTTCAAATACCTGGGTTCGATGATCAACAAAGAAGCTAACTGCGATGACGACATCAGACATCGCACCAGTGTAGGTTGGATGAAGTGGCAAGAAAACTCTGGAGTCTTCTGCGACAAGAAGATGCCACGAAAGCTTAAAGGCAAGCTGTACAAAACGGTCGTACGTCCCGCACTCATGTATGGGTCTGAATGCTGGACTATGTACAAGACATATGAAAGCAAAATGACTGCGACCGAGATGAAAATGCTACGGATGTCAGCCGGTGTGACCAAAAAGGATCATATCAAAAGTACCTACATCCGAGGCAGCTTGTTCGTTGAGCAACCGATCACTGAAAAGCTCGAAGATCGTCGTATGGATTGGTATTGCCATGTTCTAAGGCGTCCACCTGAGAACCCAGTTATGAAGGCAATATCAATGAACGTTCCATTTGCTGGACCCAAACCCCGAGGCAGACGGAAACACACGTGGATCGTTCAAATGAAGAAGCAACAACAACGCATAAATCTCGGCGATGAAACGATCCAAGACCGAGCTGCCTGCAGAAGGAAGCTGAGATTATACCGCCAGAACGGGCGAAGTCCCAACACCACGGGCAGAGCAACGCGAAACCGCAGAGTGGTATGAAATGGCAAGGAAGAAGAAGACAGGAAGGTGGATTCCAAACAGCATAGAAAATGGAAAGTAATGGGTTTAGTATATCTTCTCAAAATAGGTTAATAATTGTATATCTTTATATTTACAGTCAGTACACCCCTGCATCCCTTAAAACACGTCCGAGCTCAAAAGTACTGATGGCTAACGATAACCAGCATCATAGGCAATAATATGTCTAAGTTTCGTTACGATCACGTAATATTTAATAATAATAAGTTCATTTAAATGTGGGCATTATTGTGCATTTTTTATATGGATAGTTCGTACAAAAAATGCTCCTATCGGCCTCGTGTATAGGTGTGATTACTACGTACTTGCTTATTGCCTTTCGTAGAGCGAATTGTATTGTAGTTTAACCATTTCTGTAAGGGTAAAGATTGGTGGGAGAGGGGGGGAGGATTTGGCTGGTCGCTGACCCTATTAAGTTTGCAATATGCAATGTCGTCTTAACATGAATGGTTGAGCATCTGTAACGGACGGTTTGGTGGGCATCCGAACATGCCCGTGGGGACGGAGCCTAAGGTAGCATATTACCGTGAAGGTCGGGCCGTGCCATCTGGCAAAGAAATAGGCCCCTCAACGAGCTAAGCAACGGCCTATGCTTGCTGTAGCTCAGTTCGGGAGATGTGGGCGTGGTTTTCGCCGCTCGTTGCCCCTGTCCTTTAGGTATTAACAAAAATTCATAGGCCTGGGGAAGACAACACAAACAGGGGAGCTGAAAATCGGGAGTCCGAAGCGTATATACCCCAGACTTGTACAGACATAGTGGTGATACCAAAAGTACCAATTGGTAACGACCATATACATTAAAAGTGAGTTTCCCATATGGCCAGTTTATAGGGAGCAATCATTCAGGAGGATCTTGACCATTATAAAAATCAGTTAATTAACCCATTCTACAAATATTTGTCGAATTTTTCAAGTCGCTAGCTTCATTCTATCGAAAGTTATTGCTTATTTGAAGTTTCACTTCTAGGGGAGGTAGGGGTTTCCTGGGTCGGATCTTGCTCATTATTGCCACCAACAAATAAGATCATGCTTCAAGCATTTAAGCAAAATTTCAAGTCTCTAGCTTCACTCTATCGAAAGTTATCGCTTATTGGAAGTTTCACTTGTAGGGGAGGTAGGGGTTCCTTGGGTCGGATCTTGTTCATCATTGCCGCCAACAAATAAGATCATGCTACAAACATTTAAACAAAATTTCAAGTCTCTAGCTTCACTCCATCAAAAGTTATCGCTTAATTTAAATTTAATTTGTAGGGTAAGTAGGGGTTTCGTTGGTCGGATTTTACGTATTTTCAATATTAGCCAACTGGATTCTATTACAAACATTTGACCAAAATTTTAAGTCGCTAGCATTATTTTGTCGTAAGTTATTGCTTATTTTAAGTTTCATTTCTAGGGGAGGTAGGGGTTTCTTAGGTCGGATCTAACCCATCTTGAATACCAACTAACCCGATCTCACTTCAAACATTTGGCCAAAACTTCAAGTCGCTGGCTTGATTCTGTCAAAAGTTATCGCTTATTTGAAGTTGTATTTGTGTAGGAGGTAGGGGTTGCTTGGGTCGGATCTTACCCATTTTCAACACCAACCAAGTAGATCCTACTAACAACATTTTGTCAAATTTTCAACTCGCTAGTCTTATCCTATCGAAAGTTATCGTAATTAAATATAATTAATTAATTTATTGAAATTTGTAGGGGAGGTAGGCGTTCCTTTTATCCGATTATGCCCAACTTACTAGAACTTAAGCATCTTTTTAGCCCAGGGTTACTTGCCGAAAATCAGGTGCCTACGTCAATTGGTTCAAGAGTTATAGACAAAAAACCCAAAAGGTAGGGTAGTACGGGGCTCTTTGTAAGAAAATTACCGTTCGTTTTCAACTGATCGATTTTATTTTTCCAGGGGAGTAAAAGATTATCCTCATGAGCAATCTTCCAAAGCTAGAGCTTTTCATGTTTATTTAATCGGGAGTTATAGATACATTTAATTATTTTACATATATAGGGGAGGTAGGCGTTCTCTTGGCCTGATCATGCCCATTTTCAACACCAACCAAGTAGATTATATTTCCAACATTTGACCAAAATTTCAAGTCTCTAGCTTCATTCTATCGAAAGTTATCGTGTGAACGGCAGACGGACAGACAGACAGACATGGCTTAATCGAATCAGGAGGTGATCCTGATCATTCATATATATTACATTGCTATACCTCCGGAGCCTCCTTTAAGGTGTTACATATTTCCGTCGTGACAAAAACAATATACCCTATACTATAAGTCTAGGGTATAAAAATAGTCGATAAGGATGGAATGGTTGGCGGACGGATCAGACGCCTAAGGGATCGAAACTGGGTCCGGGTGTAATGGGACCCTCGACCTCTGGTTTCGTACTACCAACAGATCACTACTCATCATGTGCTGCTCCGATCTGCTGGTGATAGCAGCACTACCAGACCATAATATGGTTCGTTACAGGTGGTTCATTACACATCTCGAAGAGTAGGACAGTTTATTTCGTGTACATACATACATATCTCAGTACAGCTTCTCGTATTCAAACTATTACTTTCAGAGGTGACAGATGCAGTCTTTTTTTATGAATTGGCATGCAAGATACTATATCATGAGCAAGACATTTTAATTACGGTGTTTTCATGCATCTGAGTGGTACCAAGAAGAGTAAGGAGCCAATATTTAGATACCAAAATAAGCGCTTGCTACAAAACCCTCGGATTGCGGGCGTAGCCCTCTATATTCCAGTTTCATTTTCGGATTGTAGTGAATCGAATAAACTATACATTTCTCTTCTGTCATAATTGGCTAAAATGCACCGTGATCGACTTATTCGCGAAATACTGCTTCGAAAATCGTATTTTTCAACCTTGGCGCATTGTAACATGTTACGTATTGGTTTAAACTAAACAGTTAATACGCGAAAGTTAAAGATAATTTGATAGCAAATAATAAAATATTTTAGTTTTCATCATGATCAATTTGAGCGTTCCGACTTATACCTTAGACAGACGACGCACACGAATGATTATTCCCATTCGAATGATAATTCGATTTCATGTGTGTCTTGCGAATGATCATTCAAAAATCGTCCGAACGATAATTCGCGAATTACAATTGGCAGTGCAAACGTAATTCCTTCTTAGTGTGCACAGTGCTATCCGACATATTGACTCGTCGAATACAAAAAATCAAGGTAAATTATTTAATGCACATTAAAATAAATTTAATCTAATTTTATCCATCTATTAAGGTAAATGAAAATCTCTAAAACAATGGAGTTTTGGGGACATCAATAAACTATTCGACATTTGGAAGAGTTCGCTAAATGATTTAAGAATGGCCAAACGAAATGAAGCTAGAGTTAAATTAAATAATTTAACGCAAAAATATCGGTAAGTGTTTAATTACAACCACGGTTGCAAAAATAAAACAACAGAATTTGTATTTTTAAAGAATTTATTTTAATGTACTTATTCTAGGAACGAGAAAAAGCTTGTTGGGCCTTCAGGTGGCTCGCCATCGGATTGGAGTTTTTATGAAGCCGTCCATGGAATAATCGGCGGTTTCGTCTGTAACGATCCCGATACCATGCACGAAAGTGCGACTGATGAAAGTTCACAGGTAATACTATTTTACATACTTCTTGAATATGATTTCAACAAAGTTTTTGTTTTGTTTTTTTTTCCGAATTCGATGGTGACTCAACCGGACAGCGAAAGTGGGGAACCAGGTCCATCACAGGGAACATCTCCGGAATCGTCGTCCGAACCATTAGCAGTAGCACCTCCGCCTAAAAAAACAAGGAAATTAACATTTAGGCAGGGGATTTCGGAGGAGCTACGAAAAACACGAGAGGTTGTGGAGGAGGATATTTCCGAAACAAAGCGCTTATTAGAAGAAGCCAATAAACGGGATGAGATGTGGTTTGAAATGACCAAGACTTATTTAGAAAGAAGCCTGACTTTGCAACAACAAAAACAAATCAACCAGTGATACAAAAAAATGTTATTTTCTCGTGTTTATCTGTTTTGTTAGTAAATAAATTTTAGCGTTGACGAACTCTAAGGCCGGTTTCACAGGACGCGCACGATACACGTCATTTGACGTAAGCTTTTATCGAATCCCACAGTGGCAGTGTATATTGTATGAAGGTGTTCACACGGAGCAAATGCGAGAAAATCATGCAACCGGGAAACATTGTTTCTCGTGTACACACTACGCTTGCCACTACGATACGAGAAAGCTCCAATGCATTTCAGGCACAGTTGAAGTGCGCGAGTCTGTTGTGTGATAAAGCTTAAAATCATTTCAGGCACGCAACTCCAGGTGCGCAGTTTCATTCGATTTTGTATTTTTTTTTTTTTTTGTTATGATAAGTACTTAAACAAATGGCGAGTTTCAATTTAGTACTGATGCATAGCCTCATATTTGTGTTAATACAACGCAGAGACGAATCCTCTAGCCTTGCCAAAAGAATTTCAAAGCTTGTTATCGACATGCGGAAATAAATTAAAGAATTTGCTGAGAGCAAATTGTTTTTCAAACTTATGAAGAATTTTTCGAATCTTTTTTCGCTTTGGTGACCACTCATCAATAAAGGATAGACCCAATACCTCCTAAAACGCCGCTTATTATGTAGTCGCCTAAAATTTGCGAATTTATCGCTATCATTGTATTACAATATAATATGTACAATTACATTTTCGTTATACTATATAACTATGTATAGTCGCAAAACCGGTCAATTTCACTGATACAAATATGTATTTGCAAGTATGTAATTGTGAATCCAAATGTAACACTTTGCTGTAAATCAAAGTTATCGTCTCTCTAAATAAAGCCTTCCAAGTGTACGGACCTGTTTTCTTTATACTTCAATCTGTATTTTTAAATTTCGGCCTACAAAAATCAGAAGTGGGATTATGGCCCAGTAAAGGATTTTGCGACATTTTCGTGGATTATTCGACTTATTTGTGGATTATTCGAGAAAAAAAGGTAGTTGAATCGCGAAAAGAAATGGCAAAAGCACGTGCAGAGAAATTTCTGGAAAAGGCAACGGTGCCGTTATTGAAGGAAAAGTTGGAAGCGTTTCACCTGGATACTATCGGAATAAAGTCAATTTTAAAGCTACGGCTGCAAGAATATGTTAGTAACTTATCGGAAGCGCAGCTTGAAAATTTCTTTCCGATGGATGTCATGGAATCCATTAGTGACCCCGATGAAAGCAGCGTAGAGGAAGACAATGGAGCAGCTACGGAATGGCGGCAGCCGGAATCCAGTCATCTTCAACACGAAATTGAGGAATTACGCGAAATGGTCAAGAAGCAGGAAGAAATTCTGAGACTTAAGGAGCAGCTCGCTACATTGTGTAAAATATCCGGAAACGCCAGCACCTCATTTAGTTTCAAAGATTTTGAAGAATCTTTGCCAACATTTTCCGGAGACGACAATTATTCTGTGAAACAGTGGGTGAGAACTTTCGAGGAAGCAGTTCGACTCCACGGATGGGATGACCAACAAGCATTTGTATATTCATGGCGACTTCTGCAAGGAACTGCCAAATTATTCTTACGATCATCGCGATGTACAACCTGGTTAAGTCTAAAAGCATCTTTGTTGGAGGAGTTTCATCACGGCCGGCGTATCATCAGCTGATGTCCACAACACACTTCGAAATCGAAGAAAACGTAGAGAGGAAAACGTTCACCAGTACGTCCTAGCCATGCAAGAAATTGCAGCACTTGTGGATATCGATGAAGAAGATTTGATCCACTATATCATAAGGGGCATTCCCGATTCGTTGATGAATAAACAGCTTTTAATGAGTGCGTTCAGAAGGTGGCAAAAGAGCAGAAATCGCTCGCGAGCTGCTCCGCAACTGCTCGGTTTGGAGTCTGCACCTGCTGAACGCTACTTCACCAGCTGAAAAATCGACCAGCTGAAAGCTGACGATGACAATTTTAGACGTCAAGTGCCGAAAAGTGGAACATACATGAATCCCACGCTGTCCATTACAAAAATCACGAACAACGAGAAAACAAAATCAAAAGCATCCGAAAACCAAAGAACTAGAAGCCGAAAGCGGCGAAAACACAACAACCAACTTGATAACTGTCAAAATTCGAAAGTCGCAACTTGAGCGTGAGGTTGAAAAAGAAGAAGAAGAACCTGAGCACTGAGCACTGATCAGTGAGCAGAAATATTTCTTGCTCGGTGAAATTTGATCATGCTCACCCGAGCAGAAGTTGCTCGGTCACTTCTGAACCCGCTCGTTCTGAACATGTTCGCTGAGCGGAAGTTGCTCAGTTCCTTCTGAACGCACACAATGACGGCTAAGAATATTAGTGAATTGAAGCGAGTCCTAAAGAAATACGAGAAGCTGAAATCATATTCTGCCGACATCGCAACGAATGGACAAGCACAAATTTCAACTAAACCTGCCAAACAAGTTTCGAAAAGTGCAAAGTGCTACAATTGCAACGAAGTGGGTCACATGCACTCAAATTGTACGAGACCACGCAGAGAGAAGGGAACTTGTTTCAAATGTGGAAAACATGGACATTTTGCGGTGAATTGTCAACAAACTCGAACAACAACAGCAACATCATCTTCAACATCTGTTTTGGTTATGGACAAGGCATCAATTCACGATCGTCGAGGCTATCCCGAATCTTTAAGCGATAGTAATTATGTGCCAACGAATGTTTTTAATGATTTTTTCCATCATTTTAGTTACGAATTTGCTAGTGCATCTCCAGAAGTGTCAACTGAAATTCATGCGAATACCATGTTGGATAGTGGAAGCCCAATCAGCTTCATCAAGGAATGTTTTGTGCCTCCATATGTGACATCAACGAAGACTGACCATGTCGAATACACTGGAATCAACAATAGTAGGCTCAATATATTAGGCAAGGTACAATGTGTTGTTAATGCAAATAGCAATAGGATAGACTTAAGTTTGTATGTTGTTGAAAATGGTTCTATGACATGCCCCGTGGTGTTAGGTAGAGATTTCTTTCGAAAAGGTAACGCGAAACTCGTTTTTGCTGAGAGTCGTAAGAAAACCGTACCTACAAATTTCGATAATGCTTGTGATCATTTTCCAGATGACATTTTGAATATCGATATTGGTGATGGTGATAAACTTAAATTAAATATAAATGACAATTTAGCGTACAGTGATAAGGATCGTGTATACAAAATTATGGAAGAAACTGATACGGGTAATGATTATTTTAACGAAGACGATTCATACGAAATGAAGATTGCTTTATCGAATCCGAACAATATTTTCAATTGCACTCCTAGACGCTTACCATATGCTCATAAGCTGGAACTTCAGAAAATATTAGATGATTTGCTCGAACGTAAGATAATTCGCGAAAGCAATTCTCCTTACGCTTCCCCTATTGTGCTCACTAAGAAAAAAAGTGGAGAGTTAAGGTTATGTGTCGATTTTCGGGATTTGAATAGAATTACGCAAAAAGATAACTACCCATTGCCACTTATAGAAGACCATTTAGATCGGTTGCGAGGAAAACGATATTTTTCATTGTTAGATTTAAAAAATGGGTTTCACCATGTCCGAGTATCGGAAGATTCCATAAAATACACTTCTTTTGTAACTCCTTTAGGGCAATTTGAATACCTACGCATGCCTTTCGGCTTAAAAAATGCGCCGTCAGTATTCCAGCGATATATAAATCATATATTCCGAGAACTTATAAACGCCGGTAAACTTTTAGTCTATGTTGACGACCTTTTAATTGCTACCGAGACCAAAGAAGAACATTTCATATTATTAGAGGAAGTCGCACAAATTATTTGCAAATATCATCTGAAATTAAGGTTTGATAAATGTCTGTTTATGCAGGAAAAAATTACTTACTTAGGCTATCAAATCAGTGTAAATGGAATAGGGCCGAATTTAGATGGTTTACGTGCAGTTAAGGAATACCCAATTCCGAAAAACGCAAAAGAGCTACACTCATTTCTTGGTCTCTGCTCCTATTTTCGAAAATTTGTAAGGAACTTCTCTCTAATATCCAAACCGTTGTATGATTTGTTGAAACAAAATATAGTATTTAAATTTGAGGCAGACGAAATAAAAATTTTTGACATTTTAAAAGAAAAATTACTCGAATCTCCGGTATTAAGTATTTATTCTCCAACTGCAGAAACGGAGCTACACTGCGACGCGAGTAGCTTGGGATTTGGCGCAGTTTTACTACAACGACAAACTGATAATAAGCTTCACCCAGTATTCTTTTTCTCAAAAAGAGCTACTCCGGCAGAATCAAAGTACCACTCATATGAGCTAGAAACATTAGCCATCATATATGCGTTGAGACGATTCCGTATTTATTTGACAGGAATTAAATTCAAGATAGTTACTGATTGTAAGTCATTAACACTTACTTTGAACAAAAAACTTTTAAATCCTAGAATTTCGAGGTGGGCTTTAGAGCTTCAAGATTTTGATTATATTATTGAGCATAGGGACTCTAGCAGAATGCATCATGTAGATGCCCTCAGCAGGTGCCATAACATTATGTTCGTGGAACCTGAATCATTTGAACACGTATTAGCCGCTGCTCAACAAAAGGACAAGGAGATTCAAAAGGTTGCACTTATGCTAGAAAAACAACAACATCGTCTTTACGAATTGATTAATGGTCTCGTATATCGTAAAGCTGATAATACTGTTTTATTTTACGTACCAGCGCAAATGGAACGGAACGTCATTCAGACACATCATGAGGGATTGTGTCATGTTGGCGTTGATAAGCTATTTGATCATTTAAAGAAGACTTACTGGTTTCCATCGATGAAAGCTAAGATAAAGGATTATGTGAAGAATTGCCTGAAATGTATCTATTTTTCCGTACCTTCTGGTAAGAAGGAAGGCGTATTGCACAGCATACCGAAAGGTAACGTGCCCTTCGAAACAATACACGTAGACCACTATGGTCCTCTACCTTCGGGTGTTAGAAATTTGAAGAAACATATTTTCCTCATAGTCGACGGGTTTACAAAATTCACCAAACTTTACCCGGTTAAGACTACCAATACACTCGAAGTGATTCAATGTCTGAAATCATATTTTGTTAACTATAGTAAACCAAAAAGAATAGTTTCAGATAGAGGAAGTTGCTTCACTTCGGATGAATTTGCATCCTTCTGTCGTGAAAGTGATATAATACAGGTCAAAATAGCGACTCATTCTCCACAATCTAACGGTCAGGTTGAAAGGGTAAATAGGGTGCTTACCCCTATGTTATCAAAAGAAAGTGAAATGCTACCCGGGGACTGGACTAAATATTTAAATAAAGTAGAATTCGCAATGAACAATACAATTAACAAAAGTTCAGGAACCATCCCAAGCGTGTTACTATTCGGTGTTACACAAAAGGGAGACGTTAATGACAAAATTCGATTTTATTTGGAGGAAAATATAGTTAATGAGGAATCGAGGAATTTAAAACTGATTAGGGAGAAAGCAAGTGAAAATATTGTTCATAGTCAAAGCGTAAATAAAGCATACTTTGATGGGAGGCATAAAGTACCCCATAAATATAGTGTTGGAGATTACGTTATGGTAAAGAGTATTGTGACTACGACGGGAGTTAAAATAATAAAAAACTTTTACCGAAATATAAAGGCCCGTATGAAGTTATTAAAATCTTACCTAACGATCGGTATTTAATAAAAGATATTGAGAATTTGCAGATATCTAGAGTACCTTACCAAGGGGTGTCATGTCCAGAAAATATGAAACCATATATTCAGTTTGAATAACAATAGATATTTCCATTATTGTTAGTTATTTGGCATATATTATTTTATTATAAATTAATAATAATTAATGCTATCAACGTGATCAGATTATCGCAGTCTAGAATAGTTTAAGTGATAATATTATTAATGTTAATAGTCAATTGTTTATCAAATCGAGGACGATTTGTTTTAAAGAGCGGCCGAGTTGTAGTCGCCTAAAATTTGCGAATTTATCGCTATCATTGTATTACAATATAATATGTACAATTACATTTTCGTTATACTATACAACTATGTATAGTCGCAAAACCGGTCAATTTCACTGATACAAATATGTATTTGCAAGTATGTAATTGTGAATCCAAATGTAACACTTTGCTGTAAATCAAAGTTATCGTCTCTCTAAATAAAGCCTTCCAAGTGTACGGACCTGTTTTCTTTATACTTCAATCTGTATTTTTAAATTTCGGCCTACAATTAATTCTTTTGTACCAGTACAAAAGGAGCGGAATGCGTGGGTCCATCGTATAAATTGAACGTTGACGTCGTCAGTGCTACTAACTAATCGAATGAGCCTTCGTTTCACTACGGAAAACATTCGCCGGAGCTTTTCATGACGGCGACTGCTCGCCGTAGCTTTTTCACAACGAAAATTATTCGATCCGAGAAAATTGAATGGCGCCGTGTGAAATGCTGTTTCGATTTCGGGAAAAGCTTATACGAGTAAATATCGTATCGTATAGCGTCGTGTGAAAGCCGCCTAACAGTGTTAATTTCTTAATTGTTGTGCACCATACCAAATTCTTTTGCCAAAGTATTCCTAATCTGAATTCCTGATGTAGTGTTTTCATGGTTCATTAGATTAGCGCTATTCCATTTCATCTATTCAACTTGTTAAAACAGGATAGCGTTCTTCTATTAAAAAATTGTGTAAAACGCAACAGCCTTCGATAATACCGTGAGCATTTTCGACTTTGACCTCTAAGCCTCTTCCTACTTTCCTGAATCGAGCTTTTAACTAACCAAAGGCATCTTCTACAACTCTTCGGCACTTTGATAGTAAATAGTTGAACTTTTTTGGTATAGATTGCATTTTACATCAAATGAATGTGGTTTCATCACCAATGGAGATAGTTTAAATGCCGAATCACCTATTAACATCACAGGGATAGATACACCGTCAATCGAAATACTGTTTCGTCTAAAGATATTTTCGTTTTCATGAATTGGCTTCAAAGCTGAATTTTCGAATATAAATGAATCGTTGTTTCGACCCGTTGCACCGACATTTATGTAAGTAAACCGGTATCTACGAAGAGCATCTTTTTAAGTAAATATGTTGTGTTTCATGAATTCTACATACCACATACTTATAATCGACAGCTGCAAACAAGATAATCGAATACCAACTTTTGTAGTTATAGTAGACAATCGCCTGGTCTTTTGGGGGACATATTTCGATATGTGACCCATCTGCAATTTTTATAATAATTTTATATCAAACGCTAACGTATTTGGCTCTTACCTCTTGCACCATAACATTGAGGAAATCCCAGGTTTTCAAATCCTTTTACGATTTCTGCCACTTTCGCTTGGATTGGAGGATAAGCATTCACAAACTCATCTTTTAAATTCGAGTACCCCGTATCGCAAGACTCTATTACTATTTCTCCCACAGTCGTCCTTCCCACTCCAAACAGATTGGCAATATTAAATAAAACAATTTCCACTTTTCCAAGAGTTTTTTAAATTAATTGAATGATGATACATTAAAGATTTCGGCGACGTTTCGCTACTCTTGTAGCATTTTCAAGCCTACAAATTATAATATTACTTGATTATTATATAACTAATTAATTAATCTATAGGAGTAAGTCACCTTTTTTGTTTATTTTTAATAATTACATTTAAAATCAAAAAACGAAGACTCTACAAAGATGTTTTTTGTTATGGAGTGATGATTTGTGCTTTTTGGTTATGTCATTATTACTTCTAAATGTCAAGCATCAATTGTCAATTTAAACTGTTATAATGTTATAATAATATATGTTATACATTATTAAATAGCATATTTTATTTATTGATGATGTGATGTGATGTGATAATGATGTGTGTGATCTAACTCGGATTTTGAATTTAAAGAGTTGTTATAATTCTTATAAATGTGTAATGCTTCTTTAATTCTTATTTTCTTTGTATTATTATCTGTGTCAATTATTGCGGTATTATTAAAGTCCATAATATGCTTATCTATCATTTGATGTTTAACTAATAGGCTGTTCTGGTTAAGAATCATCCTATTTTTATAAAAAGAAAGTGGATAAGTGGAAATTGTTTTATTTAATAGACGCATAAACCAAGGATTTAAAAAAACAACACACAAGATTGGCAATAGTTCGATATTTAGACGATGACGCCAAGGAATAAACAGCGATAGCTATTCTTTTCTCCAAGGTTATAGCTAATCTCATTTAAGTGTCCTACCTCCGAAGACACTGCATTTTTTCAACAAGCTTATTGAATGATTGTCTGGACATTCTAAAGTGTTGTTTGAACAAACAGTCGTTGTACGTGGGAACTTCGTTTTCCCAAAACTTTGAATATCGGTTCTGGAATTACATAAAGGTTTAATGTTTCCTCCACAAATTAAAATCTGAGCTGTAAAATTTACCAACGTCCACAAATTTCCATTGATTTGATTTGCACTCAACATCACGGCCAAACGATTCACTTTCACAATGTTTTTATACCCTAGACTTTTAGTGTAGGGTATATTGTTTTTGTCGCGACGGAAATATGTAACACCTTAAAGGAGGCTCCGGAGGTATAGCAATGTATATATATAAATGATCAGGGTCTCCTCCTGATTCGATTTAGCCATGTCTGTCTGTCTGTCTGTCTGTCTGTCCGTCTGTCCGTCTGTCCGTCTGTCCGTCTGTCCGTCTGTCCGTCTGTCCGTCTGTCCGTCTGTCCGTCTGTCCGTCTGTCTGTCCGTTCCCACGATAACTTTCGATAAAATGAAGCTAGAGCCTTGAAATTTTGGTCAGATGCTGGAAGTATGATCTAGTTGGTTGGTATTGAAAATGGGCATGATTAGGCCAAGACAACGCCTACCTCCCCTACATATGTAAAATAATTCAATGTATTTATAACTCCCGATTAAATAAACATGAAAAGCTCTAGCTTTGGTAGATTGCTCGTGGGGGTAATCTTATACTACCCTGGAAAAATAAAATCGATCAGTTGAAAACTAACGGAAATTTTCTTACAAAGAGCCCCGTACTACCCTACTTTTCAGGTTTTTTGTCCATAACTCTTGAACAAATTGACGTAGACATCTGATTTTTGGTATGTAACCCTGAAGTAAGAAGCTGATTGGGTTTTAGTAAGTTGGACATAATCAGATCAAAGGAACGCCTACCTCCCCTACAAAATTTAAAAAATTAAATATTAATTTAATTACGATAACTTTCGATAGAATAGCACTAGCGAGTTGAAAATTTGGCAAAACGTTAGTAGTAACATCTTGTTAGTTGGCATTGAAAACGGGCCAGATCCGACCTAAGGAACTCCTACCTCCCCTACAAATGAAACTTCAAATAAGCGATAACTTTTGATAGAGAGAAGCCAGCGACTTGAAATTTTGGTCGAATGTTTGAAGTGAGATTGAGTTAATTGGCATTAAGGATGGGTTAGATCCGACCTAAGGAACCCATACCTCCCCTACAAATGAAACTTCAAATAAGCGATAACTTTTGATAGAGAGAAGCCAGCGACTTGAAATTTTGGTCGAATGTTTGAAGTGAGATTGAGTTAGTTAGCATTAAGGATGGTTTAGATAAGAACTAAGGAACCCTTACCTCCCCTACAAATGAAACTTCAAATAAGCGATAACTTTTGATATTGTAGAATGAAGCCAGCAACTTGAAATTTTGGTCGAATGATTGAAGTGAGATTTTGTTAGTTGGCATTAAGGATAGGTTAGATCAGACCTAAGGAACCCCTACCTCCCCTAGAAATGAAATTTTAAATAAGCGATAAAAATAAATCTAGCGACCTGAAATTTTGGTCAAATATTTGTAGTAGGATCCAGTTGGCTAATACTGAAAATACGTAAAATCCGACCAATGAAACCCCTGCTTCCCCTTCAAATGAAACTTCAAATAAGCGATAACTTTCGATAGAGTGAAGCTAGACAACTGACATCTTTTTTTTTAATGTTTGTATTGTGATCAAATTGGTTGGTGGCTATGATGGGCAAGATCCGATCCAAGGAACTTCTACCACCCCTACAAGTGAGACTTCAAATAAGCAATAACTTTCGATAGAATGAAGCTAGCAACTTGAAAAATTTGACAAATATTTGAAGAATTGGTTAGTTAATTGATTTTTAGAATGGCCAAGATCCCCATGAATGTGTGCCAACCTCCCCTATAAACTGGCCATATGGGAAACTCACTTTTAATGCATATGGTCGTTGCCAATTGGTACTTTTGGTATCACCACTAGGTCTGTACAAGTCTAGGGTATGTACGCTTCGGACTCCGGGCCGAAGCTTCGCTTCGGCCTGGTTTAAGATTCGTTCCTTTTTCGCGATCGCCATATACCTTATTTACTGCGTCCTTTTACGAAACCTCGTCATTTGGATAAGAAAATTAAAAGTTTCGGTTCGAGTCGACATTTTTATACCCTAGACTTTTAGTATAGGGTATATTGTTTTTGTCACGACGGAAATATGTAACACCTTAAAGGAGGCTCCGGAGGTATAGCAATGTATATATATATAAATGATCAGGGTCACCTTCTGATTCGATTAAGCCATGTCTGTCTGTCTGTCTGTCTGTCTGTCTGTCCGTCTGTCCGTCTGTCTGTCCGTTCGCACGATAACTTTCGATAGAATGAAGCTAGAGCCTTGAAATTTTGACTAGATGTTGGAAGTATGATCTAGTTGGTTGGTATTGAAAATGGGCATGATCAGGCTAAGAGAACGCCTACCTCCCCTACATATGTACAATAATTAAATGTATTTATAACTCCCGATTAAATAAACATGAAAACCTCTAGCTTTGGTAGATTGCTCGTGATGGTAATCTTATACTCCCCTGGAAAAATAAAATCGATCAGTTGAAAACTAACAGTAATTTTCTTACAAAGAGCCCCGTACTACCCTACTTTTCAGGTTTTTTGTCCATAACTCTTGAACCAATTGACGTAGGCATCTGATTTTTGGCATGTGACCCTGGGGTGAGAAGCTGCTTAGGTTTTAGGAAGTTGGGAATAATCAGATCAAAGGAACGCCTACCTCCCCTACAAAATTCAAAAAATTAAATATTATTTTAATTACGATAACTTTCGATAGAATGACACTAGCAAGTTAAAAATTTTGGTAGAATGTTGGTAGTAAGGTCATATTATTTAGCACTGAAAATGGGCAAGATCCGACACAAGGAACCCCTACCTCCCCTTCAAATGAAACTTCGAATAAGCGATTACTTGATAGAATGAAGCCAGTAGCTTGAAATTTATGTCAAATGTTTAAAGTGAGATTGAGTTAGTTGGCATTAAAGATGGGTAAGATCCGACCTAAGGAATCCCTACCTCCCCTAGAAATGAAACTTAAAATAAGCGACAACTTACGACAAAATAAAGCTAGTGACTTGAAATTTTGGTCAAATGTTTGTAGTATGATCCAGTCGACTAATATTGAAAAAACGTAAAATCCGACCATCGAAACCCTTACTTCCCCTTCAAAAGAAACTTTAAATAAGCGATAACTTTCGATAGAATGAAGCTAGAGACTTGAAATTTTGTTTAAATTTTTGTAGGGGGACCTAATTGGTTGATGGAAATGCTGGGCAAGATCCGACTCAAGGAACCCCTACCTCCCCTACAAGTGAAACTTCAAATAAGCGTTAATTTTCGATAGAATGAAGCTAGCGACTTGAAAATTGGATAAATATTTGTAGAATGGGTTAGTTAATTGATTTTGAGAATGGTCAAGATCCCACTGAATGAGTGCCAACCTCCCCTATGAACTGGCCATATAAGAGACCCACTTTTAATGCATATGGTCGTTGCCAATTGGGACTTTTGGTATCGCCACAAGGTCTGTACAAGTCTAGGGTATATACGCTTGCTTCGGCCTGGTTTACTTTAATTTTGTTTTCAAAGTGACAGTTGGAATTAGGTTCACATTGATGTGTGTATGTCACTAGCAAAATGAATTCGTCATTGGCTAAGTTCATATCACACAACAGTTGGCATTGCCAATTTGTTTTATGAACTCTCTCCACTGAGTTTTTGATGGACGCAACATGCTGTGAAAAATGTAATTTTCTCCATCACAAAAATTTCTCCGCTGGCTAAGACCAGCATATGATGACAATCCTAAAATGACACGCGCGCTGTCATATTCATACAATTTTTCGACAGTAGTCAGTTTTGAACTGGAAATTTGACAATTGATGGATGACTAGATGCGAGTGCAGTTCAGAACACAACAACGTGTTGCAATGCTGCATCGATACTGTTGCCACAGCACGTTGCGATTCCGCTGTGTATTATGAACTTAACCATTGTCAGCAATTAATCATTCGCCGAATGATCATTCGACTGCTACGTCTGTCTAAAGTATAAGCCTCTATCGATTTCTGGAATAATCTCCGAGAGTGCCTGGCATGCACTCTGAAGCGACGTACCGACTGGGGAGAGGGGAGAAGAAATTTTGGATGAAGGTTTGCCTTTTTTTAAGACTACGCTTAATGCATACATAAAACTTTAGATAATATATATTTTTGTTTTTTAATTGATAAGTATACATATACATATAATCTTTAAAATTTTTGTAATTTTATTGTCATTCTTTTTTTTTTATTATTTACTTTAGGAATTTTTATTGTCTCCAACTGAAAATTATTTCACATGTTTCCTGTTTTTTTTTTCTAATTGAATGCTTTTCGGAAAATTGACCCAAATTCTGACCCGGCCTGGAGGCCGGGGTTTCGATTGCTTTCATTCGTTCGTTTTAAGGGAGAAAGAAGAGTGAAGAGATTGCGCGCGGATGATGGCGAAGTTTTTTGTTCCTATACAGTGACGCCCAGTCTTACATTAACTGATCCAGATTGTTCATGAAGCGCTGAGGATGCTTTAGTAGAAAATTCAAGCGGGCGTTTGAATCGTATCCGTTGTTGTTATTGTTGCGCGAAAAGCGATCATTTCGTAACGGCGTGGATGCTACCAGCGATGAGCTGTCCAAACTGTCTGCGTACTTGGCCTTACTCCAAGGCAAGCCCCCGGAACGATCGGCTCGCTGCAAGGACGAAGTAGCTTGTTGCTGCAACGCGGAGGATGATGCGGGCGATTGGCTGTTCTCGTTGCTAGAATCCAGGATCTGTATGTATGCAATGACAAAAGATAGTCCGATATTAGTACGGTCTTCAAGATGGATGGGGGGACAGGAGGTGTCTGAGATTTCTTATGCAGGGCTTAGGGTCCACAAGGACGACAGACTGAAGATCGTCAGTCGAAATTCAATGGAACGATATCAGTGAAAGTGTACACCGTGACATTATCTCGCGCGCTTCGACTTTTTTTGTCGGACCAACACACCATGACCGCGAGTTACTTCTTCTTCTTCTCCGTATTACCTCGATGGCGTAATAAAAACAAAAGTAAGTACATACAGTCTCAAAAACATCGGAAAAGACACACACAGACACTCCGCATGGATGACTCGGTAACTTTTATTTTCATTTCCACTCGCTTAGTATTCTTGTCTTTTCCGCAGAATATGAGATCGCATGCGAACTGTGTTTTGTCTTATCTTTTTAGCGTACACAGGTACATATTGCGCCGTAGGGCGCGGATGGTGGCGTGAAATTGGTCATGCCGTTATGATCGTCATTGTCTTCGCGAATCGTAACGTAATATTTCTGGAAAAATGTCTTTGAATTGTCACCTTGCGGCCGGCCGGCGTGGAAATCTCAGTGCAGCAGCACCTCTACAACGGTCACGGCCAGTGAAGTGATTCTTCCGGAGAAGGTTACCTGAAGATCAGTTGCCTCATATGTCTTTTCCAGCCAGACCACTATCAGACACCCTCCGAAAAATAGGAAACAGCAAAAAAAAAAAAAGAGGACATCGAAACTAATGGGATACCTGAAACATTAGTTCGCGCAATTTCTCGATATTATCGCCATAGTTCCTAGTCGGCAAATAACGAGCCTGGCTACCGGTCAATTGTAAGGCAAGGATCAAAACCACGACAGACACTTTCACGGGTGACCATTGCAATTTTATCAAGGACTCAACAGCCATCGTCACGGTACAAACAACACACTTAGTTCGCTTTCCGATTGAATTTCGCGCACTAGGACCCCGCGTTATATTCGGATGTAACTTTAAGCACTTCTAACGAATTTGCGTGATATCCGCTGTTGCGTCCGTCTCTTTTTTCCTTTGTACTAGAAAGAACGAAATTAAAATTGACTCGAAAACTTGAAAGGCTCGAAAGTGACTGTTGAAATTTCCGTTTAGTCCTTAGCATATATATAAGCGGACATGGGAAAAAGAACAAGGAAGAAAAATTGAATTTGACTGAGTGTGTGTCCTGGAGAAAGACACGACTTGCGCATACAATAGTCCTACGCAGTGGATATGAAATACACAGTATGTTTACGAAAATCTATTCGCCGATTATCCATTTTTTTCGTTGGTGCCTTGTGGCCGCCCGGCGAACGCGTGACAAATATTCAACGTGAAGAAGTTATGTGGGCGGAAGGATGACGTCAAGAATTGTGGGTCATGTGGAAGGTCAGGATTTTTGGAAAAGCCGGGGGTTTGGATTTCTATTCATTATTACTATCGCTTTTTGCTTACACTTAATGATTTTAAGGACAATCTTTTTTTGCAATTCCATAACATAAATCAAGATGCGCAGTTTTGTATATTCTTGGTGGCAATACAATCCTTAGGAATTAGCCTTCGATCCTGGGTAGGAGCCCCACCTGTGGACTTCTGTAATACAGCGGTGACATCAGGAACAAAGCTTTATCTGGATCACAGAGGGAAGAAGAAGAAGAAGTATATTCTTGGGACTATGCCACTAAATTCCATTCTTGCGGCATTTGTATGAACAGCATCGGACCAAGACATGATTCCAGCGGAGCTCCATCGAACATTCGACTTCCGTCAACCCTTGCATAACGCGATAGATGAGTTCCTGGAAGATGTTGTGTTATGGAAATCGCATAATACAAGACTTTAGTTTTATATAAATGAAGGAAATATGTTCCTCAACTAAATGAGGTACATACATACTACTACTTTAACTCCGCTGAAGCCTGTTCCAAGCCTTGGTTAGCTAAGCCACACCTAAACGTGTCAGGTCCGTAGGGT
Source organism: Chloromyia formosa (assembly GCA_964017055.1). Taxonomy (NCBI): domain Eukaryota; kingdom Metazoa; phylum Arthropoda; class Insecta; order Diptera; family Stratiomyidae; genus Chloromyia; species Chloromyia formosa. The sequence continues at coordinate 10,689,722 of OZ024819.1, read as the reverse complement.
GTTATGAGTTGCGTTGTCAGACGTGTTGTGTGAGTTCTGTCACGTTATGAACTACCTGAAGCAGCTATCACGGAGGCCACCCCTGGATAGGGTTTAGAGATGCGATAACCCATCCTTGTTAAAACTACTCCATGTCAAGAAACCTGGAGAAAATGCCTCGGATGGATCAGCAACGACGAACACGTAAGAGTTTAAAGGATTATTCTTTCGGATCCTGGAAAGTACACTCCCTAAACAAAACGAGGGCCGTGAAGGCCCTCCTTCAACAGGTTGATAATAACAAACTGAGCATCACTGCAGCCCAGGAAACGAATTGTATTTGCAGTGAAACAAACCACAAGAATTCGCACACAATTTTCAAAAGCGGCAAACCATCGGGTCACAAGGAGTTTTGAGTTGCATTCATAGTTAGCAAGCAGCTCAAGCCGCTCGTTATTGACCTCAAACCTTTAAATGGAACGTTGAGTGCGATGCGCATTAAGGCTCGTTTTTTCAACCTATGGCTCATCAACGTGCACGCCCGACTGAAGTTAAGGAAAGACGAATTTTATGCCCGCCTGCAGACACTGTTCGACTCACTTCCAACTAACGAACCACTGGAGGATATAGCCTCCATGAGGAATGGAATGATAACGATCAACGATTATTCGACTTCGCCTGAAGTAGGAATCTTATCGTAAGCTCCACATGCTTTGCACATCGACGCATTCACAAGCAGACATGGAAATCTCCAGACGCACATACCGTCAACCAAACTGACCACGTCCTTATTTGCAAAAGTTAGGCGTCCAGTGTATTGGATGTCTCATCCTATCGAGGAGCAAACTCCGATTCAGACCATCACTTGGTGAAGACAACCTATCGGTGTGGAATTTCATCAGTGCACCAATCGAGATTCAGCCCTCCCAATATGTTCGCGGTTGATAAACTCTTGACCGATGCTACGGCGCCGGTATATACAGTCGCCCTTTAGGAAAAACTATCACCAATGCCACACGACATCAGCAACACAGGTGTACACGGGTTCTGGGAAGAACTTAAGCATACCATAATGGAAGTCGCAGAGAAGGCCGTGGAATAAAAAGCCCGACGAGCGCGAAACGGCTGGTTTGACTTGACGAAGAATGCAGAAAATTAGTCGACGCAAAGAACGAAGCTTACAGACAATGTGCAATGTGCGACTTGAGCCAAAAGAGAAAAATATCATAAGCTACGGCGAATATCGAATAGAATAATTAGACGTAAAAAATGGAAATACTTTGACGAGCAGTTGCTGAACATTAATGCAAAACTAGCTTATAGAAACACCAGACAAGCGTAGAGACTAGTGAATCGAATTAAGAACGGCTATCAACCCAGGACTAGCCTCTGTAAGGACAAGTATGGAAACATCATCAGCCATAAAGATAGCATCAATAAACGTGGGCGTCCTATTTTAAAGAGCTTCTGAAACCAGTATCTAAGCGTGACATTACACTTTGTGTTTTTCTGTAGGAAGAGCAATCCCGCAAAAAACCGCATTGTCGTCCAAGAAGACAACCCTATAATTACACATTGCGTCTTTCTGCGGGAAGAGCTTGTGAAAGAAATAAATATATCCCAGTGAGGATATTGATGGTTTTAAAGAAGTTGATGTTCAGCCAATTTGCTTTCAACTTTGCTCCGATGAAATCCCATATGAGACCAGGATTAAAACCGGTCGGTCGTTTTGTATGAAAACGGTCAGAGATTCGGTTGGATCGAAAGCGGCTAATGTTGATCATGGCTCCACTACAAAACCTCCGACGGTAGACGAAGTTGATCTCGCCTTGCAGTCACTCAAACCAAAATAAAGCGCCGAGCGCTGTCGAGATTCCAGCTACGAATCTGGGAGGACGAGGTAATCCCAGCCGATTGGACCAGGAGCATCATCTGTCCCATCCACACAAAGGAGATAACTTGCGGTGTGAGGATTACAGAGGCATATCACTAGTCTGTACGTCCTGCAAAATATTGATGAAAATGCTGGAGAATAGAATAAAACTGTACGCAGAACGAATCATTGTCTGCTTTCAATTTTTGGATCTGCGAAATATTCCCCTTTGGATCAGAAAAGTATTCAAATCCAAAAATTAACAGTAGACGGCACATGCTTTAACGGAGGGGTGAGCATATGGAGGAGAAATCGAAAAATTCGGATCCATTTGACCCAGATCAGACGCTTTCGTGACGACGACCAATGATATTAGTGACGAATTCCTGGTTTTCTGAGAGCGCTGGTTCCCTGCCGTTTCTAAATCGCGAATTTAGTCATTTCGGCAAGAAGTGAGAAGGGATGCAAATGCTATACAAATTATACTATTATTAGACTATTATTAATATGTAATATTGAGTAACGTGGACCCCTATCAAGGCCGATGATTTTTGTACAGTATTTTACTCTCTGCATTGCCCACTTGATTGTCTTCTCTCCGCTTTTCCTCCAAAGCGTAAAAAAATATCTGAGGTTGGTACCAACATTTTTTGGAGAATTTGAGTTATAGTCAAAAAGAAGAAGAAAACAACAACAACACTCAAGCATCCACCCCAATACTTTGAAAACGGTTAACCCCAACAAGAAACTAAATTTCTCAGACGAAATGTTCGAGGCACTTTTTCTATATCTACAAGTGTTTTCGAAATAAAACTATTGAATATACGGAGACAGCCGCCAACCGCTTTTATTGCAGTGTTCATTATCTCATAAAGTTTTTCGATAGGGTTGACGGTTTTCAAATGAAAAAAAAAATGTTTTTGGACGTCCTGATCCATTGTCTTGGAGAATACGCGCAGTCCAGAAACCAATCTTTGCAATAAAACGATATCCAAAAGTCCTAACAGAGTATAAATTAAAATAGTAGTTGATAAATATGTATTTTGAAAAAATGAGCACGTTGAGAAAAGTCGCTCGAGGCAGAATTCGAGCCAAAGATGATTTGTGGACCTGCTCTCGACCCAATGATCTACACCGCCGCCCGTTCTGTTTTGGAGAGAAATGGCAAGAAACTGACCAAATTCATCAAGATGAAAACAAAAACAAGCATTCGCCTCACCACTGCCAGTCATATGGTACCCATATTGGTTAAATATCACTTCATTGCGGTAAATGCCCTTTCGTCCTAACCAAACACTTAAAATACCATCGACAGTAGTCTAGTGCATTCGCCTCAAGATAGTAAGCCATCAGCATCCAGCCAACATCACGTAGCCATTATTATAGCAACGATCATACACAGAATGCATATCACACATTTGACTCTATATAGATTTTCATCACCCTTCCCTCCACAATACCCCTCAAACACAGTATACCACATCAATTGCATACCCCACTAATCTACCCTACAGATAAATCGAATGTCTGTCTTGTACATGCTAGCGAATCTCCTTTAGAACCACGTCGTTTTAGGGGTCGCTTTCTATATTAATCGCCCCCCCCCCCCCCAATATACATTTTCACGTTAAAAAGAAAAAGAAACGTACGATACGACGAGAATTAGACCCCGGGACCGCATCGGCATTTTCTATAGTCCACCACGATACCGATGCAGCTACGCAGCTCATAGTCATAACGAAGAATATTATTTGTGCACACTAAATTTAAGCACGTAATATGTACAATAAGTTAAGAATTTAAACAATGTTTACGCATTCCGCAGCTTCTATGGTTTTACTCCCAACCGAGCGATAAGATGTTTACACATCAAAAACAAGTAGAACTTCATCACAATTTGCTTTAGACCAGTTTCTATAAGCACGTAATGATTAGTCTTATAAGTGCAAAGATGAATGCTCGTACGTGGTACTCAGTGGCGGCTGCTCCATAGGAGCACATGAGCACGTGAACCCCCATGTGTATTTATTACATCAATCATCGGCATTATACAGTTCTAACTAACCTAACTACTAATTTACAGTATTATAAACTTGCATACACGACGAAGAAATCAAACATCGTATCAACTCCCAATAACATCACCTACCAAAATCGATCATCACGCTATACTAGAAAATACTTCGCTCGGGTTTATTTTATTGTACATTGTGAAAGATAAATTCGCCATACAAGCGAATTAGCTTTCATAGGAGCACAAGAAATGTGTGCTCCTATGAAAGCTAATTCAAAAGGGAATTTGAAAAAGAAATTTACGAAAAAAATGGTTGGATTCGCGGGTGTGAAGTTACAAATCGTTTCTTTTGTTTCCCCTGCCTCCTGTTTTCTGGGAAAAATGGCGATTCGAGCTGGATTAATTCAGGGGTTGCTGACCTTGCGCACTTGTCGCAAAAAATTAAAAAACATGTGGTTTCTCAATCTCATTTGAACTCGGCGCTAGAGCTAAGCCTCTTGGGGAAAGTGGACATTCGCCAGCAACTGGATACCGCATATCGTTTGAATATAAAAAAAAAAAACAAAACGAGCAAATCACGAAGAACCGTTACATTTTATCCAGAATCATCGATTGCGTTATTTTCTGCGGCGCTTTTGAGTTGGCGCTCCGAGGACACGATGAGACTTCTGAATCATCAAATCCTGGAATATTCAAAGGACTGATCAATTTTTCCATGGAACTCGATGCCGCATTGAAAACCCATCTATCGCAATCAACAAAGGAACGTCAAAAGAAATCCAAAATGGTTTGCTAGATTGCATGAATGCCGTGTGTCAAGAGCATATCAAAAAAGAAATTGCCGAAGCTAGTTTTGTTTCCGTAATTGCTGATGAAACCACCGATGTTGCATCCACATATCAACTAGTGGTTGTATTTCGATATTTGTTAGCGATTTGTTAGTTTATGGAGCCACTCGGTCACGATGCGATAGCCATCTCGGAATGTATCCGGGACGTTCTAAAGAATGTTATCGACGATCCGGAAAAGTTAATTTCTCAGAGTTACGATGGCGCCAGTGTCATGAGCGGGCAACAGAGAGGTGTCCAAAAAATTATACAGGAAGAGTATAAAATAAATTCGCGCATTATATCCATTGCTATGCGCATCAACTTAATGTGATTGTTGCGCAATGCTCTTCTATAAATCAGCAGGTCCGAATATTTTTTGCTAATGTTACGGACATTTAGAATTTCTTCAGCAACTCCCCGCAGAGGATAACAATTTTAGATGATGTTGTTGGAAAAAGAATACCTCATTCTTCAGCCACACGATGGAATTCCAAGAGCCGTGCGATTAACACTATTTTCGAGCATCGGGAAAAGTCAGTGGAATGTATGGAAAAAATTGAGTCATCATCGAAGCAGTCGACAACTATAAATCAAGCAGGAGCTATACGAAGGATGCTCAATGACCCAGTTTTCATATTTTGGCTTTTTGTATTTCATAAAATTTTGCCGCATGTCGACATATTATACAACCAATTGCAGCAACATAGCACGGACGCAACAAAAGTGAAAACCAACGTTGGTACATTTTTGAAGTCTATCCAAAAAGAAAGAGACAATATGGAAAAAAACACGACTGGAGGCTGAAAGTGGAACGCAGGCATATACATCAAAAAGGAAGACGGAGAATGCCCATTTGACTAGAACAGTTGCTGCGAAGGAAGTCTGTGACACTATAATGAACCAAATTAAGACTAGATTCTCATTTACCTCGCATTATGCATTTGTTTCACTTTTTGAAGCCGAAAGATTTGAAGAATTTGAAGCAAAATTTCCTACTCACCTCTTTGAGCGAGCAATCGATGCCTATCCATTTTTTGAGACGAGCCGTTTAAAAACAGAATTAGAGATATTATATAAGCGGCAAGATTTCCGAAACCTAAGTGAAGCAGCTAGTCTCCTACAATGTAAGTTACGGCAACACTGACTCCAACGTTTACGTTAAGTTACGGCAACACTGACTCCAACAACGTTTACGTTAGCTTATTTTTCTAAATTTCATATTTTATATTTTTCAAATTCACACTACAAAATTGTAATTGTATTCCATGAATCAAATTTATTTACGTCAGCTCATTTGTCTAAATTTCATACTTTATATTTTTCGAATTCGTATAACGAGCTGTAATTGTACCTAATGTTATCGTATTTCAATTTCAAACTTTGTCTGCATTTGCAAATGTCGTAATGTAAATCTAAGATCTTGCGATCAATCTAGTTCGGACCGTCTAACATAGCGCATAGCGCTTAGAGCCGAAAGAAAATAGCACATAGTGCTAAAAATAAAGATTCATTTTTATAACGTAAAGTACGTGTTTTAACTGGCGCCCAACGTGGGGCCGCGTCGAGTAAAATCGTATAGTATCGCGGTCCGTTTAAATTACATAGTAGCCGTACCCACGGCAGAGGAATCCCCGCCGGAGCTACAAATTGGAGAACAACCCCTTCTGAAAACACACCTTTTTAAAAAACACAACAACATTTAGATAGTTAAGGATGAAATTGGAAAATTTTGTAATTGCGTAAGTAGAGTGTTCGGAAAAGTGATTTTTTTTTAACTGTGTGTGCTAACCCCGTGCGTGATTTTAAATTAAAACATTTATTGGTGAATTCCCCGGGAGTTTCGTGCCGGTTTTAAAATTTTTGTCAATTCTTTCAATCAGAGTAATATTCCTGAGAATACTTGCTTCTACGCTAAATCCGTTTTTTAACTCAGAATGGACGAAAGTACTCTTCGAGCCATAGTTGCAACTGCGGTCAAGCTTGCAACGGATCAAACTAAATCGGCCTTTGAGGCTACAATTCCCGACCTTTCCAACCGGTTACAAATTTTAGAGGCTCCAACTGTTATTGAAAAATACGAGCCCGTATCTTTCGATCCCGCAATTAAATGCGAGGAATCATTGGATTTAGTAAAATCCTTGCCAGAATTTAATGGCGAACAAGCACGCTACGTTTCATGGCGGCAAGCGGCTCATGCTGCCTATAAGCTGTTTGAAGCGCATAGTGGTAGTTCAAAGCATTACCAGGCGGTCGCTATAATCCGAAATAAGATTGTCGGCTCCGCAGATCTTGTTTTGTCGTCCTTAAATACAGTCTTAAATTTCAAAGCTATCATGGCACGTCTTGACTTCACGTATGCAGACAAGAGACCGGTTTACACACTTGAACAAGAGATGTCAACCTTGAGGCAAGGAAAATTTACAATATCTCAGTTCTACGACACGGTAGAACAAAAGTTGACGTTAATCATTAATAAAGTGATAATGCTACACGAAGATAACAACGCGCTTATCGAATCCCTTTGTCGCAAATATCGAGAAGACGGTCTGAGAGTGTTCATTTCGGGATTGAACAAGCCCATGAGCGACATACTATTCTCGTCACGTCCAAGCAATATGCCGACGGCACTAGCGCTGGCCCAGGAACTGGAGTCAAACCAAGCACGGTATGCTCACGCGAACTCATTTTACAGTCGTTTTGAAAGACTTAACCAGTTCCCAACCAAACAAAATGTTGAACGTCCAAACCAGAATAACCTTCCAAATTCTCCACACTACAAAAGAGTGGTAGCTTATCCGAACCAACCGAATACCATTTCGATGGATGTAGACCCAACAGTGTCCCATTTCAACCAATCTATTAGGGCTCCCAATCCAAATGCCATACAAAATGGACAAAACCAAACCAGATTTGCTTCAAATCAAAAAACTGCCGAGCCCTTTCGGCCTAATCCCGCTAACTCCCACCCCTTAAATGTACCACTTAAAAGGCAGATCGATTCTGACCGCAGTACCCTCCCCAAAATTCAACGTATCAATAATTTAAACGAACAGTTGGCTATACAATATCCAACATTGAGCACTGAGGAAATAACCCATGAATCGCCTTACTTGTATGGCAATTATTACGAGAAGAATGTGACGCTCCTTCGGACGATTGTCCAGAATTTCCTGAGTTGGTAGCCGACGAGATTAATTTTTTAGGGATAAATGCCTCCTGCCTTACGTTTCCAGAACCTTAGCTGGAGAACAACTTAGGTTCCTCATCGACACCGGCGCGACAAAAAACTATGTTAAAAATTTTCCTGCTTTAAAAGGCCTGAAACCGATAGAAATTCCATTTCTAACTAAATCGATACATGGTACAACACGTGTGGTAACCAAATGTATCATTAATATTTTCGGAAAAAATGCTGAATTTTTTATCCTTCCTGAGTTAGAAGCCTTTGACGGAATTGTCGGATTTAACTTTCTTCAAGAAATCAACGCAAAGCTTAATTTAGAGTCCGGTATTCTTTCTTATGACGGGGGACAAGAAAACTTGGCCTATTTCGATTGCAGAAACAGCAATAAAACGTCTACACTAACTATATCCCAAAGCAACTTCGGGGATTGTTTCCAATCAATGATTGAACGCAATAAGAGCGTGTTTGCAGACCCCAATGAATCCTTACCATTTATTTTACAACTAAAATTGTCGCAACCATCAGAACCACCGACGACGCTCCAGTCTACTCTAAGGCATATCCATACCCGGTTTCGGCCAATGAATTTGTTAATTCGGAAATCACAAACTTGCTCTCCAATGGGATTATTAGACCCTCCAGGTCTCCCTTCAACAACCCCATATTAGTCGTCGATAAAAAAGGATTAGACGACAGGGGAAATAGAAAAATGCGTTTGGTAGTAGACTTTAGGAAATTAAACGAAAAAACAGTAAGCGATAAATATCCCACCCCGGACCCTTCTGTTATGCTGGCCAATCTGGGCGAGGCTTCATATTTCTCGACTATCGACTTAAAGTCTGGGTTCCACCAGATAGAACTAGCGGAGCAAGACAGGGAAAAAACGGCCTTTTCGGTCAATAATGGGAAGTATGAGTTTTGCAGACTCCCATTCGGATTGAAAAATGCTCCGAGTATTTTCCAACGGGCCATAGACGATGTTCTTAGGGAAGAAATTGGCAAAACATGCCATGTTTATATCGACGATATTATCGTCTTTTCCAAAAGCAAAGAACAGCATATGGAGGATGTCGAGCGCATTCTGAGAAAGTTCTATAGGGCCAACATGCGGGTCGAACCAGTAAAATCGCAATTCTTTAAAACAGAAGTCGAGTTTTTAGGCTTCACAGTTTCCGCTTTGGGCATAAAAACCTGCCCCGACAAGGTGAAAGACATCGTCAACTACGCAATTCCTAAAACACTCCGCAGCTTGCGTTCCTTTTTGGAGCTCTCTGGTTATTACCGGCGTTTCATAAAGGACTACGCGCAAATCGCAAAACCTCTCACCAGGTATTTGCGAGGCGAGAACGGTAATGTAGGTACGTCACGATCTAAAAATTTACACATAGAGTTAGACGAGGAAGCATTATTGGCTTTCGCCAAAATAAAGAAAATCTTGTCGTCTGAGGACGTATTGCTTTTGTACCCCAACTTTGAAAAGCCATTTGACCTGACAACGGATGCATCTTCGCATGCCATTGGCGCGGTTCTATCACAAGGTGACCGTCCATGTTTAGAGTTGGCGACTATGAATCGTCCAGCTGTCGCAACTCGTCATCGATGTAACAATCTAAAAATAGAAGACAACACAAAGCATCACAAAGTACAATATTAAAGGACTACTTATCTGATTTGGCGCTTTAATAGGCGCAATTACGACGGTGCAGCTGCGACCACGTCACTTCACACACGACGATAACACAACATTGAGACTAGTCAACAATTCGTACTTAACCTCACTTTCATTGTTTATATTTACATAGTTACCAAATGTAGGTCAAAGACAAGTGTCAAATAGAATTGACCTACATTTAAAATTGTAATAGCTGAATTGATTCGTAATAGATAAACAGCTGATTGTTATTGTACCGATCGGTTTTGATCTAGACTTAAATTGTTATACTACAATACATATATTCTGTAGTATTTGTAAGGCGCGAATAATTCACTGGGAAGAATACCGGAATTTTCAATATTGGAAAATTCCTGTATTTTCTCCCGGGGGGTTATTCGCGATCCTTTGTTCTTGGTTCATTCTTAGTCGAACCTTCTAGCGCATAGTATTATTTTATTCGTATTCGAACTTTGTTAGATCGCGTTACATTTTTTTGAATTTTTGAATGTTGTTGAAGTTGTTTAGTGTCTTAGAATAATAACTATTATAAAGTTTAGCATAGTGTTGTTATTTGAATTCTCTTGAACTTTTGCTTTGAACATTTTTGGTCCGTCGAGCCGGATATTGTTCCGAATTTCGTTTTGAACTTAGTATCTTGGTGATCAATTAACTCGATAATTTCGTTTCGCGATGCGTAAAAATTAGTGATTAGTGGTTGCAGTATAAATTCGTAAGTCCTAATTTCCTTTTATTTTCCCGTAACCTTATTTCCTTTGTGGTGGTATTAATTTATTGCGTCAATGAGCCAAATGGAAAAAATTGTTAATCTTCAGACAATTAATATGGCAAAATTAACTCGTCTGATTAGCAATTATAAGAAGGTTGCAAAGGCGAAGAAAACTCTCGAATATCTGAGGAAAACCAAAGAACGTCTTGAAGCTTTGCTTAGCGAAGCAAGTGAGGTTAATGAAAGCGCACTATCGCTTTTATGTGGTAAATCGGGGGAATTGGATCATCCTTACTTCAAGGACGATTTATTCGGCAATTTGGAGGATGAGTGTGTTAGTTGTATCGTCGAAATAACGGAATTGATTTCGGAATCCAAAGCGGTTCCAAGTACTGTTAGTGGCGATGATTCCGAAAGGGTCAATACACTTGATAATTGTTCTAAGCTGAAATTACCCAGCATAGAATTGCCGAAATTTAGCGGAAATTACGAGTCGTGGATATCGTTTAAAAATCTATTCACCTCATTAATTTGCAATCGGGAGAATCTATCGGCAGTGGAAAAACTGCAATATTTGAAAAGCAGTCTCAGTGGGGAGGCCGCAAAACTACTTAGCCATTTCGCTATTACCGAAGCCAATTTCGAGGCAGCATGGCAAGTATTGAATGAACGATACGATAACAAAAACGTTTTGTTAAAAACACAACTTCGAAGGTTATTTAATCTAAAAACTGCTTCGGAGTCAGCACTTTCATTAAAAATCTTACTTGATAGCACAGTCGAGTGTATTCAAGCTATCGAAGATTTGAACATTGAAAATGTATGGGACGCAATCCTCATTCATCTAACTGCTGATAGGTTGCCCAAAAATTCTAGAGAATTATGGGAGCAACAGCAAGCATCGAAATCAAATTTATCGTCGTTTCACGAGTTAAAAGACTTCATAGTCAATAGATTTCGAGCTTTGGAGGCCTCGTTTTCTCGTCCTTATCCCATACAAGCACCAGCCGTTAAGAAGGGTGTGAATAATCTTAGATCAACTTCCGAATCTAGTCAATCATGTCCCATATGTAAAGCAAACCACTCAATTATGAAATGCAAGCAGTTTATTGAATCCGATCATATGACACGATTTAATTTAACCAAGAAAAATGGTCTCTGCTTGAATTGTCTTCGTAAAGGACATATCCTCGCAGGCTGTACTAGTACTTCGCGCTGCTCGAAATGTGGGAAAGCTCATCATTCACTATTGCATCGTCAACAATCGAACGTAGATCCCGTTGCATCTACTAGTTTTGTGCAAGAACAACATGAAACTAATGATGTTAATTCACTTCACATAAGCAATAAGTGTGAAGTACTATTGGCCACTGCACTCGTCACTTTGGAGTCTTCCAATGGTCGTCTTATCGTAAGAGCTCTGTTGGATCAAGGTTCTCAAGTTTCCTTGATTACGGAATCAGTCGTACAGCAACTGGGCCTAAAAAGAAATAAAATTAATGCCGAAATTTATGGAATCGGACAAACGAATGTGAATTCATCAAAATCCTCCATTAAAGCAAATTTGATTTTGATGGGTGAGGAAAGGATTAAATTTGAAGCTATTGTTATGAAAAGTTTAAGTAGTCTGTTGCCGTCTCGCTATTTAGCATGTTCAACTTGCGATCAATTAAAGGATATTCGATTGGCAGATCCTCATTTTGACCAGCCAGGTAAAATCGATTTGCTGCTTGGCGCGGATGTATACGCAAATATCATTATTGGAAACATTCGTCAACTCGATATTGGACCCGTAGCACAGGAGACAAAATTAGGCTGGATTATTTCTGGAGAAGTGAAGAAGACCAAATACCAAAGTTTGAATGTCCAAATCGATAATTCAGACATCTCTTTAGGCGAACAACTACAAATGTTTTGGAAATTGGAGGAGGTACAAACTGGATCTTATTTATCGAAGGAGGATCAACTATGTGAAGAACATTTCGTGACAAATGTAAGCAGAAATGAGAGAGGACGATATATGGTACGACTACCCTTTGTATCACCCGATAGCAAGGAAACTCTTGGAAATTCAAAACGATCAGCGGTTGCCAGTTTCGCACACTCAGAAAGACGATTTGCGTCGGATCCACAATTGATGGCTGATTATTCCAAATGCTTGCAAGAGTATTTGGATTCTGGATACATGGAGGAAAGCAGAGGAGATTTGCCCCAACCGAATTATTTTTTGCCGCATCATGGAGTTCGTAAAGAAAGTTCTACGAGTAAATTGAGAGTCGTTTTTGACGCATCAAGAAAGTCATCTTCGGGAGTTTCTCTGAACGACATATTGCTGACTGGTCCGTCATTGAGCTCAAACATGAATTCAGTGATGTTGCGTTGGAGGTTAAATTTATTTGCTTTTGTAGCTGATGCCGCTAGGATGTTTTTACAAATAGAAATGCATCCAGATGATAGGCAATACCAAATGATATCATGGAGAAATGATCCGAAGGAGGCAGTCAAGGATTATTTTTTGAAAACTGTTACGTTTGGAACTACGTGTGCTCCTTTTCTCGCAATTAGAACTCTTCAACAGTTGGCGGAAGACGAGAAAGACAAATTCCCAAATGCGCATCGTATAATTTTCGAGAATTTTTATGTGGATGACGTTTTGACTGGCGGAAATTCTCTAGTTGAAGCGATTGACCTACGAAAGGAGATCGACATGGCTTTGGCCTCTGGTGGTTTCAAGCTACGAAAGTGGGTGGCAAACGATGCACGGATTTTGGATGGTGTTCCGGACGAAGACGTAGAACATATTAACGCATTGAACTTGGACTTTGAAGGGGTAAAATCGCTTGGCATCGTATGGTTACCGGCATCTGACAGTTTCACCTATCGAATTCGACTTCAGGAAACAACATTTCACACGAAACGATCCATGCTTTCGGATATTGCTCGTCTTTACGATCCAATGGGCTGGCTATCACCCGTAGTCATAACCGGTAAGATTTTCTTAAAATCGTTATGGTTACGTGGCATCGATTGGGATGAGCCAATACCAACTGAAATCGAATCACAGTGGATTACTTATCGACAAGACTTATTGAAATTGGAACAAATTCGAATACCTAGATATGTCGACTATGAAAAAAATGCAATCATAGAATTGCATGGATTTTGCGACGCATCGAAATCCGCTTACGCTGGGGTTGTGTATATGGTTACACGTAAGAATGAAGAAACATCTGTACATCTTCTAACTTCGAAAACAAAAGTTTCTCCGGTCAAGGAACTGACCACTCCGCGTCTTGAACTTTGTGGCGCTCTTTTATTATCGAAATTGATGAAATTCGTTATCGATACATTGAAGTTTGAAGGTAACATATATTTGTGGACGGACTCATCGATTGTTATAGCATATCTAACGAAACCACCGCATAAATTGCCAATATTCGAAGCCAATCGGACATCACAAATACTTGAAAATCTTGGGAACAGACCGTGGAAGCATGTCCGTTCGTGGGATAATCCAGCGGATATCGCATCAAGGGGATCACACGCAAAGGAATTGCCAAATACGAAATTATGGTGGTATGGTCCACCGTGGTTGAAAGAACCTCTGTGTAAATGGCCCATTTCGATACCAGAGGACATAGTTTTCGACAAACCACAAATAGTAAATCACCACTTGAAAGCTGTCGATCCTCTTGCACAACTTCTGGAAAAATTTTCGAACTTGACAACGTTATTACGTGTCACTGCGTATTGTTTACGATTCATTGACATACTTACAAAACGTAGCCACAGAAAAGGAATATTAAATACGAAGGAGCTCAACGACGCAAGGCTATTCTGGATTAAATATGTGCAACGATTCGAGTATGCTGATGAAATCCGAAGATTAACAAAGCGCGAGAAAATAGACGCAAAGAGCAAGTTACGCAGACTCTTCCCTTTCATTGATGGAGACGGAGTTCTTCGAGTAAATGGACGTCTAAATAATTCCGATCTATCTAACGATGAAAAAAACCCGATCATTATTCCTAAAATTGGCAAATTTACGGATTTGTTGGTGAGTCATACTCATGAAAGCACGCTACATGGAAACGTACAACTTATGTTAACAACACTTCGACGACGATATTGGGTGATTGATGCACGAAACGTAATCAAGCATTATATTCATAAGTGTATTAAGTGCTTTCGCGTGAAAACACACAATTCGTCGCAGTTAATGGGAAGTCTACCAAAACCTCGAGTCACGGTAACTCGACCGTTCACTCACACGGGAGTAGATTATTGTGGTCCTGTTCTAATCAAGGATCGGAATGGACGCGGAAGCCGAACTCACAAAGGATACATCGTGATCTTCGTTTGTTTCGTCGTAAAGGCTATCCACATTGAACTTGTGAATGACTTAACATCGCAGACGTTTTTAGCAGCCTTGACTAGATTTGTTGGCAGAAGAGGTCTGTGTCAATATTTGTACAGTGACTGCGGCACAAACTTCATTGGTGCAAATGTCGAACTTCGAAAAATCGTGGAAAATAACAATGTCCAAAACAAGTTAGTCGATATGGGCATCACATGGAAATTTAATCCTCCGGCCTCCCCACACTTCGGCGGCTTATGGGAAGCTGGTGTACGATCAATAAAATATCATCTACGACGAATAGTTGGAAGTACAACGTTGACTTACGAAGAAATGCTAACAACACTAGTTCAAATCGAACGTTGTCTTAATTCTAGACCGCTATGCCCACTTAGCGATGATCCCTCCGACACAACGGCGCTAACGCCAGGACATTTCTTGGTCGGAGACAACTTGATGGCATTACCCGAAATGGATATTACCGAGGAAAACATTAACCGACTAACCCGATGGCAACTAACGCAGAGACTATCACAAAATTTTTGGAGAAAATGGAAAATAGAATACCTCAATATACTGCAGCAACGACCCAAATGGTTAACTCCAACAGAACCTCTCAAGATCGGCGATTTGTGTTTGCTTAAGGACGATCGCAACCCTCCTTATCGATGGCCTCTCGCAAGAATAATAGATGTCCATCCTGGAACTGATTCCATTGTCAGAGTAGTTACCATCAAATGTAACGGATCCATCTACAAAAGATCAATAACGAAAATTATCGCATTGCCAATAAATTGAATTTCACATACCACCATTCCCAATACTCATCCCTTTATCCTTGAATTAGCGAGCGAGACGCGCTATAACGTCTCACGTTCCTGCATCCTGTGTAGTGTCGACATGGTAGAAATACCGTCGACGCAATACTTGATGAACTTTCGTTTCGATTTGATGGGCTAACTATTTACCTGGATTACCACTCGTCGTCGCCTATTTCAACATGATGTTCTCCACATTTGATCGAGCTCGTAGCACACTGATGATTACTGGATAACGACATATTATTACATACATTATCGACTCATTTGGATAATCACAATCAAATTCAATATTCTCAAAATCTTGTACATACTAATGATTATATTTACAGATTAAATTGCATTTACGTACTTGTTTGAAGGTGATAAATCATCCATCGAGCCTTAACCACTGTCAACTTGACTATCGAAATAATTATTGAGGATTACAATACGCAATAGGACACAACCAGATCATCAAACATCAAAGTCTATTAGCATCTGCATCTGCATACGCATCCATCAACCACCCATCACGAAATCCTGGACTCGTCTCCATCGTCCAGCGGGGGGAGAATGTTTAGAGTTGGCGACTATGAATCGTCCAGCTGTCGCAACTCGTCATCGATGTAACAATCTGAAAATAGAAGACAACACAAAGCATCACAAAGTACAATATTAAAGGACTACTTATCTGATTTGGCGCTTTAATAGGCGCAATTACGACGGTGCAGCTGCGACCACGTCACTTCACACACGACGATAACACAACATTGAGACTAGTCAACAATTCGTACTTAACCTCACTTTCATTGTTTATATTTACATAGTTACCAAATGTAGGTCAAAGACAAGTGTCAAATAGAATTGACCTACATTTAAAATTGTAATAGCTGAATTGATTCGTAATAGATAAACAGCTGATTGTTATTGTACCGATCAGTTTTGATCTAGACTTAAATTGTTATACTACAATACATATATTCTGTAGTATTTGTAAGGCGCGAATAATTCACTGGGAAGAATACCGGAATTTTCAATATTGGAAAATTCCTGTATTTTCTCCCGGGGGGTTATTCGCGATCCTTTGTTCTTGGTTCATTCTTAGTCGAACCTTCTAGCGCATAGTATTATTTTATTCGTATTCGAACTTTGTTAGATCGCGTTACATTTTTTTGAACTTTTGAATGTTGTTGAAGTTGTTTAGTGTCTTAGAATAATAACTATTATAAAGTTTAGCATAGTGTTGTTATTTGAATTCTCTTGAACTTTTGCTTTGAACATTTTTGTGGTCCGTCGAGCCGGATATGAACCAGCGACCTATGGATATACAGTCCACAATGATTTCGAGAACCTTGTCGTCCGCTGAGGAGCACTACGCAACAAACGAGCGCGAGCTCCTAGCAATTGTGTGGTCCCTACAAAAACTTCGCAATTATCTATACGGAGTCAGGCAGTTAAACATATTCACAGACCACCAGCCACTTACTTTTGCAATCTCTGACAAAAACCCGAATGCCAAAATCAAGCGATGGCGGGCATTCGTGGAGGAGTTCGCACCTAAGTTCTTTTACAAACCAGGGAAAGAAAATCATGTTGCCGATGCATTATCTCGACAACATATCAATTCCTTGGCGCATTTAACAGAAACAAATGGCTCAACTGTCCACAGCGAAGAATCCTCTACGCACACAATTCCTTCCGTTGCAAACCCGATAAATTGTTTTAGGAATCAATTGCTTTTGGAGGTTGGAAGCGAACTGAAGAAAGTAACTAAAATTATTTTCAAAAAACAAATTAGGCACACGATAACATTTAAAGAACTTGACAGCCTATATGCAACCCTTAGGGAGACCGTGAATCCAAACGTAGTTAACGCGATTTTTTGTGACCTAACCATTCTTGGTCAAATTCAGAACGAGCTTGTAAAATTGTTCCCATCGGTTGAATTTGTTTACGCCAAATGCCTTGTCACAGACGTCTTCAATCCTGACGATCAGGTCGAGATTCTGACAGCAGAGCATAAGAGGGCGCACCGATCCGTGCAGGAGAACACACTCCAAATCCTGAGAGACTACTATTTTCCACAGATCCGGAAACGTCTTAAAGAAATTGTTGCAAATTGCACAATTTGCCATGAAGGTAAATACCAACGACATCCACCCAAACCCGAAATCGGGCGCACACCCATCCCATGTCGACCAGGGGAAATACTGCATATTGATATTTATTCAACAGATAAAACGCATTTTCTAACTTGTATCGATAAGTTTTCCAAATTTGCAATTGTCATTCCAATCAAATCTCGCTCGATAGTAGATGTCAAAGAACCACTCCTACAAATTTTGAATACCTTTAACGATACAAAAATTATAGTCTCGGACAATGAAAAAACATTCAACTCGCATGCGATACAGGCACTTTTCAAAGACCATTTCAAGATAGATGGCTTTACCACCCCTCCATTCCACAGTGTAACGAACGGCCAGGTAGAGAGGTTCCACAGTACCCTCACCGAAATAGCTAGGTGTACTAAGCTAGACCAAAGCATTAACGATACGACTGAACTTACCACTGCCACTGCAAAATATAACCGGACAATTCACTCCGTTATTAAACATAGACCTATCGATGTAATACATGCCACACCAATGTCTTTAAGAAACAAGATACAGGACAGACTAACGCACGGCCAAGAATCAGACCTAGAACGATTCAACAAAGACAGACATAACCAGACATTTAAACCAGGAGATATAGTTTTTGTCAAAACGAACAGGCGAATAGGAAATAAGTTCACCAAACTGTATATAAAAAAAAAACAATCCAAAAAGACTTAGGCTCCACCGTATTAATCGACAACAAAGAAGTACATAAATCCAACTTAAGATAACCCCCATTCTCCTAATTTCAGCCTACTTTTGGGCGTATTCGTATACCCAGTCCCCGGGAAAATCCTTGACTACACAAAAGCTTACTATGTTCCTATCTTCAGTGGCCAAGTGGCCGTCTACAAGGAATTCAACTGGCTGGTGCATCGAACAAACCTTACCGCGTACGAATCCATAGCACGGGAAACCGAAAATTTACTGCATTTTTTTAATAATAACACCTCCGCTGAGCGACTGCTGCAAGCCGACGTTGAACAGATTTACCACCTACTTGGCATACTTCGAATCCACCACCGACACGCCCGAAGCATAAACTTTTTGGGAACAGCCCTTAAATACGTAGCCGGAACTCCAGACTTTGACGACTTTTATGAGGTAAAGACCAAGGAGGAAGCGCTTATTGAGGCAAACGAACGCCAAATACTTATAAATACTGAACTGAAAGTTAAAATCGACCAACTGACGGACAGGGTAAATACGCTACTACAGACAACAAAAAAGACGATTACGGACTCCGAACAACTTCTTACGCTTGTATTTAGCAGGAATAAGGCCATTATTAACGACCTCGACAATATCATTTACTCGATTACTCTGGGGAAGGCCAATATTATAAATCCAATAATTCTTGACAACAAAGAAGTCGAAGCAATTTTGAAGACCGAACACTCTGCTAACGTAAGCATTAGTGATATTGTCTCTATGTCAAAGTTAAAAATAGCATTGGACGGAAATCAATTGTTTTTCTTTATTAAAATAAATATCCAAAAATTCAATACATTTGTGACCTTATTAAACTATTTCCTGTCATTCAGAATAATAAAATCATAAAATTCGAATCAGACTCACTCGCCCGGTGTGGAAACGCATATAAAACGCTAAAGAACTGCAGGAAAGCAGCGTCGTTGACCTTCTGCGAGCATGACCCTAATGGACTGTGCGTGCAACAACTTATGCGCAATAACACAGCGTCATACAAGTCGGCGTCAGCTGATCACATCGAACCCATAGCTGAAGTGGCTCCAGGCGTCATCCTGTTGAATGACCAAAAGGCCGTGATCCAAGAGAGCGGAAACCTGCCAATAGAGATTCATGGTACCTATCTTTTGATGTTCCAGGATAAAATCATCATAAACAACACGATGTTCAACAACTTCGAACGAGCCAAAACACAGAGTCCCGAAGCTCCTAGGGTCCAAAACATCAACTTCATCGACCATCTGACAGTACTATCGTTACTATTTCTACACAAAGCCAACATCCGAAATCTGGAGCACATCGCCACCCTAAAGAAAGAGGTAGAAAAACATGATACCCGCTGGATTTCCATGCTGATTTTCCTCGCTGTGTCCGCATCACTGATGGTTATCGCTTTGGCGCGCATCTCGAAGGGGAGATCCCAGCAATCCCACAGTAACACGGTCCGGTTGTCAAACTTCAATCAGGAAGCGTTTCTGCAATCGATTGAAGAAAACTTACCGAACGCCGCGGACGGCTCATCTTCAAGGGGGGAGTAGTTACGGCAACACTGACTCCAACGTTTACGTTAAGTTACGGCAACACTGACTCCAACAACGTTTACGTTAGCTTATTTTTCTAAATTTCATATTTTATATTTTTCAAATTCACACTACAAAATTGTAATTGTATTCCATGAATCAAATTTATTTACGTCAGCTCATTTGTCTAAATTTCATACTTTATATTTTTCGAATTCGTATAACGAGCTGTAATTGTACCTAATGTTATCGTATTTCAATTTCAAACTTTGTCTGCATTTGCAAATGTCGTAATGTAAATCTAAGATCTTGCGATCAATCTAGTTCGGACCGTCCAACATAGCGCATAGCGCTTAGAGCCGAAAGAAAATAGCACATAGTGCTAAAAATAAAGATTCATTTGTATAACGTAAAGTATGTGTTTTAACTTGTATCATTGACAACAATTTAAATGAAACGTTTAGCGAGATTATGAAACTGCTCCAGGTCATATCTACGATACCCATGGCAAGGGCAGAAGCTGAGCGTTGTTTCTCTACCTTAAAGAGAGTCAAAACGTTTTTGAGAAGCACTATGAGTGGGAAAAGGTTAAGTGCACTGGCCATGCTCTCAATAGAGAAAGATATGATTGCCAAAATTCCAGATTTTAATGAAAAAGTAATTGATCTGTTCGCATCGAAAAAGAATAGGAGACTAGATTTCACCTATAAGACGTGTATTTAATATTTTGTACTGAATTACATTTTTTCTGCTTGATTTATTTCCATTCATGAAATATGTATCAACTATTTCTTACTTTGAAATTAGAAATATTAAAAAAAAAATCATCTTAAAATCTTGTCTTTCTTTGTGAACCCCCAGTTATCTAGGTCACGAGCCGCCACTGGTGGTACTACTGAAACGTTTGAAGGTTGGTTATACTAACATAACCTCTATAAGCATATGTTACGCCTAGTATGCATTGCGATTCTGTGAATGGTGCAGAGGAGTGTGATCAGCAACACGCTGAACCGAGTTATTTACCCCATAAATGGGTACTTATTTAATAGCTGAGTGACATCATAGTCCGACACGTAAATCCCCTTTTAGGGTTCTGTAGTAAAACAAAACCCTTATGAAATCGGTCAAATGTCTGCCTGTCCGTCTGTCCATGGAATATCTCAGGAACGGCTGAAGCTACATACATGAAATTTTGTAGGAATGTGTAGAATTACTATAATTCGCCGGAGAAAGCGAATCGTCGTAATAGGTCAACTTTAAGGGGAGGTCCCCATAGAGGGGAAATGAAGGTCGAAATTTTTTTTTGTTTAGTACAGACAAGTGGGGTATCATAAGAAAGGTACCGTTGAGTACATTCCATTTTTGAAACTTTTTTCAAATTTGAAGAAACCGGAAAAGAGGAAGAGGGGAAAATATGTCATCCGAGTTTGTCCCCCCCCCCCCCTCGCATTTCGATACCGTTATACTTAGAAATATGAAAATTTGCAGAAAAGCGCCATTTTACTAGTGTAGAAAACCTAGATTTCTAGAATTTTGAAATTTCATCAGAAAAGGTTAATAATAGTACATTTGTATAGTTTCAGTTAGCACAACCCTGCACCCCTTATCAGTACCCGAGGTAAAAAATATTGATGGCCAATGATAACCAATATCATAGGCAATAATATCTCTAAGTTTCATTATAATCACATGATATTTAATAATAGTACATTCATTTAAATTTCGGCATTTTAACACTATCCACACAAAAAATACACCTACCGGCCTCATAGGTGTGAGTACTACTATACTTTCATGTTGTTTTTCGTAGTGCGAATTGCAGTTATTTAACTAATCATTTTTTAAAGGGTAAAGATTGGTTGGGGGCGCTGTGTCTTAATTGGCCAACTTTACCGGGTGGAAGGGGGGGGGGGGGGGGTCCACATAAAGGCGAAATTAAGGTCAAATTTTTTTATCGACTGATATAAGCAAATGAGGTGTCGTGAGAAAGGTAATGATGAGTACATCCCATTTTTTCGCATTTTCTCGAAATTTATAGAAAGGGGAACTGTGGGGGAGGAGAAAATATTAGTTCGTAATTTGACCCCCTCTTGCCTGCATTTTGAGACCGTTATACTTAGAATTATGAAAACTTACAGGAAGTGGGTTTCGAAAAACATATAAAATGGAAAATAGTGGAATTTGTGTATCTTCTCAGAATAGGTCAATAATAGTTTATTTGTATAGTTACAGTTAGCACACCCTTGCACGCCTTAAACACGTTCGAGGCCAAAAGTACTGATGGCCAACGATAACCAACACCTTAAGCAATAATATGTTCTAAGTTTCGTTACAATCACGTAATATGAATTAGCATGTAAAATGTAGGTGGGTAAGACATTTTAATTACGTTTTTTCTATCCATCTGAGTGATATCAAGAAGAGCAAGGAGCCGATATTTATATACCAAAATAAGCGCTTGCTACAAAACCCTCGGATTGCGGGCGTAGCCCTCTATATTCCGGTTTCATTTATTGAAACGGTTGGAATCGAACCGGCGCCCAGTGCGTAGAAGGCGAACGTGATATCCGTTGCGCCATCCGGACTACAAGAGATTCTGGCGAGAGGCAACAGAATATATTCAAGATTAAATTGGAATTGTTTGTGACACTTGGTTTCATTCTGCACACCAACTTAGTATGCGTCTGTAGCTTAGCTCGGTAACGCAGCGGGCATTTTTTGCTACTCGAAACACGGTCTCTGCGGTTCGCGCCCCGCAACGGGACCAACTATTTTTTATTCTCAAATTCCCTCTGAATTAATTTCTCCGAGCTTAGTGGTTTCGTATGGATAGTAGCACTCATCAGGTTTTGCATCTTTGCAGCTATCCATGTGCAAGACGACCACGAAAGTGTGAGTATTCTGTTTGTATAAGCCGTGAAGGCGTGATTTTACTTGAAAACTCGACCGTGGAGGTCTAGATGGTGTGAAGCACCTATATTAACTCACTAGAGGGGGGTGGAGAGAGGGTGAGAAGTGGAGATATTTGTTCCCTGGCAATTTTACTTTATATTCAAGAGTCTTAGTGCGTACTAGGCATTAGAGATGGAGGCTATTCGAGAATATTGATCTGTGGTGGTGTCCATTATGTTAGGTTCACACCAGCGGCCAATCCACTTGATCTGTAACTAACAGATATACATACAAATTGTTCAGATTAGAAATACGTTTTTTTTTTTTAACGAAACGATAAATGAGAATTTCATTAGTTTTAAAATTATTTTATTATAAGTACGACCCAGAAATTTGATAAACCTTGTGTCTGATTTGCACGTTTTCGCTGTAAATGATTTCATCATCATCGCCAAATTCTTGATACTGTATGAGCAAAATTTGCGATGACTGTCAAAATAATCCACTGAACGAAAATTGTTAATAAAACATGAAAATGAACTCTTCGATGATAGATAAGCAATGGTATGTACATAAAATTACTAGTGAGAAGAAAAAGTCAATACCTTACTACTATGAAGACAGTCTAGCTCCAGTTGCACTAATAAAGTTTATGAACTCATGGCTGCTCTTCAGATTTGTACATATTATGTTTATCAATTCAATATGGGTAGATATTTTACTCAAACTAAAAAGTAATTTCGGAAACGATTATCTATTTTTCACGGTTGGTAAAATCTTTTTAGACTAAAACAGGGGTCGATAAACTCCGGCCCGCCTCTGGTTCTTATCCGTCCCGCGCGTTAATATTGTTTTTGACATAGAAAAACCAAATGTACTCGTAGTTTAAAAAGCTTTTTTTGTCACAACCGTAATGTATAGGAGTTAAATTCACATCAATTTATTTGCTACATTGGAGACTCAATTGGGATAACCACCCAAATAAGAATGACTGTTCAGATAGGTAAATCACATGGTAAAAAGTATCTACACTGCATGCAGATACATCGGAACATGGATATGTCTATGACTACCGACTGCGTGGAACCTGTTGTGTTGAAGATATCGACGTAAGTTTTATAAAGATCCCAGTATAGTTATACTGGATGAAATCATTCGAAAAAACACGTCCCACGCTTTCGGTAGGCATAAGACATATCCATGTACCGATGTATCTGGTGGCAGTGTAGATACTCGTCATTAATTCTGCTTTGCTTTGTCCTGTCCGCTCGGGCTCCTTTCTCTCGCGGGATCGTTTCGTTTTCGTTTGCATCGCGTGTGTGCAATATTCACCTCCTCTCTTGCATCCTGTTCCATCTACCCGTTCGGTACAGTTTGCAGGCTGCAGCCTATTGACATTTCTCTGAGTAAGTTTCTGCTAATCGCAATCACGCTTCCCACCATCTTTTCCCAATCGGACGTGTATTGTGTTTGTGTATCTATTGCAAAATCGCTCCCACACTATCCGCCTCATCCCGCCCCTTTAATCAACAGTCCGGGTCCCGCACACACAATCCGTTTCTCAAGTAACGCGTGCGACTCTATGCGATTGTGTCCGGCAAACAGAAAGGGAAACTAACAAAAGTAAACAAAACATTCCAACACACGCACAAAGAGAATGCAAAAGAAAAATTTTGGAATTTTTGCAGAAGGGGGGGGCATTTGATCTTCTGCAGACCTCTGAATGTACATCATGTCACGATGAGCTGCCCGGAACTATAACATCCTGCGACGAATATTTCTCTATTTCGGGGCTTGGGAGATTTTAACTCGCGCAGTACGAATCAGCCATTTTGTTTTATGATATGTTTATTGCATGTGTGGTGGGGGCCCACATTGTGGGCCAGTCAGACCTCAAATCGCCGCCATTGCAAAAGGCACAACCACAGTTGCTGGATCACCCGATTTGGATAGAATGAACTTCATCCGCGATGGCTCTCGCTCTCTATCTGCGGGGGGCGGGAACTATGTAATGTACACACTCTCAAATTGCGTCTGCGCATGTCCAAATGTTAGTCGAACTGACTACTTTCTACTTTTTCTGGCACCCTATTGATTCAGATATGTATTGTAGTACAACGCGCGCTATTTTATTTGTTTGGATTCCAGCCATTTTAAACATTTTGGAATTTTTGCGGAAGGGGGCATTTGATCTTCTGCAGACCTCTGAATGTACATCATAACATATAAACATCCTGCGACGAATATTTCTTTATTTCGGGGCTTGGGAGATTCTAACTCGCCTAGTATAAATCCGCCATTTTGTTCTATATGTTAATTGCACGTGTGGTGGGGACCCACATTGTGGAGCAGTCAGACCTCAAATCGCCGCCATTGCAAATGCACAAACACAGTCGCTGGATCACCCGATTTGGCTCGAATGAACTTCATCCGCTCTCGCTCATCTTCGAGGGGCGGGAACTATGTACACTCTCTCAAATTGCGTCTGCGCATGTCCAAATGTTAGTCGAACTGACTACTTGCTACTTTTTATGGAACCCTAGTGATTCAGATAGTACAACACGGGCTATTTTATTAAATGATGAATGGGAATTGGCGGAAATTGAAGGTCATTGAAAGTCCTTGGACGTCCTTGACCTAAATAATGAGTAAAAATGGAATTTCATTCATTGTGACCTCAGATTGGGTCTATGCATGTGCATGTCGGGAGTGCATAATTTGTTTAATGAAATGGTGAGAATGAGAATGAGAATGATATGAATGAAATGAATGAATGAGAGGAGGAGGTCCGCGGCCCTGAGCCAAATTTCGCATACATTCACGTGTGAGCATGTCGAGCGAGGAGAGCAGACGACTTCTTGCGACGTGTTCTGGGGGCCTAGTCAAGTTAGGTAGTACGGAGCGTACTCTATATTTTTGAAGATTTTGAATGTATGGTATGGTGTGTATGCAGGAGTTTTGATTATGGCGTCGCGTTGACTGAGAGCGTGGGACAGAGAGCACAGGGAGCGCCTGTTCACCCGTACACTATGTTATTTCTTGCCGTCCGCAACGTCAACCTTTATCGCTATCAAATCAACATCCCAACATGTACACACAGGATCCCCGCAAGCGCGCCGCCCGCGCGGATCTACAAGCAACAGCCATGCACAATGACTACTTCACTCAAACGACATGCACAACCAGAAAAGAAAAATTTTCAATGGGCTTGTTTCCTCTTCTGACCCCCGAGTAGAAAAACAGATATTTCGTGTGACGGACAGATTTTTAGGATGACCCCCAGCCATAAGACATATCCATGTCAAAACCGAATAAAAGTCAGTGGTGGAGTTTTTGAACAGAACACTAGGATCTCAATCGCTATGGACGTCGTCTGGCCCAGCGTATGCATGCCGTTGCCAGGGAGACTTAAGTTCAGAGGAGATTAAATTGCTACCTGTGCAGATAATAGTATAGGCATTAGCATACACTCTTATCATAAGATCTTATGGCGGCTTTCACACGCAACGCAGGATACACTAGATTCTAGAAGAAAGTACCAATGGCGAGCGAGCTTTGTATGTGCGACGTTATGTGCCGCATCTACAATAAAAGTTTTATGCTCGTCAATTTAAAAAAATATTAGCTGTTCAAAAATGGGGTGGACGTAGAAGAACGTTCCGCTGCGCCCCCCAAATAGAAATAATGAACTTATCTTATCCAAACCCATGCTAGAGTTACGTGCTAGTTATGTGCTAGTTATGTGCTAGTTATATGCCGAATTTAAAAATTTTGTGCTCTTTAATTCAAAAAATATTAGCAATTCCAAATGGTGGATGTATAAGAACGTTCCACTCTTTAATTTTGTCTCCGGAAGTTTTTTGCTAGAACTAATAGTTACGGAGTTACAAGCAAAGAAAAAAAAACTCCCCTTTAACCCCCTCCTCACCACGCGACCTCGCACCCCACCGGCAGTAACTTTTAGTATAATATCCTCCACCAACAACAATCGAGACAAGTTTCAAAATTTCTTGAATTTTTTCCTACGATCACTAAATATTGGCGCCCGCACATTCTTTTTATCATCCGTCACTGTGTCTCAATATACGCAGTATGCCCCTCATGTGTCATGTACATTTGCCATGTAAACGCGACGAATGCCCCAAGTTTTTTTCATGGACATCCGTTCGCATGCAATCTAATGGATGAAATTAAACCATTGTCGCTTAACGAATCGATGATTAAAAATATAGAATTAGTTTTTGAACCAGAGTCCGCAGTGTACATACCCTAGATTTGTACAGACCTAGTGGTGATACCAAAAGTACCAATTGGCAACGACCATATGCATTGAAACTGAGTTTCCTATATGGGCAGTCTATAGGGGAGGTTGCAACTTATTCAGGAGGATCTCAAAATCAATTAACTAACCGAGTATACAAATATTTGTCGAATTTTTAAAGTCGCTAGATTCATTTTGTCGAAAGTTATACATAGCTTATTTAGAGTTTCATTTGTAGGGGACGTAGGGGTTTCTTGAGTCGGATCTTGCCCATCATTGCCACCAGCCAATAAGATCATGCTACAAATATTTAGACAAAATTTCAAGTCTCTAGCTTCATTCTATCGAAAGTTATCACTTACTTGAAGTTCATTTGTAGGGGAAGTAGGGGTTTCGTTCGTCGGATTTTACTTATTTTCAATAACAGCCAGCAAAATCCGACCACAAATATTTGACCAAAATTCCAACTCGCTACCTTTACAATTTTGACAATTTCTGCTATCTCTGAAGCGTAGTTACAGCATATGGTGGAGCGGATGCCGATGTCCAGTCTCGCATCAACAAGGCACGAGCAGGTTTTTTCAGTTTGACTCTTTTCTGGCAAAACAACAACATCTCCAGACGTACCAAACTCAGGATCTTCGAAACCAATATAAAATCTGTGCTTCTTTATGGCTGTTCAACTTGGAAGGTGACTAGGGCGATAACAACTAAATTGCAAACTTTCGTGGACCAGTGTCTACGGCGCATCCTACACATACGCTGGCCGGAGGTCATTTCAAACGACGACCTCCTGTTCATTACTGGCCAAGACAGGATAGACACCTCCATTAAAAGACGAAAGTGGGAATGGATAGGGCACACACTTCGATAAGGGCCGGAAAACATTGCTAAACAGGCCCTTGATTGGAACCCACAGGGAACCAATGCAAGCCGCCGCGCTGGACGACCTAGAAACACTTGGAGAAGATCAGTTGAGGTCGAGGGTAAGTCATTACGCAAATCGTGGAGTCAGTTGAAGGCGATGGCGGCGAACAGGACGAAAGTGGAAAGTCGGCGTGGTTAATGCCCTATGCCCCACAGGAGGTTGACAGGATCCAGAGAGAGAGGGAGAGCTTTACTTTATCGTAAGTTATTGCTTATTTGAAGTTTAATTTGTAGGGGACGTAGGGGTTTCTCTTGGTTGAATCTAGCCTATCTTTAATACCGACTAACTCAATCCTATTTCAAACATTTAACCAAAATTTCAAGTCGCTGGCCTTATTTTATCAAAAGTTATCGCTTACTTAAAGTTTCATTTGCCGAGGAGGTAAGGGTTCCTTGGGTCGGATCTTACCAATTTTACCAATGCCAACCAACCAGATCCTACTAGAGACATTTGACCAAAATATGAAGTCTCTAGCTTCATTCTATCGAAAGTTATCGTGCGAGCGGACAGACAAACAGACGGACAGACGGACCGACAGACAGACATTGCTAAATCGAATCAGGAGGTGACCCTGATCAGTATACCTTAGACTTTTAGTATAGGGTATATTGTTTTTGTCACGATGAAAATATGTAACACCTTAAAGCAGGAGGTATAGCAATGTATATATATAAAAGATCAGGGTCACCTCCTGATTCGATTTAGCCATGTCTGTCTGTCCGTCTGTCCGTCTGTCTGCCCGTTCGCACGATAACTTTCGATAGAATGAAGCTAGAGCCTTGAAATTATGGTCAAATATTGGCAGTATGATCTAGTTTGTTGCTATTGAAAATGGGCATCATTAGACCAAAGGAACGCCTACCTACCCTACACACTATATGTAAAATAATTAAATGTATCTATAACTCCCGATTGAATAAACATGAAAAGCTCTAGCTTTGGCAGATTGCTCGTGAGGGTAGTCTTATACTTTAATGGAAAAACAAAATCGATCAGTTGAAAACTAACGGTAATTTTCTTACAAAGAGCCCCGTACTACCCTACTTTTCAGGTTTGTTGTCGATAACTCTTGAACCAATTGACGTAGACACCTGATTTTCGGCATGTAATCCTGAGGTGAGAAGCTTCTTGAGTTTTAGTAAGTTAGGCATAATCAGATCAAAGGAACGCCCACCTCCTCTAGAAATTTCAAAAAATTAAATATTCCTTTAATTACGATAACTTTAGGGGCGACCAGTAGCGCAGTGTGTTGAGGCATCAGTCTCATGTTTGACTACCGGCGTTTCGGGTTCGAGTCCCGTCCACGACGACGTTCGTGGCCATGGATGTGCAGGAGGTGCATGCTGGCAACTGCATTCTCCGAAACCAGATTATGCCAACGAAACGTCAACTGGGCCACATGGAACAGTTGACGCGCTATGCACCACAAGGGGTTAGGGCAACTGAGTATAACTTTTGATAGAATTACACTAGCAAGCTAAAAATTTGGTAGAATGTTGCTAGTAAGATCAAATTAGTTTGTACTGAAAATGGGCAATATCCGACCGAAGGAACCCGTACCTCCCCTCCCAACTAACAATTTTCTTATGTTTTCTTACAGAATTCTTGCAGAGTTTTATAAGCGAGAAAGTGGCGTATGAAATTGGGAGGATAAGACACTCTAAGAACTCTTGAAGGCTTCTTCAAAACTCTAACAAGAGCACTTGTTTTACCTCCAGGTCGATTCGCGAAAATGAAAGTTGAGCGATTTTTTGTTTAACCAATATATTTCGGGCATATGCCCATCTTCAGGGTTCTTAGTTCTTTTAAAGTTTTACAAACTTTTTGTTTGTAATCGACCTGAAGGTAAAACAAATTCTTTTAAAGTGCTCTTGTTAGAGTTTTGAAGAAGCCTTCAAGAGTTCTTAGAGTGTCTTATCCTCCCAATTTCATACGCCACTTTCTCGCTTGTAAGACTCTTCAAGAATTCTATAAGAAAACATAAGAAAATTGTTAGTTGGGCTACAAATGAAACTTCAAATAAGCGATAACATTTGATAGAATGAAGCCAGCAACTTGAAATTTTGGTCGATGTTTAAAGTAAGAGTGTGTTAGTTGGTATTAAAGATAGGCCAGATAAAACCCAAGGAATCCCTACCTCCCCTACAAATGGAACTTAAATAACTGGCGCAACAGTCCAATTTGAACCATGGCCTCGAGATGAGTTAGCATCACCTCATTTTCTAGATCGTGACGGTCTTGTGCAGAGGTGTGTGATCAGCAACACGCTCAACCGAGTTATTTACCCCATAAATGGGTACTCATTTAGCAGCTGACTGGGCTCATAGTCCGACACGTAAATCCTTTTTTTTTATCGAAAACTACCGCATTCAGTAGAAATCGACCCGGGCCCAGTGCGTAGAAGGCGAACGTGCTAACCGTTGCGCCATCCGGACTACACAAATGGAACTTAAAACAAGCTAGCCTTCGGCTAGCTATCATTCCTTCCTTATGACTTATGGTGCATTTGCCACTTTGCAACTAGTTACTACTACAAGTACTTGTTCCGATTTCACTGTTCCTATGAGAGGTATATGAACTAGTAGGCCGATTTCAACCAAATTTGGAAACGTGGTTTAGTAGTCAATATGATTCAGTAATATGAAATTTGGTAAAGATATCTTCAGAAATAAAAAAAAGTTTTTCTAACAAAAACTTGCTTATGAAACGTTCCTATGACAGCAATATGATACAGTAGTCCGATTTCAACGAAATTCGAAAATATGATTTCGCTAAAAATAATATTAACCAGTTGCTTTTGGAACCTTCGTTCCTATGACAACTATATGATAAAGTAGTCCATTTTCAACCAAACTCGAGAATGTGATTTCACTAAACATTCTATTGATTGGCGTGAAATTTGAAAAAGATATCTTTAGAAATAAAAAAGTTTTTCTCACAGACGAATTTTTGGTCTGGTCGTTCTTTTGGCAGCCATATGACGTAGTGGTCCGATTCCATTGGTTCCGACATATATACTGCGTGCAATAGAAAGAAGGCTTTGTACATTTCAGCTTGATAGCTTTAAAGCTGAGGGACTAGTTTGCATAGAAACAGACGGACAGACGGACAAAGCTTAATTGACTCGTCTCATCATACTGACCAAGAATATATAGTTTATATGGTCGGAGGTGCTTCGCGAAGCCGCAGAGTGGTATGAAAGGGCAAGGAAGAAGAAGAATTAGCTAACCCATTCTACAAATATTTGTCAAATTTTTCATGTCGCTAGCTTCATTCTATCGAAAGTTATAGCTTATTTGAAGTCTCACTTGTAGGGGAGACAGAGGTTTCTTTTGTTGAATCTTTGCGCATTTTTCATAACAACCAACTAGATCCCAGTACAAACATTTGACCAAAATTTCAAGTCACTAGCTTAATTTTATCGAAGTTATCGCTTATTTTAAGTTTCATTTCTAGGGGAGGTAGGGGTTCCTTAGGTCGGATCTTACCCATCTCTAATGCCAACTTACTCAATCTCACTTCAAACATTTGACCAAACAAGTACGGGTTTTCGAATCTCTGTAATTCGGGCCCCGGATGATTGTTCGGTATCATATTTGATATGGTCATTGTTTCCGGTCGTCTTACGAAGTGTTGCGAATTTGATTTCGATACAAGGAAAAACAACCAAGATATGATAATTTGAAAATCGCTATTTTTTTAATTTTTCTTGTTCTCGTTGTACTTTGACAGGGCTACAGCCTCGTAGGGAGCGTATCGAGGTCCGCTTTCTTTTCTCACGGATTGACTGTGTCCCAAGAATGTGCATAGCCTACCATTTGCTCTGATCCGTGCAGCAGATAAAAAGATACATCCAAAAATATGAAATTTTATAGAGTCTCTCGCTTAAGTCTTTTTGATAATTTCAATGAGCCAACAGCAAATTACTGACAGATATCGCATGCCAATGAACAGCTGTTTGCGTCTCTCTCTCTGGCAAATGTACATGAGATTTGCGACAGAGAGACGCAAACAACTGATTATATGAGTAGTGACCACGATGGATGCAACAGTGCGTTCGGCGGGTGAAATTGGGCGATGATCCCTACGAGTTAATGTTTGTGGTCGTGGCTTGTGGCAAGTGCTAGTGCATGAATGAAAACTGTGTGATGAAAAAACTGAAACTGAATGTTTGTAATGAACCATGTTATGGTCGGGTAGTGCTGCTCCCACCGGCAGATCGAAGCAGCGCTTGATGAGTAGTGATCTGTTGGTGGTACGAAATCAGAGGCCGAGGGTCCAAATACACCCGCACCCAGGTACGACCGCGTGGGCGTCTGATTCGTCCGCCAAACATTCCATCCTTATCCACTATTTTTTTTTTTCATTCCCCATTTTTACCTCCCCTGTTTGTGTTGTCTTCCCCAGGCCTATGAATTTTTGTTAACACGGAAAGGACAGGGGCAACGAGCGGCGCAAACCCCGCTCACTTCTCCCGAACTGAGCTACAGCAAGCATAGGCCGCTGCTTAGCTCATTGAGGGACCTTTTCCTTCGCCAGATGGCACGGCCCGACCTTCACGGTCATTATGCTACCTAAGGCTCCGTCCCCACGGGCATCTCCGGATGCACACCAAAACGGTCCATTTCACATTTGGCGCCCAACGTGGGGCCCGATTCTGGTACAGAACAGGACTAAGAAGAACCTCATCGAGTTCCTTTTCAGTCCTTCTACCGATTTGTATCCCCACAAACACATTAAAGCTACTTGCTCTAAGTCTAAGGACTTAGCCATCTTTACTTCACTTATTTTCCCATCAAGTAGCTGTGCTTTCCTCTGTAGCACCCCAATCATTCCTATAGAGTAGATTATCCTTTTTGAATCAGTTCAACAAGGCAATTCTGGTGTTGTGTTTGTCCTTTGTGGTTTAGCCACGTATTTAAGGCCTCCATAAATGCTTTGAATTGCCGGCATTTGGAGCATCTTCGGTGACCGGACGAAGCGCGGAGGAGCCCTGGATACCTTTTTGTTTACCAGGATTGTCCTTTTAAGTAACGTAAAATTTTTTTTCTGAACACAGCATTACATTTTTCTATTCTTCATGTGCTCAACAGCTTACAGAGTTTATGTGTGAATTACGACAAGGAATGCAGTGTTGCGCCTCTGCTGGCCTCAGGATTTTCTGTAACTTGTTGATCATCTGAATAATGGGAAAATGAAGCATTTTTTCTTCTCTTTGATAACTTTTCCACTCTACAAGGGTTGCCGGCTGACTCCGGTGCCCAGTTCGTTTTTTTTTTCTATTTTTATGCCCACATCTCCCGAACTGAGCTACAGTAAGCATAGGCCGCTGCTTAGCTCGTTGAGGGGCCTTTTCCTTCGCCAGATTTCACGGCCCGACCTTCACGGTCCTTATGCTACCTAAGGCTCCGTCCTCACAGGCATCTCCGGATGACCAAAACGGTCCATTACATATTTCCAATGCATAGGCCTGGGGAAGACAACATAAACAGGGGAGGTAAAAATGGGGAATGAAAAAAAAATAGTCGATAAGGATGGAATGGTTGGCGGACGGATCAGACGCCCCGCCCACGCAGTCGAATCTGGGTCCGGGTGTAATGGGACCCTCGGCCTATGGTTTCGTACCACCAAGAGATCACTACTCATCAGGTGCTGCTTCGATCTGCCGGTGGGAGCAGCACTACCAAACCATAATATGGTTCGTTACAGGTGGTTCATTACACATATTATTGCCTAAGGTGTTGGTTATTGTTGGCCATCATTACTTTTGATCTCGAGCGTGTTTAAGGCATGCAGGGGTGTGCTAGCTGTTACTATAGAAATAAACTATTATTGACGTATTCTGAGAAGATATACAGATTCCATTATTTTCCATTTTATATGCTACTCGGAACCCACCTTCCTATTAGTTTTCATAGTTCTAAGTATAACAGTCACGAAATGCCAGGGGGGGGGGGGGGGCGGCGGACAAATTACGAATTAATATTTTTCCTCCTCCACTGGTCCCCTTTCTACAAATCAAATGTTTAAAATGAAAATAATAAATTATAAAACTTAAATTAAATACATAAATTATAGTGTATAGGAAACTAATGTACAGTTGAGACCTCTAGTGGACTGCACTAATACACAATTAACTAACATGTTGAAAATTGTATTACTATTTTTAACTAAAAACGCATATAATTTTAATATAAATAGCTCATTTGAATTAGTGTATGTATACACAAACATTAAATAGATGATACATGTAGCATAATTTCCTTTGACATTATACACATGTTCAGTAATATTCCTATCTCCCAAAAACAACAATGTTGTAAAAAAAATTCCCGCCAAAAAAAAACAAGCTAGCCTTCGGCTGTGATTTGTCAAAAGATACTCGTACTATTGATTACTGTGAAATTTGGAAAAGATATCAATAGAAATAAAAAAGCTTCTCTCAAAAAGACGAATTTTTGGACCGGTCGTTCCTATGGCACTATATGACGTAGTAGTCCGATTTCTTTGGTTCCGACATATTTACAGTGTGCAATAGAAAGAAGGCTTTGCACAAAATTAGAGCTTGATAGCTTTAAAACTGAGGGACTAGTTTGCATAGAACCAGACGGACAGACGGACGAAGCTTAATCGACTCGACTCATAATACTGATCAAGAATATAAGTTAACACCCCACACAACCCTAAAGCAACCACTTAAAATCTGACGGAACCCCAATGCCAACTTCAACACCCGCCTCATGTTACACGCGAGACGTTCACACCAAATTCACAATTCTGGAATTTCGTACCCGACATCGCGTCAGCAATTTTCAACGACATTTCCAACAAGTAAAGTAAAAGTAACCCGACCTAATCGCAACGTTCCCAGGAAAGTCACGTTGCGATCCATCAACACCGAAGTTTCCTGTATCCAGACAACGTAACATCAGCCAGAGTTCGAGATACGTTCAGTCCATTAACACTCTCTTGTTAAGATCAAACAAATTGTAAAACTTAGAAGATCAATAAAAATTATATTTTTTTGATAAAATCTTCGAGTCGATTCTTAACTGGCGCCCGAGCAGGGACCCGCGAATTTTACCTTATCCGAAAGTAAATCGCGCCCGATAACGAAAGGTCGTACCGAAAGTTGAAGTAGAACGAAAGGTCGAACCGAAAGTGTGCCGGTCGCGAAAACGAAAGGAAAGGATATCGCCGCGGGTTAGAACGCGAAGAAAAGACGCGCCCTAGTAGCCGAAATATCGGAGGAACGGGAACCAGCAAGTACCGGTAGCAGCTTCGCGATGCTCTTAGGAGCGATAATCTTAGTGTAAGAATATAATTAAGTGATTGTGAGCGATAACTTTAGCATAAGAATCTAATTAAGTGATTATATCAATGCATGATAAAAAGTGAGTGAAGAATTAGTGAAGTTCATACTCGTAGAAAATTGTGATAGGAGATCGTAAGTACTTGTGATCCGGATAACCGTGTTAATACCGAGGTCATCCTTAATCCCCTATCCCAATGGCTAGGTACGAGAACCTGATAAGGCCCCCCATTCTTCGCCTCGACCAAGAAGTCGCAGGTCAACCTGTTCTCGCAAATGTGCCCGAGAACCCAGTAGAAGGTGGCGGAGAGGGCGACGCTCGAGATCAAGTCGAAGCCATGGTGGCAGATATACTGAGCCGAGAATGTCCTCGAATTTTCCAACAAATGCTTAACCCAAGTTCTAGATTTGAACACGACGTTGATCAAAGGATTAACGATGATCAGCTGAGTAGACTATCCGATATGGACAGGATACCAGACGTTGTGAAGAGCTTGAGGGAATTCTCCGGACAACCGGGAGAGTTCAGCTCTTGGAAAAAGAGCGTTGAACGTATTCTAAGAATTTATAGCCATCTGAAGGGTCAACCCAAATATTACGGTATTCTTAACGTGATACGTAATAAAATTACGGGTCAAGCGGACACGGCCTTGGAGTCGTACAACACTCCGCTAAGCTGGGAAGCCATCGCACGTTGTTTAACGTTGCACTATGCCGACAAGAGGGACATCGGTACCCTGGAGTATCAGATGACTTGCCTCGTGCAAGGAAATGATACAATCCAAGGATTCTACCAATCAGTCTACCATCACCTCTCTCTGATCTTGAACAAGATCGCAAGCATGGAGATGAGTAATGAAGCCATGTCCATATTGGTCCACTCTTACAGAGATAAAGCCCTCGACACGTTTATCAGGGGACTCAAGGGCGACCTTCCCAGGCTTCTGAGCATGAAAGAACCCGCAGACCTGCCGCAGGCCCTTCATTTATGTCTCAAGCTCGAGAACATAAATTATCGAACGCAATATGCCAATAGCAACTATAATATGGCACGTCGCCTAAATAATAACGGACCGCCTCCAGTACCTCCGAGGCAAAGACCCCAACCAACTCCTATTCCCGCACCGAGACATATATTTTACCCCCAATTCATGAACCAACAACAGAATCCCCGAAACTCTAATCATACACACAATCCCAACATACCAAATCTAGCACAACCAAGATCTTTCCCTTTTAACCAAACACAATCCCAACGTCCCTACTACCCACAGGTCCGAAATCCACAATTTCCACCCTACCTACCACCTAGACCTGCCCCCAGACCAGAACCCATGGAGGTTGACCAATCCATCCGGTCCCAACTAGTAAATTACCAAAATCGTCCTCCACATAGGCCAGTGTTTGCTCCAAAGAGACCGACTTCCGCGCAAGTACACCATCCTCAAAAACAACAACGCACGTACCATACTGTAGACGATAACGTGGACCAAGAACTCACTGACTACTACGAAATGACCTCCCAGGACGAACAATACGGACAGACACTCATAGACTACACAGGAACAGACGAAATGCACACCGATACCACATCGAGTACCACGTACCCAGAAACCGATACCTATTCGCAAGAAAATGAAGGAATAGACGAAAACCTTCAGGATATCCATTTTTTAGATTCATGAGCTCTTCGTTACCATTTTTCGAACACCAAACGAAGGGCGGAAAAATTCTCAGATTTCTTATCGACACAGGGTCGAACAAAAATTATATACAATCCCAATTCATAAAAACACCTATCCCCAATGAACGTCCATTCCTTGCGAGCTCAGTCGGAGGAACTATCGAAATTACACATCATGCCTATATAGACATTTTTGGACCTTCCTTTCCTAAATTAAAGTTCTTTATTTTACCAAATTTAAAATCCTTTCACGGGATTCTCGGGAATGACAGTTTGAAACAGTTAGATGCCATTATCTATACCGCAAAAAATTGTATGACCATTCAGGACCAACTATGTATCCCAATCAAACAATTCGCTTCCCATTCCGTGAATAAAATTGACGTCAGAACCAACCACTTAACTCAGGACCAAGCTGAAAAATTGCACGCAGTACTTAGAAATCACTCTAAACTCTTTGTCGACCCCGACGAGAGCCTTACTTTTACCACCGTAGTAAGAGGAGAGATCCGAACTCGTGACCATAACCCCGTATATTCAAAGGCGTACCCATATCCCATGGCACTGAAACCGGTCGTGGAAGAAGAAATCGGAAAACTATTAAGGGACGGGATAATCAGACCATCGAGATCCCCCTACAATGCACCAGTTTGGGTCGTACCCAAGAAACTGGATGCGTCAGGCGAGAGGAAGTACAGGGTAGTCATTGACTACAGAAAACTGAACTCAGTAACTATCCCTGACAGGAACCCGATGCCTGAAATCAACGGAATCCTTTCGAATCTGGGCGAAAACAAACTTTTCACAGTCATCGACCTGAAAAGCGGGTTTCACCAAATTCCCTTAAAACCATCCGATATGGAAAAGACCGCCTTTTCCATTAATAATGGAAAGTATGAATTTACTCGCCTTCCTTTCGGATTAATGAACGCTCCTGCCATCTTCCAAAGAGCTCTTGATGATATACTAAGGCAGCACATAGGTGTTAGATGCCTAGTGTATATCGACGATATAATCATCTACGGGAAAACCCTAGAAGAACATCTCCAAAACATCGATATCGTATTCAAGACTCTGGAGAAAGCAAATCTTAAGGTCCAAGTCGACAAATGTGAATTCCTGAAAAGCTCAGTCGAATTCTTAGGGTTTGTAGTAAGCGAAAATGGCATCACTACCAATTCAAA
This sequence comes from Chloromyia formosa, assembly GCA_964017055.1. Lineage (NCBI taxonomy): Eukaryota > Metazoa > Arthropoda > Insecta > Diptera > Stratiomyidae > Chloromyia > Chloromyia formosa. Next base: position 10,651,656 of record OZ024819.1, on the reverse strand, counting down.
AAAGGTCGAAGCAATAGTAAAATATCCTCCCCCAACGACCATCAAAGAACTGAGGTCATTCCTAGGACTAGCGGGTTATTATCGTCGATTCATCCTCGACTACGCAAAGTTGGCGAACCCGCTAACGTCGCTCCTAAGAGGGAAGGAGGGACGAATTTCTAAAAACACATCTAGCAAAATTAAAATTGATCTGGACAAAGACGCATTAGAGGCCTTTGAGAAAATAAAGAAGTCTCTAGTGTCACAAGACATCGTACTAACGTTCCCTAACTTCGACAAGGACTTTGAGCTGACTACAGACGCTTCACAGAACGCCATCGGTGCAGTACTAGCGCAAGACGGGAGACCTATAACATTCCTGTCTCGTACTTTGACTGAAACGGAAGCTAATTATGCGACCAACGAAAAGGAAATGTTGGCCATAATTTGGGCCTTAAAGTCACTACGAAACTTCCTTTACGGGTCGCGCAAGGTCAAAATATTTACGGACCACCAACCGCTCACCTACGCGTTGAGTAATAAGAACTCCAACGTGAAGATGAAGCGGTGGAAAGCCATCCTGGAGGAGTATAACCACGAGCTCCAATACAAACCAGGAAAGGCAAACGTCGTTGCGGATGCGCTATCAAGACCACCACAAATACCCAACGTAAACTCTATATCTGCCAGCTCCCACAGTGACGACAGCTCGTCTCATAATTTAATACCATCCGTCGAGACGCCCATTAACGCCTTCCGTAACCAACTCATCCTTAAAATCGGTGAAGAATCTAGCTATCAATTTTTGAGACCCTTTCCAAATTACTACAAACACGTATTCACCGAACCCAGCTACACCAGGGAAAACCTGATAGGGCTATTTAAAAGGTACCTGAACCCCAGCGTGATAAACGGTATCATGACTAAGGAAGAGGTAATGGGAATCATCCAGGAGCTTTACCCACCTTTCTTCAACAACTATAAAGTTCGCTTCACACAGCGAGAAACACAGAACGTCAGTAGCGAATCAGAGCAGGAGGAAATAATACTCCAAGTCCATAGGAGAGCACATCGCAATCCTAACGAAAATAAACAACAAATTCTCGAGTCATTCTATTTCCCCAAAATGGCAAATAAAATCAAACGGATTGTCAAGCAATGCACCGTGTGTAAGCAGAGCAAGTATGAAAGGCACCCATCCAACCCGGCTCTTAAGCCCACGCCAATTCCGGAATTCCCCGGTCATACTCTGCACATTGACATATACTCCACAGAAGGCCACCTCATATTAACTGCCATAGACAAATTTAGCAAGCTCGCTCAGGCTAAGGTCCTTAGATCCAGAGCAATAGAGGACGTAAGGGGTCCGCTAAGGGATGTTCTACTTTTCGTGGGCGTACCAAAATCCGTTGTCATAGATGGAGAAAAGTCACTCAATTCCTCTTCGATTCTTTTCATGATGCAGGACCAACTCAACATCAACGTTTACAAAACGCCAGCATATAAAAGTGAAGTAAACGGCCAGGTCGAGAGATTTCACTCTACCCTCTCAGAAATCATGAGATGCCTAAAGACAGACGGAACTCACAGGTCTTTCGCAGAACTTTTAGAGAGATCCGTGTATGAGTACAATCTAACCATCCATTCTGCTACGGGCAAAAAGCCTATCGAGGTATTTTACGGAAGGATTGTCTCAACAAGTCCAGAACAGCTCGAAAAGTCTAGGCGAGATAACGTAGAAGTCCTGAAAAAGAAGCAAGAAAAAGATTTGAACTTTCACAACAAGAATAGAAATCCTTTAAAAACATTTGAGATAGGTCAGGAAATTTTCGTAAAGAATAACAAACGTTTAGGATCCAAATTAACCCCCCGATACAAAAAGGAAACAGTAAAAGAAAACAAGGAAACTTTAGTTATCACCGAAACTGGAAGAGTAATTCACAAAAGTGATATCCGAAATTAACATCATTTCAGGCTCCTCCCCGTCATCGTGAATTCTGAAATTCACATCACTAACTACAATGGCTCCGGACTCGTCGCTATAAAAACTGGCATGGCAAAAGTGCAAGAAGGCAACCTGAGGCTCATTCACGTTTTCCAAACAAAACAGATAACGCAATTCCTTACCGAAACCACATCTCTAGTCAACGAACACTTACCGAAGACCCATCCTTTCCACCCATTATTATCACATGAACTTTCTCAAATCCAGGACCTCCTAAATAACATCCAAATTACGAAACATAGACGTTCCCTCGATCTCATTGGTACCGCTTGGAAGTGGATCGCGGGCAATCCCGACCACGACGACTTCAACTTATTGCATGGAAAAATCAATGACTTGGTAGATAATAATAACAAACAATTTTTAATTAACAAAGAACATAACGAGAGACTTAACCGGATCACAAACGTAACTAACGAAATTCTGAATCTAATAAAAAGGGACAAAGCATTTGAAAACATGTTAGCTCTAAGTTGTCAATATAAAACAAGGATTGTAAAAGAAGAAGTTGAAAATTTGTCCAGTCTATCCAGTTAGCCAAGGTAAATGTAATCAACTCAAATGTCCTATCACGAAACGAATTAAATTTAATCGTAAATAGCCTTGACTCAAGCCAAATCCCTTACCACACTATCGAAGAAGCATTAGAACTAGCCGAAATTAAAATTGCTCAAAATTCCACTCACATTTTTTATATTGTCAACATTCCGGTAACTTGTAATGAACCATATTATGGTCTGGTAGTGCTGCTCCCACCAGCAGATCGAGGCAGCACCTGATGAGTAGTGATCTGTTGGTGGTACGAAACCATCGGCCGAGGGTCCCATTACACCCGGACCCAGGTGCGACCGTGTGGCGTCTGATCCGTCCGTCAACCATTCCATTCGTATCGACTATTTTTTTTTAATTCCCCATTTTTACCTCCCCTGTTTGTGTTGTCTTCCCCAGGCCTATGAATTTTTGTTAATACGTAAAGGACAGGGGCAACGAGCGGCGAAAACCCGGCCCACATCTCCCGAACTGAGCTACAGCAAGCATAGGCCGCTGCTTAGCTCGTTAAGGGGCCTTTTTCTTCGCCAGATGGCACGGTCGGACCTTCACGGTCATATAATACCTAAGGCTCCGTCCCCACGGGCATCTTCGGATGCCCACCAAACCGTTCGCTACATACTTGGCGCCCAACGTGGGGCCCATTTCTGGTACAGAACAGGACTAAGAAGGACCTCTTTGGGTTCCTTTTTAGTCCTTCCACCGATTTGTATCCCCACAAGCACATTAAGGCTACTTGCTCTAAGTCTTAGGACTTAGCCATTTTTACTTCACGTATTTTCCCTTCAAGTAGCTGTGCTTTCCTCTGTAGCACCCCAATCCTTCCAATAGAGTAGATTATCCTTTTAGAGTCAGTTCAACAAGGCAGTCCTGGTGTTGTGTTTGTCTTTTGTGGTTTAGCCACGTATTTAAGGCCTCCATAAATGCTTTGAATTGCCGGCATTTGGAGCATTTTCGGTGACCGGACGAAGCGCGGAGGAGCCCTGGATACCTTTTTGTTTGCCAGGATTGTCCTTCTAGGTAACTTAAAAAAATTTATTTACACAGTATTGCATTTTTCTGTTGTTCATCTGCTCAGCAGCTTGCAGAGTTTATGAGTGAATTACGGCAAGGAATGCAGTGTTGCGCCTCTGCTGGCCTCAGAAATCTTTGTAACCTGTTGATCATCTGAATAATTGGGAAATGTAGTATTTTTTTTGCTTTGCCAATTTTTCCCCTCTACAATGGTTGTCGGCTCCTGTAACCAGCTCGCTTTTGTTTTGTTTAGCAGCACATTTTGTCCTCAGCTTCTTCTTCTTGGCAGGCCTCGAAGTAGAAGCTGCCCTGTAATGAACCATATTATGGTCTGGTAGTGCTGCTCCCACCAGCAGATCGAGGCAGCACCTGATGAGTAGTGATCTGTTGGTGGTACGAAACCATCGGCCGAGGGTCCCATTACACCCGGACCCAGGTGCGACCGTGTGGCGTCTGATCCGTCCGTCAACCATTCCATTCGTATCGACTATTTTTTTTTAATTCCCCATTTTTACCTCCCCTGTTTGTGTTGTCTTCCCCAGGCCTATGAATTTTTGTTAATACGTAAAGGACAGGGGCAACGAGCGGCGAAAACCCGGCCCACATCTCCCGAACTGAGCTACAGCAAGCATAGGCCGCTGCTTAGCTCGTTGACGGGCCTTTTTCTTCGCCAGATGGCACGGTCGGACCTTCACGGTCATATAATACCTAAGGCTCCGTCCCCACGGGCATCTTCGGATGTCCACCAAACCGTTCGCTACAAACTTCTATCCAAAATTTTGAAAAATACCTAATTAAGCCAATTAAGAGAAATAACATTGTTGAAAAATTTTCCTATAAATTCATAATCAGAGAAAATGAAAATTATTTTGGAATTAAATCAAACTGTAAAATATTTAACGAACTGACACTTTGTAAAAACACAGACCTTGATAATATAAGTAAATCTTCATGTATTCCTAAATTGTTAAATGGTATGACTCCACAATGCAATCGAACAAACGGACACCACATTCCAACAGTAGAGGAGATATCCCCCGGCGTAGTCCTCCTTAACGAGTTCGACGGAAGAATAGGAATCAACGGAACGAAACAGCTTCTAAAAGGGACTTATCTTATAAAATTCAGCAACATGACCGTTACAATAAATAATGACAGCTTTATGGCCAAAGAAGTTACGAAATCCCACGTATTACCACCAATACTGCATCCAGAATCAACAAAAGGCGAAATAGAAGAAATCCTCTCACTCGAAATGATGCACGAACTCCATCTAAATAACACTAAGCAAATCAGCTTCCTCCGGAAGGAAAAGGACATCAACCGTTGGATAAACTATGGCCTATTCTCGATTATAATTATTATTCTTTTTGCGATGAAGTTCCTGAAATTCATAAACAAAAGGGAAAATACCAACCTTTTCGTCAATACCGCACAACCCTCCTTAACAGCCGCGAGCCGGAAGGATCGACCATCGATCATCACGAGAGAACCAAGGGCTAGAAGCCTTTATAACATCCCATTGTTTTGATTGCACGAGGACTTGCAATTTAAGAGAGGGCGAGTTAACACCCCACACAACCCTAAAGCAACCACTTAAAATCTGACGGAACCCCAATGCCAACTTCAACACCCGCCTCATGTTACACGCGAGACGTTCACACCAAATTCACAATTCTGGAATTTCGTACCCGACATCGCGTCAGCAATTTTCAACGACATTTCCAACAAGTAAAGTAAAAGTAACCCGACCTAATCGCAACGTTCCCAGGAAAGTCACGTTGCGATCCATCAACACCGAAGTTTCCTGTATCCAGACAACGTAACATCAGCCAGAGTTCGAGATACGTTCAGTCCATTAACACTCTCTTGTTAAGATCAAACAAATTGTAAAACTTAGAAGATCAATAAAAATTATATTTTTTTGATAAAATCTTCGAGTCGATTCTTAACTTATATATAGTTTATATGGTCGGAAATGCTTCCTTCCGTGCGTTGCAAACTTCATGACAAAGTTAGTATACCCTGTCACATCCGTGAAGGGTAACTCGGAGAAATTAACTAATTTAGGCCCGTTTTCTTAATGTCTGATTAAACTTTTTATTAGCTAACAGGGACACAAAATAATGGCAACTGTAAACAGCCCGATAAGCATTTTCGTTTTCTCATAAGTTAAAATAGGTTAGGTTAGAAGGGCTGCCGTGAAGCACACAGCACACTTAGACCACATATGGGTCCGTTGTGATACCCAAGGTATAAACCAACTATCGTAAACATTAATCAAACATTGAACCAGCCGGAGCTGACAATGAAGCGAAGAAGTCTGTAGACATCTATGTCTTTTAGATCATCCAAGTCCCCAAAAAAGAACGACCCCAGAATCGCCTTTCTCCTTACAGCCAAGGCAGGACAGGCACACAGAAGATGGGAAGTACTTTCCTCTTCATCTTCGCCATCGCAGCTCCTACAAAAGTCATTATAAGGAAGCCGAAGCCTTCTAGTGTTGTTTCCGATCAGACAGTGTCCAGTGATCACCCCCACCAACACACCGATGAGCCTTCTATCCATTGGCCGAAGCTTGGACGATCGCCTAGGATCAATACTAGGCCATATCATTTTGGTTATACTCGTATGGCAGGTGCCTATGGTACTCCATCTCGAATTAGCCCTATCTGCGGCAGCAGATGTTAGTATGCTTTTGCATGAAGCAATAGGTATTTTGATTACGCGAGAATCCTCTAGGATATCCTTTGTCCCTGCACGAGCAAGCTCGTCAGCCACGCTCTCTCTCCTCTCTCTCTAAGGGACGAGCGACATACTTCTACCAGTCTGGATGAGGTAGATACGTAGAGTCAATAGACCTAATGGCAGCCTGGCTATCTGTGAAGATAATGATATCCGTTGAAGTTACGATGTGACGTCCCAGCCATACCAGGACTTCTAATATTGCCGGGACCTCCGCCTGTAAGACACTACAGTTATCCGGTAATCGAAAGGAGATGTTTACTCTTAGACTTTCGGAGTAAACCCCCGCAACCACTCCTTCGCCATTACTAGACCCATCCGTAAAGAATGCGATAGAGTCCATTTCGGAGGGATCATTATCCGCCCATTGGCTACGCGGAGAGATGAGGCTTGTAAAATTCTTACCGAATACAAGCTTTGGAGGTGTGTAGTCGGTAGATAAAGGGATATCCACATAGTTGAGAATAGCCGCGTGACCGGCAGTTCACGCGTCCCAGTGACCTGTTTCTCGAAGTCGAATGGCCACGTTTGCAGCCACTTGTTCAGCAAAAATGTCAAGTGGTAGTATATTAAGCAGCATTTCCAGAGCCGCGGTTGGTGTCGTTCTAAGCACCCCCGTCATTGCTATGCAGGCTAGTCGCTGCCTGTCGTCGTTTTCTCATACGTCTCATATAAATTACCAAGTCAAAATTGTGGAACTTATCTCATACCACAATTATGACAAAGTCAGCTGATTTTCTTGGCGGAATTCTACCGTCCACGAATCTATTTTGTATCAGTATGGTCTCTCAGCATATTCATTTGCAGCTGAGTTTGTTGCAAATTCTTTTCTATTGAATGAATTTCCAGGAACTCTGTTCTTTATGGCCACTTTCATTGTTTTCATTTGAATTTGCAAAAGTGAACAGTTCTAGCTGTCAAAATCTCAGCATCCGGTATCAGGTGTTGGGTTTTTGTTTAAGATAAATTTTCAAACGGAAGCCAGTGGTTGGCTTTTGTTTTAGATAAAACATTAATCGAAGGCTAGGGGACGGTTAGCGTTTATCCGATTAATAACGCTAAACAGATATTGAGAAAATCGAATCGCATTTTGCATTTTACGGATGCAAACTAGCCAAATGTAATTACTGATTACATTTTGCATCACAATTATACTGGAATTAAAATCAACGGCGTTCATACCGTTTTTCTGAGTTTTATAAAACTCTCCTCGCACCTTGCACACATTAGAAAAAATCATCTTACATCATAATTCATATCTCATATGCCATAAATGAAATTAAATCAAATACCAAATAGCATGTTTTTTCTTTCCGGACATCCTAATATGAAGCCATAAACATGTAATGAACCATGTATGGTCTGGTAGTGCTGCTCCCACCGGCAGATCGAAGCAGCACCTGATGAGTAGTGATCTGTTGGTGGTACGAAACCAGAGGCCGAGGGTCCCATTACACCCGGACCCAGATTCGACTGCGTGGGCGTCTGATCCGTCCGCCAACCATTCCATCCTTATCGACTATTTTTTTCATTCCCCATTTTTACCTCCCCTGTTTGTGTTGTCTTTCCCAGGCTTATGAATTTTTGTTAATACGTAAAGGACAGGGGCAACGAGCGGCGAAAACCCCACCCATATCTCCCGAACTGAGCTACAGAGAGCATAGGCCGTTGCTTAGCTCGTTGAGGGGCCTATTTCTTCGCCAGATGGCACGGCCCGACCTTCACGGTAATATGCTACCTTAGGCTCCGTCCCCACGGGCATCTTCGAATGCCCACCAAACCGTCCGTTACATATGTTCTAAGTCTCGTTACAATCACGTAATATAAATTGGCATGTAAAATGTAAGTGGGCAATGCCGGGTTTCCACCAAAGAGACAGTTTGGAAAAACACGGACAAAAACAGTTTTTCTGAACAAAAACAGAAATGTTTTGTAAAAACTGAACAGTTTTTAAAACATTTGTGTCTCTAAAAACTGTTTTAGGGAACAAAACACGTTCCCATCGCGAATGGGAAAATGTTCTTGTTTTCTAAAACATATCAAAGGAAAACACATTTGTTCTTGGTTTTTGTCTGGTTGGTTGAAACACGCACTTTACTTTTCTGCGACAGCATCCAAGTACCCAATCAGTTGTCATTTTAAAGGTTTAGCTATATAACTTTAACTTTTTTTTTTGTAATTGAGAATTTACCCAATATGTCCGTTTTTCTGTTTTGGATGTCATTAATTAAAAAACCACAGCTAATTATGAAATCCTCGTCGTCTGAAATTTATGTTCGACACTATGTAGAACAAGATAAACAGAACTAGAAACAAAACCAGTCTGTTCCATTGAAACAGTTTGTTTACATAAAACAGAACTGTTTTCAAAAAACAAAACTTATTTCTGTTTTTGTTTTTGAAAACAAAACTGTTTTTCTAAACTGTGTCTTTGGTGGAAACCCGGCATAAGACATTTAAGTTATTGTTTTTTTATTCATCTGAGTGATATCAAGCAGAGCAAGAAGCCGATATTTATGTACCAAAATAAGCGCTTCCTATAAAACCCTTGGATTGCGGGCGTAGCTCTCTGTATTCCGGTTTCATTGTATCATATTGTTTAATGTCAATAATGACTACCTTATTCCCTTTATCGCTAAGCGTTATCAATAAGTTTTTATACCCTTTACGGATGTGATAGGGTATATTAACTTTGTCATGAAGTTTGCAACGCACAGAAGGAAGCATTTCCGACAATATAAACTATATATATTCTTGGTCAGTATGATGAGACGAGTCGATTAAGCTTTGTCCGTCTGTCCGTTTGTCCGTCTGTCTGTCTGTTTCTATGCGAACTAGTCCCTCAGTTTTAAAGCTATCGAGCTGAAATTTTGTACAGAACCTTCTTTTTATTGCACGCAGTATATATGTCGGAACCAACGGAATCGGACCACTACGTCATATAGCTGCCATAGGAACGACCGGTCCAAAAATTCGTCTTTGTGGGAAATACTTTTTTATACCCTAGACTTTTAGTATAGGGTATATTGTTTTTGTCACGTCGAAAATATGTAACACCTTAAAGGAGGCTCCGGATGTATAGCAATGTATATAGTATATAAATGATCAGGGTCACCTCCTGATTCGATTTAGCTATGTCTGTCTGTCTGTCTGTCCGTCTGTCTGTCTGTCTGCCCGTTCGCACGATAACTTTCGATAGAATGAAGCTAGAGCCTTGAAATTTTGGTCAAATGTTAGTAGTATGATCTAGTTGGATGGTATTGAAATTGGGCATGATCAGGCTAAGAGAACGCCTACCTCCCCTACATATGTAAAATATTTAAATGTATCTATAACTCCCGATTAAAAAATCATGAAAAGCTCTAGCTTTGGTATATTGCTAGTGAGGGTAACCTTATACTTTCCTGGGAAAATAAAATCGATCAGTTGAAAACGAACGGTAATTTTCTTACAAAGAGCCCCGTACTACCCTACTTTTCAGGTTTTTGTCTATAACTCTTGAACCAATTGACGTAGACACCTGATTTTTGGCATGTAACCCTGAAGGGAGAAGCTGCTGTAAGTTGGGCGTAATCAGATCAAAGGAACACCTACCTCCCCTACAAATTTCAAAAAATTAAACATTACTTTAATTGCGATAACTTTCGATAGAATGATACTGCCGACTTAAAAATTTGGTGGAATGTTGCTTGGTATTAAATATGGGCAAGATCCGACTCAAGGAACCCCCACCTCCCCTACAAATGAAACTTCAAATAAGCGATAACTTTTGATAGAATGAAGCCAGTGACTTCAAATTTTGGTCAAATGTTTGAAATGAGATTGAGATAGTTGGCATTAAAGATGGGTAAAATCCGACCTAAGGAACCCCTACCTCCCCTAGAAATGAAACTTGAAATAATAAGCGATAACTTACGTCAAAATAAAGCTAGCGACTTGGAGTTTTGGTTAAATGTTTGTAGTATTATCCAGTTGGCTAATATTGAAAATACGTAAAATCCAACCAATGAAACCCCTACTTCCTCTACAAATGAAACTTCAGATAAGCGATAACTTTCGATAGAGTGAAGCTAGAAACTTGAAATTTTGTTTAAATGTTTGTAGGGTGATCTAATTGGTTGGCGGCAATGATGGGCAAGATCCGACCCAAGGAACCCCTACCTCCCCTACAAGTGAAACTTCAAATAAGCAATAACTTGCGATAGAATGAAGCAAGCGACTTGAAAAATTCGACAAATATTTGTATAATGGGTTAATTAGTTAATTGATTTTGAGAATGGTCAAGATCCTACTGAATGAGTGCCAACCTTTCCTATGAACTGGCCATATAGGAGACCCATTATTAATGCATATGGTCGTTGCCAATTGGAACTTTTGGTATCACCACTAGGTCTGTACAAGTCTAGGGTATATACGCTTTGGCCTGGTTATTTCTGAAGATATCTCTTTCAAATTTCACAAAAATCAATAGTATTTATATTCAAATCACATTCCTGAATTTGGTTGAAATTGGACTACTTTATCATATAGCTGTCATAGGAACGATCGTTCCAAAAGTAAGTTTTTATAAAAAAAAAACTTTTTTATTTCTGAAAATATCTTTACCAAATTTCATATTATTTAATAATATTGACTACCAAACCATGTTCTTAAATTTGGTTGAAATCGGCTTACTATTTCATAGACCTCTCATAGGAACAATGAAATCGGAACAAGTTTTACTACTAATTTCAAAGTGGCAAATGCACCATAAGTCACAACGAAGGTATGATAAATGAAGGGTATCATACCTTCGGCAAGCTAGCCGTAGGCTAGCTTGTTCTTACTCGCAAGATATTGTTTTGTTCGATATAATAATTGATCGAGGTGTGTGTGTTTTTATACCCTTCACGGATGTGATAGGGTATATTAACTTTGTCATGAAGTTTGCATCGCACAGAAGGAGACATCTCCGACCATATAAACTATATATATTCTTGGTCAGTATGATGAGGCGAGTCGATTAAGCTTTGTCCGTTTGTCCGTCTGTCTGTCTGTTTCTATGCAAAGTAGTCCCTCAGTTTTAAAGCTATCGAGCTGAAATTTTGCACTAGGCCTTCTTTCAATTGTACGCTTCATATATGTCGGAACCAATGGAATCGAATCACTACGTCATATAGCTGCCATAGGAACGACCTGACCAAAAATTCGTCTTTGTGAGAAAAGCTTTTTTATTTTTTATTTTAAATTTCACAGTAATCAATACTATCTTTAGTGAAATCACATTTCCGAATTTGGTTGAAATCGGACTACTCTGTCATATAGCTGTCATAGGAACGACCGTTCCAAAAGCAAGTTTTAAACAGAAAAACTTTTTTATTTCTGAAGATATCTTTATGAAATTGCATATTACTCAATCATATTGACTGCTAAGCCAAGTTTCTAAATTTGGTTGAAATCGGCTCACTAGTTCATATCCCTCTTATAGGAACAGTGAAATCGGAACAAGTTTTACTACTAATTTCAAAGTGGCAAATGTACCACAAAACACAACGAAGGGTATCATACCTTCGTTTTTCTTTATGTAGTTATCTATAATAACTATTTTTTTTTCTCTTACGTCATTCATTTTATTTTTATTAGAATATTTAATATGTGATCTTAGGTAAATCTGCAGCCACCCAGCACCGGTTGCTCCTGACTGAATTAACTTTGAAAGGAGGAACAAGACTGCAAGCAATTCCCAAGCCAGTCGAGAAAATCAAGTGGCACACTCTCAACAACGAAAGAATCTGTTGTAACTCCACTCGTTCTTAAAATGGAGGAGTGGCTTCAAAACAATACCAACCGCCACGAGCAGAAGCCCACCGCAAATGTGGAATGCTTTGGACGCAATGTTAATAGGTGAGGTTGAGAAGACACAAAAGGCCCACTCCAGACGAACAAGGAGACGTGGTGGTGGAATCATGAAAGTAAAGAAGCAGTGCAGGCCAAATCGAACGCATTCAAGGCTTGGACAACATGTAAGACAAGCAGTGAAGCCGAGAAGCTTCAACTTCGGGGGAAATATGATAAATACTGGAAGGAAGTAAAGCAAAGTCGATTGCAGCCGAGTCTATCAGGAACTAAAAGATCTCACGGCGGATAAGAGATCGTCATTGCAAGAGAAACCTAGAAACATAGCCAGGATTTATAAGGTCGCAGCCCAAAGGAGAAGAAACACTCGAGAGATTCAGGCGCCAAAGTACGTTGAAGAATCCCAAGGAGTGCTACTTGTTGAAGACACTGCAATCTGTAGCAGAATGCGTGAGTACGTTGACGAACTTTTGAACGAAGAATTTCCACGTGAAGATTTTCAAGCTGTGGAGCAAAACAACACTGATAACGCTGATTTTTCAGTGGAGAAGGTGATGAAGGCAATGATGCAAATGAAACGCGGAAAGGCAGTTGGACCAAACAAAATACCCTTGCAATTTTGGTTAAAGATGGATCATGCCGGGTTTAGATGGTTCATTGTTCTTTTCAACAAAATTAAAAGAAGGCAACCGATGCCTGACGCTTTCAGGAAAAGCTTTCTTCACCCGTTTTATAAGAACAAGGGTGACTCACGCAAGCTCAACAACTATAGGGAAACCAATTTAACATTTCACACATTGAAGACTTATGAGCGGGTTGTCTGCAATCGATTGAAAGAGATTGTACGGCTGGTTGACAATCAATGCGGCTTTATGGAGGGTCGATCCACAGTCGATGCTAATCAGTGCTTGCGTGTTACGATGGAAAAACATCGTGATGCACGGACGGACTTACACTATGTGTTCATCGATTTGGAAAAAGCAACCCGACAGAGTTCATCGTGATCTGATATGAGTTCCTAAGAGCAGTTAGGGTCCCCGAGGCATATACCTATATTAAGATGATACAAGACATGCTAGATGAACAGCTAGTGAGTCTGAAGAGTTTCCAGTTAAAGTCGGAGCTCACCAAGGCAGTGTATTGAGTCCCTTGCTCTTAAATTTCATTGCGCTCTATTTATTAACACTCATTTCTGACGACCTGAAAATATCCCTTCTCTTCGCCGATGGCATTGTCCTGGGTAGCAAAGACATCATTGCTTTGCAGGCTGCATTGACCAAGTGGTGTAAGATACTGGAGGATCATGGACTGAGGATTAACATACCAAAGACTGAGTATCTTTGCTGTCCTTTCTCAGATACAGAGACCCGATACCAGATATCTACATTAAAGGAGAGCGGTCGAAGTCCTGTACAAGGTTTAACTACCTGGGCTCGATGGTCAACAAGGAAGCTGCCTGCGATGACGAGATCAAACATTAGTATCAGTCTCGGTATGATGAAGTGGCGAGAAAACTTTGGAGTTTTCTGCGAAAAGAAGATACCACGTCTACATACCTGAATCAAACTTTAGGCATTACTCCCTTAGCTTCAGTTTCCTCCTCTATCGATGCCATGAACCACTCCGTGAGCAGCGGTGAGATAGGATTTCCCATCGCTACCCCAGAAGTAGTTTTGTGAAATTTACATATTCGCGGTTGTTAGAAGGGATTATGTCGACCGAGTCCTCTCCGTAATAAAAAAGATTCATCACAGAATCGAGTTTACTATTGAGATGGAAAAAGACGGGGCCATCTTATTCTTGGACCTTATGATCACGAATAACAACGGCGAATTGGAGTTCGAGATCTACCGTAAGCCAACCGCAACGCAACGGATGATACCATCCACTTCGAACCACACGCTTGCACAGAAAATGGCGGCCTATAATTGTATGGTACACCGATTGATCACGTACCCATTGACGATAGACGGATTCAACAAGGAACGCTATCAAAAACGGATACGATTCTCATGACATTGAGAAACTGATCAAGAGGAAAACTCAACAACATAACAGGTTAAAGTATACAAAGCTGTTTACGCAGCCCTTGGAAAACATTCCAAGGCGAATAAGTATCCCTAACTCCCACTTGTTTCATAAAATTAAAAACTTATTGAAGCATTTTAATTTACAGGTAGTCGGATCGAGCAGAAACACCACCCTGAGGAATATACTAGGCAGCGTGAAGGACCCATTAAAATTCGAGGAGAAAAGCGACATGTATCGGATAACATGTAGCGATTGCGACAAAGTTTATATAGGACAGACGAAGCGGTTAGTAACGACGCGATTCAACGAACATATCAGAGAAGCCCTTAATAGCATCCGGAAACCGAATCCATTAGTATGATCATCAGTAGCGGCTCATATCATCAAGGAAGGACACACTGTTCAGCGCGAGAACCTGGAATTATTGCGATATACAAATCTGACGAATACATTGGATCCCTAGGAGAGCTTGGAGATTATTCGAGAAGACACGAGGCGAATATTGAATACAGATCAACGAAACTACCCTTCAAAATTAGTTAGATTAGTTGCAAAGAATTGTAAAAGAGCAGGTGTAGAAAAGGTCCATAAACCGATAGGGGATGTAATAAAATAAGTTTATGGTCCCATCTACCTGCCCTTGAATGTAAAGTTATTTGTAAAATATATTATGACCTGTATCTTGCCATTATGTTTAGTAGCTTTTGTACTGAAGAAGGGAGTAAGTCGCTCCCGAAATATATATTTAATATAAATAAAAATTTGTAGTTTGGGAAAGCTGCGTCTTCTTTGTTTTAGTTGACAACTAAAAACGTCGGACAACACCTAACATATTCACTTGCATTCGAATCGTAGAACGAAAAGGTGTGTGTTGTCAATCCACAGCGAATTGCAAATAGTGCATATACATACCAGTAGTTTGCAAATCTACCTCCTCTTTTCGATTCATCAAAGGTGGCACGGGGGGGGGGGGGGGGGGCAAAGACCTTTTCCATAGTCCTCCGCGTGGGCGCCCCCTGGTAACGGCAGTGTATCAATTCGCTGACGGCCAATGTCTTAGCGATAAGACAGTTTGGAAAAGGCAGATAGCTGTAGCCTGAATGGCTGACGAACACCTAAACGTCTCAGGTTTAGTAGGATGGAATGACTTGCGTAGTTGGACCTGCTACATAGTTGTGTGGGCTCCAGCACGTTTATTAAACCATCTGAAGCAGCTATCTCCGAGGCCATCCTCTGAATGGGGTTAAGCGACGTGCTGACAACTCGTCCTTGTAAAAACCACTCCATGTCAAGAAACCTGGAACAAAAGCCTCGGATTGGACGGATCAACAACGACGACCACGCAAACGAATAAAGGATTATTTTTCGGATCCTGGAATGTACGCTCCCTGAACAAACCGGGGGCCGAGAAGGCCCTCCTTCGACACGTCGAAAAGTACAAACTGAGCATTACTGCAGTCCAGGAAACAAATTGGCTTGGCAGCGAGATTAATGACAAGAAATCGCACACAATTTTTACAAGTGGCAAACCATCGGGCCGCAAGGAGTTTGGAGTAGCATTTATAGTAGACAATCACCTCAAACCGCATATTACTGACTTCAAACCCATAAATGAACGGCTGTGTGCGATTCGCATCAAGACTCGATTCTTCCATCTCTGGCTCATCAATGTGCACGCCCTCACTGAAGTTAAAGAAGACGCAGTAAAAGACGAGTTCTACGCCCGCCTTGAAACTCTCTTCAACTCACTTCCAACAAACGACGTCAAATTGCTGCTGGGAGACTTTAACGCGAAAGTCGGAAATGAAAGTTGGCACCGGGGGACCACTGGAGGCCACAGTCTCCATGAAGGATGTAACGATAACGGCCAGCGACTTATCGACTTTGCCTGCAGCAGGAATCTAGTCGTAAGCTCTACGTGCTTCCCGCATCGACGCATTCACAAGCAGACCTGGAAGTCTCCAGACGCACATACCGTCAACCAAATTGACCACGTCCTCATTTGCAGGAGATGGGCGTCTAGTGTCATGGATGTCCGCTCCTATCGAGGAGCAAACTGCGACTCAGATCATCACTTGGTGAAGACGACCTACAGATGTAGAATTCCCTCAGTGCACCAATCAAGAATCAGCCCTCCCAAAATCTTTGCGGTTGATAAGCTTTTGAGTGATGCTACAGCGGTGGCGCCCTTGAGGAAAAACTATCACCTATGCTACACAACATCAGCAACACAGGCGTCCATGGGTTCTGGGAAGAACTCAAGGGTACCGTCAAGGATGTCGCAGAGAAGATTGTGGGATATAAAGCCCGGCGAGCGCGAAATGACTGGTTCGACGAAGAATGCAAAGAATCACTTGACGCGAAAAACGAGGCCTACAGACAATGAATTCAACGAGGAACCAGAACCAGAAGTGAAAAATATGACGAGCTACGGCGAATATCGAATAGAATAATTAGGCGTAAGAAACGTAAATACTTTGACGAGCAGTTGCTGGACATAAACGAAAACTTAGCTAATAGGAACACCAGACAAGCGTACAAACTAGTAAATACAATTGAGAACGGCTACCAACCCAGGACTAGCCTTTGTAAGGACAAGGATGGAAACATCATCAGCGACACCGATGGTATTAACAAGCGATGGGCCTCTTATTTTGAAGAGCTTCTAAACCTACCATCTAACATCCCCACACAAGAAGCTCTCGACGATATTGTTGATCTAGGCCCACCCATTCAACCCCCGACAGTAGAGGAAGTTGATCTCGCCTTGCGGTCACTAAAACGAAATAAAGCGCCGGGCGCTGACGAGATTCCAGCTGAACTGCTAAAATTCGGTGGAACGAGTCTAGTTGATGCCATACATCAATTACTCCTGCGAGTATGGGAGAACGAGGAGATTCCAGACGATTGGCGCAGAAGCATCATCTGTCCAATTCATAAAAAGGGAGATAAACTGCGGTGTGAGAACTACAGGGGCATCTCACTAGTTTGTACGTCCTATAAAATTTTGACGAAAATTCTGGAAAATAGAATAAAACCCTACGCAGAACGAGTCATTGGCGAATATCAAAGCGGTTTCAGACCTGGGCGCTCCACAACCGATCAGCTCTTCTCAGTCAAACTGATACTTCAGAGGTGCTGGGAATACAACGTAAACGTATACCAAATCTTTGTCGACTTCAAGCAGGCATACGACAGTATCGATCGTGGAGTACTGTACAACATCAAGCTGCAAAATTAGTGCGACTGACTAAGATGACGATGATCAATTCCGTCTCACAAGTCAGGATCCAGAATAGACTTACTGATCTATTTGAAACACGCACTGGTTTGAAACAGGGCGATGGACTGGCACCGACGCTCTTCAACCTAGCACTGGAATACGTTATTCGGGCCATGAATATGGACAACAGCAAGACGCTACTCATCAAGTCGACACAATTAGCAGCGTACGCCGACGACATCAACATCATGTCCCGAAGATTGGCTGACGCAGAAGAACTTCTGCATACGCTCGATACCGCTGCAAAGGAAGTTCGATTACGTATTAACGAGGGTAAAACTAAAATAATGATGCAATCGGGGGGGACCTCAACATCGAGTTCGTGAACAACATCATTTACCTGGGTTGCAACTTGTCAAGGGACGCCAACGAAACTGACGAAATGAAGCGACGGATACAGTTAGCTAATAAGACTTTTTTCTCGGTTCTCCCCGTAATGAAATCGAAGCATGTGCACAGAAACACGAAGCTCCGCGTGTACAAAACCATTATACGACCAGTGCTATGCTATGGCTGCGAAGCATGGACCCTAACTCAAGCCTCCGAAAACATGCTAGACACTTTTGAACGTAAGGTTCTACGGCGAATTTTCGGGGCTGTTTGCGATCGAGATGGATGGCGCATCCGGTACAACCATGAGTTGTATGAAATGTACGATGAGCTGCAAGTCTCGAAAATCGTCAAACTACAACGACTTCAATGGGCAGGGCATGTACAAAGAATGGACGATGATCGCATGCCTGAGAGAGTAATGAATGCAGAACGAGTCGACGGAGCGAGACTGCGAGGACGACCGAGATCTCGTTGGGAGAGCTCAGTAGGTGTGGACGCCGCGCAGCTGCTGGGCTCCCAAAATTGGAGGACGCGGTCACGTGACCGAGATAATTGGAAGACAATGATCTAGGCGGCCAAGGCCCGACGTCGGGCTGTCGCGCCACGATGATGATGATGAAAGGTGGCACGGGCAGCAGGCATCGCAGGCCACAAACAATAGCCTATATCTATAGGAAAACAACATTTTCAAACAGATACTTTTGATATCGCCACTAGGTCGGTACAGGTTTAGGGTATTTACGCTCCGGCCTTGGTTTTCTTTCCTTCTTATATTTTTCATATGATGTAAAAAAAAAAATATGATGTTAAAAAAATTGAATAATTTTTTGTTAATATAATTTTTAAGTGTTCATTTTCAAAACCCTTTAAATCCAAATCGTTCAATTTCAAAACCCGCTAATATAGCACATCATTTCCAAAAACCGCCATCTCCATTTTTAAAACTGAAATAGGTAACTCCTATAAACATCAGGCTTTGTGCATTAAACATAGAGATAATTCAAATCTAGAGTAAAACATAAAAGAACTACGATTGGGGTAAACCCCAATCATGCAATACTCTAGATGAATTTGAACCTGGTTAAAGCCAATAAATAATTTTGGCTTAACGTATTTCATGAAATAGTGCAGTTTGTATGGGAGGGGGTAGAAGGAGGGTGAGGATTACAATAAGTTTTATAACATAGGTTGCAATTATCATAAAAGTGATATATTAAAAATTTCAAAGCAATATGTTTTATAGTTTCTGAGAAAATCTGATTATTGTAAATTTTCAAAAATGTGTCATTTTGTATGGGAGGGGGTAGAAGGGGTGGAGCGATTTAGCCCGTTCACGAACTTAGCCTTCATTTTTTGTCAAAAATAACGTGTGCAAAATTTGAACTTCATAGCTCAACGCGTTCTCGAGCTAGACGGACGGACGGACGGACAGACGGACAGACGGACATCCGATTTTGAGATATTCGAGTGATAATATTTTATGAACTTCTGTATCATTCATTTTTTTCTGTGAGCCTTATTTCTTAGCGTTACAAACTTTGTGGCAAACTTATAATACTCTCAGATTTCATCTAGAGTATAAAAATATTGGATCTGTATTAGTTAATATAGCCGTAAACAGTTTTTGCCGATTTCCTCAAAATGCTTTTGAGTGGAGTTGGCAGATTTTGGAAATATACCCCTCACTTCTTTCGCAAATAGTTCGATTGTCTCGCGCCAAATCCAAAATGTTGCTTTTGTTTTCCGCACTAACTTCTTCCTATTTTTTCAATCAAACTGAACTTTTCTGCTTATTACGCTATTATCATCAAAAGAGTGAACTTCTTTGAAAACTTGTCACTATTTCTAGACCGGATACACATACTTTGGTATAACCTGAACCCATAAAGCATCATCACTCTAACTACCGGGAAAAATTTTTACCAAAAAAGGGAATAAAATAGTTTGAGCAACTTTTTTTTCCAGCACTGTATCCTAATAGTCTCATGATAGCATTGCATTTGATCGAACATTAATGAAATTGTAACTAGAAAACTATTAAATTAAATAATTGAACAATTTTTTTATTGAATTTTAGTTGTGTTTTGAACAAAAATTTCTTGATTGAATTGTGCCGTGGGTGGTCGGAGTGTGGACATTCATTGTCAATATTTTCAATTCGGACTCGAGAGTTTTTTCTCTTTGTACATTGTAGCGTCAATCTCTATTCTTTGGTATCGTCATGTTAGATATTCATTTATAAAAAATGTTTTGTGCTTTTTACACTCCCTATGCTTGTATCAAAAACAGTCATTTGGCTTTGTTATTCATTTCAGCAGAATGAATCGTGGACTTTTTTTTAAGTGGCCCTTTATTCTTGTTTTGCTGTGTGTATAATAGAGACAATTCGAGTATGTAACATGAATTGTGCAAAGATCCCTGAATAATCTGAGGATCATGATCAGTCCAACTTGATGTGATCGATCAGATTCAAATGCAATCCAAACAAAAGAGTCTCACACGGCTCAATATCAATTATTTGCGTGCAACCTTCACACACTACGAAAACATTAATTTTAAGCAGGCCTCGTTTTACTCTTTTTTTTTTTTCTTTTTTTTTTCTGCTTCTTTTGCTTTTATGAATTTCTAATGTTTCTAGGTCAAATGAAGCTTGTAATTTGACGATCATTACCTTCCGTTTCAATTAATTCGATGTGTTGAGTAACGATCGGGTCAGCGTACGCGGCCCCAAAATTAATGGTCTGTGTGCTTGATGGACAGCAAAAAGAGTAGCAAAAAAAAGAACAAAGTATCCCATTGAAACATTTTTAATTGTTTGCGGAGGTCCCTCGGACCAAAACGATCTCCCCGAGAGCTGGGGATGCTGCTGGAACCACTCTCGTTCTTCAATTGGCGCGCGAATAATGTTCAAATTATTCACACATAAACATTACAGTAAAACACAAATCTATTGCACCAGACTCGGCGGCCGTATGTGAAAATTAGATGAGCTGTAAAAGTCTAAATACCCTGAACCCCCCGTGAGCCACCCGCGAGCCACAGCTCACAAGGCACTTTCGCATATCTTTACGACTCGTTTTTTTTTCTTGTTCAAGATATTTCGGTGTGCAATGATAAACAAAACAATATCTCTCACGTAATTAACAATTTAGCTCAAAAAAAATAATAAATTGAAGATGAAGCGAACCGCAGCGGACCAAAAAAAAAAGAAATAGACAGAAAAAGAAGTTAAAAGAAAAAGATTCAGGGAAAATTGTATGAGCCCTCCCCGTTGTTGGCTCGAATATGTCTGCACAGCATCCGCCAATTGTTTTGATGCTTCAACGGTTGAAGAAGAGTAGTGCGCACTGGGCTTAAGCGGTTGCAAGTGTCTTACTCAATGACTTAATTATAATGTGGTAGATACGGTAAGATACAAAGATTGGGTGCACAATGGCCGCGATGACACGGTAATCGGCGAATGATGAAAAAAAAAAAATTATGGTAACAAGTACACCATAAAATGCATAGTTTGTTGAGTGTGAGAAGGTTTTTATTACGAAGAGAATTATACGAAAATGCAATATTGAACAACTGACGGAGACGGCGACTGTATTCACAAGATCACTTGAATCTACTGGTGTTCCACAAGAATTATTTTCTAGGCCGATATTGTTCAGAGTATAAACATTCTTCGTTGCTATGCTCATCAAGTTGTGTCACCATTCTCAATATTCATATTTTAGTTAGTTAGTTTTTTTTACGTTATAAGTAACAAGGCTAGAACTTTCACCATTACGCCAGTCATAACGTACACAATGACACAAAAAGAGCGATGCTGCTCGTCGTCACTTTAGGCCCGTCCCATGCAAACTGTCTATGATTTGCTTTGAAACATTTTGTCCTTATCGCCCAAATTCAGGAGATACTCGTACCTACGAATGCAAGAACATCCATATTTTCTGACCGAAGAATTCAGAATACCATCAACAGTAGTCTTGTGCATTCGCATCAACACCCCCCGTCATGTCATAGCCATCTTCAATAGATATCATTTCACTGCCGAGAATATCCTTTTTCCCGGCCAAAATACTCAAAATATATACATCAGTAGTCAAGTACATTCACCTCAACATCCCTAGGCATATGATCCCCATCTAGACCAGATATCACTTCATTGTCAAGAATTTCCTCACCAAGGAACTCAAAACGCTTTTAAGAGTAGTCCAGTGCATATAATACCCATCTTGACTAGAAATCACTTCATTGCCAGAAACGTCCTTTTTCCTTCACTAAAGGACTCAAAATGTAATCAACAATAGTCTGGTGCATTCGCCTCATGACCACCATTCATATGATACCCATCTTGCCTAGTCGTCGCTTCATTGCCAAGAATGTCTTTTAAGCCAAGAATGAGCTTTTCCCACACCAAAGGACTCAAAATGGTATCAGTTCTGACCAAAGGACTCAAAACGCTTTCAAAAATACTCAAGCGCATTGGTCTCTAACAGGTAGGTACCGTTTATTTTCCGTTTAACTTCATAATAAAGAGAGTCCTTTTTTTCTGACGCACACATGCAGGAAGATAAAAATATCACCGTATGGTACTTTAGAATAACCTAATGCGAGACATAGATGCACGTATTAATCCGTCGGATTGGTCGCGCACCAACCACTGATACGCGAACCGTATTCATACAATTTTCACTCGAGAAAAATAGTCAAACAAGTCATTCACTACTGCCGCGACCCGCTCCACATAATTGTATAGAGACAACTCGGTGACTAACTTTTCTGACTATATGTTGCTATAACATGATTCATTTTGACTGTGACTCACTGTATATATGAGTATATACGTACATGTAGACGTATTTAATATTGTGCAAACAAATTCTTCATGAAAAATTCGTCGATAAGCAGACTATGCGTAACGTTACGCTAGCACCCCCACTTTTTTATTCAACATCTACTACACAAAAAATTGATGTAAAATGCAAGCCAAATGAAGGTCGTCGGATATAAAACCCGTGAGCGCGAAATGACTGATTCGACGAAGAATGCAAAAATTCACTTGACGCGAAAAACGAGGCCTACAGACAATGGACTCAACGAGAAACCAGAGCAAGGAGAGAAAAATATGACGAGCTACGGCCAATACCATCATCATCGTGGCGCGACAGCCCGACGTCGGGCCTTGGCCGGCCAATACCGAATAAACTAATTAGACGTAAGAAACGTAAATACTTTGACGAGCAGTTGCTGAACATAAACGAAAACTTAGCTAATAGGAACACCAGACAAGCGTACAAACTAGTAAATACAATTAAGAACGGCTACCAACCCAGGACTAGCCTTTGTAAGGACAAGGATGGAAACATCATCAGCGACACCGATGGCATTAACAAACGATGGGCCTCTTATTTTGAAGAGCTTCTAAACCGACCATCTAACATCCCCACACAGGAAGCTCTCGACGATATTGTTGATCTAGGCCCACCCATTCAGCCCCCGACAGTAGAGGAAGTTGATCTCGCGTTGCGGTCACTAAAACGGAATCAAACGCCGGACGTTGACGAGATTCCAGCTGAACTGCTAAAATTCTGTGGAACGGGTCTAGCCGATGCCATACATCAATCACTCCTGCGAGCATGGAACGACGAGGAGATCCCAGACGATTGGTGCAGAAGCATCATCCAATTCACAAAAAGGGAGATAAACTGCGGTGTGAGAATTACAGAGGCATATCACTAGTTTGTACGTCCTATAAAATGTTGACGAAAATTCTGGAAAATAGAATAAATCCGTACGCAGAACGAATCATTGGCGAATATCAAAGCGGTTTCAGACCTGGTCGTTCCACAACTGATCAGCTCTTTACGGTCAACTTGATACTCCAGAGGTGCTGGGAATACAACGTAAACGTATACCAATTCTTTGCCCACTTCAAGCAGGCATACGACAGTATCGATCGTGGAGTACTGTACAACATCATGCTGCAATTTGGTATACCGGCCAAATTAGTGCAATTGACAAAGATGACGATGACCAACTGCGTCTCACAAGTCAGGATCCAGAATAGACTTACTGAACTATTTGAAACACGCACCGGTTTGAAATAGGGCGGTGGACTGGCACCGACGCTCTTCAACCTAGCACTGGAATACGCTTTTCGCTACTCATCAAGTCGACACAATTAGCAGCGTACGCCGGCGACATCAACATCATGTCCCAAAAACTGGCCGACGCAGAAGAACTTCTGCATACGCTCGATACCGCTGCAAAAAAGTTGGACTACATATTAACGGGGGTAAAACTAAAATAGTGATACAATCGACGACAAGGACATCTGCACAACCGAGCATCAATGTGGGGGACCTTAACATCGAGTTCGTGAACAACTTCATATACCTGGGTTGCAACATAATTCAACAATAGTAGGTTACGCAACGCGCAGATCCGTTATTCAGGCACCGAATGAGAGAAAAAGCTCATGGCGTCACAGTTTCAATTTTGCATATGCGCGCGTGCATTTTGTACGAGATTTCATGGTTTTTGAAAGAAAAATTGCTTTCAAATCGACAGTTTTATTTCGATTTTGATGAAATTTTTAATTTTGGACCTTCAAAACAAGGGGAAGGTTACTGTTTGTAGGGCATTTTGAAAATCCACCCCCATCCCCCTTACCAGCCCACCTTAAAATAAACTTATATTCTTAAATACTGTTTTATTCTTATCATGACGACATTTTGTATATTGGACCCTTAAGATTAGGGGAAGCTTAATGTTCACCTAAGATTTAAAAAAAAACACCCTCATCCCCATTTCCCACCCTTAAAATCTGCGAATTTTTCTATAGTTTTATTCCGATCTTGAAGAAATTTTGTATATTAGACCTCCAAGTATAGAGGAACGTTATAGTCTACATAGGATTTCGGAACTCCACCCTCATCTAACTTCTCAGCCTTAAAAGAAAATTTGTAAATTTATGAACAATTTTATTTAGATTTTGATGAAACATTGTATATTGGAACTCCAAGACTACGGGATATACATATGATTTCAGAAAACCACCCCCATTCCCTTTCCACTAACAAGAAATTAGCAAATATATGTATGTACAGTTTTATTCCGATTGAAATTTTGTAAATTAGACCTTCAAGGCAAGGGGAAGCTGACAGTCCACATCAGATTTCGGGACTCCGCCAATCGCCTTCTCATCCCATAAAGGAAATCTGCAAATTCATCTGCAGTTTTATTTCGATTTTGATGAAAGTTTGTATATTAGATCAAGGCTAGGGGAGGGTTAATGTTTACAAATGATTTACACATTCAATCACTCCTATCCCCCTTTTCACCCGAAAAAGGAATTGCAAATTTTCTTTTAAGTGTGAGAAGGGGGATTTGGGCGATTTTGCGAAATCCTATGTAGACTAGCTACCTTTTCTCTAGCTTTGAAGGTCTAATATAAAAAGATTTATCAAGATCTGAATTAAACTGTAAATACACTTGCAGATTTACTTTTAAGGGTGAGAAGGGGGTTGGAGGTGGTTTCCCAAAATCGGATGTATACAAATACATACACCCTACCCTTGCCTTAAAGGTCTCGTATACAAAATTTCGTCAAGATCGGAATAAAACTATAGATAAATTCGCAGATTTTCTTTTAAGGGTGGGAAGGGGGATGGGGGTGGTTTTTTGAAATCTTGTGTAAACATTAACCTTCCCCTAGTCCTGGAGGTCCAATTTTAAAAATTTCATGAAAATCGGATTAAAGCTGTAGATTTGTAAGCGAATTCTCTTTCAAAAAGTATGCGATTTCATATCAAATTCATTGAAAGCTTTCAAAAAGTGAAACTGGGACGTCATGCGCAGAGAGAGCGAAAAAGTTGCACGCTTCTTTGCGTAACCTTCTATTGTTGAATCATGGGGTTGCAACTTGTCAAGAGACTCCAACGAAACTGACGAAATCAAGCGACGGATACAGTTAGCTAATAAGACTTTTTTCTTGGTTCTCCCCATAATGAAATCGAAGCATGTGCACAGAAACACGAAGCTCCGCGTGTACAAAACCATTATACGACCAGTGCTATGCTATCGTTGCGAAGCATGGACCCTAACTCAAGCCTCCGGAAACATGCTAGACACATTTGAACGTAAGGTTCTACGCCGAATTTTCGGGGCTGTTTGCGATCGAGATGGATGGCGTATCCGGTACAACTATGAGTTGTATGAAATGTACGATGAGCTGCAAGTCTCGAAAATCGTCCAAGTTAACGACTTCAATGGGCAGGGCATGTACAAAGAATGGACGATGATCGCATTCCAAAGAGAGTAATGAATGCATAACGAGTCGACGGAGCGAGACTGCCTAAACGACCGAGATCTCGTTGGGAGAGCTCAGTATGTGTGGACGCCAGGCAGCTAATGGGCTTCCAAAATTGGAGGACGCGGTCCCGTGATCGAGATAATTGGAGGACAACCATCCAGGCGGCTAAGGCCCGACGTCGGGTTGTCGCGCCACGATGATGATGATGATGGCTGCTCAACAAAGAAGCTACCTCGGATGTAGGTACTTTTGATACGATCCTTTTTGGTCACACCGGCTGATATTCGACTCAGTCGCAGTCATTTGACTTTCGTAGGCCTTGTACATAGTCCAGCATTCAGACGCGTAAATGAATGCAGGACGGACGACCGCTTTGTACAACTTGCCCTTGTGGCATCTTTTTGTCACAGAAAACTCCAGAGTTTTCCCGCCACTTCATCCAACCGACGCTGATGCGATGTGATGTCGTCATCGCAGGTCGCTTCTTTGTTGACCATCGGGTCCAGGTAATTTAACCTTGTACAGGACTTCAGCTGCTCTCCTTTAATGTATATATCTGGTATCGGTCTGCTTCGATCTGAGAAAGGACAGTAAAGATACTTTGTCTATGGTATGCTAATCCTCAGTTCATGATCCTCCAGTATTTTACACCACTTGGTCAGTGCAGCCTGCAAAGCAATGATGTTTTTCCTACCCAGGACAATGTCATCGGCATAGAGAAGGGATATTTCCAGGCCGTCAGAGATGAGTGTTACTAAATAGAGCGTGATGAACTCAATACATTGCCTTGGTGAACTCCGATTTTAACTGGAAATTCTTCGGACTCACCAGCTGTACATCTTTCTTTAGTGGAAAAATGTCTTGTATCATCTTGAGATATGCCTCGGGGACTTTAAGTGCTCTTAGGGCCACCCCTTTCATATATCTCTATTCCTGAACTCTGTCGAAGGCTTTTTCCAAATCGATGAACACAAAGTGCAAGTCCGTACGTGCATCACGATTCTTTTCCATCGTGGTACGTATGCACTGAAAAGCATCGACTGTGGACCAACTCTCCACAAAACCTCATTGATTGGCAACCAACCGTACAATCTCTTTCAATCTATTGCAGACAACTCGCTTGTAAGTCTTCAATGTGAGAGATGTTAACTTGAATGTCCTATAGTTGTTGAGCTTGCGTGAGTCACCCATGTTCTTATAAAACCCGGTGAAGGAAGCTTTTTCTGAAAGCGTCAGGCATCCGTTGCCCTCTTTTAATTTGGTTGAAACTAACAGTGAGCCATATAATAACGACATGATTCTTCTTCAACCAAAATTACAATGGCAGTTTGTCCAGTTTCGACTCTCTTTCTGCGTTTCACTTGCATTATTGCCTTCATCACCTCCACCGCTGAAAAATTGACGATATCAGTGGTGTTTGCTTTCACTGCTTGAAAAGTTCAAAAGTTCTTCAAAGTACTGACGCATTCTGCTACAGACAGTATCTACAGCCAGTAGCACTCCTTGTGAGTCTTCAAAGTACTTTGGCGCCTGAATCTCTCGAGCGTTTCTTCTCCTTTAGGCTGCGACCTTATTAATCCTGGTATTATCTTCAGGTGTCTCTTGCAATGACGATCTCATATGCCCAATCAGATTTTCTAATTCTTAATAGAATTTCTCGGCTGCAATCGCCTTTGCTTGAGCCGCCTTTCGTTTTACTTCCCTCCGGCAGTCATCATATTTTTCACGAAGTTGAACCTTCTCGGCTTCACTGCTTGTCTTGCATGTCGTCCAAGCCTTGAATGCGTTCGAGTTGGCCAGCACTGCTTCTTAAGTTCCGTTATTCCACCACCACGTCTCCTTGTTCGTGTGGAGTGGGCCTTTTGAAACTCCCAGTGTCTTTTCTGCTTCACCTACTAACATTTCATCCAAAGCATTCTACATTTGTGTTGGACTTTGCCCGTCGCAGTTGGTGTTGCAGTGAAGCCACTTCTTCATTTTAACAAGGAATGGAGTTACAACAGATTCAAAGCATTCGTTGTTAAGATTATGCCACTTGATTTTCTCGACTGGCTTGAGGATTGCTTGAGGTCATGTTATACCTTTCAAAATAAATTCTGTTAGGAGCAACTGGTGCTGGGTGACCGCAGTAGCATTGATATGCGCCCTAAATAGTTCCACAGGAATTCCACCCACCCCCGAGGCTTTACCCGCTTCCATCGATTAAATAGCCACTGTTATTTCCAGCTTAAATGGTTGTCTGGTAGCAACTCTGGCTATTTGCGGGATATTTGCTGACTCTAATGAAGATGAGTTCGTAGGTTCAAAGGTGCTCTGCCTGTGGCGTTGCTCAGTTGCCCTAACCCCTGGTGGGGCAAAGCACGTCAATTGTTCAATGTGGCCCAGTTTACGTCTCGTCGGCATAAACTTGCTTCGGAGAATGCAGTTGCCAGCATGCACCTCCTGCACATCCATGGCCGCGAACTTCGTCGTGGACGAGATTCGAACCCGAAACGCCGGTAGTCAAACATAAGACTGATGCTTCAGAGCCCTGCGCCACCGGTCGCTCCACCGGTCGCGGTTGAGGACCTCCACGAAGTGCTGTCTCCATCTTCGTAGTCGGTGTTCCTCGTTGACCAGTAGAGACCCGTCTTTATTTCTCATGAAACAGGATCTGCAGAAGCTTGTTTGTTGAGCAACCGATCATTGAAAAGCTCGAAGATCGTCGGATTGGATTGGAATTGCCATGTTCTAAGGCGTCCAATGAATGTTTGACTTGTTAGACACAAAACCCGAGGCAGACGGGAACACACGTGAATCGATCAGATGAAGAAGCAACAACAGCTCAATAATTTCGGTGATGATACGATCCAAGAGCGAGCTGCAGAAGGAAGCTGAGATTATACCACCACAATGATCGAAGTGCCGGCACCACAGGCAGAGCAACGCGAAACCACATAGTGGTATGAAACAGCAATGAGGAAGAAGTAGATGCAGGCAGGACTTAGGGCACCAAGCCCCCCATTGTCCTCTGGGTCTGCAAACGATTGTTCGGCGAATTATTGAATATGGAACAGTTGTATGGTGGAGAAGAGCGACCACATCAGCTGGTAGAGACACCCTCATTAAAATGCCCTAGCTCTTGCGACTTTGCTTGATCTACCCTCATTGCACATTCATTTCGAAGCAGTGGCGAAAATTGAAATTGCAAGGCTTGAAGTCTGCAATTCACAAATTAAACTTAATCCGGAACAAAAGGGCTGGCTGACGCTCAGCATCCATCTGACCACCTGGTTAAGGAGCTACGACTCGATCACTTCTTCCGGTCAGCTGTTTGGGATA
Organism: Chloromyia formosa; assembly: GCA_964017055.1. NCBI lineage: Eukaryota > Metazoa > Arthropoda > Insecta > Diptera > Stratiomyidae > Chloromyia > Chloromyia formosa. Next base: position 10,622,253 of record OZ024819.1, on the reverse strand, counting down.
GAAACAGTGGACGGAACCCTACAACTCTCTCATCAATAAATTTGTTCATGGATAAGGGCTACCATTGCTGGCAAAGGACACGAACATAATAAAAATTTTGTGGTGTGGTTATCTCAAATCAACCACCAAAGATGGCAAAACCAAACTGGGTAGGATTCAGCGACTAGCATGTCTCACAGCCTCGGGGGCTATCCGCAGCTGTCCGATTGTATCTCTTGAAGCGCTACTCGACCGTCCGCCGCTTCCCATTCACATAAAGGCGGAGGCAAAAATAGCAGTAGCAAGACTAAAAGCTTGCCAGAATTTCCTCAAACTAAACCCTGAGCAGACCAACTGCGTAAATGAGGACCACATATTTATTGTAGTATGCCATCAGACCATTTGGCTAGGGAGCTTTGCTTTAAACTTCCATTCTCAACCGAAATATGGAGCAGAGAGGATTTGAATCAGAAGGCGTCGTAGGTCCCTCTCATAAGATATCCATTCCAATGGGAAGTACGCCACGGTATTTCAGGCGGAAGTTCACGCAATCGAGACTCGTGCGAACACATGCTTAGCAGCTGGATACCAAGGTAGGAATATTGCAATCTTCACTGACAGCCAGGCGGCGATCAAAGCACTAAGTAACTTCTCCGTCTCGTCGAAAGTGGTGCTTAGTGGTCGTAAAGCCCTGCAGAGATTAGGCTCCGTAAATATGGTTACCATTTACTGGGTCCCCGGACACGCCGGTATCCCAGGAAACAGCGGACGAGTTGGCCAGGGGAGCATCTGCAACCCCACTCCTCGGTCCGGAGCCATACTGTGGAATTCCCTTGTGTAGTGTAAGACGGCACATCAGGGAATGGGAACACTCAGTAACCATCGCGCACTGAGACAATACCCCTGGTCTTAGACAGGCCAAGCTGTTTATAGCTGGCCACTTACGCAACCGTACCCACGAACTGCTGAGACTACGCAGAAACCGGGTTAGAATTATTTGTGAGCTCCTTACGGGTCACTTTACCCTGAGGGGTCATCTGCATTGAATGGGAATTGTCTCTGACCCAAGCTGTCGCTTCTGTGAGAGCGAAGATGAGACTTCCCAGCACATTCTCTGTGACTGTGATGCACTTCATCTCCGCCACTTGAAGTGCTTCGGCGATTCATTCCCTGAAGCGGAAACGATTGCCTCACTAACACTCGAACAGCTGAGCAGATTTGTTGGGATGATTGGTCTCGAGAATTAGTCAGATCACTAATCTGCATAGACTCCAGAGTGTAGCACAATAGACTTCCGGGACGCAGTGCTTGTTGGCCCTCTGGGCCAACTGCCCTCCATCTAATCTAATCTATCTCATCCCTGCGGCAAGTTTTCCCACTGTCTTCTAAGCGAAAGTTCCCAAAAGAGTCTTCACTGATAGTCAAGCGGCCATCATGGCGCTGCCTGATTTATCGGTATACTCAAGGTTAATGAAGTCTTGTTAGGATATCCTTACTTTCGCTGGACCCTCATATAACCTTAGTATCTGCTGGGTTCTTGCGCATTTTGACATTGGATGGGTTCAGAGGATACGCCTTGTGTCTGAACAGTAGTGGAACTGCTTCCGAATTCATTTTGCGCCTTCTGAACGACATGTGAATTTTTTTTTATAGACTCTTTCCGAACTTTGGTTGGTATAAGTGGTGGCTTAGGCAAAACCTTACCATAGCCCAATTAGCGCAAGAAGCGCCGTTTTGAAGCCACAAACCTCGTGAAAATTTGTTGTTAGCTGATAGTCGGAAAAAACAGGGGATGCTGCCTAGAACTTTCCTTTACACATTTTTTTTATGTGTGTTAACAAAATTGAATTCTCCCTCTGCAGAGTGACGGCTCTGAATATCATGCTCGGCTAATCGAGCAGAAATATTCTCTTCTCGTTGAAATCAGAACGTGTTCACCTAGGCAGTGGAAATTAAGCCTCTCGTTCCGGAACGATTCCGCTTTCTGAACTCATCCATTGCAGGCAGGCAATGATGGCCCGAATTCTTTTGCGGTTTTTCAATCTGCTTTTTTAGGAATTAAGTCAGAGATTGGGAGCGGGAGAGAGCCACCTCGCTTTGTGAATCTCTTTTATCGTACGATATTTCCGTCGCCGTACTCCTGATTTGCTGAACTTGAACAGGCTTGATTCGAGGTGGGATTCCTTGGGAGTCATCTTAAGGGCCCGTACTCTTCGCAAAAATCGAAAACCTCGAATACAAACAAGACATGACCCCTTCAACGAGTCTATAATTACAAATGCCGACATCAATATGAAACAATCTAATATCTCGGCATGTCATGAATTTCTCCGGTTTTCTCGTTTTTCTTTTCGGCACCACAACTAATTACCAAACTCATTACCGGTCGCCTGAAACAGTAGTAAGCAGGTAACTCGGCAAATTATCGGAATATCTACCGATATTAGGGGTGTCTATCGTTCGTTTCTGAATGAAGGTCGAGTTTATGGCTTCGGGTCATTTGTGCGTGTTTGCTTTTTTTTTTCTTTTTAATTAGACTCTGCCATACCAATTTTTCTTTACCCGAAACATGCACTTAGTGCACCTGAACGTGTCGCTTATAAATAGAAGGATCTCGTCCGTTGTATCCCTTGTCGTAATTTTGCCGACAAGAAGAGTGGTACGCGTATGTGATTTGATATCGAGAGCTGTTACAATGGAAATTTTCAAGGTAACCGGAATTTCTATTTCTTAGCGGACTCAATTTCAGCATTTTTTTCCCTCAGATACCGTCAACAATGCTTCTTCTACTCGCCGTATGCCATGGTCTGCATGTATCATCTGATTATTTTGTTCGTCCACCACGAAGTGTTTCGTCACTTTTCCCCAGCATCTTTGGCCAGCCGACAAGCGAATTGCCGTCTACACCTCGTCCTACGAACTCATATTATCCGGTTTGGCTCATCAAACGACAGTCTCCTCGAATTTTCATACCGGGACCGGCGCCTACGCGACTCAGTGATCCCAATGACTCGATTCCCGATGATTTAAAAGTCCTGGCCCATCGGCTGGGTGTCAGCGACCTAAAAAGCCTGCCCAGTCTGGATAATCTAACCAGTCTGCTGGGCATGAAATCGACCCAGGAAACTGTTGAACTGATACGTAGCTTGGCACGAACTGCTGACGGTTTGGAGATGATACGCAGTTTTATTGCAGACATGCAGGTGAACGGGGAAAGAGGAGGCATCAACGGGACACGTCCTGAAAATTTCGAAGAAAACTCAGTGGAAGCGGCTGCCCGCCCGCCAGGGATTCAATATCCGATGTTTTCTCGGTTCGCTTCGACCCTGGACTCGGCTGTAACGGACTTTAATTTGTTGAGTCAAGTGCTTGCTCGGCCGACGTCTGAGGGTGGATTTTTCGCAAGACTGGCTTCTTGGCTGGGATATCCGTCGGCCACCAGCGAGGACAACAACGAAGCGGAGAATATCGTTGAGGGGACGCCGGCGCCGTTACCAACAGGGCGTCCGGCAATGAATTTGGCCCTCGTCAAACCAATTCTAGTTAATCCCAATCGATTCGGAGGATATGTTCCCATTGGGTATCCGAGGATTGCGCCTAGGATTGGTGGAGGATTTTCGGCATATCCGTACTATAATCGTGTGGCATTCACTGGAAATCAACCGTCAGTCAGTTCGGTAGGTCAAACGTTGAATTTCGATGAACAGATGCCGCAGGATCCCATGGAAGTCGGAGCCTCGGAACAACTGAGCTCTCGCCTACAAGCACCGAAAGTCGGAGGATTCAGAAAGCCCCAACATGTAGAGTTAAGATCTCGCAGTCCAGTCAACCAAATCACCAAGACTACGTATAAAAGTGACGGTAAATTAGATGATCAAACAAAGTACGCTTCTGTAAAAGCTAAAATAGAGCCTCCAAAAGTCAGCGAATTCGGACCTCGCAGTCCAGTTGGAAAAACGACGACTAAGTCTGTGCTCCCTATCAATTCCTTCGAGCAAACAACGACGAATGATATGGTGAACGCTGAAGCCTCAGAGCAAGTGATCGCGCGAGTTCAGGCACCGCTGAAGGAAGATCATTCGAGAGTCAGCCAATTTGCCGTACCACAGCCAGGACCTCGCAGTCCAGTCAGTCCAAAAATAGCAGCTTCCGAAATCTCTGTCAATTTCGTTGATCAAGCGAAAGGGAATGTAGCGGACGTCGACAATCCTGAGCCCCTAACTTCAGGCGTCCAAGTTCCAGCCAGGCAACAGCCCTCGAAATTCAGCGGAATGGAAATGCCACAACCAGGACCTGGCAGTACAGGCAGATTAGTTCAGCAGATGAAAAACGAAGCAGTTGTTGCGACTTCCAGGAGCCATCCATCGGCGACGCAAGACCCTTTGAAAGTCAGTATGCCCCAACGGGTGGCCGGTGTCAACGAAGAGGCGTATGCTACCGGTCGAGTCTACAAGGCAGATTTATCCTCCATAAATATTCCAATCGTCATGGCCGGACAAGGTAGTGGCGTAAACGAATTAAGCGATTAGTCGAGTCCTGCGAATGTGTCCGATATGTTGTTCAACTCGTGCTAGAAAATTAAGCAATCGTTGACGCTGGGATTTTCCATGCAGTGAGTCAACGTAAAGAAAACCTTGGACCGTGGCCCTTTCTCTCATATCCTTTTGATCCCCTTTTTGTAAAGACGAAACTAATTATACAAAATACAGAAAGGAAACCCTTACAACTTGTTTATTTCTCCTTCGGAATCGTGATGACGCAACAGAACTATTTTTAGCGCTAGAATGACAATGAGTCCCTTACAGCATGCCATACATGCATGTCTGCCGGCAGACAGACAGATTTGTGTCCTGGCGTATTCGATCGGGCTCACATGAACTAATGAATGAAATGCCCCCGATTTTGGGAGAGAAATCACATAAACGTGCCGACGAGACAGGACGGAATTATAGTGGGTGTGTGTCGATAAAGGATTGAATGGTAAAAAGGGAAAGCGGGTCTTCTTCAAGGTGCTCTAGAGCTCCATTTCCGGAATATTGAAGCACTTTATGACGCCGCCTGGCTGTCAAGCGTCCTGAATCACTGTGAGTAAGCTCTTTATCCTTTTCGATGGGAAAGAATTGCCATATTTACCCGTTTTGTCGCACTTCCTCGGCTAGAGTATCATACAATTCAATTTTTATATTTGTAGCGCGATTGCCATTGAGCTCGCGACACGGATCGGATAGTGGCGCCAAAAAATCTGGCGCCTTATTGCCCCTACAAATATTAACCCATTCCTCCATTTTTACAATACAACACACACACGCGCGCAACCCCGTGCATCAGCAGCGGGTCAGGATATCGGTCGGCTCTTTATGATACAAGTATCTTTGTATCTTTTTTCCCACGCGATGGGATTGGGTGTTATGCGAGTGTGAGTCGGTTCTGCGTATTATAATTTAAAGAGATTGTGTGTCCCTTTTGAGCGATGATCCATCAGACAATGAGATTATGAATCCAGTCTGCGTATCGTATCTCTATTTAAATGTCTATTAATCGTAACCACTTGCCATAATACTTTTTGTCCATGAATGATAGGGGAAGGACGGGGAGAGTTGGATTCAATGGATACGGATGTATAGTATAGAAGAAAAACAAAAAAAAAACCATGAAGCAACTAAACTTCATTTGGGGGCGATAGGTCGGTTAAAACTGAAAGATGGATACGAATTGAATGTTAAAGGACATGTTGACCTAGGGAGACGTCGTCGTCGTCGTCGTTCTCGCTTGTGTGGACGTGGAGGCGCGTGTAGTTTGTGATTTCAGGATATTGAATTTGATGGGATGAATGATTGATTTTGATGGTTCCGGGAATATGGGCGAGACGCACTTTTTAACTGATCTTTGCAAAAGAAATTATTGTATGTAGTTATTTGATCCTCCCTTGATAACGTGTCTCGACCGGGGAGTTAGTTTTCTTTACATTTTATAACCCCAGGTATCGATTATTTGCCCTAGTGAGGCATTTTACAAGTTGGGGCCTTTTTACCCATTCGGTGGGCACTGCGACCATGGTTATGTCTATTGTGCCATTGCCCATATTATTGCAAAAGACTTTCCACAATTTTTATGAATGGCATAATGTCTTTTGCGGGAGCCTTCCTGATAACTGCAGCACTCAGCGTGGCTTGTGCCAGAAACTTAAACCTAGCCCGCGCGATTGCTGAGCATTTACACAAGATGTGCGTAGCGGAATCACGACTAGTACTGAGCTCAAGAAAATGAGCATGGACACGGCAGGCTAGCCGGCTGTTATGCGAAGGATGAGCAAGCTCAGGAATAAGACTGGATATTTCGGCATTTCGCCGGTGTTCAAGCGGCTCGATATGAGAAGTTATGGATTCATCGCCAATAAGCTTGAAGGCTTTCCGTTGGACTTTGTCTAATGCGAATAGGGCAGTTCGACTAGCGCCTGGTCAGATGTGGGAATTACCATATATTCGTGCGGTCTTATAAATTTGCGCCAAATCAGATGTTGTAAAGTATCATTTACAGTGATTCATGAAACCCAGACACTTTATTGCATTTTTTGCAATGTACAAGATGTGGTCAGACGAGTATAGTTTACTAGAAATATTAATACCTATTACGTTCAGTGTGGGCGAGTCAGTAACGCTGACACCATTGACAAGAATTAGAATGGGTTGGGCGGTAGATGGGGCACGTTGTTTATTGGATAATTGAAATTTGGAGGCATTAAACTCTACTCGATTGGCTTTCCCCCATGCAAAAATTTTTGAAATATCTCTATTTAGTGAGTCAGACATGCGATCTCGGTTGGCAGATGTAGCGTTTTGGCAATATTCAGCTGCAGAATTGAAAGTGTAAATAGAATCAAGAGTGCTGTCATCTTCAAAACTGTGAATTGGGTTTGATATCACACTTAAAAGATCGTTGATGAACAGAAGAAGAAGCGTTGGTGATAGGACGGTACCTTGAGAGACCCCTGGGTTAGTAGTATGGTAACTAGATTTAACTCCATCAAGGACGACCTGAAGCGAACGGCCGTGGAGGAAACTTCCAATCCATTCAACTAATTTTGGGTCCAGACCAAAACCCTGGAGTGAAGCTAAAAGAGCCGGATGCCAAACTCTGTCAAAAGCTTTCGAAATGTCGAGGGCAATGATTTTAGCTTCACCAAATTGATGAATACATCAATTCCATCTTTCGGTGAGATATGTCATCAATAGTGAAACTACACATGCGCGCGAACGGCGAGTTAATTGGTGCCACGAATGACTAGCGGTCTACTACACATGCGTCTAGTCACTCTTCGCGCCAACTAACTGGCAGCGCGCACGTGCACTCATGATGAGCTAATAAACACACTATATCATCATCACCATCGTGGCGCGACAGCCGGACGTCGGGCTTTGGCTGCCTGGATCGTTGTCCTCCAATTATCTCGGTCACATGACCGCGTTCTCCAATTTTAGAAGCCCAGTAGTTGCGTGGCGTCCACACCTACTGAGCTCTCCCAACGAGATCTCGAAGATCTAGGCAGTCTCGCTCCGTCGACTCACTCTGCATTCATAACACTCTTTGGCCTGCGATAATGGTTTTGACACGCGGATCTTCGTGTTTCTGTGCACGTGCTTCAATTTTATTATAGGGAGAACCGGGAAAAAAGTCTTATTAGCAAACTGTATCCGTCGTTTCATTTCGTCAGTTTCGTTGGCGTCCCTTGACCTGGGTTGCAAACCCAGTTAAATTAAGTTGTTCACGAACTCGATGTTGAGGTCCCCCACATTGATGCTCGGTTGTGCAGGTGTCCTTGTCACCGATTGCATCATTATTTTAGTTTTAACCTCGTTAATACGTAATCCAACTTCCTTTGCAGCGGTATCAAGCGTATGCAGAAGTTCTTCTGCGTCAGCCAATCTTCGGGACATGATGTTGATGTCGTCGGCGTACGCTGCTAATTGTGTCGACTGGATGAGTAGCGTCTTGCTGTTGTCCATATTAATGGCCCGAAAAACGTATTCCAGTGCTAGGTTGAAGAGCGTCGGTGCCAGTCCATCGCCCTGTTTCAAACCAGTGCGTGTTTCAAATAGATCAGTAAGTCTATTATGTATCCTGACTTGTGAGACGGAATTGATCATCGTCATCTTAGTCAGTCGCACTAATTTGGCCGGTGTACCAAATTGCAGCATGATGTTGTACAGTACTCCACGATCGATACTGTCGTATGTCTGCCTACAGTCGACAAAGATTTGGTATACGTTTACGTTGTATTCCCAGTACTTCTGAAGTATCAGTTTGACCGTAAAGAGCTGATCGGTTGTGGAGCGACCAGGTCTGAAACCGCTTTGATATTCGCCAATGATTCGTTCTGCGTACGGATTTATTCTATTTTCCAGAATTTTTGTCAAAATTTTATAGGACGTACAAACTAGTGAAATGCCCCTGTAATTCTAACACCGCAGTTTATCTCCCTTTTTGTGAATTGGACAGATGATGCTTCTGAGCCAATCGTCTGGGATCACCTCGTCCTCCCATACTCGCAGGAGTAATTGATGTATGGCATCAACAAGACCCGTTCCACCGAATTTTAGCAGTTCAACTAGAATCCCGTCAGCGCCCGGCGCTTTATTTCGTTTTAGTGACCGCAACGCGAGATCAACTTCCTCTACTGTCGGGGGTTGTATGGGTGATCCTAGATCAACAATATCGTCGATGTAAGATGGTAGGTTCAGAAGCTCTTCAAAATAAGAGGCCCATCGTTTGTTAATGCCATCGGTGTCGCTGATGATGTTTCCATCCTTGTCCTTACAAAGGCTAGTCCTGGGTTGGTAGCCGTTCTTAATTGTATTTACTAGTTTGTACGCTTGTCTGGTGTTCCTATTAGCTAAGTTTTCGTTTATGTTCAGCAACTGCTCGTCAAAGTATTTACGTTTCTTACGTCTAATTATTCTATCCGATATTTGCCGTAGCTCGTCATATTTTTATCTTCTGGCTCTGGTTTCTCGTTGAATCCATTGTCTGTAGACGTCGTTTTTCGCGTTAAGTAAATTTTTGCATTCTTCGTCGAACTAGTCATTTCGCGCTCGCCGGGCTTTATATCCCACGACCTTCTCTGCTACATCTCTGATGGTACACTTGGCGCAAACCCTGGCAGCAGCCCTCGGGAGATCTGCTGTCAAATCGTGCCCAATTAGCAGGCATAAAGGAAAGAGGAAACCACCCTGGTGGAACATTCGGATTGCAGAGTTGAGGACTGTGAGCAGAAGATCTTTCAATGTGGCGAAGTCTTCAGGACTACAGATGGTATTATTCCAGCGGATATACAGAAAACGATGAACTTAGTGTATCCTTGGATTGAAAGTATATTCAGGGCCTGCTTGGAGCTGGTACACATTCCTCGCACTTGGTCGGATGTGAAGGTGGTTTTTATCCCGAAGGCGGGCAGAAGCTCGCACCCACGTCCGAAAGACCTTCGTCCCATAAGCTTATCGTCAACCTTGCTAAAGATGCTGGAGCGTCTTATTGACATATACTTAAGGGACACTATTCCATCACACCTTCTCTCCTCTTCGCAGCATGCCTACTAGAAGGGGAGATCGGTGGACACAGCTTTGCATTCATTAGTAGCATGTATTGAGAAATATCTAACTTGCAAGGAATATACATTGGTGGCTTTCTTGGATATTGAGGGGGCCTTTAACAACGTCAAACCGGCGGCTATTTCGAATGCTCTCTTGAGTTTGGGTATGGATGGCCCGATCTGTGAGCTTATTAGTCTGATGCTAACATCCAGATTCATTAGTACCAGTTTGGGTTCATCCAAAAAACGCAAGCAAGTTTGTAGGGGTACTCCCCAAGGAGGTGTCTTGTCCCCCCTTCTTTGGAACGTGGTGGTTAACAAGTTGCTTCTGGATTTGGAGGCGATTGGCTGTGATGTTATTGCGTATGCGGACGATATTGCCATTTCTATCTCGGGAAAGTTTCCCGGGGTTCTTAGTGAAATTCTGCAAAATGCCCTAAATATTCTATCTCAGTGGGCTAGGCAAGTGGGTGTGGGAATCAATCCGTCCAAAACAGACCTTGTTCTCTTCACCAGAAGGAACACTCTACCTTCATTGATACCACCATTGCTGGAGGGGACCAGACTGGCCCTTAGCGAAAAAGCCAGATTTCTGGGACTTATATTTGATAGAAAGCTCTCCTGGAAGGCAAATATCGAGGAGCGAGTTGTTAAGGCAACAGTTGCTCTGTACTCTTGCAGGCAGGCTATTGGCTTGAAATGGGGCATGCGACCAAAGGTGGTATTTTGGTTGTACGTATCAGTCGTACGCCCTATTTTAATGTATGGGGTAGTAGTTTGGTGGATTGCACTCAACAAGGCGTCCTACAGGACTCTATTGAACAAAGTTCAAAGATTATCCTGTATTGCTATCACTGGTGCTCTCAAGACCACACCAACTGCTGCTCTTAGTGTAATGCTTAATTTGCTTCCTGTAACGTGCACCGTTATAGGGGTAGATGCATGGATGTTTACATGCATGCTTACATGTGTCCATATGCGTGGTATACGTTATTGAATGCATGTTTATCTATATACGTATTTGCGCATTCCTATGCATGCATTTAGTACCGACATATACCAGTGGTATGCAGACATATGTATGCATCCATCTATGCATCTGCGTATGTACGGAAAAAGTATCATTCGCATCAAACGGTCGTCATAATTTTCTGCCGTCTGTCCATTTACTTTTGCGAGTCGCTGTACCCGACTGCAGCGGGTTAGCGACAACTGATAAGAAATGGACAGAATTCCGAAAGTTTTGATAACCGGCTATGAAAATGACACTTGCACTATGCAGGTAAACGGCTGAAACTCGTTTTGGAGAACGAAATCCGCTGTTCGAAAGGAGTGCCGTTGGTTTTTGTTGGAGATTTTTGGAGAAATTTCGAAAGAAGGGAGTCCGGCTTGTGATCCCATAGAGGACGGTGGGTCTGAGCTGGGAGTCGTGTTTAGGAGGTGTCGTAAATAAGATAACTAAAAACTATAAGTGAATAAGAGATTGTCTTACAAAATTTTATAAAACATTAGAGAAGAGTCAGATCATTTGGTAAACAATCGAAGTTTACGAATCGAGGATATTTATCAGCCGTTTTCAGGCGGAGTTGATCTACGGTGGGAATCCTAACACGGTTTTTTCGACTTTAAAAATCGGATGTCTTCGGTGGGAATGAGGCGGACGGGCTATGAGTAAATATCTGTGAAGAAGTTTTTTTGATTAGTAAGGTATTTCATCAACGGTTCGAATTTGGACATACGGAAGACAAGCATTGGCGTCTAGAGGATTTTTTTTTGTGTGTACCAAATGAGGAATATCTTACGGGGGCTATTCGGCGAGATCGCGATAGGGGGTTGCGGACGGTTCCAATCGGGAGTGTTTTGAATTTGTTTTGTTGGTTCTAGAGTCAAGAATTGAACTATTACAAGTGGAGAGCGGTCGTCCTGAAACGCGTGTGCATTCGCGTGGCACCTGGTGTGTTTGGTCGCGGCATTTACGAAAATCCACCTTGCAATCAGAGACCGAGTGGAGGGCTCCGCCGCCAGCGCAGGAGCCCCCAGGTAAGTGGGCCCCTGGTCTGTGTCGTGAACATGCACACACACACGCAATGATGCGTTTGGGTTTTGCCATGATGTAGGGCGGACGTTGAGGTCGCTCTCGTAAGGACGTGCATACAAAGTTTGGCCTATTATGGTGTTGTTAAATTGTTGGCGTCTATATGTGCCCTAGACATCTACAAAATCGTAATAAACTTGATATATTATCAATACAAGTTGGATATATGCCTGAAACCTTCTTTGCAACAAGGTAACGTGCAATTGTATCAATAAACATTTCTACTTTGTATCGTAATGAAAAAACTAATAATGTATTGTCGTATTTTCACGAACGGTGCAAATGGGCGCTTATGAAGTGTTATGAATTTGTTTTTGGGTAGTTCTTTTTTCGAATGGAATACATATGTAGGAATTCAATTCGTTCAATGTATCTGATTTCGATTGTAACCAAATAAGAATTGAGTCGACATTTATCAGGTCATGGCATATCGAAGCGACATAGACTTCATGAATTTCTGGCGTAGAGGAGGACTGTCAGTGGGATAATGTTTTGCTGGAAATGCACTATGGTACCTGTATTGTGCGGCCACGCATTTCTTTTATATATATTAGCAGTGTATTTTGCCGTGAAGCCCTGATTTTATGAAGGGTCGCGATGAAAAAGAAACTATTTGTTATACAGACGTCCAATTTTATTACATGGATTCATATACATATTGTTGATTATTCGCTGTATCTTATATAGCATACAACAAAAGACATCACTCACCCTCATTTTTTTTTTGTCGAAGTGAGTATCGACATTTGTCCCAGTATGAAACTCTTCGACTCTCAGGCGATCCTGATATTTCCTTTAAGGAAACAAGTGGGATTTATGTAACATGTTTGTGAAAGCAACTTAAACAAATACGAAGGATTGATCTGGGTCTATTCTTGCCAAATATCTGTCTTCTTTTTTTTTGCATTTTATTTCTCTCTTTTCGAGTGAGCATTATGTATGAATGCGTGGAGGCTGACCTGTTGTATTATGGGAAAACGTAAAAACGTAGGGAGTTGATTTTAGGTTTATAAGTTTTATGGATTTTTATTATATATGGTTTTTAACATTTCATTTTTGGTTGTGTAGAGAATTATTGATTATCTCCATATATATTGGTATATTTACTTCACTATAAGAAAAAATAAATAACAATAAATAAAAAAAAAATAAAATAAAAAAAAAACATTTATATATTTTATGTACATATTTTTTGTAATATATATAAAAAAAAAAAACTGAATTTAATGAGAATTTCTGAAGAATAGTTGCTTTTGTAAAATGCGAGGCTAGATCTAAATTTTCTACCTCTCCCTCCTCTCGCGCAATGAATTCCTGAATTTTCATTATTGGGGGATTTCGAAAATATGCGCTCGAAATCCCACGGTCGGGAGGGCTAGGTCGCGCAGGGCCCATAACAGCTGGGGCCCATAAGGAGCCGTTTTCCATCTTTAGGCTCAAATGACCTGAGAGGGAAAAGGATCTGTCCTGATTGGACGGTTTTCCCCGTTATTTATTTATATATTTTTGGCCTTCGTGCTTTGTAAGTTTGGCTGATGCAGCCCCATGTCCCTGCACGGGACGTTGTCGATCTTTTGAGTCTTTGGGAGTTTGGTGCAAAGGCACCACCAGTAGTTTTCTGTTTTGCGTATATTGGTTATTGCGGGTTGTAGTTTTGCCGAGTTTTCTTATTGAGTTTTTTTTTCGGGCAGACGTGCGATACCTCCTTGTACGTTGATGGAGGAGGCCGATGACTGCCGTGTTGAACCACCCCGCCACTCCCGACAGCTCAGCTGGTCTGCCAGCGCACGTCACGGGTGGTCATCGGAGAGGGTCTTTTGTAACCTGTTGTGGTTTCTGGCCTTTACGGCCATCTCAACCCTCGTCCTCCGGTGTCTATCACTACAAATGGCGCCCAACGTGGGGCCCAAAATATTGAGTTTTCGTCCTTGGACGAAGAGGACCCAACACCATCTCGGGTCCTCATATCTTTGTTGCCCCACAGCACCAGTCCTTAAACCCTTCGGAGTGCTGAGGCACTCCACTCTTCGAGATTTTACTTTCTATTTGCCCAAGCAGACCTTAGGACTGGTGTACCTTCCCAATCCCTTCCTTTTAAAGTAGCTTTTCCCCTCCCTAACAAGCACTGACCTGCCTTGTGTTTGGTCTTAAGTGGTAGCTAATACCACGTGGTGAAAGGCTTCCTTTCTTCCTGAGACTCGCAGAAGTTGATAGTGTTGTCGATAATGTGACCAGGAAGAGGGGAAAACCCAGCACCACCTATTTGTGGCAGGTCAGGAGCTTACCGTACTTTCATGCATTTATTGGTTCAGATCGCCCTCTCAGCTTACTTTGATTCTGCTCTCAAGGAATTGAGCACTCGTGAAATGGGCAATGGTGCCAGCTTCATGAACCAATTCCGCGACTGTAGGATATAAGTAAGTTGAGAGTCAGCGACTCGTCCAATCTCTTTGTTTTGTATCCCTTTTTCACCTTTCATGAAGGACTTATTTTTCTACCTTTCAGGTCATCGCATAAAATTATCGCTTAGAAAACAGGAATTTCTACAGAGAGTGGGAGGAGAGAGGAAGGAAGACTTGATATTGAAATTGAGGCATTATATTGCATACTTTACTAATTCATTTTTTTTTCCCTGACACAAATAGCCATTTTTGTCATTACGTACTTTGACTTTATCTACATACACATACTATACCAGTCCCTGAAACTTTTTCATATTTTGATCGTTGGACAAACCCTTGAAATATTTTTGACTGACATCAGTAATTCGATAATTTTTTTGTGTACATTTTTGCCTGCTACGTAATGGATCTACATTGTAACAGAATATTTAACATACATCCAGATTGTTAATCATTATCTCTGCCGTTACAATCCTCTAAGGTAGTGGCGACACATTAATGTATACATAGTTGTTACGGAAATAGTAATACAACAACGGCATAATTCATTGCAAATATCTAATACTTATCTACTCTGGTATTCTAGAATAATACTGGAATAACCAGCTATTTTTTTTTCTCTACTAAATTAGATATAGAAGCTAAAAAAAAAGAATACTAGTCACGCCTTTGAAATTTTTTTCGCGACTAATTATTCTCTCGAATTTCCATGTACTTTTTCTATTTAGGATAGGACACAGAAATTCGTGAAAAAGATATATTGCCTTGTTACACTATTTTTTTTTTGGTTATTTACCACTTACTACTATTACCTTTTCTACATGACACGTATCTATTAGCCGGCACTACATATATTGGATTCCGAAAGGCTACAAATACACGTTTTTTCCTTTCGGTCGTTGTCTTTTCACAATATCTTGCTTACTGGTAGTACGATTAGTTTGTATATACATTATTACCTATCAGGACCTTACCGCTTTCATTATGCCTAATCTGGAACATAGCCCTGAACGCTTCCAAACTGGCAACGGATTGGAGGAGGAGGATGGCAATCGCTGCACCATTTGCAGTGGCGATATGCTTGCAGATGAAGACTTAGTTAGCACGCCTTGTCAGCACGTCTTCCATCAATCCTGTCTTATGAGGTGGTTGAAAAATCGAGAATCTTGTCCAATATGTCGACGTCGTGTTATTCCGGAACACCTGGTGCCGCGATTTCCATCCTCTTCCTCCAATACAGCTGCTCAGGAGTACGCCATGGGGGAGGACCAATCGTCATCAAGAGGAGCGGTGCCCAAGGTCACAAACAGACCGGTGACCCGATCACAAACCAGAAACCGACTGGACGAAAATTTTGACCCGGCGGATCACCAGCCTAACGTCAATACGTCTGTGGGTTCCGCTGCAACAGCACCCCATGCAATAGAAAAGGACCTCGTCGCACAACTTTTGCCTCGTTTGCAACAAATGATTGTCTCGGCCGTACGGGAACAAGCCTCCCAATCCAGGTCCAGTCCGAATACATCTGGACTTGCACCTGATAACAGCCAAGCTGCCGAAGGTCCTCTCACAGCAAATCCTCCTCCTGTGCATAACCCTTTTAGGGAACCACCCGCTAGGCGTCCTAACTCTCGACGTCCAGGACCTCCACCTAGGGCACAAGAGCGCCGAAGCGATTACAGGAACGAACACCGGCAAGAACCTCGACTAGAACATCGACAGGACCATCGACAGGACTATCGACAGGAACATCGACATGACCATAGGTACGAAGATCGACAAGACTATCGACCCGAACATCGACAGGACCATCGACAGGTACATCGTCACGAGCAACCAGCCAGACCATCCCTAGGGAATCGTGCTAATCGTGCGTACTCTCCACCTGCAAATTTTGCACAGCGATTCCCAGTAGCCAACCAGCAACCGTCGCCCCGTTCACCAGAGAAGGTGGCACAAATACTGACGTCGTGGAACCTAAAGTTTAGTGGAGAGGATTCCAGCACTACTGTGGACTCCTTCCTCTACAAGGTCGAAGTCCTCACTCAACAGACCTTAAGAGGAGACTTCGCGGCGTTGGTGAACTGTTTCCACGTGCTATTGGTTGGTAAAGCGTGTGATTGGTATTGGCGCTACCACCGTTCATATGGTTCTTTGGAGTGGGTGGCGTTACAAAATTCATTGCGGGAGCAGTTTAGAGATCGGCTAACCGATCGTGACATTTTAAAGATGATTCGAAATAGAATGCAGCGGTCTAACGAAACATTTGATGTCTTTTATGACGGCATCCTAAAGCTGACGGACCGCTTGAATCATCCTATGTACGAAACTGACCTACTAGAAGTGCTTCGGGATAATCTACGACCTGATTACCGCCGTGATATTATACACGAGGACATACGGTCAATTCGGGAGCTGCGCACCTATGTGCTCCGAATGGAGAATTTCGACGATGAGCTCCATCGTAGCCGACCCACTCGCCAGTTTGTGCGTCCGAATGTCTCCGAGTTCCAGCGTTTTGAGTCAGATTCCGACATTGACAACGGTGTTAACATGCCGCAACCTGACTATTCCGATCGTCCAGAAGTAGCTGAGCTATCCACCCCTCTTATCTGCTGGAATTGCAGGCAGGAAGGTCATCGATATGATACCTGTAAGGCAGAGCCTCGCATATTTTGCTTTGGTTGCGGGGCGGCTAACGTATATAAGCCACAATGCCCAAAATGCACCGCGCCAAAAAACTCCACAATGAGGA
The DNA here is from genome assembly GCA_964017055.1 of Chloromyia formosa. NCBI lineage: Eukaryota > Metazoa > Arthropoda > Insecta > Diptera > Stratiomyidae > Chloromyia > Chloromyia formosa. The sequence goes on along the minus strand of OZ024819.1, from coordinate 10,605,436 downwards.
TGCGCAACACCTCAACATCCTCGAGGGGCACTCAGTGGGAGCCGATGTCCTAGATCCCTGCCTGTATTCCAATCAGCCACCTAGCAAGAGGCGACATGTTCAAGACCTGAGTACAGTTTCAGATACTGCTGTCCAAACGGACGTGACCCAACCAACTATGTCGCCAACCTCATCGGATTCGCCCTTTTCACCGAATCAAGCACTTTTATCTGACGTCAAACCTGACTTGTCTCCACCTCTCCTTCTACCCGAAACACCTCTCTCTATGACGCTGTACCACTTTCTTCTGCGTCTCAATCACCGCAAATTCGCTTGATGGTTTCAAAATCAGTGCAAGCCGATGACACCGAGGCGAACTCCTGGCATGACCCAATTACTCCAGGGTCCATACTACGTTCATGGCAGTGTATGCCGTATCATATTCGTTTGCAAGAGTACGAACGTGCGCGCAAACGAATTTTTGAAAATGAAGAGCTGGCTAGCTGCGAGGTTAAGCCTAAACGATCTACTCTTCGACGGCGACGCTTTTGGAAGCAGATAAAAGCCGCACGACGTTTACACTGCTCCGCGCTCCTAGTAGATAAACCGGATGATGATTTCCGGCCCTACGCGAAGGTGAAGATATTTGATGATGACGTTGTGGGACTTATTGATACCGGGGCCTCCGTATCGTGCATATCCTCGGATTATGCACGAAAGTTTGTTCAGGAAAACAAACATCCTTGGAAACGATTCCATCTCTCGTTGTCGACGGCAGATGGAACTCCTCATTCCACACTAGGACAGACTACAGGCCCAGTAACCTTTAAAGGCCAAACAAAAACCATGACCTTTTTGATTATCCCGTCACTTAGCCAAAATCTTTATCTTGGCGTAGATTTTGTGCGTACTTTTTGCCTTGCATCGGATCTATTTTCCACCAATACGCCTTCATTCACGCCGCTTGTCAATGAACTCACGGTTGATAACAATCAACATCAGTTGTCACCCGAACAAAATGCGATTCTTAGCACAGTCATTTCCAGCTTCCCTTCCTACTCCAAAGAGGGACTAGGTCGGACCAGCCTCATTAAGCATCAGATAGATGTAGGTAACAGCAAACCGATCAAACAACGACACTTCGCTGTATCACCAGCGGTTGAAAAATTGTTGTTCGCGGAGCTGGATCGGATGCTGGAAATGGGTGTCATCGAAGAGTCGCAGAGTAGTTGGGCGTCACCGGTGACAGTGGTCGTTAAACCAGGCAAGATCCGAATGTGTCTAGACGCGAGAAAGGTGAATGAGGTCACCGTCAAAGACGCATATCCGCTACCTTTGATAGACGGAATACTAAGTCGGCTGCCAAAAGCCAAATATATAAGCAGCTTAGATTTAAAAGATGCCTTTTGGCAAATTCCGCTTGACGAGAATTCGCGTGATAAAACCGCGTTCACTGTCCCGGGTCGTCCTCTTTACCAATTCGTCACCATGCCGTTTGGGTTGTGCAATGCCCCTCAAACGATGCAGAGACTGATGGATAAAGTTATTCCACCCGACATCCGCCATCAAGTTTTTGTATATTTGGATGATCTTTTGGTCGTCTCTGCAACGTTTGAGGAGCATTGCACCCTACTACGACGGGTGGCTTCCTGTATGAGAGATGCCGGCCTGACGTTAAACGTCGAGAAAAGTCACTTCCTTATGAAGGAAGTGAAATATCTGGGGCATATCATCGGCCACGGTACTCTGAAAACCGATCCGGAGAAGGTAGCCGCCGTTTCAAACTTCCCGTTGCCAAAGTCTGTGCGACAGCTAAGGCGCTTTTTAGGAGTTTGCGGTTGGTACCGAAGATTCGTTCCCAATTTTTCAGCCTTGACAGCTCCCTTAACGGATATGCTACGCAAGGGTCGTAAGTTTTTGTGGACAGACGAGGCTCTTAACGCATTTAATGCGCTCAAGGAGAGTCTTTCTTCTGCACCTGTTCTACACAGCCCCGATTTTTCGCGTCCCTTTTCCATTCATTGCGACGCCAGTCAAGATGGAATAGGGGCAGTGCTGATCCAAATGACGGACGACGGTGCAGAAGCTCCCATCGCGTTCATGTCCCAAAAACTTACGACTGCGCAGCGTAATTATACCGTGACGGAGCAGGAATGCCTTGCAGCGGTATCAGCCATTAAAAAGTTCCGAGCGTACGTAGAAGGCCAAGAGTTTGAGGTTGTGACCGATCACGCCTCACTCAAATGGTTAATGACCCTCAAGGACCTTCACGGCCGGTTCGCTCGATGGGCTCTTAGGCTGCAAGGGTTCAAATTTTCCATCCGTCATCGCAAGGGATCTGAAAATTTGGTGCCGGACGCCTTATCCAGGGTATATGACAACGAGGTGTCAGAAATCTTAGTTCAGGACGACACCTGCCTGAATATTAAATTGGACTCGCCACATTTCCAGTCTGAGGACTATCTTGAGTTGATACAACGAATACAGGAGCAACAACAACATCTTCCTGACCTAAAAGTCATCGATGGCTACGTGTACCGACGTACGGAACACGCGACTGGGGATAGTATTCAGGAGGGGCTTTCCTGGAAACTTTGGGTGCCAAAAGAATTAACGGGAGATTTGATCAAGAAGGCACATGACCACCCACTTTGCTCGCATGGCGGCGTGGGCAAAACTCTATTTCGTCTTCGCACCTTGTTTTATTGGCCCAAAATGAACCAGCAAGTCAAGGATTTCGTTTCAAAATGCGAAACCTGTAAAGCGACAAAAGCTCCGAATCAACCCCTACGTCCACCTATGGGTTCACTTACAACGCCTGATCGTCCGTTTCAACGTTTATACATCGACCTAATAGGTCCATATCCTCGGTCTAAAGCTGGAAATGTGGGAGCCATTGTCGTGCTTGATAGCTTAACGAGGTTTCCCTTCGTTGAGCCCATAAAGAAATTCACCGCCCCTGTCATCGTAGAGTTTCTTGAGAAGCGGGTGTTTCACGTCTTCGGGGTACCTGAGATGATAGTATCCGACAACGGGGTACAGTTTCGGTCTAACCACTTTAACAATTTGCTTACCCGCTATGGCGTGAAGCATTTGTACACCGCTCTGTACTCTCCACAAGCGAACGCGTCGGAGCGCGTAAATCGTTCCTTGGTGGCAGCTATCCGCGCCTACGTGAAGCCGGATCAGAAGGATTGGGATGTTAACGTGTCCAGCATCAACTGCGCGCTGAGGTCGGCTTATCACTCCACTATAGGGTATTCGCCCTATTTTTCTGTGTTTGGGCATACTATGCTGCTACATGGCGGTTCCTATGCTGTGTTGCGCAAAGCTAGTCAACTTGAAGACCCCACGGCTAGTTTAACACCTGATGTCAAGCTAGATTTGGTTCGGCAGCAAATTCAACGTAATATTCAGTCGACTGGTCAAAATAATGCCCGCATTTACAACTTAAGGGCGAGGTCTATTGCGTTCAAGACGGGGGATGTGGTATTCTGTCGGAATTTCACCCCCAGCAGTGCAGCCGAACACTATAACGCAAAACTAGGGCCAAAATTTCTTAAATGCAGGGTGAAAAAGCCAGTAGGAGGATCCTGCTATGCCCTGACCGACATGAACGGCAAAGATATAGGGATCTACCATGCCAAGGACTTACGACTTTAATAGGCTTGACAGGCTCTCCAATTCGTGTACTAACCGGTTAACCATTCAGCTGAATCTTCACTACTAATAACCGTAGTGAATATTCACCTGCGTTGTAACGTGCACCGTTATAGGGGTAGATGCATGGATGTTTACATGCATGCATACATGTGTCCATATGCGTGGTATACGTTATTGAATGCATGTTTATCTATATACGTATTTGCGCATTCCTATGCATGCATTTAGTACCGACATATACCAGTGGTATGCAGACATATGTATGCATCCATCTATGCATCTGTGTATGTACGGAAAAAGTATCATTCGCATCAGACGGTCGTCATAATTTTCTGCCGTCTGTCCATTTACTTTTGCGAGTCGCTGTACCCGACTGCAGCGGGTTAGCGACAACTGATAAGAAATGGACAGAATTCCGAAAGTTTTGATAACCGGCTATGAAAATGACACTTGCACTATGCAGGTAAACGGCTGAAACTCGTTTTGGAGAACGAAATCCGCTGTTCGAAAGGAGTGCCGTTGGTTTTTGTTGGAGATTTTTGGAGAAATTTCGAAAGAAGGGAGTCCGGCTTGTGATCCCATAGAGGACGGTGGGTCTGAGCTGGGAGTCGTGTTTAGGAGGTGTCGTAAATAAGATAACTAAAAACTATAAGTGAATAAGAGATTGTCTTACAAAATTTTATAAAACATTAGAGAAGAGTCAGATCATTTGGTAAACAATCGAAGTTTACGAATCGAGGATATTTATCAGCCGTTTTCAGGCGGAGTTGATCTACGGTGGGAATCCTAACACGGTTTTTTTCGACTTTAAAAATCGGATGTCTTCGGTGGGAATGAGGCGGACGGGCTATGAGTAAATATCTGTGAAGAAGTTTTTTTGATTAGTAAGGTATTTCATCAACGGTTCGAATTTGGACATACGGAAGACAAGCATTGGCGTCTAGAGGATTTTTTTTTGTGTGTACCAAATGAGGAATATCTTACGGGGGCTATTCGGCGAGATCGCGATAGGGGGTTGCGGACGGTTCCAATCGGGAGTGTTTTGAATTTGTTTTGTTGGTTCTAGAGTCAAGAATTGAACTATTACAAGTGGAGAGCGGTCGTCCTGAAACGCGTGTGCATTCGCGTGGCACCTGGTGTGTTTGGTCGCGGCATTTACGAAAATCCACCTTGCAATCAGAGACCGAGTGGAGGGCTCCGCCGCCAGCGCAGGAGCCCCCAGGTAAGTGGGCCCCTGGTCTGTGTCGTGAACATGCACACACACACGCAATGATGCGTTTGGGTTTTGCCATGATGTAGGGCGGACGTTGAGGTCGCTCTCGTAAGGACGTGCATACAAAGTTTGGCCTATTATGGTGTTGTTAAATTGTTGGCGTCTATATGTGCCCTAGACATCTACAAAATCGTAATAAACTTGATATATTATCAATACAAGTTGGATATATGCCTGAAACCTTCTTTGCAACAAGGTAACGTGCAATTGTATCAATAAACATTTCTACTTTGTATCGTAATGAAAAAACTAATAATGTATTGTCGTATTTTCACGAACGGTGCAAATGGGCGCTTATGAAGTGTTATGAATTTGTTTTTGGGTAGTTCTTTTTTCGAATGGAATACATATGTAGGAATTCAATTCGTTCAATGTATCTGATTTCGATTGTAACCAAATAAGAATTGAGTCGACATTTATCAGGTCATGGCATATCGAAGCGACATAGACTTCATGAATTTCTGGCGTAGAGGAGGACTGTCAGTGGGATAATGTTTTGCTGGAAATGCACTATGGTACCTGTATTGTGCGGCCACGCATTTCTTTTATATATATTAGCAGTGTATTTTGCCGTGAAGCCCTGATTTTATGAAGGGTCGCGATGAAAAAGAAACTATTTGTTATACAGACGTCCAATTTTATTACATGGATTCATATACATATTGTTGATTATTCGCTGTATCTTATATAGCATACAACAAAAGACATCACTCACCCTCATTTTTTTTTTGTCGAAGTGAGTATCGACATTTGTCCCAGTATGAAACTCTTCGACTCTCAGGCGATCCTGATATTTCCTTTAAGGAAACAAGTGGGATTTATGTAACATGTTTGTGAAAGCAACTTAAACAAATACGAAGGATTGATCTGGGTCTATTCTTGCCAAATATCTGTCTTCTTTTTTTTTGCATTTTATTTCTCTCTTTTCGAGTGAGCATTATGTATGAATGCGTGGAGGCTGACCTGTTGTATTATGGGAAAACGTAAAAACGTAGGGAGTTGATTTTAGGTTTATAAGTTTTATGGATTTTTATTATATATGGTTTTTAACATTTCATTTTTGGTTGTGTAGAGAATTATTGATTATCTCCATATATATTGGTATATTTACTTCACTATAAGAAAAAATAAATAACAATAAATAAAAAAAAAAAAAAATAAAAAAAAAAAAATAAAAAAAAAACATTTATATATTTTATGTACATATTTTTTGTAATATATCCGTATATATATACATAAGTATATATATATAAAAAAAAAAAAACTGAATTTAATGAGAATTTCTGAAGAATAGTTGCTTTTGTAAAATGCGAGGCTAGATCTAAATTTTCTACCTCTCCCTCCTCTCGCGCAATGAATTCCTGAATTTTCATTATTGGGGGATTTCGAAAATATGCGCCCGAAATCCCACGGTCGGGAGGGCTAGGTCGCGCAGGGCCCATAACAGCTGGGGCCCATAAGGAGCCGTTTTCCATCTTTAGGCTCAAATGACCTGAGAGGGAAAAGGATCTGTCCTGATTGGACGGTTTTCCCCGTTATTTATTTATATATTTTTGGCCTTCGTGCTTTGTAAGTTTGGCTGATGCAGCCCCATGTCCCTGCACGGGACGTTGTCGATCTTTTGAGTCTTTGGGAGTTTGGTGCAAAGGCACCACCAGTAGTTTTCTGTTTTGCGTATATTGGTTATTGCGGGTTGTAGTTTTGCCGAGTTTTCTTATTGAGTTTTTTTTTCGGGCAGACGTGCGATACCTCCTTGTACGTTGATGGAGGAGGCCGATGACTGCCGTGTTGAACCACCCCGCCACTCCCGACAGCTCAGCTGGTCTGCCAGCGCACGTCACGGGTGGTCATCGGAGAGGGTCTTTTGTAACCTGTTGTGGTTTCTGGCCTTTACGGCCATCTCAACCCTCGTCCTCCGGTGTCTATCACTACATTCCCTTGAACATCTTGGCCGAACAGTTGGCTGCAATCACGGCCATTCGTCTTCGGGAAACGGGACAGTCGAAAATGACTACTATTGGCCACTCGACTATAGTGGACAATCTTGATATTCCAGAAGAAACAGATTACACCTCTCCAGTGTACTCCTTCGACAAAGGCTATATCAGCCTAATACCCTCTCGACAAGAGTGGGGCGTAAACAGTACTCCAGAGTCGGAAGCTATAAGCTTTTTTACGGATGGCTCGAAAACAGAAGAAGGTGTAGGCGCTGGTATCTTTTCAGAGGGACTGGATTTTGGCTTGTCACTCCGTCTTCCAGCATTCTGTAGTGTCATCCAGGCGGAGATCACTGCAATTACCGAAGTTTTGGCTTGGTTGGGCTGCAATGTCGTATCTGCTAGGACTATTACTATCTATACCGATAGTCAGGCGGCGATAAAATCCCTTGACGCTGCACTTTCTACTTCGAAAACCGTGGTGATGTGCCGCTCTGCTCTCAAGGAACTCAGCGACTTTTTCAACATCACTTTGTGCTGGATACCAGGGTATAGTGGTTTCAGCGGTAACTGCCAGGCAGACGAGCTGGCTCGGGTGGGTACCACCAGTGTGGACATAGAGTGTTTTCGCCCCGTCAAAATACCGATGGCAGCTTGTAAGAAGGTGATCAAGACAAACGCACTAAACCGTGCTAATATCGAATGGCTAAATGGAACTACATGCAATGTTACAAGACAAATTTGGCCGGCCTTTAATCCTAGCCGCTCTTTAGGGCTGCAAATGCTAGAGAGAAGGCATCTAAGGAAGGTTGTGGGGATCATTACAGGACATTGCTTGATAGGTGAGCATGCCAGGCGTCTTCGGCTTCCGTATAATGATCACTGCAGAAGCTGTGGAGACGAGGAGGAGGAGGAGACAAAAGCTCACTTCCTGTGCTATTGCCCTGCTCTGGCCGGTAGAAGAAAGGACACTCTAGGTTCCCTTTACTTTCTTGACCTGGATGACTTGAAGGACGTAAGTGCTGGTCATCTACATCGCTTTATTGAAAGATCCGGGTGGTTTGACGACTAGGCTCTTATGGCGTTGAGGTATCACAACGGACCCATTGGTGGTCTATGTGTGCTGTGTTCTATACAGCAGCCTTTTTAACCTAACCTAACCTACACTTGAGTTCTTCCCAGAACCCATGGACGCCTGTGTTGCTGAGGTTGTGCAGCATGGCGATAGTCTTTCCTCAAGGGCGGCAGCATACGCCACCGCAGTAGCATCGCTCAGAAGCTTATCAACCTCAAAGATTTTGGGAGGGCTGATTCTCGATTGGTGCACTGAGGAAATTCTACATCTGTAGGTCGTCTTCACCAGGTGAGGATCTGAGTGGCAATTTGCTCCTCGATAGGAGCGGACATCTATCACACTTGACGCCCATCTCCTGCAAATGAGGACGTGATCAATTTGGTTTACGGTTTGTGCATCTGGAGATTTCCATATCTGCTTGTGAATACGCCTATGCGGGAAACACGTAGAGTTTACGATTAAATTCCTGCTGCAGGCTAAGTCGATAAGTCGCTGGCTGTTGTCGTTACATTCTCCGTGGAGACTGTGGCCTCCAGTGGTCCCTCGGTGCTAACTTTCATTTCCGACTTTCGCGTTAAAGTCTCCCAGCAGTATTCTGACGTCGTTTGTTTGAAGTGAGTCGAAGAGAGTTTCAAGGCAGGCGTAGAACTCATCTTTTACTGCGTCTTCTTCAGTGGGGGCGTGCATATTGATGGGCCAAATATTGAAGAATCGAGTCTTAATGCGAATCGCGCATAGCCGTTCATTTATGGGTTTGAAGTCAGTAATGTGCGGCTTGAAGTGGTTGTTTACTATGAATGCTACTCCAAACTCCTTGCGGCCCGATGGTTTGCCACTTGTAACAATTGTGTGCGATTTCTTGTCATTAATCTCGCTGCCAAGCCAATTTGTTTCCTGGACTGCAGTAATGCTCAGTTTGTACTTTTCGACCTGTTGAAAGAGGGCTGCAGTATGAATCTAGTCGTCAGTTCTACGTGTTTCCTTCATCGACGCATTCACAAGCAGACCTGGAAACCGCCAGACGCACATAAAGTCAACTGAATTAATCACGTCGTTATTTGCAGGAGACGGAGGTCTAGTGTGATGGATGTCAGCTCCTATCGAGGAGCAAATTGCTACTCAGCTCAGATCATCACTTGGTGAGGACGACCTACAGATGTAGAATCTCCTCAGTTCACCAATCGAGAATCAGCCCTCCCAAAATCTTTGCGGTTGATAAGCTTCTGAGCGTTGCTACGGCGGTGACGTATACGACCGCCCTTGAGGAAAGACGATCGCCTATGCTACACAACATTAGCAACACAGGCGTCCATGGGTTCTGGGAAGAACTCAAGGGTACCATCAGAGATGTAGCAGAGAAGGTCGTGGGATATAAAGCCCGCTGAGCGCGAAATGACAGGTTCGACGAAGATTGCAGTCGACTTCAGCAGGCATACGACAGTATCGATCGTGGAGTAGTGTACAACATCATGCTGCAATTTAGAATAACGGCAAAATTAGTGCGACTGACAAAGATGACCAACTCCGTCTCACAAGTCAGGATCCATAATAGACTTACTGATCTATGTATTTGAAACACGCACTGGTCTGAAACAGGGCGATGGACTGGCACCGACGCTTTTCAACCCAGCACTGGAATACGTAATTCGGGCTATGAATATGGACAACAGCAAGACGCTACTCATCAAGTCGACACAAGTAGTAGCGTACGGCAACGACATCATCATGTCCCGAAGATTGGCCGACGCAGAAGAACTTCTGCATACGATCGATATCGCTGCAAAAGAAGTTGGACTACGTGTCAACGAGGGTAAAACCAAAATAATGATGCAATCGACGACAAGGATACCTGCACAATTGAGCATCAATGTAGGGGACCTCAAGATCGAGTTCGTGAGCGACTTCATACACCTGGGTTGCAACTTGTCAAGGGACGCCAACGAAACTGACGAAATCAAGCGACGGGTACAGTTGGCAACTAATGCTGTGTTTTGCTAGACAGCGGCTGGGCGATTTGCGTCTGCGGCTCGAGAGCAATTGATTCATCATTCAATGTCGGGGTTTTGTATGAAAATAGTACTATGTAGTATGTTGGGCAGGTTGTCTATGCAATCAAGGATTTTATATGTACGTGAGGAGAATGGATGGAAAGAGACGAATGTACTGTAGATGTAGAGTCCTTCGGTGGCAGCAAGGACATTCGAGAAAGGATATTTTTTGCAGTGAAGCGATATATGGGGAATATGGGTGTCATATGAACCGGGATGAAGAGGTGAATTTCCAGGAGTAGTGTAGATGGAAATCCGGATCCTTCGGAGCGACAAGGATATTCGAAAAAGGATGCTTTTGGCAGTGAAGCGAAATACGGTCAATATGGGTGTCATATGAATCGGGGTGGACACCCGAATATCCAGGAGTAGTGCGGATGGCATTTCGAGTCCTTCGGTGGCGAAAAGGACATTCAAGAAAGTCAATTGAAATATGGGCAATATGGGTGTCATATGAACCGGGGTGAAGAGGCGAATGCCTAGGAGTACTATGGATGGCATTCCGGATCCTTCGGTGGCGACAAGGATATTCGAAAAAGGATACTTTTGGCAGTGAAGCGAAATACGGTCAATATGGGTGTCATATGAATCGGGGTGAACACCCGAATATCCAGAAGTAGTGCGGATGGCATTTCGAGTCTTCTGGAGCGAAAAGGACATTCACGAAAGTCGAATGAAAAATGGGCAATATGGGTGTCATATGAACCGGGGTGAGGAGGCGAATGCCTAGGAGTACTATGGACGGCATTTCGAGTCCTTCGGTGCCGATAAGGATATTCGAAAAAGGATACTTTTGGCAGTGAAGCGAAATACGGTCAATATGGGTGTCATATGAATCGGAGTAAACACCCGAATATCCAGAAGTAGTGCAGATGGCATTTCGAGTCCTTTGGAGCGGAAAGGACATTCACGAAACTTGAATGAAAAATGGACAATGTGCGTGTCATATGAACCGGGGTGAAGAGGCGAATGTCCGGGAACACTATAAATGGCACATAGAGTCCTTCGGTGGCGACAAGTACATTCGAAACAGGATATTTTTGCTGGTAAGGCGAAATATGGGCAATATGGGTGTCGTATGAATCGGGGTGAAAAGACGAATGTCCAGGAGTAGTGTAGATGGCATTTCAACTCCTTCGGTGGCGAAAAGGACATTCACGAAAGTCAAGTGAAAAATGGGCAATATGGGTGTCATATGAACCGGGGTGAAGAGGCGAATGGCTAGGAGTACTATGGATGGCATTCTGGATCCTTCGGTGGCGACAAGGATATTCGAAAAAGGATACTTTTGGCAGTGAAGCGAAATACGGTCAATATGGGTGTCATATGAATCGGGGTGAACACCCGAATATCCAGAAGTAGTGCAGATGGCATTTCGAGTCCTTTGGAGCGAAAAGGACATTCACGAAAGTCGAATGAAAAATGGGCAATATGGGTGTCATATGAACCGGGGTGAAGAGGCGTAGATGTAGACAGCATTTCGAGTCCTTCGTCTACTTGCGCAGCATTTACTCGAAATTGGTGGTGCGGACCAGAACAACGCTCGTTCTATCAACCAGGCTAAATGCGCATACGGCATGCTCTCCAACATCTAGCAAAGGAGTTATCTCAGCACCAAGACCAAGCTGGGTCTGTTTCGCTCCCTGGTAATTTCTGCGTTTGCGTATGGTAGCAATACATGGAAAGTTCCAGTAAGAGTTACCAGAAAGCTGCAAGTATTCGTCAACTCATGTCTTCGTCGAATTTTAAGAATTTTCTGGCCTGAAACAATATCAAATGAAGAGCTAAGTTGGCGTACGGGGCAGATGCCAATCGACGAATTGATATGCAGGCGAAAATAGCAGTGGGTAGTTCACACATGTCGGAAGAGTGATAAATGCACTGCTTTGCACGTCATGAAATAGAACCCCGTTTCCAACCAAGGCCGACCAAGAAGGGGTCCTAGAATCACATGGCCACGATCTGTGGCAAAGGAGTGTAGCGCGCTGGGTAAGTCTGTTGTAAGCTGCACCCTATTCCCCAGAACAGAGTACGATGGCGCGCAGAAGTGCAGCTTTCTGGTAACTCCTACGGAAATTATCCATGTACTGCACCCATACAAAACTACAGACAGTACCCGAGAGCGAAAAAATATCAGCTTGATGTTGATGCTGAGACAACTGCTCTGCCAGATTTTCGACAGCATGCCGTATGCGCATTTAGCCTGGTTGATAGAGCGGGCGTTGTCCTGGTCCGCACCACAATTTTCGAGGAAATGCTGCGCAAGTAGACGAAGGACTCGAAATGCCATCTACATCTACGCCTCTTCACCCCGATTCATATGACACCCATATTACCTATATATTTTGCTTTACTTGCAAAAAGTCTTTTTCGGATATCCTTGTCGCCACCGAAGGATCCGGAATGCCATCTATAGTACTCCTGCATATTCGCCTCTTCGCACCGGTCCATATGACACCCATAATGCCTATATTTCGCTTTACTGCCAAAAACATCCTTTTTCGAATGTCCTTGTCGCCACTGAAGGATCCGGAATGCCATCTCAGTACTCCTGGACAGTCGCCTCTTCAACCCGGTTCATATGACACCCATATTGCCCATTTTTCACTCGACTTCCAAGAATGTCCTTTTCGCTCCGAAGGACTCGAAATGCCATCTGCACTACTCCTGGATATTCGGGTGTCCACCCCGATTCATATGACACCCATATTGACCGTATTTCGCTTCACTGGCAAAAGTATCCTTTTTCGAATATCCTTGTCACCACCGAAGGATCCGGAATGCCATCCATAGTACTCCTAGGCATTCGCCTCCTCACCCCGGTTCATATGACACCCATATTGCCCATATTTCACTTGACTTTCTTGAATGTCCTTTTCGCCACCGAAGGACTCGAAATGCCATCCGTACTACTCCTGGATATTCGGGTGTCCACCCCGATTCATATGACACCCATATTGACCGTATTTCGCTTCACTGCCAAAAGTATCCTTTTTCGAATATCCTTGTCGCCACCGAAGGATCCGGAATTCCATCTACACTACTCCTGGACATTCACCTCTTCATCCCGGTTCATATGACACCCATATTCCCCATATATCGCTTCACTGCCAAAAATATCCTTTCTCGAATGTCCTTGCTGCCACCGAAGGACTCTACATCTACAGTACATTCGTTTATTTCCATCCATTCTCCTCACGTACATATAAAAATCCTTGATTGCATAGACAACCTGCCCAACATACTACATAGTACTATTTTCATACAAAACCTCGACATTGAATGATGAATCAATTGCTCTCCAGCCGCAGACGCAAATCGCCCAGCCGCTCTCTAGCAAAACACAGCATAAGACAGAAACAGAAACACGAAGTTCCGCGTGTTGAAAACCATTATGCGACCAGTGCTATGGCTGCTATGGCCGCGAAGCATGAACCCAAACTCCGGAAACATGCTAGACACTTTTGAACGTAAGGTTCTGTTGTCTGTTTGGGGGCTATTAGCGTTCGAGATGGATGGCGGTTCCGGTACAACCAGGAGTTGTATGAACTGTTCGATGAGCTGGAAGTTTCGAAAATCGTCAAATTTCAATTGGCAGGGCATGTACGAGTATATTGAATGGACGATGATCGCATGCCAAATAGTTGGGACGGTAAGCGATTTGACCTTGCAAAATATGATAGGGAGATACCGTTCAGAATGATTGTTGGTGGTCCAGAAACATTCGTTTTAAGAGATGGAGCCATCTTTGACCCCGCGGCAGAGCGCCTGTGCGAGTGAAAGACCAAAAAATTTGATCCCTTTTATAAATAATCTCCTCATAATTTGTAAACGGTTCCTCGGACCGAGAAACTTATTAGGTTTAAATTTAAGAGCGTCAAATTCTACATCGAATGCATTGCTCAAAATTTAAATTTGGTGTAGTAGTACAGTCAAAATCGACTGATTTCGCTTTTCAAGCTCACATATCTCTGAAACCGATGCTACAAATGCAAAAGCTCACTCGACAAAAGTTGAAGATATTTCTTTTTCAAGTTTAACTAACCCAATATTTTTCAAATCGGCCCGGTTTTAGTGTGGTTTTGAGCGAAAATGCAGAAATGATTTTTTAGCGATTTGAGCCTTAAAAGCTCTATCCTGATAAATATTGTAAAATATAACAGCTAAAAGTTTTGGTTTAACCTCAATTCGTAGATATATTGATTGTAAAAGTTTTGCCAAGTTTTTTGTCAGCCTAATTTAATTAATTAAATAATTAGTTAATTAAATGATTTAATTTCATCCATAATTTCAAAGTAAAATACAAGCAACTTGTTTGGCACTTTAGGTTGGTTTCTCATGTATTTGGTCATTTTGAGTCGAAAAAAAACCAACCACAACTTTATACAAGCATAAGTATAAAAGATATTCACATTTTCCGGATTGTTTTATTAGTTAAATGAGCTTTTTTGTTAAGTAAGTTAAAAATAAAAGGCTCTTATGCCAGTATGCCATACATTAAGAATCAACTTAAAATTCTTAATGTATTTGGTCATTCTGAGTAAAATGAAAACAAACGCGATTCCATACGATCGTTAAGCTGAAAATAAAAGATTTTTATTCCACTTTTAGGATGACTCCTAATGCATTTGGTCATTCTGAGTCGAATAAAACTATTCGCAATTCCATATGATAGTTCAAAAGATATTCACATTTTCCCAGATTTTGTTATTAATTAAAAACAAAACGTTCTTATTAAATATGTTTAAAATAAAAAGGCTTTTTTGTTGGCAAAACTTCCATAAACAAGATTAAAATATCTACGAATTGAGGCTAAACCAAAACTTTTAATTGTTATATTTATCAAGATAGAGTACTATAAAATTATTATACATATATATTATAAAAGTATATAGTTAAACTTGAAATAGAAATATCGAGCTTGAAAAGCGAAATAATGCGATTTTCCCCCAAAGCCTCGAAAGGTGACGTTCTTCGGCTATCGGTTTTGACTATACTGCTACACCGAATTTCAACTTTGAGCAATACATTGGATGTATTTAACGCTCTTTAATTTAAATCCTAATAAGTTTTTCGGTTCGAGGCACCGTTTAGTTATGAGGGAAATATTAAAAGAGGGCTTGGTTTTTCGCCCGCACAGCCACTCTGCCGCGGGGCCAAGGTGGCTCCATCTCTTAAAATGAGAATATGGGCCCCACTAATATTCGTACTAAACGGCATCTCTCTATCATATTTTGCAAGGTGGCGTCCATTTATGTCCCTTACCGTCCCAACTAAAAGAGAGTAATGATCTCAGAACGAGTCAACGGAGCGAGACTGTCTAGATGACCGAGAGCTCGTAGAGAGAGCTCAGTATATGCGGACGCCGAGCAGCCACTGGACTTCCAAAATTGGAGGACGCGGTCACGTGACCGAGATAATTGGAGGACAACGATCCATGCGGCCAAGGCCCGACGTCGGGCGGTCGCGCCACGATGATGATGAACCCCAAATAATTTGAGAAATTGGTTTCTCACTCCTATCATCTCAATGAAGAAAAACATGGACTTCTGAAAGGCAGATCGACTATCACCAACCTCATAATTGTAGTTTCTGACATCCTCTGCGAAATGGAGAAGGGAGATTAAGTTGATACGGCCTATACAGACTTTAGCAAGGCTTTTGACAGGGTCGATCATCAAATTTTAATAGATAAATTATGCAACTTCGGTGTAACTGGGTCACTTCTCAGTTGGTTGCGGTTCTAATTTCTTGATCGAACTCAGTTCGTCAAACACCAAGGTCGGGTATCCAAAAGCGTATCTGCGACTCCTGGTGTGCCGCAGGGTAGCCATTTAGGTCCCCTTCTCTTTAATATCTTCATTTCTGACTTATGACAATTGTTATCGGATATCCCTCATCTTTTCTACGCCGATGACTGTACTGCACCATCCAAACGCACTCTGATGACAGCATTTCTTCAATCCAAGCTCGTATCCCTTGAGCAGTGGTGCAATCAAAATAATCTATATCTTAACGTTAATAAATGCCAGCTGATAAGCTTTTCCCGTAAGAATCGCCCCGCCAAAGAAAAAAAAATCGAAAAAAAAATTGTGAGCAAGACTATGTTTACGCGACACAACTAGTACGGGTTTCGGACCTCTGTAGCTCCGGCCCCGGATGGTTGTTCGAGCTCGAATTTGGTACGGTCATTGTCTCTGGTCATCTTACGAAGTGCTGCAAATTTGCTACGGATACAAGGAAAAACACCCGAGATATGATAATTTGAAAATAGCTATTTTTCAAATTTTTCTTGTTCTCGTTGTTCTTGTTGTCCTTTCTTTTTTGTTTTGTTGTTGTCCTTTGACCGGTCTACAGCCTCGTAGGGAGCGTATCGAGGTCTGCTTTCTTTTCTCACGGATTGACTGTGTCCCAAGGGTGTGCATAGGCTATCATTTGCTCTGATCCGTGCAGTGGATGAAAAGATACATCCAAAAATGAGAAATTTTATAGTAGAGTTTCTCGCTTAAGTTTGATATTTCGAATGCAACACAGAAAATCACTCGCAGAGATCGCATGCCGACGGGGAGACACGCAAACACTTGACTATGTGAGTATAGTGACGACGACGGATGCAAAAGTCCGTGCGCTCGTCGGGTGAGGAGAACCATACGAGTTCATGGTTGTGAGGGTGGTTTGTGGCAAATGATTGAATAACCAGGCCGAAGCTTCGCTTCGGCCGGGAGTCCGAAGCGTATATACCCTAGACTTGTACAGACCTAGTGGCGATATCAAAAGTACCAATTGGCAACGACCATATGCATTAAAAGTGGGTCTCCTATATGACCAGTTTATAGGGGAAGTTGGCACTCATTCAGTGGGTTCTTGAGCATTCTCAAAATCAACTAACTAATCCATTCTACAAATATTTGTCGAATTTTTCAAGTCGCTAGCTTCACTATCGGAAGTTATTTCTTATTTGAAGTTTTACCTGTAGGGGAGGTAGGGGTTCCTTGGGTCGGATCTTGCCCATCATTGCCACTAACCAATTAGATCACCCTACAAACATTTAAACAAAATTTCAAGTCTCTAGCTTCACTCTATCGAAAGTTATCGCTTATTTTAAGTTTCATTTCTAGGGGAGGTAGGGGTTCTTCAGGTCGAATCTTACCCATCTTTAATGCCAATTAACTTAATCTCACCTCCAACATTTGATCAAAATTTCAAGTCGCTGGCTTCATTCTTTCAAAATTTATCGCTTATTTGAAGTTTCATTTGTAGGGGAGGTGGGGGTTCCTTAAGTCGGATCTTGCCCATTATCAATATCAACCAAGTAGGTCTTACTAGCAACATTAAACCAAATTTTCAACTTGCTAGTGTGATTCTATCGAAAGTTATCGTAATTAAACGAATATTTTATTTTTGGAAATTTGACAGACATGGCTAAATCGAATCAGGAGGTGACCCTGATCATTTATATATATATATTGCTATACCTCCTCCTTTAAGGTGTTACATATTTTCGTTGTGAGAAAAACAATATACCTTATACTATAAGTCTATGGTATAAAATGTGTGTCATGAAAAAATTGAAACTGAATGTTCATGGCTGCATCTTAGCGCTGGTGCACATGGACTCTCTGGGATGACGCTGGTTTCCGCTCCTATCTGCGTCACTTTACGCGTCCGCATATCAATTTTTAATAAGCCGGCCCACACACATTTGAATACGGAACACGGACACGGTCACAATGTCTGATTTGTATGATGTTTCTTAAACCATTCGCTTGAGGTTCAATTAATTAATTGTTAATCGTGACTACTACAATTGACAATTAATTTTGAAAAAAAAAATAGTGGGGATGGATGCTCCTCAGCCCGGATACGGAATTCTAAGGGGGGGGGGGGGGGGGGAAATGGTGTCAAAAATGCGAAATTCCTTGTATTTTAGAAGTTATGGCCAAAAAACAGTTTATTTAAAACTAAAAATAACATAAATTGTAAATTCAGGTTCGCTATTATGTGGCCTGGCTTATATAATACAGAGTGACGCTGCGTCCTATCGCATCATGTGAATTGAAGTGCAGATAGGTATCAAAGAGGGAGGAGCCTAATTGACGCGGCGTCCGGCGTCATTTGGACGTCCATGTGTACCGGTTCTTAGGATGTCCGGAAAGAAAAAAACATGCTGTGTGGTATTATATGATTTAGGTAGTTTCATTTATGGCATATAAGATATGAATT
The DNA here is from genome assembly GCA_964017055.1 of Chloromyia formosa. Classification (NCBI taxonomy): domain Eukaryota; kingdom Metazoa; phylum Arthropoda; class Insecta; order Diptera; family Stratiomyidae; genus Chloromyia; species Chloromyia formosa. The sequence goes on along the minus strand of OZ024819.1, from coordinate 10,587,238 downwards.
ATGATGTAAGATGATTCTTTCCAATGTGTGGAAGATGGGAAGCGATGTCTAGGCAAGATGGGTATCACATGACTGGAGGTGATGAGGCGAATGCAGTAGACTGTTAAAGGTATTTTGAGTCCTTTGGGCAGGAAAAAAGATGTTCTTGGCAAGGAACCGATATCTAGGCAAGATGAGTATTATATTATCGGGGGTGTGAGGCGAATGCAGTAAACTACTGTTAAAGGCACTTTGAGTCCTTTGAACTAGAAAAATGATATTCTTGGCAAGAAAACTATTTACCCTAAACGGGTAACCTGAGTGGACTCATAGTCCGGCACGTAAATCCCCTTTTTTATCGAAGACTACCGCATTCAGTAGGAATCAAACCGGAGCCCAATGTATAGAAGGCGAACGTGCTTACCGTTCCGCCATCTGGATTACTACTACTACTATGCAAAAAGATGTGATATCTCCCAAAAACAACCCTGTTGTAAAAAAATCTCCGCCAAGAAAAACTCCTCAGCCGTAAAAAGGATTGATATGAACACAATACCGCCAAAGTACTCGTAGCTTCGCGCCTCGCTCTAGGGTATGCATATTGAACGCTGATTGCATTAGTTAATTTCTTTCAACGCGGTTTGGCGGGGAGCTTCAATTAAACAAAATAAGTTGAAAAATCTGAAGAAGAACACAGTAGAAAATAGTCTATTAATAACTTCTGGCCTGAAGTGCATTTTTAGTCTTTTATTAGGCGGGAGCTTTATAAAGAGATCCGGGCGAGAAGCCAATAATACTTGGCATAAGAACTTACAGCATGATCCGCATTCCGCACGCAACTACTTATCCATAATTTTGTCAGAGCGACATCGTTGTCATTATCACTGTCATTTTGTCATTAAATCCGTTCGGCGGTGAGTCTTTAGGCTACGAAGCTCCCCGCCAATCAGATGTAATGGGGATCTCCACTCTGCGGATTGTTCAATAATAGTTCGGAGGGTGTTGATGTGGTCGCTACATGAAAAGCCCTCGCGAAAACCAGCCTGTTCATTGTTCAGTGTGCGGTCAACTGTTTGCTTGATCCGGTTTAAGACTATTTTTGCCATCAGTTTGGAGACTGCGGGGAGGAGGCAAATTCCACGCCAATTATTACAATCCTTCAGGTTACCTTTCTTCGGGATCTTAATAATGACGCCCTTCTTCCATTCTTTAGGGAGAGTTTCAATTTCCCAACACTCTTGGATAAGGGGTAGAAGAATATCCGCAGTAGCATTGATATCCGCCTTAAAGAGCTCCACCGGAATTCCATCTATCCCCGGGGCTTTACCCGCTTCCATCGATTTGATAGCCACAGTTAATTCCTGTTTAGATGGTGGATTGGTATCAACTCTGGCTATTTGCGGAATATTTTCTACTTCTAGTGAAGATGAGTTCGAACGTCCAATGAAGTGCTCTCTCCACCGTCGCAGCTGGTCTTCATCAGTGACCAGTAGAGACCCGTCCTTATCTTTCACGGGATGTTCAGCTGTAAAAGATTTGCCAGTTAATGGCTTGATAAGTTTGTAAAGGGTTCCACTGTCACCACGGTAAGCCGCTTCCTCTGCCTTCTCCGCTAATGCATTGATGTTGTTTCGTTTGTCCCGTCTTACGCTTCTTTGCACGCCTTTCTTAAGAGAACGGTATTCAGCTCTAAGTTGGTCTTTGACTGCGTCGTCAGTGACTGAGTTGATTTGTTCTTTAATTCTCTTGCGTGCCGTGAATACAGACCATGTAGAGTCACTAATGAATGGCCTTCTACCGCGCTCCAATCTGCCCGTAAAAGTTTCACCACACGAAATAAATGAGTCCTTAGCGACGTTCCATCTATCATCAATTGTAGGAGTCTCATAAGATGGTGGTGCATTAGCTCTTTCGTGCAAGGCGGTGGAATAAGCACGTCTTATAGATAGATCTTTAAGCTTTTGCACAGTAAAACGTGGCAAGATTCTTGCATTTTGAGGGCAATGGATCGCTGCCGTTCGTAAGCCTACTTTTGCGACAACAAGTTGATGATCGCTGCCAATATCAGCACCCCGCTTCGACCTGACGTCTAAGAGACAGTTCCTCTATGTCTTGGAAATGGCTATATGGTCAATCTGGTTCTCTGTTCTGCCATCCGGAGAAACCCAGGTTGTTAAATGGCATCGTTTGTGCTTGAACAAAGTACGCCCATGACGAGCTGACGAGAGTTGCAAAACTCCACGAACATCTCGCCATTTTGGTTCCTGTTGCCTAGACCATGTTTGCTCATTAGGTGTTCCAAACCTAGATTGTCAGACCCGACTTTGGCATTGAGATCCCCCATAATAATCTTTATGTCATCTTTGGGAGCCTTGTAGAAGGTGTCGCCGAGTCAGTGATAGAATGCGTCTTTAGCTAATTGATCCGCTGGTTCAGTCGAGGCGTAGCACTGAATTATTGTGAGGTTTCTTACCCTGGATTTAAATCTAGCTGTAATGATACGGTCGGAGATTGGCTTCCAGTCAATTAGAGAAAGGCGTGCCTCCCTAGTCACCAGGATTCCGACGCCTGCCATTCGACGTGACGTATCGTCTTCATTTCCAGAGTAGAGCAGTACTGTTTGGGAGCTTGGTGATAAAGTCGTTCCCGATCCAGGCCATCTTGTTTCGCTTAGTCCTAATATATCGATGTTATATGCGGTCATTTCCCGTTCGACTTCAGTGAGCCTCGCACTATTGCACTCGCCCCACATCGTTCGAACATTCCAAAAACCGATCGTAGTCCGTTGTTTGTAGCCAAAAGTCGTTGCCGGTGAATCAGTCCGTGGTATCCGAGGCTCGTTTAATGTTTCGAGTGTAAATTTATTTCAGGTACGCAGGTTACAAGCCCACATACCCAATCTTAGGGGAAGGGTTGCTTCCTTAGGTGTCCTAAGAGTCGCCGGGAGCTATTTTTTATATAGCGCAGAGGTAGCTCTCCAATGGTGTTTTTAATTGCGCGTTCTTTTGATAATCTTTCAGCTGGGTGTGACGAGTTGGTGTTCTCACAACTGCGCTGCAACTCCACCGTTCGCCTATTTCCTGAGACGCACTGGTGTTATTGGCCATTCAGGATGATCGTCGTTATGTGCCTCTACCAAATGTTTTGCAGTGCAAAACTCGGTTGGCTTGGTTAGCTGTTCCAGGGGGCGCCCACGCGGAGGACTATGCAAGAGGTCTTTGCAAGCGCTTATTTTGGCATGTAAATATTGGCTCCCGAATCTTCTTGGTATCACTCAGATGGATAAAAACACCGTAACTGAAATGTCTTACACGTGATATAGTATCTTACAAGTCAGTCCATAAAAAAAGACTCCATCTATCACCTTTCAAAGTAATAGTTTTAATACGAGAAGCTGTACTGTAGATAGATATGAATGTATACGAGATAAACTGACCTACTCTTCGAGATGCTGAACCATTCATGTTAAGACGACATTGCAAATTGCAAACTTGCTTAACCCCCCTCCCCTCCGTCCACTCCCACCAATCTTTACCTTTACAAAAATGGTTCAACTACAATTCGCTCTACGAAAAACAATATGCAAGTAGTACTCGCACCTATGCATGAGGCCGGTAGGTGTATTTTTTGAATGGATAGTGTAAAATTGACTAAATTTAAATGAATGTACTATTTTTAAATATTATGTGATTGTAACGAAACCTAGAGATATTATTGCCTATGATGTTGGTTATCATCAGCCATCAATATTTTTGACCTGAGGTGTGTTCGAGGGGTGCAGGGGTGTGTTAACTGCAAATATAGAAATGTACTATTATTAACCTTTTTTGATGAGATTTCAAAATTTCATTATTTTTAGTTTTCTATGTTAGTGAAATGTTGCTTTTCTGTAAATTTTCATATTTCTAAGTATAACGGTCTCGAAATGCAAGGGGGGTGGGACAAACTCGGACCACATATTTTCCCCTCTCCCTCTTTTCACCTTTCTTGAAGTTTGAAGAAAATTCCATAAATGGAATTTAATCAACGGTACCTTTCTTACGATGCCCCAGTTGGTCAAGAAGTTTGGTGTAATATTCGCCTGTTATTGTTCTGCCTTTTTTAAGGTAATCAATTAACAGGATCCCTTTTGCATCCCAAAATAAGCTGACCATGACCTTTCCGGCAGATGCAATCGACTTCGCTTTCATTGGCGCTGAACAACCGGCTTCCACCCACCGCTTCGACTGCTGTCTCGTTTCTGGCGTGTAGTACTACTTTGCCTTAACCCCTAGCGGGGCTTAGCGCGTCAACTGCTCCTATCGGTCATCGTACTCTGTTCCGGGCAATGGGGTGCAACTTCCCAAAATACTTACCCAGCACCTGACACTCCTTTGCCACAGATCGACGCCATGCAAGAGTCTCAAAAGTTAAAGTCTTACCGCTTACAAAATGCCCTCATAAGACTTTAGTAAAACTCCCTGACAATATTATAACGTAACTCTTGGGACAAAACTTAAATTCAGTCTCGCAGCACCATTCTGATGAGAGTTTAACTCCACTAGAGTTAGGGAAACTTTCACTCTTTTAATAGGATCATCGCTGCAATCTTATTGAGCCTTTTTTAAAAGACTTAGTTTCTTGAAAAGTTATACTCGCGTAGATAGCCCCTCATAAGAGCTTCAATGTAAAATTGCTTGTCGTAATACTCTTAAGGTCGCCACCCATTGACGAGCACAACCACGACCAAACTTCCATCGACCCATCAATTTCATAGGACATGTGGAAAAAAAATTCCCCCTATTTCCACTGTTCTATGATATTTGATGGTTAGATGGAAGTTTGGTCGTGGTTGTGCTCGTCAATGGGTGGCGACCTTTATGAAACTCAAAATACTAGATCACTCATGCGGAGGGTATTATGAGACCGAGGATTGTGATTGACTCGCATAAGTAGCTCGCTGTAAGAACAAAAGGAGCTTGAGTGTAAAATTGCTTGCCGTAATACTCTTATGAGACCCAAAATAATATATCACTCATGCAGAGAGTATTATTATTGAGTAAACGTCATTGTAGCTGACATTTCGTCAAAGGTGGAAGGAACGTTACAATACGGTACGATAAAGCAGTTTCATTTAAAATGTGAAAACATGGATTGAAAAAAAGTTAAAAGATCCACTATTTTCCGCAGAGAAGTTCTAAATATAAATGAAACCGGAATATAAAGGGCTACGCCCGTAATCCGAGGGTTTTGTAGCAAGCACTTATATTTGTACGCATGTATCGGCTCCTTGCTTTTCTTAGTACCACAAAAAAGAAATATAATAAAAATGTCTGACCCATCATATAGTATCTTACATGCCCATTCATATTATGTGATTGTAATGAAACTTAGAACATATTATTGCCTATGATGTTGGTTATCCCTGGCCATCAGTACTTTTTATCTCGGACGTGTTTAAGGGATGCAGGGATGCGCTAACTGTAACTATGGAAATAAACTATTATTAACCTATTTTGAGGAGATATATAAATTCCATTATTTCCCGTTTTATATGCAATTCGGAACCCACCTTCCTGAAAGTTTTCATTTTTTTAAGTGTAACGGTCTCGAAATGCAAGGGGGGACAAATTACGATCTAATATTTTCTCCTCCCTCACTGTTCCCCTTTCTTAAAATTTAAAGTAAATGCCAAAAATAAAATGTACTTAACATTACCTTTCTCACAACACCCGACTTGCCTATACCAGTCGATAAACAAAATTTGACCTTAATTTCGTCCCACCCCCTCCCCCGCTCGTTATAGTTGGCCAATTACAACACATCGCCCCCTACCAATCTTTACCCTTTCATATGTATAATCATAATATGTAACAATAACTGCAATTCGCACTACGAAAAACAACATGCAAGTAGTACTCGCACCTTCGAAGCCGGTTGGTGTATTTTTTGTATGAATAGTGTAAAAATGCCTAACTTTAAGTGAATGTACTATTATTAAATATTATGTGATTGTAATGAAACTTAGAGACATTATTGCCTATGGTGATGGTTATCATCAATGGTTATTATTGTTATTATCAATTCTATTATTTTTAGTTTTCTATATTAGTGAAATACCTCTTTTCTGTAAATTTTCATATTTCTAAGTGTAACGGTTTCGAAATGCAAGGGGGGGGGGACAAACTCGGATCACATATTTTCTCCTCTATCTCTTTTCCCGTTTCTTCAAATTTGAAAAAAAATTACAGAAATGAAATGTACTTGACGATAACTTTCTTAAGGTTCGTTTACATGATTGATCTAATCGCGTAAATTTCGGTTGACGGAAATTGGGGACAATCTAGTCGTCAACCAAATTGGCGTAAATTGACGTAAAAAAATTGTGCCTTTACACGATTGATATCGATTGAACATCAAAAAAGCGTAAATATTGACGCGAATCGTCAATCGTGTAATCCTAGCATTACGATACCCCACTTGCCTATACCAGACGAAAAAAAAATGTCGACTTTCATTTCCCCTCTATGACCTATTACGACGCATCACTTTCTCCAGAGAATTATAGTACTTCTACATATTTTCACCGAATTTCATGCATGTAGCTTCAGCGGTTCGTGAGATATTTCATGGACAGACAGACAGACGGACGCATGACCGATTTCATAAGGGTTTTGTTTTACTACAAAACCCTAAAAATGGTGCCATCAGGAGAGTTTCGAACCAAACAACTGCGATAGTAACTATCAAACGCGCTGCGCATCCTTCGATTGTCCTGCCTTAAGCCCATAGTCATGATGACATACGATTACATCTCAAATTATGCAAATTTCACAACAGCTACTGCATGTAAACCAATGTTATTGCCCTCCGCGAAAAGTCGACGAACACGATGCATAGTATGCTTACATTATTCTGGATATGTACGACGATGATCTCCGAAGATCTATTTCCCCATGAGCAGCATTAAATTTTTCATCATTTTCGTCAGCGATGCAAGGAGAAACAACTGGTTGCCGTTAAACGAAATTGAAAACAATTGAGTTCAATTGAAATGATGCACATCTGCCCCTGACCCCATGGTAATACCCAAAAGATAAATACGTCCGTCCGACCACGTCTCCATGTATTTCGGCCTTTACATTCTAATGGGTGTTTAGAACGTATTTGGTGAAAAACGCATTCATATGTGCGTCGTTTGTCCTTTCTCAAAAAATGAGAGTTTCTTCTTTTTTTTCTAAAACATCTGCTTCCCTGAATTTTAAATTGTCCTATTGCGTTACGTTATGACAATAAGAAAAAGGTACAAGTTTTAAGTCTCATTACATGCATGTGTGTTTCAAAAAGGGTTTTATGATGAGGTGTTTCTCAACAATCTTTTGCTTCAATAGTTTTAAAATGCCAAATTGTATGAAAATTTTGTATCTGTGGTCTTATGATGACAAACGACTGTTATGATTGATCATTTACTATGTCATGTGTCGGTTTTGATAACAAGAGCTAAAGTCTCACTATGCAATCCGAACTCTGAGAAAAAGAGAGTATTCCTTACAAAGAGATTTGCATTTTCTTTAAAAGACTGGCACTTTCATAATCTGATCTTTAGTTTCATAATATTCTCATAAGAAGTATTGATCTATTGCTGTCATTGGAATAAACAAATTTAAGCTCTTATACGGATTTTTTTGATTTCATAGCAAGAGGAGTATTTTCATAGTGAGATTTTCATTTTTATAAGAAAGAACGACCAATGGCGGCCATATTTTTCTCTGATTGGAGTTTTTTGAGTTGAAATATGACTTTTGACTAATGATTAATAAGCGTGATTGGTGATTCCTAAGATCATAAATATGTCGTTGCACAAATTTTATGCCAACTATTGAGGCGGAACACAACTTACATATATATTTTTCAAACAGCAAATTTTTTCTAGAAAATTCTATAAATGCCGATTATTTTTAAGGCGCTTTGCATTTAACAACAACAACAATGATCAAGAAAATTTAGCTCTAATGACAAGAGTTTATACCTCTACTGACAAAAATATTATACTTCTTATTAGAGTAAAAATGTACTCGTATAAATAGACTAATTGTTTCCTTATAAAACTTGTGTAACTCCCAGGAGCAGAGTAACAGTGTTGTTATAAGGTAGCAATATATATCATTCTTCTAAGAGTCTCGTAAGTTTCTTAAAGTACTCTACAAGGATGAAATTATGGGAGTATGATTCTCAAAAGCAATCCGCCTTGACTCTCATATAAGTCTCTCTTAATGTGTTAAGAGATAAAAATTGTTAGTTGGGTGTGATTCTAGGACTCCCTCTTCGTCGGCCTTGGTTGGAAATGGGGTTCCATTTCATGGCATGCAAAGCAATCCATTCATCACTCTTCTGTAATGTGTGACCTATCCAGTGCTATTTTCGCCTGCGTATCAATTCGTCGATTGGCATCTGCCCCGTACGCCAACTTAGCTCTTCATTCGATATTGTTTCGGGCCCGAATATTCTTAGAATCCGACGCAGACATGAGTGGACGAAAATTTGCAGCTTTCTGGTAACACTAACGGAAACTTTCCATGTACTGCTCCCACACAAAAGCACAGTCTTGATGCTGAGATAACTGCTCTGCAGGCTTTTGGACAGCATGCCGTATGCGCATTTAGCCTGGTTGATACGGCGAGCGATGTCCAGCTCCGTTCTACCATTTTCGGCAACAATGCTACCCAGGTAGACGAAGTTGTCCACTTTCTCCACAGGCTGCCCATTAATACTGATGGCAATAGGTGTTGGATTTCTTTTTCGCAATGGCGGGCTAAGAAACTTGGTCTTGTTGGTATTAATTTTTAGCCCAACCTTGCTTGCCTCCCTCTCGAGATCTAACGCCATTGCGGACAAATCCATGAGTTTGTGGGAGAGTAGGCATATGTCGTCAGCGTAGTCAAGTTTTAGATAAGATGTCATAGTCCACTGAATTCCTCTGTCGAGTTCGGATAGGGCTGCATGCAACACAACGCCGATCACTATGATTAATATGATCGGTGATAGGATGCACCCCAGCCGAAATTCACTGTGCGAATCTCAAAGTCCCCCGACACCTTACCTTTATGCAGAACGCGACATTTCGCGCGGTCATAGGTTGCCTTGATAATAGCCACTAGCTTCTCAGGGATGCCTCTCCTGCGCAAAATCGCCCATATAGAATCCCGGTTCACACTATCGAAAGCCCTCTCGAAATCGATGAAAAGCAAATGAAGCAGAGAATCGCACTCGGCGCATTGCTCGATGATGATTCACAAGGTGTTAATGTGATCGACACAGGAGAATCCGGATCGAAAACCAGCCTGCTCTTCGTCAATTGCGCTTTCTAAGTGGGCCTTTAGTCTTTCCAGGACGATTTTAGCTATTATCTTGGCAACGGCAGGAAGCACACAAATGCTTCTCCAATTATTACAGTCTGTGAGGCTACCCTTCTTTGGAAGTTTGATGATCAAACCTTCCTTCCACTCAGTGGGAAAGGTCTCTGTATTCCACGCTTTATCAACAAGTGGGTGCAGCAAATCGGCAGTTACGCTTGGCGCTGCTTGATAAAGTTCGGTAGGGACACCGTCGAGTCCGGCGGCCTTTCCTCGTTTCAGTGCAATAATTGCAGTGACTATTTCCTCTTTAGTCGGGGCAGTGGACCGTATACGCACATTTTGATGGTTAGCCAAATTTTCTATATGAGGGGGAGCTTCACCAGAGGTTACACGGCTCAAGACCGCGGTGAAGTGTTCTTTCCACAGCCTCATTTGATCTTCTTCCAAGATAAGTAGCTTTCCATCACTATCCTTCACTGGATGTTGGCAGGAGTTACGACCACCTGTAAACTGGTTGATGACACCGTATACGGCGTTTAAGTTGTTACTTCTTGCGGCTTCTTCTGCTGAGGCTAAAAGAGAATTCGCATAAACTCTTTTAACGCGTCGCACACCACGCTGAACTTCTCGAGCTTTCTGACGGTAAAGGAGTTCGATGCTGCTTCGATTGTCGTCTGAGGCTGCAGCCAAACGAACTTTCAGCTCCTTTCTTTCAACAATCCGCTGCCATGAAGCGTCGGACATCCAGGGCTTATTCCGGCAATCCGGGTTTGGGCCAAGGATGGTATTTGCGCTATCAATGTACGCATTTTTTATGGCATCCCAGTTTTCGTTTATGTCACTATCTGGGTGACTAGTTATCTCAGCCGCTTTTTGCGCAAGATGGTCATTATATTGTTGTAAGACAGCTGGATTGTTTAGTCGAGCGGTGTTGAATTTGCGGGGCCTGGATCTTTCGTCGCTGGGGCGGCGCACGGCTGCAATACGCAATCGAACATTAGCGATGATAAGATAATGGTCTCTTCCCATCCCAATATCGGCACCCTTCTTGTTTCGCACGTCCAGGAGGCAACTCTTGAATCTTTTACTAATGGCAAAATGGTCGATCTGATTTTGTGTTCTGCGCCGATCAACAGAGGACCAACTGATTTTGTGGTGGTCCTTATGCTCAAACATAGTACCACCGATGAAGAGACTGTGAAAGTTGCAGAACTCTACAAATCTTTCACCGTTGTCATTACGATCACCAAGACCGTGTCTCCCCATCACATGTCTGAGCCCATAGTTATCAGCGCCAACTTTCGCATTCAAATCACCCATAACCATTATAATGTCACCTTTAGGTGTTCTGCTCTGAACGGCGTTTAGTTCTTCGTAGAAGGAGTCTTTTGCCAAGACATTGTCGGGTTCAGTAGGGGCATAACATTGTATTATTGAGATGTTCCTCATTTTGGTCCGGAACCTGGCGGTCAAGACCCTGTCAGAGACCGGTTCCCAGGATAAGAGACAGTTTCGCGCGGCTCTGGTTAAAAGGAGCCCCACACCTGACTCACGGCGACTACCGGTAGCTTTACCGGAGTACAACATTACAGTGCTGCCCGTTGGAGAGATGAATTCTCCGCTGTTCCACCATCTTATCTCACTAACTCCTAAGATATTTAATTTGTACCTCAGAAATTCACTCTCTAATTGAAGAAATCGTGCGTTCTGGGGACCTTCTGATCCATTGTCCAGGAGAGTACGCACATTCCAGAATCCAATCTTTGTCATTGTACGATAGCTAAAAGTCGTAACCGTTGAGTCAGTCCTTATCCGAGGCATAGTTGACGTTTCGTTAGCATATAAAGATTTCGGATAGTGCAAGTTGCTGGCATACACATCCTGTCCTTTGATTGTCGGTTTTAACGACAGGCCCTTAAAGGGAAAGGCCGTGGTATTTTTTTTTTCACACCCCACACCACAGGGGTACCTCAACCAAATCATCGCACCGCCATCACTGGCGGCTTGACGTTGGTTGGCAATGGTCAGTGACCACTGCCGTTCCAGGGGGCGCCCACGCGGAGGACTATGGAAGAGGAGTTTTTGAATTCTCTCTATACGTTCGATATGAACATTATAGAAAGGATTCCACACAATTGAACAATATTCAAGAATCGAACGAACAAATGAAGAATATAGAATCTTCAAAGTATAAGGATCATTAAATTCGCGCGCGTTCCGTTTAACAAACCCTAACATGCTATTCGCTTTTGACAAAATGTAATCAGTATGTGGTCGAAATGAAAGCTTTTGATCAAAAATCACACCTAAGTCGGATATCTCAGAAACTCTTTCAAGAACACTACCTGCTATGGAGTACTCATAAAAGAGAGGATTTTTTATTCTAAACGCGCTCAAAACTTTACATTTACTAACATTTAAATTTAAATTATTATCGCGGCACCAATTTTCCAATTTCTCTAAATCGCATTGCATTTTGAGACAGTCGCTTACGTCGCCAATTTTCATAGCAATTTTCATATCATCCGCGAACTGCCATACCCGCACGTATTCAAAATTTTGGATGATATCATTTACAAAAACTAAAAAGAATATCGGCCCTAAATGACTTCCTTGTGGTACTCCCGATGTACATCTTATCATAGAGCGCGATGTACAGCCGTTTAATTTCACCAATTGAGTCCTATCAGTTAAGTAGGATCTCATCCAGCTGAGAAAAGTCAACTGTGTACCTAAATTTTCTAATTTGCGAAGTAATATGTTATGATCAACTTTATCGAAAGCCTTCGAGAAGTCGGTATACACAACATCAACCTGCATGCTCTCTTCCATAGAATCAGCAACAAATTTAGTAAAGGAAACTAAATTTGTTGTAGTTGATCTACCTTTAAGGAAGCCATGCTGACATGACGATATTAACTCGCTGATCAAGACATCTATTTTCTTTTTAACAATTAATTCAAAAAGCTTCGAGATAGCCTATAGTTTAGCTATAGGCCTATAATTGTCTATATGATGTTTTGGACCCTTCTTATGAACAGAAGTAATAAAAGATGTCTTCCATTCATCAAGGAAAACACCTGTAGACAATGACATATTAAAAATGTTCGTTAGAGGACGACATAATGACTGCATGCAGTTCTTTAGAAAAATGTTAGGAATGCAATCAGGTCCGGCTTGAATACTAATATCAAGCTCAGTCATAGCACATAGCAGGTCATCTTCAGAAATCTGAAGAGCACTGCTAAGACGTTCATGAGCTATTTGAGCAATCGGGAATCTCCCATTGATATTGTCATTCAATTCCGACGAAACCGAACCTGGCGTATCATAAACCGAATTGAAAAAACTTGCAAAACCATCACATACCGATTGAACATCATTATAAAAATTACCATTGAGTTTTAAATTTTTCGGAATGCCCGTATTCTTGCGTTTACTGTTAATAAATTTCCAAAAAGCTTTACTATCATTCTTTATATTTTGCTCCGCTCGAGCAATATATTGTTTATAAAGATATTTATTTAACAATTCATACTCTTTCCTCAATCTAAAAAAGTTAGCTTTGTTAACAAGAGACTGTGAATTTTTAAATAATTTATGTGCTTTATTTTTTGAATTTTTAAGTTGGTCCAACTCCTTGGTAGCCCAAGGATTTCTCTGTTTTTTGTTAAAATATTTTAGAGGAACAGATTTATCAATAGCTTCAGATAATATTGATTTGAAAATATCATAAGACTCAACAATACTTTTATTTGAGAAAATAGAAGTCCAGTCAATATCAGAAAAGTAAGTATTCAAATTAGCATATCTGGCTTTTTCAAAATTTCTACTAGGAGTGACAACCAACTCTTCCTGAATGTAATCATAAAATATAAAATCTAAAAGAAGAGCATAATGATGTACTGAATTCGGCAAAAGTGGGTAATCTACTCTATTTACGGAAGCATTTAAGTTAGTACTCACAAAAATTAGATCTAAAATTCTACCAATGGAGTTTTCAACATGATTAATTTGCATCAAATCCATGGCAGAAAGACAATCTGTTAGAAAAAATTCGCACTCGAAACGTAGATTGCGTGGCAAAAATCTTTTTTCTCCATCATTCCAATACCAACAACTCTGGATATGTACGACGATGATCTCCGAAGATCTATTTCCCCATGAGCAGCATTAAATTTTTCATCATTTTCGTCAGCGATGCAAGTAGAAACAACTGGTTGCCGTTAAACGAAATTGAAAACAAATGAGTTCAATTGAAATGATGCACATTTGCCCCTGACCCCCTGGTAAAACCCAAAAGGTAAATACGTCCGTCCGACCACGTCTCCATGTATTTCGGCCTTTACATTCTAATGGGTGTTTAGAACGTATTTGGTGAAAACGCATTCATATGTGCGTCGTTTGTCCTTTCTCAAAAAATGAGAATTTTTTCTTTTTTTCTAAAATATCTGCTTCCTTGAATTTTAAATTGTCTTATTGCGTTACGTTATGGCAATAAGAAAAAGGTACAAGTTTTAAGTCTCATTACATGCATGTGTGTTTCAAAAAGGGTTTTATGATGAGGTGTTTCTCAACAATCTTTTGCTTCAATAGTTTTAAAATGCCAAATTGTATGAAAATTTTGTATCTGTGGTCTTATGATGACAAAGGACTGTTATGATTGATCATTTACTATGTCATGTGTTGGTTTTGATAACAAGAGCTAAAGTCTCACTATGCAATCCTAACTCTGAGAAAAAGAGTGTATTCCTCACAAAAAGATTTGCATTATCTTTAAAAGACTGGCACTTTCATAATCTGATCTTTAGTTTCATAATATTCTCATAAGAAGTATTGATCTATTGCTGTTGCATTGCATTGGAATAAACAAATTTAAGCTCTTATAGGGATTTTTTTGATTTCATAGCAAGAGGAGTATTTTCATAGCGAGATTTTCATTTTTATAAGAAAGAACGACCAATGGCGGCCATATTTTTCTCTGATTGGAGTTTATTGAGTTGAAATATGACTTTTGACTAATGATTAATAAACGTGACTCCGCATGGAAAATAATGATTGGTGATTCCTAAGATCATAAATATGTCGTTGCACAAATGCCAACTATTGAGGCGGAACACAACTTACATATATATTTTTCAAACAGTAAATTTTTTCTAGAAAATTCTATAAATGCCGATTATTTTTATGGCGCTTTGCATTTAACAACAACAACAATGATCAAGAAAATTTAGCTCTAATGACAAGAGTTTATACCTCTACTAACAAAAATATTATACTTCTTATTAGAGTAAAAATGTACTCGTATAAATAGACTAATTGTTTCCTTATAAAACTTGTGTAACTCCCAGGAGCAGAGTAACAGTGTTGTTATAAGGTAGCAATAGATATCATTCTTCTAAGAGTCTCGTAAGTTTCTTAAAGTACTCTACAAGGATGAAATTATGGGAGTATGATTCTCAAAAGCAATCCGCCTTGACTCTCATATAAGTCTCTCTTAATGTGTTACGAGATAAAAATTGTTAGTTGGGTGTGATTCTAGGACTCCCTCTTCGTCGGCCTTGGTTGGAAATGGGGTTCCATTTCATGGCATGCAAAGCAATCCATTCATCACTCTTCTGTAATGTGTGACCTATCCAGTGCTATTTTCGCCTGCGTATCAATTCGTCGATTGGCATCTGCCCCGTACGCCAACTTAGCTCTTCATTCGATATTGTTTCGGGCCCGAATATTCTTAGAATCCGACGCAGACATGAGTGGACGAAAATTTGCAGCTTTCTGGTAACACTAACGGAAACTTTCCATGTACTGCTCCCACACAAAAGCACAGTCTTGATGCTGAGATAACTGCTCTGCAGGCTTTTGGACAGCATGCCGTATGCGCATTTAGCCTGGTTGATACGGCGAGCGATGTCCAGCTCCGTTCTACCATTTTCGGCAACAATGCTACCCAGGTAGACGAAGTTGTCCACTTTCTCCACAGGCTGCCCATTAATACTGATGGCAATAGGTGTTGGATTTCTTTTTCGCAATGGCGGGCTAAGAAACTTGGTCTTGTTGGTATTAATTTTTAGCCCAACCTTGCTTGCCTCCCTCTCGAGATCTAACGCCATTGCGGACAAATCCATGAGTTTGTGAGAGAGTAGGCATATGTCGTCAGCGTAGTTAAGTTTTAGATAAGATATCATAGTCCACTGAATTCCTCTGTCGAGTTCGGATAGGGCTGCATGCAACACAACGCCGATCACTATGATTAATATGATCGGTGATAGGATGCACCCCAGCCGAAATTCACTGTGCGAATCTCAAAGTCCCCCGACACCTTACCTTTATGCAGAACGCGACATTTCGCGCCGTCATAGGTTGCCTTGATAAAAGCCACTAGCTTCTCAGGGATGCCTCTCCTGCGCAAAATCACCCAAATAGAATCCCGGTTCACACTATCGAAAGCCCTCTCGAAATCGATGAAAAGCAAATGAAGCGGAGAATCGCACTCGGCGCATTGCTCGATGATGATTCACAAGGTGTTAATGTGATCGACACAGGAGAATCCGGATCGAAAACCAGCCTGCTTTTCATCAATTGCGCTTTCTAAGTGGGCCTTTAGTCTTTCCAGGACGATTTTAGCTATTATCTTATAGCAACGGCAGGAAGCACACAAATACCTCTCCAATTATTACAGTCTGTGAGGCTACCCTTCTTTGGAAGTTTGATGATCAAACCTTCCTTCCACCCAGTGCGAAAGGTCTCTGCATTCCACGCTTTATCAACAAGTGGGTGCAGCAAATCGGCAGTTACGCTTGGCGCTGCTTGATAAAGTTCGGCAGGGACACCATCGAGTCCGGCGGCCTTTTCTCGTTTCAGTGCAATAATTGCAGTGACTATTTCCTCTTTAGTCGGGGCAGTGGACCGTATACGCACATTTTGATGGTTAGCCAAACTTCACGAGAGGTTACACGGCTCAAGACCGCGGTGAAGTGTTCTTTCCACAGCCCCATTTGATCTTCTTCCAAGATAAGTAGCTTTCCATCACTATCCTTCACTGGATGTTGGCAGGAGTTACGACCACCTGTAAACTCCTTGATGACACCGTATACGGCGTTTAAGTTGTTACTTCTTGCGGCTTCTTCTGCTGAGGCTAAAAGAGAATTCGCATAAACTCTTTTAACGCGTCGCACACCACGCTGAACTTCTAGAGCTTTCAGACGGTAAAGGAGTTCGATGCTGCTTTGATTGTCGTCTGATGCTGCAGCCAAACGAACTTTCAGCTCCTTTCTTTCAACAATCCGCTGCCATGAAGCGTCGGACATCCAGGGCTTATTCTGGTAATCGGGGTTTGTGCCAAGGATGGTATCTGCGCTATCAATGCATGCATTTTTTATGGCATCCCAGTTTTCGTTTATGTCACTATCTGGGAGACTAGTTATCTCAGCTGCTTTTTGCGCAAGATGGTCATTATGTTGTTGTAAGACAGCTGGATTTTTTAGTCAAGCGGTGTTGAGTTTGCGGCGACTGGGTCGCATGGCTGCAATACGCAATCGAACATTTGCGATCATAAGAGAATGGCCTCTTTCCATCTCAATATCGGCACCCTTCTTGTTTCGTACGTCCAGGAGGCAACTCTGGAATCTTTTACTAAAGGCAAAGTGGTCGATCTGATTTTGTGCTCTGCACCGATTAACAGAGTTCCAACTGATTTTGTGGTGGTCCTTATGCTCAAATAGAGTACGACCGATGAACAGATTGTGAAAGTTGCAGAACTCCACAAATCTTTCGCCGTTGTCATTACGATCACCAAGACTGTGTCTCCCCATCACAAGTCTGAGCCCACGATATTCAAATTTCTCCATTTTAACGAAAACACGTAAGACGTCTACTGCTAAAATCCGTGTAAACAAACTACTTGAGAGAACAAGTTTAAACTTGTCATACGGACATAACGACACGTGCACCCAGGCAAGAAACACACATTTTTACCGATTGTAACGGTATTTCTGTGTCAAGCCGAGAGCTTTTCACCTTACCCTCGAATAATTTAATGAAATGTATAAAACGGAATGTAATGTATACTATATATCTTATTATGCCTTGTTTGGGAAATAAATAAATGAAATAAATAATAGAACTTTCACAGTGCTCCGAGCTTGTCAGTATAAAGACGGCACGGATAGGAGGTGTATGCCAGCAACTGCACTTCCGAAAATTAGATTTGCTATCGAAACGTCAACAAGGCATAGAAATGCTAGGGATGTTGACGCGCCCCTGGAGGAATCAAGGCAATTAACAAGGATCATAGCACCTCAGGCATAACAAACCTCTGGATCTTATGATCTGCCTTAAGTCTTCAGATTTTATCCGGATTTCCGGAATCTGATATCAGCTTTTTTTACTCTGGGTCGTCAATGTTACGGTCGCTCAATCTTGAAACCCTTTGCTTCTTTGACGACGATACGATAGTGTCTTTAATACCATGAACCACACAATGCCATGCATGGAACTACCATCCCGTGTGGATCTTGTAAGACGGTCAGATGAATGTTATGCTTCTCAGGTTTGATATGGTTACATGGATTCATCATATCAGACACTTAGGCGCACACTCACATCATGCGAAAGTTTCGTAATGTGCGCAGATTTTTCATGTTCATTAAAATGAAGAATGCGTTCAAGTTCGTAATTACCTTAGGCCCCCAATAATCACTATGGATGGTGTGCCGGTAAAAGTATCTTTTTAGTATCTTTTTCGGTGGTTATGTCTGTTTTCAGCTTTTTTTCTCTTTTGCTTTTTCTCGGAGGCCTTGAATTTTGGGTCAGATGCACACAAGACAAGTGGCTGCAAAGAGGAAGCCTCCGAGTCGTCACAGCATGCATGATCCACCCAAGTCTGTGCGGGGACTGTGGTCGAATTCCGGAAGTGAATGGATACGAGAAAGTACCAAGAAGAACCTAAGGGCCCAGTCAGTTACTGCGAGCTAAATGGCCCAGTCCAGGTCTGATGGACTTTTCACTGAGAGGCCCTTTCGTGAATCCGTAAAATACCCCGCGGGAGGAGGCGATAATGTAACGTAATCTGCACGCTAGGCAGTTAATGATAGCCTCCGTCTGTTGTTTAGCTGAGGAGGATCTCACACATGAAAGTGGTTTTTGTCCCCTTCGACGTGCGATTGGGTGCTTTTGCGCTCGTGCTGCTGCTACTGCAACCACCTTTCGTAGCATCTTCTGTGTCTGTTGTGTGACTGCGCGCTCGATTTTTTTCCCTGGCCCCGGAGAAAATCGCGGAGCATACAATAATAAAAAAAAACAAAAGCGCAGCAGTGAGTCCAACAACAAGATACAATTATATCTGCCAGATACAATATCTTATGAAATAGTACACACACTGTGTTTATTTCGGACTAGTGTGTAGTAATCGCAAAAAAAAAAGAAAAATACTGAACAACTAAAAATTGCATTGCGAGGCCTCTTTTGTGTATTGTGTGTGTGTTGGACACGGAGGAAAAGACGAGACCATATGCAGACCCTGGCGGAGACGAGCTACACGAACTGTACATACCTTAACGCAATTTCGAAGGTAGGGTATAGGAGGTCGGGGCTACTCTGTGTAATTCGGGGGATACTATAGCACAGGTACGTAACTTTACCATCATCCGTTTTTTTTTGTTTCTCTTCTTCTGTTATTTTGGGAAAAGTGAGAGTCCGTCCGTCTGCATCGTTGTCGAGCTCTATATAAAAGTCCCCGGATACAGATTAGCCATATACAGAAGTCAATCTTCTTCGTTTCGAAGTACAAGAGATCCAAGTCTCTCGTGGTTCGGTTCGGTTTTTCCTAAGGAAAAGGACTTACGCGGTCGAAAGCGCTCTCGAGCTAGTGTTCAGTGTTTAGACTTTTTAACTACCTGTGTGTGGAGCATATAAGCATCGGAATGAAGACCTTCGTGGTATGTAGTGCGATTAATTAAGTTAGTTATGTTACTCGTGATGAATTATGTCCAGCCCAAGGATAGCAGTGACGAAACGCCGAGCGCAGAGAAACGAAAGAACTGATCACAACAATGGAGACGTTCTCTGATAGCTTGTGTGTTTTCAGTCCACTATCTGACTCATCATTTTATAAGGACTATACCTTTCGCTCTCTCACTCTCTTCTATATCCGCTATTCCTTGTTCTGCTTACAGATTGTACCAATGCTATTGGCCGCAGCAATGGCTCGGCCCGAACCACCATCGCCCTATCAATATAAAGCACCTGCTGGCGATGGCGGATTTGGCGGTATAATCGGAGGAGGATCATCACCGGCCGTGGCGCCCAGTGGCAGCTATGGAGCACCGGCACCCCAATACGGTCCACCCACTCCCGCTCCAGTTGTTCACAAGCACGTCTACGTTCATGTTCCACCACCAGAGAATGAATATGTTGCTCCAAGGTGAAATTTCCGCGATTTTCAAGTCTAGATTCTTAAATGTTTACACGGAACGTCCTTAACTTTCTCGCAGAAAACCAATTGCCGTCCCGCCAGCACAAAAACACTACAAAATCGTCTTTATCAAGGCTCCCTCGGCACCGGCACCAACCGCTCCAATAATTCCAGTCATTCCACAGAACGAAGAGAAGACCCTTGTCTACGTTTTGGTTAAGAAGCCCGAGGAACAACCAGAGATCACCATTCCAACACCAGCACCAACTCAGCCCAGCAAACCTGAGGTCTACTTCATCCGCTACAAGACCCAGGTATGAAGCAGAAAGTCGGCAGGATGAACGGATTTAATGCCCGTCTAAAAATCACTCTTTCTTCCTCTCTGTAGAAACAAGAGGCCGAAGGACCATACCCCAACAGTATTGCCCCGGCCCCATCCGGTGACTATGGTGCACCATCGGCCCCAGCCTCGCCAGCAGCGCCCAGCTCAGAATACGGAGTACCTCACTAGTGTAGTTAGTCATGGATTTAGAGAAAGATCAACGAATTTATTAGTCGTAAGTTTCAAAATTTGTATTATCCTTCTAAATACCACTAACGCTCTCATTGTTTTATTTTTCCCTCTATCGATTCTCTTTCTCTCTCTCCTATTACAGTATTAACCCAGTACAAAGCGAAGCGAAATTTTTTTGTAAATATGTGAGAGTCCGAAAGAAGCGAAAACGTGTGTGTATCTGACTGAGAAAACAACAAAAAAAAAACCAAAAAGGATCAAAAGAACATTCCCCCGTGGATTTAAAGTCCCGTTTTCTTGGAACAATTTATTATAAATTTTCATTTTTTCCATCCTCTCTGTATCTCTATCTGTTTCTCACCCTAATGTCTGTCGTATATCCTTATTTGTATATTTTTTATATTAAATATAGATGAAAAAATCCAGGAGATCTTGTTTTAGTTATCGGAAGGAAGGATGATCGGGCGAGAAAATATATTGGGGATAATGCTGCAAAAGATCGAGACGAAATGATGTACCGCTTGAGATTCATGATGCTTAGGGAGAAGGATCGGCAATTTGAGCCTCCAGCGCATGTAGAAAACTAGTGGCTCCCTTTTATTGTTTTAAACTCTTTTCGAAGGATCGCATTCAAATACTCTGTTTCATGGAGATAAAGCGTGTAACTAATTTACCTTAACCCTTAGTGGGGCATACTGGATCGCCCGTCTACACGCCATCGTGATCTATTTTGGCAACTCTCTCATGTCGCAGTACTTGTGGTTTCAACAAGACCCACGGCCCACCCCTTTATATACTTATCTTAGAAAATAACAATCTACTCCAGATAATCATTGTTGTTATGCGAGGTTAAAGAAAAGACGTCCGGTCACGTTGAATATATAAATGAGAAGAACTTTATTTCGTGTTTCATATGACATCTGTCATTAGACGTGTTTTTTGGGAATTTATCGCGTGTAGGGTAAAATAACACACGCGTTACACCAAAAATATTAACCGGGATAGCTTATTTGGGTGGCTGCCCTACACGCTATAACCCCTGGTGGCTCTGGTGTCATGTAGAACGTAATATGTCGATGTTGGCACGCTTGTGTTTCTGTCACTCAGCCAAATTCATTGGTAAACTAATATTACGTCTTGCTCTGATGGACCCATGCCTATTATTAAATAATACATTTTCAATAGGATTACTAAAAATATCAATGGAAAAAAAAGGAAAAAAAGATAAGAATTTGCTGGGGATTGAACCTGCGACCCATTTGGATAGAGTTGCTCTTGTAGCTATGACTGATAAATAACTCGTTTGAATGATGTTTGTTAAGTTAGAGCGGTACGCCAAGTTTATAAATGTCCGCTGTCGCAATAAATAAACGATCCGACAATCAAACTGATATTTCATTGAAATTTGTAATTTATTTCCACCACATATGAGCCGCACCACTTGACGTCAGTGTAGACAACTTCACGAATCGGAATTTAACCTGGATGCTGCCCTAGAGTGCCTTTTGCGCAACCAGGGCAGGGACCCTACACGGTTACGCAAAAAAACACGCCTATTTTGTGTAGATACGAGTATAACAGTGTAGGCTTTACAATTTATCACAAACATTAATTTAATTCAATATAAATAAAATATTAGGATAATAATATTCAAGAAATCCGTATTTGAAAATTTGCTTAACCTTAATAACTAGATGACTAATTCAAGTAAATTATTTTAGATCTTGCGGTAGAAAATTTTGGGGGGAAATTCAATTAATATTTAATGCAATCCCATCATTCTTGTACAAAATTCTTGCTTGGCCCGTCCAACCGCTTTAGTTAAACTATCTGCCACCATTTGTAGTTGGGACGCTAAGCGACATAAATCGACGTCACCTTGCAAAATATGATAGAGAAATGCCATTTGGTACGAATGTTGGTGGGGCCCATACTTTCAATTTACGAGATGGAGCCACCTTGGACCCCGCGGCAGAGCGGCTGTGCCGGCGAAAAACCGCGAAAATTGAGCCCTTTTTTAATATTCTCCTCGTAACTTCTAAACGGAAACTCGTATCGAAAAACTTAATAGGATGTAAATTAAAGAGCGCCAAATTCTACATCCAATGCATTGCTCAAACTTGAAATTTGGTTTAGAAGTATAATAAAAATCGATAGTCGAAAAACATCACTTTTTGAGGCTTTGGAGAAAAATCACACAATATCGCTTTTCAAGCTCACATATCTCTGTAACGGATACTCCAAATGAAAAACTGGATACACAAAAGTTGAAGATATTTTGATTTCCGATTTAACGTGCGCAATACTTTTCAAATCGGTTCATTTTTAGTGTAGTTGTGAGTGAAAATGCTGGAATGCTTTCTTAGCGATTCCAGCTTTAATAGCTCTATTTCGGTAAATATAGTAGCTGAAGTTTTATTTTAGTCTCAGTTTACAGATAATTAAATCTTGTTCAAAAAGTCTTTGCTTGATAGCTTGGCTTGATAGCTTAGGTCATAGTTACGCTTTTCATTTTCCTTGAGAGATCGCATCTTCTCCTCCATCGCTCTCTTCCATTCAGCACTATCATGTCGATTCATTGCATCTTTGACTGTTATTGGATCTGAGTTGGTTGGTGAAACTACAATCACACGCCGAATGGGCTTGCGCTTCGACTTCCTTAATCATCATCATGATCGTGGCGCCACAGCCCGACGTCGGGCCTTGGCCGCCTGGATCATTGTTCTCCAATTATCTCGGTCACGTCACAGTGTCCTCAAATTTTGGAAGCCCAGTAGCTGCGCGGCGTCCACACCAACGGCGCTCTTCCAACGAGATCTCGGTTGTCCTCGTAGCCTCGCTCCGTCGACTCGTTTTGCATTCATTACTCTCTAGGCATGCAAACATCGTCCATTCTTTGTATATGCCCTGCCCATTGAAGTCGTTGTAGTTTGACGATTTTCGAGACTTGCAGCTCATCGTACATTTCATACAACTCATGGTTGTACCGGATGCGCCATCCAACTAAATCGCAAACAGCCCCGAAAATTCGCGTAGAACCTTACGTTCAAATGTATTGTATCTAGCATGTTTTCGGAGGCTTGAGTTAGGGTCCATGCTTCGCAGCCGTAGCGTAGCAGTGGTCGTATAATGGTTTTGTACACGCGGAGCTTCGTGTTTCTGTGCACATGCTTCGATTTCATTATGGGGAGAACCGAGAAAAAAGTCTTATTAGCTAACTGTATCCGTCGCTTGATTTCGTCAGTTTCGTTAGCGTCCCTTGACAAGTTGAAACCCAGGTAAATGAAGTTGTTCACGAACTCGAGGTCCCCCACATTGATGCTTGGTTGTCCAGGTGTCCTTGTCGTCGACTGCATCATTATTTCAGTTAATATGTAGTCCGACTTCTTTTGCAGCGGCATCGAGCGTATGCAGAAGCTCTTCTGCGTCGGCCAATCTTCGGGACATGATGTTGATATCGTCGGCGTACGCTGCTAATTGTGTCGACTGGATGAGTAGCGTCTTGCTGTTGTCCATATTCATACACCGAATTGTGTATTCCAGTGCTAGGTTGAAGAGCGTCGGTGCCAGTCCATCGCCCTGTTTCAGGCCAGAGCGTGTCTCAAATAGATCAGTTATGCTGTGTTTTGCTAGACAGCGGCTGGGCGATTTGCGTCTGCGGCTCGAGAGCAATTGATTCATCATTTAATGTCGGGGTTTTGTATGAAAATAGTACTAGTATGTTGGGCAGGTTGTCTATGCAATCAAGGATTTTTATATGTACGCGAGGAGAATGGATGGAAAGAGACGAATGTACTGTAGATGTAGAGTCCTTCGGTGGCAGCAAGGACATTCGAGAAAGGATATTTTTGGCAGTGAAGCGATATATGGGAAATATGGGTGTCATGCGAATCGGGGTGAAGAGGCGAGTGTCCAGGAATAGTGTAGATGGCATTTCGGATCCTTCGGTGGCGACAAGGACACCCGAAAAAGGATATTTTACGCAGTGGAGCGAAATACGGTCAATATGGGTGTCATATGAATCGGGGTGGACACCTGAATATCCAGGAGTAGTGCGGATGGCATTTCGAGTCCTTCGCTGACGAAAAGGACATTCAAGAAAGTCAATTGAAATATGCGCAATATGGGTGTCATATGAACCGGGGTGAAGAGGCGAATGCCTAGGAGTACTATGGATGGCATTCTGGATCCTTCGGGAGCGACAAGGATATTCGAAAAAGGATACTTTTGGCAGTGAAGCGAAATACGGTCAATATGGGTGTCATATGAATCGGGGTGAACACCCGAATATCCAGAAGTAGTGCAGATGGCATTTCCAGTCCTTTGGAGCGAAAAGGACATTCACGAAAGTCGAATGAAAAATGGGCTATAGGGGTTTCGATTTTCGACAGCATGCCGTATGCGCATTTAGCCTGGTTGATAGAACGAGCGTTGTTCTGGTCCGCACCACCATTTTCGAGTAAATGCTGCGCAAGTAGACGGAGGACTCGAAATGCTATCTACATCTACGCCTCTTAACCCCGGTTCATATGACACCCATATTGCCCATTTTTCACTTGACTTTCGTGAATGTCCTTTTCGCCACCGAAGGAGTTGAAATGTCATCTACACTATTCCTGGACATTCAGGTGTCCACCCCGATTCATATGACACCCATATTGACCGTATTTCGCTTCACTGCGTAAAATATCCTTTTTCGGGTGTCCTTGTCGCCACCGAAGGATCCGAAATGCCATCTACACTATTCCTGGACACTCGCCTCTTCATCCCGGTTCTTATGACACCCATATTCCCCATATATCGCTTCACCGCCAAAAATATCCTTTCTCGAATGTCCTTGCTGCCACCGAAGGACTCTACATCTACAGTACATTCGTCTCTTTCCATCCATTCTCCTCGCGTACATACAAAAATCCTTGATTGCATAGACAACCTGCCCAACATACTAGTACTATTTTCATACAAAACCCCGACATTGAATGATGAATCAATTGCTCTCGAGCCGCAGACGCAAATCGCCCAGCCGCTGTCTAGCAAAACACAGCATTAGTCTATTATGGATCCTGACTTGTGGGACGGAGTTGGTCATCGTCATCTTAGTCAGTCGCACTAATTTGGCCGGTATACCAAATTGCAGCATGATGTTGTACAGTACTCCGCGATACGATCGATACTGTCGTATGCCTGCTTTAAGTCGACAAAGATTTGGTATACGTTTAGGTTGTATTCCCAGCACTTCTGAAGTATCCGTTTGACTGTGAAGAGCTGATCGGTTGTGGAGCGACCAGGTCTGAAACCGCTTTGATATTCGCCAATGACTCGTTATGCGTACGGTTTTATTCTATTTTCCAGAATTTTCGTCAAAATTTTATAGGACGTACAAACTAGTGATAGGTCACTGTAGTTCTTACATCGCAGTTTATCTCCTTTTTAGGGTTTTGTAGTAAAACAAAACCCTTATGAAATCGGTCATGCGTCCGTCTGTCTGTCTGTCTGTCTGTCTGTCTGTCTGTCCATGAAATATCTCACGAACCGCTGAAGCTACACGCATGAAATTTAGTGAAAATATGTAGAAGTACTATAATTCTCTGGAGAAAGTGATATGTCGTAATAGGTCAACTTTAAGGGGGGGTCCCCATAGAGGGGAAATGAAGGTCGAAATTTTTTTTTCGTCTGGTATAGGCAAGTGGGGTATCGTAAGAAAGGTACCGTCGAGTACATTCTATTTCTGGAATTTTTTTCAAATTTCAAGAAACGGGAAAAGAGGGAGAGGGGAAAATATGTCATCCGAGTTTGTCCTCCCCCCCCCCCCCCCTTGCATTTCGAAACCGTTACACTTAGAAATATGAAAATTTACAGAAAAGCGGCATTTCACTAACATAGAAAACTAAAAATATTAGAATTTTGAAATCTCATCAAAAAAGGTTAATAATAGTACATTTCTATTGTTTCAGTTAGCACACCCCTGCACCCCTTAGACACACCCGGGGTCAAAAATATTGATGGCCAATGATAACCAACACCATAGGCAATAATGTCTCTAAGTTTCATTACAACCATGTAATATTTAACAATAGTACATTCACTTAAAGTTAGGCATTTTTACACTATTCATACAAAAAAATACACCTACCGGCTTTGAAGGTGCGAGTACTACTTGCATGTTGTTTTTCGTAGTGCGACTTGCAGTTATTGTTACATATTATGGTTAATTACATTCATGAAAAGGTAAAGATTGGTAGGGGGCGATGTGTTGTAGTTGGCCAACTATAACGGGCAGGGGAGGGGGGTGGGGCGAAATTAAGGTCAAATTTTGTTTGTCGACTGGTATAGGCAAGTCGGGTGTTGTGAGAGAGGTAATGTTGAGTACATTTTATTTTTGGCATTTACTTTAAATTTGAAGAAAGCGGAAAAAATGAGGGAGGAGAAAATATTAGATCGTAATTTGTCCCCCCTTGCATTTCGAGACCGTTACACTTTGAAAAATGAAAACTTTCAGGAAGGTGAGTTCCGAATAGCATATAAAACGGGAAATAATGGAATTTGTATATCTCCTCCTCCTTGTAGTCCGGATGGCGCAACGGTTAGCACGTTCGACTTCAACGCACTGGGCCCCGGTTCGATTCCGGGGATTTACGTGTCGGACTATGAGCCCACTCAGCTGTTAAATGAGTACCCATTATGGGGTAAATAACTCGGTTGAGCGTGTTGCTGATCACATACCTCTGCACAAAAAACCGTCACGATCTAGAAAATGAGATGATGCTAACTCATCTCGAGGCCGTGGTTCAAATTGGACTGTTGCGCCAGTTATTTATTTATTATTATCTCCTCAAAATAGGTCAATAATAGCTTATTTCCATAGTTACAGTTAGCGCACCCCTGCATCTCTTAAACACGACCGATATCAAAAGTACTGATGTCCAAGGATAACCAACACCATAGACAATTGTTCTAAGTTTCATTACAATCACGTAATATGAATGGGCATTTAAGATACTACAGGATGGGTCAGACATTTTTATTATCATTTTTTTATCCATTTAAGTGGTACCAAGAAGAGCAAGGAACCGATACTTACATACCAAAATAAGTGCTTGCTACAAAACCCTCGGATTGCGGGCGTAGCCCTCTATATTCCGGTTTCATTTGTGAATTGGACAGATGATGCTTCTGCGCCAATCGCGTCGGATCTCCTCGTCCTCCCATACTCGCAGGAGTAATTGATGTATGGCATCAACTAGACATGTTCCACTGAATTTTAGCAGTTCAACTGGAATCTCGTCAGCGCCCGGCGCTTTATTTCGTTTTACTGACGGCAACGCGAGATCAACTTCCTCTACTATCGGGGGTTGTATGGGTGGGCCTAGGTCAACAATATCGTCCAGAGCTTCTTGTGTGGGGATGTTAGATGGTCGGTTCAGAAGCCCATCGTTTGTTAATGCCATCGGTGTCGCTGATGATGTTTCCATCCTTGTCCTTACAAAGGCTAGTCCTGGGTTGGTAGCCGTTCTTTATTGTATTTACTAGTTTGTACTCTTGTCTGGTGTTCATATTAGCTAAGTTTTCGTTTATATTCAGCAACTGCTCGTCATCTAGGGACGCGGGAGCGTCCCGCCCCCCAAAGAAAAACGAAAAAAATCGAAAAAAAAAGTCGAAAAAGTGACGGCAAGTGTTTAGTTTCGTGGCCCCGGGAAAGAAAATCACTTTTTTACTAAAACGTACCTGAAATGCACGAATCTGGTGGAATTTTTGGCAAGTGTTTAGTTTCCGTGGCCCCGGGAAAGGACACACTTGAACCCCCATATCCTGGAAACGGGAGCAGATTTTTGAAAAGTAACTTCGGCTCAGTCCATTTGAGGGCTCTACCAAAAATGCAAAATTGACCAGAAGTGGGGCCACGGAAACTAAGCATTTTCATTTTCGTGAGTACCCCCCATACAAAGGGACACCTTTCAACCCCCATATCCTGGAAACGGGAGCAGATTTTCGAAAAGGGACTTCAGTTTCGTCCATCTGGGGGCTCTACCAAAAATACAAAATTAGCCAGAAGTTCGACTTCGAAAACTTGACATTTTCGCCAATTTCTTCTTCCTCTTCCCGCACTTAAATGTGCTGTTTTTAACAGCCGAGCAGAGCAGTGTAGGACCATTCCACGCAGTAGTTGCTAGTGTAATTGTCCATTTTTGCCTTTGCTGTTATTCTTGGCAGTGAAAAGAATGTCAAAGCTTATTACCGATAATTTCCCTACGGTGATTGTCTTCGCGTTGTTTACCGCCGTGTCTACGGTGGGATTCTTTCCTGTGGTAATGCAGTTCGGGAGACTACCGCAAAGTTATGCTTTGTAATTAATTCAGATAATCATTTGAATCATCTTTTGCACACCTTTTTTTCAAAGTTTCGCCTTTTTCTTACTTTTTATCATGCTCAGCTTAGCATAATTGTCGGGTGGCTGGCTGATTGGCCGGCAAATAGCTGTCAGTCTTTGTAGTTCATGTCTCCACTATGCCTCCACCGGCAAGATCCAATTTCCCTGGGAACAAATACCCGAAAGACAGCAAAGTCCGGAACCAAAGAGGTGTTTGCCGAAGATCAATTGTCCTCAAACATTTATTTTCCATCGGCGGAAATAAGGAAGGAGGGGACATTTTTCCCGTAGTTTCGGTCAATTTTAAAAATTATTGAGGAAACTTTAAGAGCCGATATCTCGCAAACCATTGAGATTTGGTCAAAAATTCCACCAGATTCGTGCATTTCAGGTACGTTTTAGTAAAAAAGTGATTTTCTTTCCCGGGGCCACGGAAACTAAACACTTGCCGTCTTGTACATAGTCCAGCATTCAGACGCATACATTAGTGCCGGACGTACGACCGTTTCGTACAACTTGCCCTTAAGCTTTCGTGGCATCTTGTTATCGCAGAAAACTCCAAAGTTTTCTCGCCGCTTCATCCAACCGACACTGATGCGATGTTTGATGTCATCATCGCAGGTAGCTTCCTTGTTGACCATCGAGCTCAGGTATTTGAGCTTTGTACAGGACATCTGAAAGTGCAATCTTGGGCATGAAGTGGAATCTTGGAAATGCGGGTATCGCTTGACTCGGGATGATGAAGTCAATGCTCAGGAGCATTGTTGTAGGCGGTTTTAACTTTTTCGTGTTGATATAAGATATCAAAGCGATCATCATCATCGTGGCGCGACAGCCCGACGTCGGGCCTTGGCCGCCTGGATCATTGTCCTCCAATTATCTCGGTCACGTGACCGCGTTCTCCAATTTTGGGAGCCCAGCAGCTGCGCGGCGTCCACACCTACTGAGCTCTCCCAACGAGATCTCGGTCGTCCTCGCAGTCTCGCTCCGTCGACTCGTTTTGCATTCATTACTCTCTTAGGCATGCGATCATCGTCCATTCTTTGTACATGCCCTGCCCATTGGAGTCGTTGTAGTTTGACGATTTTCGAGACTTGCAGCTCATCGTACATTTCATACAACTCATGGTTGTACCGGATGCGCCATCCATCTCGATCGCAAACAGCCCCGAAAATTCGCCGTAGAACCTTACGTTCAAAAGTGTCTAGCATGTTTTCGGAGGATTGAGTTAGGGTCCATGCTTCACAGCCATAGCGTAGCACTGGTCGTATAATGGTTTTGTACACGCGGAGCTTCGTGTTTCTGTGCACATGCTTCGATTTCATTATGGGGAGAACCGAGAAAAAAGTCTTATTAGCTAACTGTATCCGTCGCTTGATTTCGTCAGTTTCGCTGGCGTCCCTTGACAAGTTGCAACCCAGGTAAATGAAGTTGTTCACGAAATCGATGTTGAGGTCCCCCACATTGATGCTTGGTTGTGCAGGTGTCCTTGTCACCGATTGCATCATTATTTTAGTTTTACCCTCTTTAATACGTAATCCAACTTCCTTTGCAGCGGTATCGAGCGTATGCAGAAGTTCTTCTGCGTCAGCCAATCTTCGGGACATGATGTTGATATCGTCGGCGTACGCTGCTAATTGTGTCGACTTGATGAGTAGCGTCTTGCTGTTGTCCATATTCATGGCCCGAATAACGTACATATTTCAGTGCTAGGTTGAAGAGCGTCGGTGCCAGTCCATCGCCCTGTTTCAAACCAGTGCGTGTTTCAAATAGATCAGTAAGTCTATTCTGGATCCTGACTTGTGAGACGGAGTTGGTCATCGTCATCTTTGTCAGTCGCACTAATTTTGCCGGTATACCAAATTCCAGCATGATGTTGTACAGTACTCCACGATCGATACTGTCGTATGCTTGCTTGAAGTCGACAAAGATTTGGTATACGTTTACGTTGTATTCCCAGCACCTCTGGAGTATCAGTTTGACTGAGAAGAGCTGATCGGTTGTGGAGCGACCAGGTCTGAAACCGCTTTGATATTCGCCAATGATTCGTTCTGCGTACGGTTTTATTCTATTTTCCAGAATTTTCGTCAAAATTTTATAGGACGTACAAACTAGTGAGATGCCCCTGTAATTCTCACACCGCAGTTTATCTCCCTTTTTATGAATTGGACAGATGATGCTGCTGCGCCAATCGTCTGGGTATGGTATCAATGATGTATGGTATCAACTAGACTCGTTCCGCCGAATTTTAGCAGTTCAGCTGGAATTTCGTCAGCGGCCGGCGCTTTATTTCGTTTCAGTGACCGCAAGGCGAGATCAACTTCCTCTACTGTCGGGGGTTGAATGGGTGGGCCTAGATCAACAATATCGTCGAGAGCTTCCTGTGTGGGGATGTTAGATGGTCGGTTTAAAAGCTCTTCAAAATAAGAGGCCCATCGTTTGTTAATGCCATCGGTGTCGCTGATGATGTTTCCATCCTTGTCCTTGCAAAGGCTAGTCCTGGGTTGGTAGCCGTTCTTAATTGTATTTACTAGTTTGTACGCTTGTCTGGTGTTCCTATTAGCTATGTTTTCGTTTATGTTCAGCAACTGCTCGTCAAAGTATTTACGTTTCTTACGTCTAATTATTCTATTCGATATTCGCCGTAGCTCGTCATATTTTTCTCTTCTGGCTCTGGTTCCTCGTTGAATCCATTGTCTGTAGGCCTCGTTTTTCGCGTCAAGTGAATTTTTGCATTCTTCGTCAAACCAGTCATTTCGCGCTCGCCGGGCTTTATATCCCACGACCTTCTCTGCGACATCCTTGATGGTACCCTCGAGTTCTTCCCAGGACCCATGGACGCCTGTGTTGCTGATGTTGTGTAGCATAGGTGATAGTTTTTCCTCAAGGGCGGTAGTATACGCCACCGCTGTAGCACCACTCAAAAGCTTATCAACCACAAAGATTTTGGGAGGGCTGATTCTTGATTGGTGCACTGAGGAAATTCTACATCTGTAGGTCGTCTTCACCAAGTGATGATCTGAGTCGCAGTTTGCTCCTCGATAGGAGCGGACATCCATGGCACTAGACGTCCATCTCCTGCAAATGAGGACGTGGTCAATTTGGTTGACGGTATGTGCGTCTGGAGACTTCCAGGTCTGCTTGTGAATGCGTCGATGCGGGATATACGTAGAGCTTATGACTAGATTCCTGCTGCAGGCAAAGTCGATAAGTCGCTGGTCGTTATCGTTACATTCTTCATGGAGGCTGTGGCCTCCAGTGGTCCCCCGGTGCCAACTTTCATTTCCGACTTTCGCGTTAAAGTCTCCCAGCAGCAATTTGACGTCGTTTGTTGGAAGCGAGTCGAAGAGAGTTTCAAGGCGGGCGTAGAACTCGTCTTTTACTGCGTCTTCTTTAACTTCAGTGGGTGCGTGCACATTGATGAGCCAGAGATTGAAGAATCGAGTCTTGATGCGAATCGCACACAGCCGTTCATTTATGGGTTTGAAGTCAGTAATATGCGGTTGAGGTGATTGTTCACTATAAATGCTACTCCAAACTCCTTGCGGCCCGATGGTTTGCCACTTGTAAAAATTGTGTGCGATTTCTTGTCATTAATCTCGCTGCCAAGCCAATTTGTTTCCTGGACTGCAGTAATGCTCAGATTGTACTTTTCGACCTGTTGAAGGAGGGCCTTCTCGGCCCCCGGTTTGTTGAGGGAGCGTACATTCCAGGATCCGAAAGAATAATCCTTTAGTCGTTTGCGTGGTCGTCGTTGTTGATCCGTCCAATCCGAGGCTTTTGTTCCAGGTTTCTTGACATGGAGTGGTTTTTGCAAGGACGAGTTGTCAGCACGTCGCTTAACCCCATTCAGGGGATGGCCTCGGAGATAGCTGCTTCAGATGGTTTAATAAACGTGCTGGGGCCCACACAACTATGTAGCAGGTCCAACTACGCAAGTCATTCCATCCTACTAAACCTGAGACGCTTAGGTGTTCGTCAGCCATTCAGGCTACAGCTATCTGCCTTTTCCAAACTGTCTTATCGCCCCCTGGTAATGGCAGTGTATCAATTCGCTGACGGCCAATGTCTCGTCAGCGAATTGATACACTGCCATTACCAGGGAGCGCCCACGCGGAGGACTATGGAAAAGGTCTTTGCCCCCTATCAAAGCTATATCGAGGTTATATCAAAGCGACATCAGAGCGATATTAGAGCGATATTAAAGCGATATCGAGTGATGTCGTTGCGATATTTATACTTATGTGTCGATACTTAATTTCAACGCACTATTGACGTAAAATTAACTCAAAATTGATGCAAAATTGACGAAACGCTGATGGAACGTTGGAAAAAATCTTATGCTTAGACAGAAAACTATATATGACTCTCCGGCCCATTTTCTCTTTATCCTGTTAAACTCGTTGTTAACTCACAGGAATATAAGCTTATCCTAGATACATATAAACTGCCCGTTAAATATTTTCATTCTCTCATACGTCAGTTAAATTACTAATCCAAAATGGGTGGAACGCATCTCAAAGCTCAAATTATTCCAAAATCAGCTCATTTTCTTTGCGAAATTCTACCGTCCACTATTCTATTGTACGAGCATATAAGTACATTCTCTCAGCGTATTCATTTCCGGCTGAGTTTGTTCTAAATTTTCTTCTATCGAATGAATTCCCAGGAACTCTCTTCGTTATGGCCAGTTTCATTGTTTTCATCTGAATTTGCAAAAACATCGAGTGTCAGGTGTTGGGTTTTTGCATAGGATAAACTTACAACCGGAAAACAGTGTTTGGGTTTTGTTTTGGATACACGATTAATCGGAGGATAGGTTACGATTAGCGTTTGTCCAATAAATAACGCTAACCAGACAATGAGAAAAATAAATTTTACTAAAGGGCAGTTTATTGTTAAGATAAATTTTAATCTAACGCGTATCATGACATCTAGGGTAGCTCGGACACAAATGAACGAGGCGAATTGCTTCCAAAATACATCATGGACACTAATCTGCTACTATGCAATGTTAACTGCGAGCCTACTTTTATTATTAAAAACAGGCAAGAGGTGTTAGACATCTCTTTGCGTCGGAGGATTTCATACCCCTGATTCGAGACCGGAGAGTTTTGTCGGAACTCTCCTTCTCTGACCATCGATACCTTCAGTTTAGCCTGGTCGAAAGACATGTAGCGAGTCAACTGACCATTGATCGCAGAAGGACTAACGGGCCTGTGTATGGGAATACCCTTGTCGAGAGGCTACCTTCACTGCCAAGTCAATCCTGTATGAAATGGCCAATTCTCTGCTAAGTGCTATGAATGTGGCGGTGTCTACATCATGTCCTACTAGCGCGTATCAAGGTAAAATGAAACCGGAAAATAGAGGGCTACGTCCGCAATCCGAGGGTTTTGTAGTGTCCCATGCCAATAGGAGATGAACTGTCCTACTCTTGGAGATGCTTAACCATTCATGTTAGGACGATATTGCAAATTGCAAGCTTGCGTAAAAAATATTGAAAATAAATTACCTGAATAATTATAGAAAGTAGAGTCAGCGACCAGCATACCTTCGCCCCCCCTTCCCTCCTCCCTCCTCTCCCACCAATCTTTACCCTTTCGAAAATGGTTGACTCCAATTCGCTCTAAGTAAAACAATATGTAAGTATGTACATATGTTGTACTCGTGGTACTAGTATGTAGTATAAGAGACCTGTTATGTGC
Organism: Chloromyia formosa; assembly: GCA_964017055.1. NCBI lineage: Eukaryota > Metazoa > Arthropoda > Insecta > Diptera > Stratiomyidae > Chloromyia > Chloromyia formosa. The sequence goes on along the minus strand of OZ024819.1, from coordinate 10,552,920 downwards.
ATTTTTAGGGTTTTGTATTAAGAACAAAACCCTTATGAAATCGGTCATGCGTCCGTCTGTCCGTCTGTCCGTCTGTCCGTCTGTCCGTCTGTCCGTCTGTCCGTCTGTCCGTCTGTCCGTCTGTCCGTCTGTCCGTCTGTCCGTTTGTCAGTCTGTCTGTCTGTCCATGAAATATCTCACGAACCGCTGAAGCTACATGCATGAAATTTGGTGGAAATATGTAGAAATACTATAATTCTCTGGAGAAAGCGATGCGTCGTAATAAGTCAACTTTAAGGGGGGGTCCCCATAGAGGGGAATTGAAGGTCGAAATTTTTTTTTCATTTGGTATAGGCAAGTGGGGTATCGTAAGAAAGGTACCGTCGAGTACATTCCATTTTTGGAATTTTTTTCAAATTTGATGAAAGGAGAAAAGAGGGAGAGGGGAAAATATGTGGTCCGAGTTTGTCCCCCCCCCCCTTGCATTTCGAGACCGTTATAGCTAGACATATGAAAATTTACAGAAAAGCGGCATTTCACTAGCATAGAAAACTAAAAATAATAGAATTTTTAAATCTCATCCAAAAAGGTTAATAATAGTACATTTCTATAGTTGCAGTTAGCACACCCCTGCACCCCTCAAGCACACCTGAGGCCAAAAATATTGATAGCTAATGATAACTAACATCATAGGCAATAATACCTCTAAGTTTCATTACAATGACATGATATTTAATAATAGTACATTGACTTAAAGTTATGCATTTTGACACTATCCATACAAAAAATACACCTACCGGCCTCACGCATAGATATGCGTGTACTACTTGCATGTTGTTTTTCGTAGTGCGAATTGCAGTTATTTAATGAACCAACTTTGGAAGGGTGAAGATTGGTAATTGGTGATCCTAACAATAACTATTCATACAATTATTTTTTTTAGGGTTTTGTGTCTTAAATCTTACAAAATCGGTCAAATACCTGTCTGTCCGTCTGTTCATAGAATATCTTACGAACGGCTGAAGCTGCACATATAATTCGGCGAGAATGTGTAGAAATGCTATAATTTGCTGGAGAAAGCGTTGTGTTGTAATCACCCAAGTTTAAGAGGGGGGGGGGGGGGGGAGTCCACATAGAGGCGAAATTAAGGTCAATTTTTTTTTATCCACTGGTATAGCTAAGTGGGGTGTCGTGAGAAAGGTAATGTTGAGTACATTCCATTTTTGGCATTTTCTTGAGATTTGTAGAAAGGGGAACAGTGGAGGAGGGAAAAAAATTATACCGTAATTTGTTCCCGCCGCCCTGAAGCCGTTACACAAGTTTGCAATTTGCAATGTCGTCGTAACATGAATGGTTAAGCATCTCGAAGAGTAGGACAGTTTATCTCGTATACATACATATCTATCTACAGCTTCTCGTATTAAAACTATTACTTTGAGAGGTGACAGATACAGTCTTTTTGTGAATTGGCATGTAAGATACTATATCATGGGTAAGACATTTAATTATGGTGTTTTTATTCAGCTGAGTGGTACCAAGAAGAGCAGGAGCCAATATTTAGATACCAAGATAAGCGCGTGCTACAAAACCCTCGAATTGCGGGCGTAGCCCTCTATATTCCGGTTTCATTTGTATGGATGATATCAAAATGACCAAATCAAAATGAATGTACTACTATTAAAATAAATATTACGTGATTATTATGAAACTTGGAGACATTAATGCACATGATGTTGATTATCGTTGGCCATCAATATTTTCCACCTCGGATGAGTTTGATAAATGCAGGGATGTGTTAACTGTAACCATAGAAATATACTATTATTAACCTATTTTGAGAAGATATCGAATTTCCATTTTTTTTTCTATGCTAGTTGAAAGCCACCTTTCTGTCCGTTTTCATATTTCTAAGTGTAACGCTCTCGAAATGGTAAGAGGAGTGGGACAAATTATGATCTCATATTCTCCCCTCTACCTCTTTTCTCCTTTCTTCAAATTTTATAAAAACGCCAAAAATGGAATGCACTCGGTAATCCCTTCCACATGATACTCCACTTGCTTATACCAGACGAAAAAAAAATGATGACCTCCATTTCCCCTTAAAGCAGCAAGCCGCCTACCTCCCCCCTCCCACTCCTCTCCCACCTATCTTTACCCTTTCCGAAATGGTTAACTCCAATTCGCTTTACGAAAAACAATAAACAATATTCAAGTATGCAGTACTCATAGTACTAGTACGTAGCAGAGGCCGGTTATGTGCATTTTTTGTATGGATGGTGTCAAAATGTTAAAATTTAAATGTGCTATTATTAAATATTATGTGATTGCAATGAAACTTAGAGATATTATTTCCTATATTGTTGGTTATCATTGGCCATCAATATTTTTGACCTCAGGTGCGCTTAAGGGGTACAGGGGTGTGCTAGCTCCAACTATAGAAATGTACTATTATTAACCTTTTCTGATGAGATTTCAAAATTCCATAAATCTAGGTTTTCTACACTAGTAAAATGCCGCTTTTCTGTAAATTTTCATATTTCTAAGTATAACGGTCTCGAAATGCAAGGGGGGGGGGGGGACAAACTCGAATCACATATTTTCCCGTCTCCCTCTTTTCCCGTTTCTTCAAATTTGAAAAAAATTTCAAAAATGGAATGTACTCGACGGTACCTTTCTTATGATACCCCACTTGCCAGTACCAAAGGAAAAAAAATTTCGACCTTCATTTCCCCTCAATGGGGACCTCCCCTTAAAGTCGACCTATTACGACGATTCGCTTTCTCCGGCGAATTATAGTAATTCTACACATTTCTACAAAATTTCAAGTATGTGGCTTCAGCCGTTCGTGAGATATTCCATGGACACACGGACAGATGGACGGACATTTGACCGATTTCATAAGGGTTTTGTTCTTAATACAAAACCCTAAAAAAGGAAACCTGGTTTAGCACTAGAATCTCCGAGCTCAGAGCTGACTGTAGGATAAGTTTCAATAGCTAGTTGGGCTAGAGTCTGATTGGCACTCCCATAAAGTGCATCTGAGATACTTCAAGAGAGTGTTACGAGAAGCCAAACATACGAATAATTCATGGAGAAATTTCTGCGAACGGATCGAAGGTTCCTGCGAGACCTCTCTCTTTCGCAAAATTCATCTGCACCAAGCTTCCTACAAAACGAAGACGGATCCTGGACGTCTGCGAGTAAATAAAGTATCGAGTGTCTGCTAGATACGCATTTTCCCGGCAGTTCGACAGCTGCCTTATCTGAAGGGCCCCACACCTGTTGCTCAACGCCTTGTGACGACTGTGAATCAATCCTTTCTCGAGAGAAGATTATGTGGATGATATCTAGCTTCGAGCCTTTTAAATCTGCTGGACCCGACGGTATTATTCCGGTGGTTGTGCAGCAATTTTCGGATATTCTATATCCTTAGATAGGGGGTATCTTAATGGCCTGTCTGAAGTGGGTCTACGTCCCTCGTATTTGGCTGGAGGCTAGGATTGTTTTTATCCCGAAAGCGGGTAGAAGTTCGCATGCGCGCCCGAATGACATCAGAACAATATAGTCTATCTTCAACACTGTTGAAATTGCTAGAGAGACTAGGTGTCCATTTGTGGAATACCACTTCACCTCGCCTTTTATCTGCGTCGCAACATGCGTATTGGAAGGGTAAATCAGTGGACACAGCACTGCACTCTTTGATCGGTTTTATTGAGAAATCTCTCGAACAAAAGGATTACACGATGGTTGTTTCCTGGATATCGAAGGCGCTTTCAATAATAATGAACCTAGTGCGATCTTCGAAGCACGCTTGAGCCTGTAGGTTGATAAGTCGCAGTGCAAAGTTATTAACACGCTATTAAAATCCAGACTGGTTCATACAACAATAGGTACATCGTCTATATGCAAGCGTGTTTGTAGGGGAACCCTTCAGGTGGGCATATTGTCTCCCCTTCTCTGGAATCTGCCGGTTAACAGACTGCTTTTGGATCTGGAGAATATCGGGTGTAAAGTCATTGCTTACGCAGACGATATTGTCATCGCCGTCATTGGCAGGTTTCCTGATACCCACAGCGGTGTGCGACAAGATGCCCTATCCAGTCTTACAGAGTAGGTAAATCGGTGCGGCCTTAAGCTTCGTATACATATGAGCATCTGTGCGCGCACGAACGCTGTGCGCGCACGAATAATCATATGTGTACGGTAGGAGCAAGCGTGCGCGCACAATTTTATCCGCACGAACACGATCCATTGCTAGTGGATCCCCGTGCGCGCACGATTGCTCATATGTATACGAGACTTTAGGGTTAACCCGGATAAGGCGGAGCTTGTGCTTTTCACTAGAAAGTACTCGATCCCTTCTATTGAACCTCTTACCCTGGAGGCACTCAACTAGTTTTCACTGATAAAGCTAAATTTCTTGGTCTTATCTTTGACAGGAAGCTGAAGCTAAGGTGGAAGCTTAACATTCAAGAGCGAGTAAAAGGCTACCATTGCACTCCACTCATGTAGGAGGGCAAGAGGTAAAAACTGGGGCTTGCAGCCGAAAGTGGTACGGATATATTGGATATACACAGCCGTTGTACGTCCTATTTTATTGTACGGTATCAGTGTGTGGTAGACAGCACTCAGAGTAGCGACCTACTGTGGTCTATTGGGGAAGGCACAAAGGCTGCCTGTGTCTGCCGGGCTGGACGTGATTCTATGCTTGCTCCCACTGAATATTTGGGCTCTTGGGTCTTCTATGATCTGGATGACCTTAGGAATATGACAGCCACAAGGCTCAACAGTTTATCGCTATCACAGGCTGCTTTGATACGTACGTTCGATTGGAGGTGATTTTTGGTGGTACCACAACGGACTCAATGGTACTCTTAGTGTGCTATGATAGATCACGGCATCCCTGCACCTAACCTAACCTTATCGGACCTTAGGCCCGTTTGCTCAATAAATAAATAACTGGCGCAACAGTCCAATTTGAACCACGGCCTCGAGATGAGTTAGCATCATCTCATTTTCTAGATCGTGACGGTTTTTGTGCAGAGGTATGTGATCAGCAACACGCTCAACCGAGTTATTTACCCCATAATGGGTACTCATTTAACAGCTGAGTGGGCTCGTAGTCCGTAGTCGTAGTCCCCGGAATCGAACCGGGGCCCAGTGCGTTGAAGGCGAACGTGCTAACCGTTGCTCAATGCCCGATTAAAATTTATCTTAATATGGGAAATTAACTCATGGTTTACATGAACCACACTTATCGAATTACACAATCATAATCGCAACGTTTGAAATCCTCAACGCAGCCAATATCGTTTTTGCGAAACAGGCATATACATGATCCAATATTTTTCCCAATAGACGAAATTTTGAAATGCAGGCTTGCTATTTGCAATATCATCTGAACATAATTGCTTAAGCATAGTCAGTAGCAGAACAGTTCATCTACTGTTTGCATCGGACCTTACAGAACCCTCGTATTGCGGGTGAAGCCGTCCACTTTCCGGCTTCATTCTTATTTGTATAGATAACAGAATCGAATCATGGGAAGTGCCCGAACAAAAGCATAATATCGGACTATATGCCCGTCAATTAGATGAATATATGTATATACCATACACGATATGACCAAATGAAACCTAATAAATGTACAATCAGATAGAAATCTTGTCAGCATTAAGATTAAAATTAAATAGAATTGATTAAAATTATCTTGACGCGTTGGTAGTGCGGCCATGTGGGCAGGTGTTGGAAACAAAGAAAAACCAGGCCGAAGCTATACCTCCGGAGCCTCCTTTAAGGTGTTACTTTCGTCGTGACAAAAACAATATACCCTATACTAAAAGTCTAGGGTATAACCAGGCCGGAGTCCGAAGCGTATATACCCTAGACTTGTACAGACCTAGTGGTGATACCAAAAGTCCCAATTGGCAACGACCATATGCATTAAAAGTGGGTCTCTTATATGGCCAGTTCATAGGGGAGGTTGGCACTCATTCAGTGGGGTCTTGACCATTCTCAAAATCAATTAACTAATCCATTCTACAAATATTTATCCAATTTTTCAAGTCGCTAGCTTCATTCTATCGGAAATTAACGCTTATTTTAAGTTTCACTTGTAGGGGAGGTGGGGGTTCCTTGAGTCGGATCTTGGCCAGCATTTCCATCAACCAATTAGATCCCCCTACAAACATTTAAACAAAATTTCAAGTCTCTAGCTTCATTCTATCGAAAGTTATCGCTTATTTAAAGTTACATTTCTAGGGGAGGTAGGGGTTCCTTAGGTCGGATCTTACCCATCTTTAATGCCAACTAACTCAATCTCACTTTAAACATTTTACCAAAATTTCAAGTTGCTGGCTTCATTCTATCAAAAGTTATCGCTTATTTGAAGTTTCATTTGTAGGGGAGGTGGGGGTTCCTTGAGTCAGATCTGGCCAATTTTCAATACCAACAAAGTAGGTTTTATTAGCAACATTCTTTCAAATTTTCAACTTGCTAGTATCATTTTTTCGAAAGTTATCGTAATTAAAGGAATATTTAATTTTTGGAAATTTGTAGGGGAGGTAGGCGTTCCTTTGATCTGATTATGCCCAACTTACATAATCTTAAGCAGCTTCTCACTTCAAGGTTACACGCCAAAAATCAGGTGTCTACGTCAATTGGTTCAGGAGTTATAGACAAAAAACCTGAAAAGTAGGGTAGTATGGGGTTCTTTGTAAGAAAATTACCGTTAGTTTTCAACTTATCAGTTTTATTTTCCCAGGGGAGTATGAGATTACCCTCATGAGTAATCTACCAAAGCTAGAGCTTTTCATGTTTCTTTAATCGGGAGTTATCTACAACATCTTGACTACGCTGACGACATATGCCTACTCTCCCACAAAATCATGGATCTGTCCGCAATGGCATTAGATCTCGAGAGGGAGGCAAGCAAGGTTGGGCTAAAGATTAATACCAACAAGACCAAGGTTCTTAGCCCGCCGTTGCGAAAAAGAAATCCGACACCTATTGCCATCAATATTAATGGGCAGCCTGTGGAGAAGGTGGACAACTTCGTCTACCTGGGTAGCATTGTTGCCGAAAATGGTGGTACGGAGCAGGACATCGCTCGTCGTATCAACCAGGCTAAACGCGCATACGGCATGCTGTCCAAAATCTGGCAGAGCAGTTATCTCAGCATCAAGACCAAGCTGGGCCTGTTTCGCTCCCTGGTACTATCAGTGCTTTTGTATGGGAGCAGTACATGGAAAGTTTCCGTAGGAGTTACCAGAAAGCTGCAAGTTTTCGTCAACTCATGTCTTCGTCGAATTTTAAGAATTTTCTGGCCCGAAACAATATCAAATGAAGAGCTAAGTCGGCGTACGGGTCAGATGCCAATCGACGAATTGATACGCAGGCGAAAATGGCAGTGGATAGGTCACACATAGGTCACACATTGCGGAAGAGTGATAACTGCATTGCTATGCATGCCATGAAATGGAACCCCATTTCCAACCAAGGCCGACCAAGAGGGGGTCCTCGAATCACATGGCGTCGATCTGTGGCAAAGGAGTGTCAGGTACTGGGTAAGCCTTTTGGGGAGTTGCGCCCCATTGCCCAGAACAGAGTACGATGGCGCGCAGGAGTAGTTGACGCGCTATGCCCCGCTAGGGGTTAAGGCAAAGTAGTAGTAGTAATCGGGAGTTATAGATACATTTATGTATTTTACATATGTAGGGGAGGTAGGCGTTCTCTTGGCCTGATCATGCCCATTTTCAATACCATCCAACTAGATCACACTTCCAACATTTGACCAAAATTTCAAGGCTCTAGCTTCATTCTATCGAAAGTTATCGTGCGAACGGACAGACAGACGGACAGACAGACAGACAGACAGACAGACAGACAGACAGACGGACAGACAGACAGACAGACATGGCTAAATCGAATCAGGAGGTGACCCTGATCATTTATATATATACATTGCTATACCTCCGGAGCCTCCTTTAAGGTGTTACATATTTCCGTCGTGACAAAAACAATAATACCCTATACTATAAGTCTAGGGTATAACCAGGCCGAAGCGGATATACCCTAGACTTGTACAAACCTAGTGGTGATACAAAAGTACCAATTGGCAACGACCATAAGCATTAAAAGTGGGTCTCCTATATGGCCAGTTCATAGGGGTCTTGACCATTCTCAAAACCAATTAACTAACTAACCCATTCTACAAATATTTGTCGAATTTTTAAAGTCGCTAGCTTCATTCTATCGAAAGTTATTGCTTATTTGAAGTTTCACTTGTAGGGTAGATAGGGGTTCCCTGGGTCGGATCTTGCCCATCATTGCCACCAACCAATAAGATCACCCTAAAAACATTTAAACAAAACTTCAAGTCTCCAGCTTCACTCTATCGAAAGTTATTGCTTATTTGAATTTTCATTTGTAGGGGAAGTAGGGGTTTCGTTGATAGGATTTTACGTATTTTCAATATTAGCCAGCTGGGTCCTACTACACACATTTGACCAAAATTTCAAGTCGCTAGCTTTATTTTGTCGTAAGTTATCGCTTATTTTAAGTTTCATTTCTAGGGGAGGTAGGGGTTTCTTAGGTCGGATCTTACCCATCTTTAATGCCAACTAACTCAATCTCACTTTAAACATTTGACCAAAATTTCCAGCCGCTGCTTTCATTCTACCAAAAGTTATCGCTTATTTGAAGTTTCGTTTGTAGGGGAGGTGGGAGTTCCTTGGGTCGGATTATGCCCATTTTCAATACCAACCAAGTAGGTCTTACTAGCAACATTGCACCAAAATTTCAACTTGCTCGTATCATTCTATCGAAAGTTATCGTAATTAATGTAATATTTAATTTTTTGAAATTTGTAGGGGAGGTAGGCGTTCCTTTGATCTAATTATGCCCCATGTACTACAACTCGAGCAGCTTCTTACCTCAAGGTGACATGCCAAAAATCAGGCGTCTAAGTCAATTGGTTCAAGAGTTATAGACAAAAAACCTGAAAAGTAGGGAAGTACGGAGATCTTTGTAAGAAAATTACCGTTAGTTTTCAACTGATCGATTTTATTTTCCCAAGAGTGTATAAGATTATTCTCACGAGTAATCTGCCAAAACTAGAGCTTTTCATATTTATTTAGTCGGGAGTTATAGTGTTGTAATGGGACTCCATCGCTCGGGTAATTAGCTAGAAGTTCCATTTTTGGAGAGAGAAGAGATCTTTAGTCGAGAGAATATTAGGAGGCCGGCCTAAGGAGGATGCCGCTGGCCAAAAGTACAAGGTAAGCCGACTGATAGGCTATACCTTTCTGCCACTATAGGCAGTTACCTTAAGGTGCCGACTGATAGGCACTCCTATGGTGATGGTAGGTGCCAAGGAATAGGCACTCTATAAGTTGGTTTGAGGGTGCCGCCAAATAGGCACTCTAAAGGACAGTGAACGTTGGTATGATTCAAAATAGACTGTATTTTCTTCTATCCGTTATTCCATATTTATACATAATTTTCTTAATACTAAATTGCTTACGTCTACAATTAATCACCTGCATTGATTGTCTCTATAGTAGAATGAAACCGGAATATAGAGGGCTACGCCCGCAATCCGAGGGTTTTGTAGCAAGCGCTTATTTTGGTATATAAATATCGGCTCCTTGCTCTTCTTGATACCACTTAGATAAACAAAAAAAAACTTAATTAAAATGTCTTACCCACTTACATTTTACATGCCAATTCATATTACGTGATTGTAACGAAACTTAGAACATATTATTGCCTAAGCCCTAAGGTGTTGGTTATCGGTGGCCATTAGTACTTTTGACCTCGAAAGTGTTTAAGGCATGCAGGGGTGTGCTAACTGTAACTACAGAAATAAGCTATTATTTACCTATTCTGAGAAGATATACAGATTCCATTATTTTCCATTTTATATGCTATTCCGAACCCACCAAGTTTTCATAATTCTAACAGTCTTGAAATGCCACGGGGGGGGGGGGGGGCAAATTACGAACTAATATTTTCTCCTCCCCCACTATTCCCCTTTCTACAAATTTCAAGAAAATGCGAAAAAATGGAATGTACTCAACATTACCTTTCTCACGACACCTCACTTGCCTATACCAGATAAGAAAAAAATTGACCTTAATTTCGCCTCTACCTATATATGGACCCCTCCCCCCTCCCACCCGGTAAAGTTTGCCAATTACGACGCAGCGCCCCCAACTAATCTTTACCCTTTCAAAAATGATTAATTAAATAACTGCAATTCGCACTACGAAAAACAACATGAAAGTAGTACTCACACCTATGAGGCCGGTAGATGTAATTTTTGTGTGGATAACTTTAAATGAATGTACTATTATTAAATATTATGTGATTGTAATGAAACTTAGAGATATTAATGTCAATGATGTTAGTTATCATTGGCCATCAATATTTTTGACCTCGGGTGTGCCTAAGGCTTGCAGGGGTATGCTAACTGCAACTATAGAAATGTACTATTATTAACCTTTTTTGATGAGATATCAAAATTCTACGATTTTCGGTTTTCTATACTAGTAAAATACCGCTTTCCTGCAAATTTTCATGTTTCTAAGTATAACGGTATACTTAGAAACATGAAAATTTGCAGGAAAGCGGCATTTTACTAGTTCTAAGTATAACGGTATGGGGGGCAAAGACCTTTTCCATAGTCCTCCGCGTGGGCGCCCCCTGGTAACGGCAGTGTATCAATTCGCTGACGGCCAATGTCTTAGCGATAAGACAGTTTGGAAAAGGCTGACAGCTGTAGCTTGAATGGCTGACGAACACCTAAGCGTCTCAGGTTTAGTAGGATGGAATGACTTGCGTAGTTGAACCTGCTACATAGTTGTGTGGGCTCCAGCACGTTTATTAAACCATCTGAAGCAGCTATCTCCGAGGCCATCCCCTGAATGGGGTTAAGCGACGTGCTGACAACTCGTCCTTGTAAAAACCACTCCATGTCAAGAAACCTGGAACAAAAGCCTCGGATTGGACGGATCAACAACGACGACCACGCAAACGAATAAAGGATTATTCTTTCGGATCCTGGAATGTACGCTCCCTGAACAAACCGGGGGCCGAGAAGGCCCTCCTTCAACAGGTCGAAAAGTACAAACTGAGCATTACTGCAGTCCAGGAAACAAATTGGCTTGGCAGCGAGATTAATGACAAGAAATCGCACACAATTTTTACAAGTGGCAAACCATCGGGCCGCAAGGAGTTTGGAGTAGCATTTATAGTGGACAATCACCTCAAACCGCATATTACTGACTTCAAACCCATAAATGAACGGCTGTGTGCGATTCGCATCAAGACTCGATTCTTCAATCTCTGGCTCATCAATGTGCATGCCCCCACTGAAGTTAAAGAAGACGCAGTAAAAGACGAGTTCTACGCCCGCCTTGAAACTCTCTTCGACTCACTTCCAACAAACGACGTCAAATTGCTGCTGGGAGACTTTAACGCGAAAGTCGGGAATGAAAGTTGGCATCGGGGGACCTCTGGAGGCCACAGCCTCCATGAAGAATGTAACGATAACGGCCAGCGGCTTATCGACTTCGCCTGCAGCAGGAATCTAGTCGTAAGCTCTACGTGTTTCCCGCATCGACGCATTCACAAGCAGACCTGGAAGTCTCCAGACGCACATACCGTCAACCAAATTGACCACGTCCTCATTTGCAGGAGATGGGCGTCTAGTGTCATGGATGTCCGCTCCTATCGAGGAGCAAACTGCGACTCAGATCATCACTTGGTGAAGACGACCTACAGATGTAGAATTTCCTCAGTGCACCAGTCAAGAATCAGCCCTCCCAAAATCTTTGCGGTTGATAAGCTCTTGAGTGATGCTACAGCGGTGGCGTATACTACCGCCCTTGAGGAAGAACTATCACCTATGCTACACAACATCAGCAACACAGGCGTCCATGGGTTCTGGGAAGAACTCAAGGGTACCATCAAGGATGTCGCAGAGAAGGTCGTGGGATATAAAGCCCGGCGAGCGCGAAATGACTGGTTCGACGAAGAATGCAAAAACTCACTTGACGCGAAAAACGAGGCCAATGGATTCAACGAGGAACCAGAGCCAGAAGAGGAAAATATGACGAGCTACGGCGAATATCGAATAGAATAATTAGACGTAAGAAACGTAAATACTTTGACGAGCAGTTGCTGAACATAAACGAAAACTTAGCTAATAGGAACACCAGACAAGCGTACAAACTAGTAAATACAATTAAGAACGGCTACCAACCCAGGACCAGCCTTTATAAGGACAAGGATGGAAACATCATCAGCGACACCGATGGTATTAACAAACGATGGGCCTCTTATTTTGAAGAGCTTCTAAACCGACCATCTAACATCCCCACACAGGAAGCTCTCGATGATATTGTTGATCTAGGCCCACCCATTCAACCCCCGACAGTAGAGGAAGTTGATCTCGCGTTGCGGTCACTAAAACGAAATAAAGCGCCGGGCGCTGACGAGATTCCAGCTGAACTGCTAAAATTCGGTGGAACGAGTCTAGTTGATGCCATACATCAATTACTCCTGCGAGTATGGGAGAACGAGGAGATCCCAGACGATTGGCGCAGAAGCATCATCTGTCCAATTCATAAAAACGGAGATAAATTGCGGTGTGAGAATTACAGGGGCATCTCACTAGTTTGTACGTCCTATAAAATTTTGACGAAAATTCTGGAAAATAGAATAAAACCGTACGCAGAACGAATCATTGGTGAATATCAAAGCGGTTTCAGACCCCGTCGCTCCACAACCGATCAGCTCTTCTCAGTCAAACTGATACTCCAGAGGTGCTGGGAATACAACGTAAACGTATACCAAATCTTTGTCGACTTGAAGCAGGCATACGACAGTATCGATCGTGGAGTACTGTACAACATCATGCTGCAATTTGGTATACCAGCAAAATTAGTGCGACTGACAAAGATGACGATGACCAACTCCGTCTCACAAGTCAGGATCCAGAATAGACTTACTGATCTATTTGAAACACGCACTGGTTTGAAACAGGGCGATGGACTGGCACCGACGCTCTTCAACCTAGCACTGGAATACGTTATTCGGGCCATGAATATGGACAACAGCAAGACGCTACTCATCAAGTCGACACAATTAGCAGCGTACGCCGACGACATCAACATCATGTCCCGAAGATTGGCTGACGCAGAAGAACTTCTGCATACGCTCGATACCGCTGCAAAGGAAGTTGGATTACGTATTAACGAGGGTAAAACTAAAATAATGATGCAATCGGTGACAAGGACACCTGCACAACCGAGCATCAACGTGGGGGACCTCAACATCGAGTTCGTGAACAACTTCATTTACCTGGGTTGCAACCTGTCAAGGGACGCCAACGAAACTGACGAAATCAAGCGACGGATACAGTTAGCTAATAAGACTTTTTTCTCGGTTCTCCCCATAATGAAATCGAAGCATGTGCACAGAAACACGAAGCTCTGCGTGTACAAAACCATTATACGACCAGTGCTATGCTATGGCTGCGAAGCATGGACCCTAACTCAAGCCTCCGAAAACATGCTAGACACTTTCGAACGTAAGGTTCTACGGCGAATTTTCGGGGCTGTTTGCGATCGAGATGGATGGCGCATCCGGTACAACCATGAGTTGTATGAAATGTACGATGAGCTGTAAGTCTCGAAAATCGTCAAACTACAACGACTTCAATGGGCAGGGCATGTACAAAGAATGGACGATGATCGCATGCCTAAGAGAGTAATGAACGCAGAACGAGTCGACGGAGCGAGATTGCGAGGACGACCGAGATCTCGTTGGGAGAGCTCAGTAGGTGTGGACGCCGCGCAGCTGCTGGGCTCCCAAAATTGGAGGACGCGGTCACGTGACCGAGATAATTGGAGGACAATGATCCAGGCGGCCAAGGCCCGACGTCGGGCTGTCGCGCCACGATGATGATGATGAAGTATAACGGTATCGAAATGCAAGGGGGGGGGGGGGGACAAACTCGGATCACATATTTTCCCCGCTATCTCTTTTCCCCTTTTTTCAAATTTGATGAAAATACCGGAAATGAAATGTACTCGGTGTTACCTTTCTCATGATACCCCATTTGCCTATACCAGATGAAAAAAAAGTTTTGACCTTCATTTCCCCTCTATGGGGACATCCCCTTAAAGTCAGCCTATTACAACGAATCGCTTTCTCCGGCGAATTATAATAATTCTACATACTCCCACAAAATTTCATGTATGTAGCTTTAGCCGTTAGAGAGATATTTCATGGACAGACGGACAGACATTTGACCGATTTCATAAGGGTTTTGTTTTTAATACAAAACCCTAAAAATGGAAATACAAAGTTCAATCATATGTGCAAGCGGAAGAATGTGTGCGTTCAGAAGGAACTGAGCAAATTCCGCTCAGCGAACATGTTCAGAACGAGCGGGTTCAGAAGTGACTGAGCAACTTCTGCTCGGGTGAGCATGATCAAATTTCACCGAGCAAGAAATATTTCTGCTCACTGATCAGTGCTCAGTGCTCAGGTTCTTCTTCTTCGTTTTCAACCTCACGCTCATGTTGCGAGTTTCCGAGTTTTGACAGTTATCAAATTTGTTGTTGTGTTTTCGCCGTTTTCGGCTTCTAGTTCTCTGGTTTTCGGGTGCTTTTGAATTTGTTTTCTCGTTGTTCGTGATTTTTGTAATGGACAGCGTGGGATTCATGTATTTTTCACTTTTCGGCACTTGACGTCTAAAATTGTCATCGTCAGCTTTCAGCTGGTCGATTTGTCAGCTGGTGAAGTAGCGTTCAGCAGGTGCAGACTCCAAACCGAGCAGCTCCGGAGTAGCTCGCGAGCAGTTGCGGAGCCGCTCGCGAGCGATTTCTGCTCTTTTGCCACCTTCTGAACGCACTCAATATATTGTAGAATAAGAATGCGCATAAAAGTGGTGGTGTCAAATTACAAGTACGAAATGTGATTTCGTATGAAGAATAAAATATAGGTAGTAAAATGGAATATGGGGTAATGATGATTAGTGAGGAATAGACATATGGATGAATATAGTTATGTAGAAGTATAGATATATAGATGATAGATAGATGATGTAGTGTATGTACACTAAACCCTCAGGGTTTTTTGTTGAGACTTTCCTAAAAAGTTGAGACACTATTTTTGAATTGCTCTATACATTTCCAAGGCTTTAATTGATTATTGTGTACTTCCTTTAAATTTCCGTTTATATCTATTATAGAATTTACATTATTTTGACTTATGATAGTATAAGGACCTTGATATGGTTGCTGACTTTTCTTTCTATTATTTACTCTTAATAATACTTTATCGCCTATGTTTAAATTCAAAGAATTTATCTTTTCTGTTTTGTTCTATCTATTTCTTTTTACTTTTTCGATAATTTCTCGGGCTTTCGAGATTGTAGATCGCATTCGAGTCTTTAATTCAATAAGCAAAATCGTCATAATCGTATATTTTAGTATTTTCTAATATTTCATCATTAGGTAAATAAGGTAATTTTCCAAATACAAGTTCATAAGGAGTATATCCTGTGGTTATATGTGGTGAAGTATTGTAAGCAAAAGTATAATATGGTAACCAGATGTCCCATTCATAGTCATCTGCAAAAGATAACACGAATTCGTTAAGGACTCTATGATTTCTTTCCACAATACCAAGTGTTTCGTGGTGGTATGGAGTCGAAAATATTTGTTCAATTTTTAATAATTTGCAAATTTCTTTCATTAGTTCATTAGTGCCTCTGTCGGATTTTAAGATTTTGAATATTCCGTATTTTAGTATAAATTCTTTTACTAAAGTTGATGCTATTGTTTTTGCATCTTTAGATTCGATAGGTGCAGCTATGACAAACTTAGATAGTTCGCACTGCATTGTTAGGATATAACGATAGTGGTTTGATATCCTTAAGGGACTTACTCTATCGATTTGGATTACTTCAAAAGTTGCTGTTGGAGTGTTTGTATGAACAGATTTTTAACTGATTTTTGAAGAAAAAATCAGTTATTCGACCCTCCTTCAATAACGAGTTCCGACCCCGGAGTTGGTTTTCTATACGTTTCATGACCCCAGGAATCGATTGGCATCATTAGATTTTTTAAGTGTCCTTTATATATATATATATATATATCCGCAAAATGTTGTGGACACGATAACAGTCGAACGGAAGTCATAAGCAAGGTGAAACTTTTCCAGTTGATAGATGTCAGTGGGGAGCCGGCTGCTATTGAAATCCAGCACTATCGATAAAGCGGTTAACAAGTTACAGCTATATAACGTCGAAAGTATCTGAGCCTAATAACTTCATAACGGAAAAAGCTACCTAAATCAAACTTGCCCAGTGAGTAGACGTTGACAAGAACTAGCCTATTATTGAGTTTTAGCAAAAATCCACCAAGCGGCTAAAAAGTTACAGCTATATAACGGCATAATTTTATTAACAAAATAACTACATAACGGAAGAAGCTAGCTCGGCGAAACCTACCCAGCTGGTGGATATTAATGAGGACTCGACTTCTATCTGATTTCGGAAAAATGCATTAAATGGTTCAAAAGTTACAGCCATATAACGGCAAAATATTTTAAGCAAAATAACTCTATAATGCAAGAAGCTAGTTGAGTGAAACTTTTCTAATTTGAGCGCAAACGTCAAGACTGGGTTCCTACTTAATTTCAGTGATATCAATGAGTCAGTTGCAGAATTACAGCTATATAACCGCAAAATTTTGGGGAGCGAAACTTGTCTAATTGATGAAAATTAGTGAGGAATAGCTTCCGGTGCAGTTTCAGGAAAAAGTTTCAGCTGTTTTGGTTTAGAACCTGTCTTACTAACATGCAAGAAACTGACCAAGGAGAAAATTCCAAACAAGATGGTCTCTTCGTTCAAGGTGACCATTCCACATGATCTGCAAATGCCATACAAGGCGCCTTTCTGGCCTCCGTGAATTCGTTTAAAGAAATTCACTAAACTAAATTTTCAACGACAACGCGTACCAACGACTCCAAAATAATGCAAAAAATGTACAGTAAGAGTCAGAGCCTAAATAATTCTTCTTCTTCACTTTCTCTATATTATCAAAATGTGCGAGGGTTACGCACCAAGCTCCAAATTTTGAATGTTTCTGACCTAACATCTTTTCATGACATTATCTGTTTGACCGAAACATGGTTAAATCCATCTATCAGCAGTAGATCTTCCGTTGTGATAGAAACTTCGAAATACTTGGACTGACAAATGGTGGTGGAGCTCTAGTTGCTATCCAGAACTACATTGAATGTTCTTTTTTTTCCTCTAGCCTTTCTCAACCTGTAGTGATAGGTACCGGAGGACGAGGGTTGAGATGGCCGTAAAGGCCAGAAACCACTACAGGTTACAAAAGACCCTCTCCGATGACCACCCGTGACGTGCGCTGGCAGACCAGCTCAGCTGTCGGGAGTGGCGGGGTGGTTCAACACGGCAGTCATCGGCCTCCTCCATCAACGTACAAGGAGGTATCGCACGTCTGCCCGAAAAAAACTCAATAAGAAAACTCGGAAAAACTACAACCCGCAATAACCAATATACGCAAAACAGAAAACTACTGGTGGTGCCTTTGCACCAAACTCCCAAAGACTCAAAAGATCGACAAAGTCCCGTGCAGGGACATGGGGCTGCATCAGCCAAACTTACAAATCACGAAGGCCAAAAATATATAAATAACGGGGAAAACCGTCCAATCAGGACAGATCCTTTTCCCTCTCAGGTCATTTGAGCCTAAAGATGGAAAACGGCTCCTTATGGGCCCCAGCTGTTATGGGCCCTGCGCGACCTAGCCCTCCCGACCGTGGGATTTCGGGCGCATATTTTCGAAATCCCCCAAAAATGAAAATTCAGGAATTCATTGCGCGAGAGGAGGGAGAGGTAGAAAATTTAGATCTAGCCTCGCATTTTACAAAAGCAACTATTCTTCAGAAATTCTCATTAAATTAAGTTTTTTTTTTATATATATATATACTTATGTATATATATACGGGTATATTACAAAGAATATGTACATATATAAATGTTTTTTTTTTTTATTATTATTGTTATTTATTTTTTTCTTATAGTGAAGTAAATATACCAATATATATGGAGATAATCAATAATTCTCTACACAACCAAAAATGAAATGTTAAAAACCATATATAATAAAAATCCATAAAACTTATAAACCTAAAATCAACTCCCTACGTTTTTACGTTTTCCCATAATACAGCATGTCAGCCTCCACGCATTCATAAAATACATAATGCTCACTCGAAAAGAGAGAAATAAAATGCAAAAAAAAAAGAAGACAGATATTTGGCAAGAATAGACCCAGATCAATCCTTCGTATTTGTTTAAGTTGCTTTCACAAACATGTTACATAAATCACACTTGTTTCCTTAAAGGAAATATCAGGATCGCCTGATAGTCGAAGAGTTTCATACTGGGACAAATGTCGATACTCACTTCGACAAAAAAAAAATGAGGGTGAGTGATGTCTTTTGTTGTATGCTATATAAGATACAGCGAATAATCAACAATATGTATATGAATCCATGTAATAAAATTGGACGTCTGTATAACAAATAGTTTCTTTTTCATCGCGACCCTTCATCAAATCAGGGCTTCACGGCAAAATACACTGCTAATGTATATAAAAGAAATGCGTGGCCGCACAATACAGGTACCATAGTGCATTTCCAGCAAAACATTATCCCACTGACAGTCCTCCTCTACGCCAGAAATTCATGAAGTCTATGTCGCTTCGATATGCCATGACCTGATAAATGTCGACTCAATTCTTATTTGGTTACAATCGAAATCAGATACATTGAACGAATTGAATTCCTACATATGTATTCCATTCGAAAAAAAAACTACCCAAAAACAAATTCATAACAATTCATAAGCGCCCATTTGCACCGTTCGTGAAAATACGACAATACATTATTAGTTTTTTCATTACGATACAAAGTAGAAATGTTTATTGATACAATTGCACGTTACCTTGTTGCAAAGAAGGTTTCAGGCATATATCCAACTTGTATTGATAATATATCAAGTTTATTACGATTTTGTAGATGTCTAGGGCACATATAGACGCCAACAATTTAACAACACCATAATAGGCCAAACTTTGTATGCACGTCCTTACGAGAGCGACCTCAACGTCCGCCCTACATCATGGCAAAACCCAAACGCATCATTGCGTGTGTGTGTGCATGTTCACGACACAGACCAGGGGCCCACTTACCTGGGGGCTCCTGCGCTGGCGGCGGAGCCCTCCACTCGGTCTCTGATTGCAAGGTGGATTTTCGTATCATGGGATACTAAATGCCGCGACCAAACACACCAGGTGCCACGCGAATGCACACTCGTTTCAGGACGACCGCTCTCCACTTGTAATAGTTCAATTCTTGACTCTAGAACCAACAAAACAAATTCAAAACACTCCCGATTGGAACCGTCCGCAACCCCCTATCGCGATCTCGCCGAATAGCCCCCGTAAGATATTCCTCATTTGGTACATGTAGCATCTGGCAACGTTGTCGATAGAATGTAGAAAATCCGATTCTGAATAAAGTGACACTCAAGTGTTTATGCGAGTACTGAGCGGACGTGTTTTGATTCATTAGTGACTGTTACATTGGCGACGAGGATGAAAAACTCTGCGCGACCAGCAAGTGCATCAATTTGAAAAGAAAAGAGACTGTACAAGTAAATTGAAAATTGGTTTAGCAGATTAAATTGGAAAGGATTGCAATGTCTAGTAAGTATTGTATTTTATCGTATTGAGGAGGACAAGTGTAGCATCCATGAAGTGTGTCGTGTGTGTGTCAGAGAGAGAAAACGTAAGAAATCAACAAATAATTCGTTTTCAGCAGTTTCACAGTGGCTCTGAGAATTTCACCATATGGTGCGATGCAGTGCCATTGTGCTGTGTTGTTGTTGTCATCGATGTTGTGACTGGGGCCCGCACGCATATATTGAGTGTTGAGCGGGCATAGCGGCAGTGCATCTTAAATGTTTGCTAGAAAAGTGCATCTTAAATGTTTGCAGGGAGAAAGTGCATCTTAAATGTTTGCGGGGAAAAGTGCAACTTGAATGTTTGCAGTAAAAAGTGCATCTTAAATGTTTGCAAAAGACAAGAAGCAACTTGAATGTTTGCTACAACCGATAGTGCATCTTAAATGTTTGCAAAAGACAAGAAGCAACTTGAATGTTTGCTACAACACATGAATGGAAAAATTAGACTAAAATACTCTTATATTCTTATGACCGAGTTGATCTGATTGACACAGGAATTGTTATGCAGACGACGCATTTCGTGGATGATTTCATTGTCACTTCAAGTACATCTGAAGTTTATGCTATTATAAATTAAAATGATTATTATAAACAATTTAGACCTACTACCGGGAAAATTTATGGAACTGTCACCGTTTGATTATACACTCCATGAGGAGAACTGCGGACATGAATGGCAAAGTTGGCTCCGATCGTTTGAATGGTACTTGAAAGCCAATGGTGTTCAAAACGATAAAATCAAGTTTGTTAAACTGATGCATCTAGGCGGCCGCAAAGTACAAGAGGTCTATGAGACACTTCCAACACCTTCCAGCGTTAGCCAAGTGGCACGAGGCCCACTGGCAACAGGATTGGTACCACAACTCACAGAATACCAGCTAGCCGTAGCCAAATTAAACGAATTTTTCGTACCGAAGAAAAATGCAACATATGAGCGTCACATGTTCCGTTTGATACAGCAAGAAAAGGGTGAATGCCTTAGTATTTTTGCAATGAGACTGCGCATCCAAGCGGAAAAGTGCAATTTTGGTACGACATTGGAAGAAAACTTGAAAGACCAACTCATCGAAAAATGTTCATCCGCAAAGCTCCGCCGTGAGCTGCTCAAACTTGGTGATGAAGCGAAATTGGAACAGGTCCTGAAAGCAGCGAAAATTTTTGAAGCTATTGAATTTTCAAGTAAAACATTGAGCTGCGATGAACCCAAAACAAGTTTCAGTAGCGAAGGAATTAATAAAATTGATTCAAAGTCTTCAAATCTAATCCAATGTACACGTTGCGGTTATGATGGTCATCGTTCGTTCGACCAAAAGTGCCCAGCTAAAGGAAAGACGTGCAACAAATGTGGCGGTCGCGATCATTTTAGCCGCAAATGCCGCTCCAACTTAAAAAAGCCATGGAATTTTAACAACAAACCGTTCGTTAGGGAAAAAGCCGGAATGAACTCGGAATTAAACGAACCACAGGCAAAGAAAATTAAGCAATACGAACAGGAAGTTGTTAAACATGTCGATTCATACAAATCTAATGTTAAAGATAAATACATCTTTTGTATTGGTGACACATCGGCTAACGAAATCCAATTGAAAATTGGTGGTGTCCAGCTAACTGTTGTGGTTGACTCCGGGTCGAAATTTAACATTATTGACAGTAAGTCATGGGAGTGTCTAAAAACAAAGGGAGTGATTGTTTGGAACCAACGAACATCAATTGAACAGTCGCTCAAAGCATATGGAGGTCATCAGCTAACTACTATAGGAGCATTCGAGGCACAAGTCGAAACAAACCACAAAACTTGCAACACCGATTTTATTGTTGTAAAAAATTATGGCAAGGCATTAATTGGGTACGATACTGGTATACCATTGGGCGTGATGAAAATCGGCGAATGCGTTAGCCAAATCGAGGAAAATAGTTCAGTGAGTAAAATCAAAGGGTTTGTTGTTGACATTCCGATAAATGAAGCGATAAAACCAGTCGCACAACCATATCGGCGTGTCCCAGTCCCGCTGGAAGAAAAGGTTGATAAGAAAATCGATGAATTACTGGCTCAAGGAATTATCGAAAAGGTTAACGAGCCATCAAAATGGATTTCTCCATTAGTACCGGTTCCAAAAGGAAATGATGTCCGCATATGCATCGATATGCGACGAGCAAACGAAGCCGTGCAACGCGAACACCACCCATTGCCAACAATGGAGGATTTTCTGCCACACATCGGAAACGGAAGGTTTTTTACAAAGCTCGATGTCAAAAATGCGTTCCACCAGCTGGAATTGTCGGAAAAGTCACGACCAATAACAACATTTATTACTAGAAAAGAAAATCATGGAACAGATATTAGCCGGCTGCGAAGGTTGTTTGAATTACATGGACGACATCATTATCTATGGCGAAACTGTGGAACAACTCAGCGAAAGAGTTTGCAAAGTACTAGACGTTTTAAAATCATATAATGTCACACTCAACCACAATAAATGCATTTTTGGTGTTGAAGAACTGGAATTTTTAGGCCACAAGCTATCAGTAAAAGGAATTCAACCGTTATATGATAAAGTGGTAGCCATCAAAAATTTCCGACAACCAACAAACGTAGAAGAAACTCGCAGTTTTCTGGGCCTTGTTAATTTTGTTAACAAATTCATACCAAATCTAGCAACGCTGACGGACCCATTACGAGCTTTAACAAGGAAAAATGTGACATTTGACTGGGGTGATGAACAACGAAAAGCTTTTGCAAAGCTAAAAGACTTCTTGTCAAGTAAGACTGTTCTTGGGTATTACAATGTGAATGATCGCACTCAAGTTTACGCAGATGCAGGCCAGGTTGCACTTGGAGCGGTGCTAGTCCAATGGAATACCAGTGAACTGGCCCGAATCATTTGTTATGCTAGCAAAAGCCTATCGGATACGGAAAAAAGATACTGTCAAACCGAAAAGGAGGCATTGGCATTAGTTTGGGCTGTAGAAAGGTTTCATTTTTATTTGTTCGGCCAAACATTCGAACTCGTAACAGACCACAAACCGTTAGAGACTATTTTCGGACGAAACAGTAAACCGTGTGCAAGAATAGAGCGCTGGATTTTACGGTTACAGTCTTACAAATTCAGCGTTGTTTACAAACCCGGGAAAAACAATATCGCAGACCCACTGTCACGACTGGTAATTCCTGATAAACCACAACCATGTTTCGATAATGGGGCAGAAAAGCATGTCAATCACGTCGTCGCATTGGCAGCACCAATAGCTATCAAAATGATGGAAATACAAAATAAATCAGTCACTGATGAAACCATTCAAGTAGTTAAAAATGGCCTTAACAATAATGTATGGTCGGAGAAGGCAAAACCGTTCAAACCTTTTGAAACTGAACTATGTTTTGCTGGAGACATCCTATTGAGAGGAAATCGGATTGTCATGCCAGAAAGCCTGCGTGCGCGCACAGTTGAGCTAGCACATAGTGGACACCCAGGGATGTCGAAAATGAAACAACGTTTGTGCGCTAAAGCTTGGTGGCCTAAAATCGATATTGACGTCGAAAATTTCGTTAAAAAGTGCTATGGTTGCACAATGGTCGCAGCACCACCACCGCCTGAACCAATGAAGCGAATCGAATTACCAAATGCTCCATGGAAATTTATTGCAGTTGATTTCTTAGGCCCATTGCCATCAAGCCATCACTTGTTCGTAATAGTTGACTATTACAGCCGTTTTATAGAAGTAGAAATCATGACGAAAATCAACGCCGAGGAAGTTATAAATCGTTTACGTGTGATATTTGCACGTTTTGGATTCCCGGAAACAATGAAAGCTGATAATGGTCCGCAATTCCGATGCGAAGATTTGCGAGATTACTGTGACGAGAACAATATAAACTTGGTCAGAACAACTCCATACTGGCCACGTGAAAACGGTGAAGTGGAACGCCAAAACCGTTCGATTTTAAAGACTCTGATAATCAGTCAAAACATGCATCGAAATTGGAAATTGGACTTGCAAGAGTTTCTGCATATGTATCGATCAACGCCACATTCGACTGTGTTAAAGACGCCATCGGAACTCATGTTTGGTCGTACGATTCGAGACAAATTGCCCAATATAAGCCAGCCACTTGAAGTCGATGAGGAGCTTAAAGATCGCGATAAGGAGAGGAAGGAATCAGGCAAACAGTATGGTGATGAGAAAAGACATGCGAAAGTAAGTAAGCTAAAAGTGGGTGATACAGTTTGGCTAAAGAAGCCAATAAAATTAAACAAACTATCTCCGGTGTTTGAGCCAAAGCCTTTTCTGGTACTGGAAAGGAAAGGACCGGAGCTGCTGGTTGAAGACATCGAAACAAAAGCACGATACCGACGAAATGTAGCACATGCTATATTAGCACCACTTAATCCAGAAGCAACAGAACGACCACAGGACGAGCAGAGCCAGCCACAGACAGTTGAATCGGAGGAGCCGCGACTAAAACGTGCGTACAAGAAACCAGCCCGATATTTGACATGATGAAAAAATTAAATTTATAAATTTTGTTATTTTGTTATTTTATTCATATGTAAAATGGAAAAAAAAAAAAAAAAAAAAAAAGAGAAGTAAATGTAGCATCTGGCAACGTTGTCGATAGAATGTAGAAAATCCGATTCTGAATAAAGTGACACTCAAGTGTTTATGCGAGTACTGAGCGGACGTGTTTTGATTCATTAGTGACTGTTACAGTACACAAAAAAAATCCTCTAGACGCCAATGCTTGTCTTCCGTATGTCCAAATTCGAACCGTTGATGAAATACCTTACTAATCAAAAACTTCTTCACAGATATTTACTCATAGCCCGTCCGCCTCATTCCCACCGAAGACATCCGATTTTTAAAGTCGAAAAAAAACCGTGTTAGGATTCCCACCGTAGATCAACTCCGCCTGAAAAACGGCTGATAAATATCTTCGATTCGTAAACTTCGATTGTTTAGCAAATGATCTGACTCTTCTCTCATGTTTTACAAAATTTTGTAAGACAATCTCTTATTCACTTATAGTTTTTAGTTATCTTTTTTATGACACCTCCTAAACACGACTCCCAGCTCAAACCCACCGTCCTCTATGGGATCACAAGCCGGACCCCCTCTTTCGAAATTTCTCCAAAAATCTCCAACAAAAACCAACGGCACTCCTTTCGGACAGCGGATTTCGTTCTCCAAAACGAGTTTCAGCCGTTTACCTGCATAGTGCAAGTGTTATTTTCATAGCCGGTTATCAAAACTTTCGGAATTCTGTCCATTTCTTATCAGTTGTCGCTAACCCGCTGCAGTCGGGTACAGCGACTCGCAAAAGTAAATGGACAGACGGCAGAAAATTATGACGACCGTCTGATGCGAATGATACTTTTTCCGTACATACGCAGATGCATAGATGGATGCATACATGCATACATATGTCTGCATACCACTGGTATATGTCGGTACTAAATGCATGCATAGGAATGCGCAAACACGTATATAGATAAACATGCATTCAATAACGTATACCACGCATATGGACACATGTATGCATGCATGTAAACATCCATGCATCTACCCCTATAACGGTGCACGTTACAAACCCTATGATTGTGTTACCGTTAATATTCCTACTTCCACCTCCACATCGCTTGTGGTTGTTTGTGTCTACGTCCCCTGTAATTCCACATTTGCTCTTTATGATAGTCTCTTTCATCACTTATCTGATACTGTTAATATTTTATTTCCTAATTCCTGTTGTATATTCTGTGGTGATTTCAATCTTCCCAATGTTAGATGGCCTGATAGGCCAGGTCTCCTTTGACTTCTTCTTCCATGTCAAGGTCGCTCACTTCCTTCATGGAATTCTGTAACCTTATACAGTTCCACTTAACTCTGAACTTTATGGATCGTGCTCTCGATCTAGTGTTAAGTAATCTTACCTTGTCTTTTCTGTCGTCTTCTTTTCCTACTCCTGCTTATATTCCTTGTGATCCTTACCATCCAGCTATTGCTCATGAGATCAACATTAAATTGTCACCCTATCTCGCAGAAACTTATCATTCTAGACTTAACTTTAGGGAAGCTAATTACGTTTCTATTAATGAAAGCCTGAGTCAAATCAATTGATATTTCATTCTGAAGGATCTTAACTGTGAGAATGCTGTGACAACTTTCTACACTATCCTATACAACATCTTCTACAAGTTTGTTCCATTACCTAACTATAAACCCCGGAAGGGTCCAGTTTGGTTTACTCCGCTAATACACAAATTGATCCGCAAAAAGAAGCGTGTCCAGACTCGTCCTAAACGTTTCAGACGCCAATCCGACAGTATAGCGTTTAAAGATTTATCTATACGAAAGGCATTCATTTGATGAAACTTAAAATGAAACTGAAGATAAATTCATATAGTAAAATCAATCGAACAGTTCAAAAGTTTCATTATCTGAAAATATCGCCGCAAATATCGAAATAGAAAATTCTGCAGCTGCACTTGGTATTACAACTGCAGTTAAGTATACTCAATTGCCCTAACCCCTTGTGGGGCATAGCACGTCAACTGTTCCATGTGGCCCAGTTGACGTTTCGTTGGCATAAACTGGTTTCGGAGACTGCAGTTGCCAGCATGCACCTCCTGAATTCACAAAACTCATAAATGACCCCGAATTAGCCCAAATCAAAAATCAGTTCCTCTGGCTTCACTGCGCCAGGTGTCTTTTATTATTATTTAGAGCTTTAATATGTGACTGAAGACTATCTCGGCCGATAAAGGTATCCGTTTTCGATGGACTTGTTGATGGGTTTTGCTGAGTGAACTCGCAGATTTGCTCTGTATTGGCAGCTAAGAAGCGCGACACCTCCAATCCTACACGCACCGCTGTTTCTGAACGACTGTCCGGGGGGGGGGGGGTCATATTGAGTTGTCTCTGGAAAATATCTACGAAAAGTTGTAGCTGCTCTTGAATATTGTAGACTTGCTGCCCACCATTCATTAGTTTGAGTTCCTTGGGTTTATTGAACTTGCCGGAGAGAGAATTTATTTCCTTGAACATTTGGGGGCCAGGTTTCATTGCCGAAAGTCTTTCAGAAAGACGACTACTGCGAAATTTGGCTATGTTGACCGCAATAATTTTAGTTAAGAGGTTGACTTCTTCTAGTATGCGTTTATATTCATCGCTGACCACAGACACGAATTTTTGGAATCAGGAATGTTTCCTGTATCTTTAACGTCGAAGCGACGACCAAAACGAACAAAGCAAAAAAAAACAAGGAACAATTAAAGTAAAAAGAATCCGTCGTTAATTTGAAATTATATAGACGGCCACGTTGATCTTTTCTTTAATTTTCTTCGTACCCTCGCGGAATTTTTTTTTCGTCGTCGATGTTATCGGTCGGGCTGATAAAAATGGATTCCCCGAATTCCGAATCATTTTTCTGTCTCTAACCATTCCCCAGTCCTTTCCCTCATCTCCCCCCATCCTTAAATTTTTCCCGCCAAAGGAATTGCATTGGAATATAGTATACCCCACATAGCTTGGCCCAAAACTTTTCTCGCCGAACCAGTTGGTTATACATCCCCGCATGTCCCTTAGAAAATACTCCCCACTTCAGGCATTATTCCACACCTACAATATGAACTTCCTCGCACACAACTATTTTTTCCCGCTAAGCAATAGTCATATTGAAGCTCAACATAGTTGCAACGATGGGATACGTTGACATTATTGTCATACACCTCCACGAACATATCTTTTGTAAACTGTATTGGAATTTTTAAGCGACGGCATACATATCTACACGGGATGCACGCAAATGTACGCCAGATCAGTCGTCACCTAGTTGGTGTGACGTGTGAATTGTATTAAGCGGGGGAGGTGAGAACTTGATTTGTCGAAAATTATCTAGTTTGAAAGCAAAAAAAATCATTTTATACCCTAGACTTATAGTATAGGATATATTGTTTTTGTCACGACGAAAATATGCAACACCTTAAAGGAGGCTCCGGAGGTATAGCAATGTATATATATATAAATGATCAGGGTCACCTCCTGATTCGATTTAGCCATGTATGTCTGTCTGTCTGTCCGTCTGTCTGTCTGTCTGTCTGTCTGCCCGTTCGCACGATAACTTTCGATAGAATGAAGCTAGAGCCTTGAAATTTTGGCCAAATGTTGGCAGTATGATCTAGTTGGTTAATATTGGAAATTGGCATGATCAGGCGAAGAGAACGCCTACCTCCCCTACATATGTAAAATAATTCAATGTATCTATAACTCCCGATTAAAAAATCATGGAAAGCTCTAGCTTTGGTATATTGCTAGTGAGGGTAATCTTATACTCTCCTGGGAAAATAAAGTCGGTCAGTTGAAAACTAACGGTAATTTTCTTACAAAGAGCCCCGTACTACTCTACTTTTCAGGTTTTTTGTCCATAACTCTTGAACCAATTAACTTAGACATCTGATTTTTGGCACGTAACCCTGAGGGAAGAAGCTGCTTAAGGTTCTGTAAGTAAGGCATAATCAGATCAAAGGAACGCCTACCTCCCCTACAAATTTCAAAAAATTAAATATTACTTTCATTACGATAACTTTCGATAGAATAATACTGCCGAGTTAAAAATTTGGTGGAATGTTGCTAATAAGACCTACTTAGTTGGTATTGAATATGGACAAGATCCGACCAAAGGAACCCCCACCTCCCCTAGAAATGAAACTTAACATAAGCGATAACTTACGACAAAATAAAGCTAGCGACTTGAAATTTTGGTCAAATGTTTGTAGTAGGATCCAATTGGCTAAAATTAGTAGAAACCGACCAACGAAACCCCTACTTCCCCTGCAAACGAAACTTCCAATAAGCGATAACTTTCGATAGAGTGAAGCTAGAGACTTGAAATTTTGTTTAAATGTTTGTAGGGTGATCTAATTTGTTGGTGGCAATGATGAGCAAGGAACCCCTACCTTCCCTACAAGTGAAACTTCAAATAAGCAATAACTTTCGATAGAATGAAGCTAGCGACTTAAAAAATTCGACAAATACATATTTGTAGAATGGGTTAGTTAGTTAATTGATTTTGAGAATGGTCAAGATCCTCCTGAATGAGTGCCAACCTCCCCTATGAACCGGCCATATAGGAGACTCATTCTTAATGCATATGGTCGTTGCCAATTGGTACTTTTGGTATCACCACTAGGTCTGTACAAGTCCAGGGTATATACGCTTCGGACTCCGGCCTGGTTTTTTTAGGGTTTTGTATTAAAAACAAAACCCTTATGAAATCGGTCAAATGTCTGTCCGTCTGTCCGTCTGTCCATGAAATATCTCACGAACGGCTGAAGCTACATACATGAAATTTTGTGGGAGTATGTAGAATTATTATAATTCGCCGGAGAAAGCGATTCGTTGTAATAGGTTTACTTTAAGGGGATGTCCCCATAGAGGGGAAATGAAGGTCAAAATTTTTTTTTCATCTGGTATAGGCAAGTGGGGTATCATGGGAAAGGTAACACCGAGTACATTTCATTTCCGGTATTTTCATCAAATTTGAAAAAAGGGGAAAAGAGATAGAGGGGAAAATATGTGATCCGAGTTTGTCCCCCCCCCCCTCGCATTTCGATACCGTTATACTTAGAAATATGAAAATTTGCAGAAAGGCGGCATTTTACTAGTGTAGAAAACCGAAAATCGTAGAATTTTGATATGTCAACAAAAAAGGTTAATAATAGTACATTTCTATAGTTGCAGTTAGCATACCCCTACACGCCTTAAGCACAGCCGAGGTCAAAAATATTGATGGCCAATGATAACCAACATCATCGGCAATAATATCTTTAAGTTTCATTACAATCACATAATATTTAATAATAGTACACTCATTTAAAATTACGCATTTTGACACTATCCACACAAAAATTACACCTACCGGCCTCATATGTAGGTGTGAGTACAACTTTTATGTTGTTTTTCGTAGTGCGAATTGCAGTTATTTAATTAATCATTTTTGAAAGGGTAAAGATTAGTTGGGGGCGCTGCGTCGTAATTGGCAAACTTTAAGGGGTGGAAGAAGGGAGGGGTCCACATAGAGGCGAAATTAAGGTCAAATTATTTTTTTATCGACTAGTATAGGCAAGTGAGGTGTCGTGAGAAAGGTAATGTTGAGTACATTCTATTTTTTCGCATTTTCTTGAAATTCGTAGAAAGGGGAATAGTGGGGGAAGAGAAAATATTAGTTCGTAATTTGCCCCCCCCCTCCGGCGCATTTCGAGGCTGTTAGAATTATGAAAACTTGCAGGAAGGTGGGTTCCGAATAGCATATAAAATGGAAAATAATACAATCTGTGTATCTTCTCAGAATAGGTAAATAATAGTTTATTTCTGTAGTTACAGTTAGCACACTGCTGCACGCCTTAAACACTTTCGAGGTCAAAAGTACTGATGGCCAACGATAATCAACACCTTAGGCAATAATATATTCTAAGTTTCGTTACAATCACGTATTATGAATTGGCATGTAAAATGTAAGTGGGTAAGACATTTTAATTATGTTTTTTTTTGGTCAATCTGAGTGGTATCAAGAAGAGCAAGGAGCCGATATTTATATACCAAAATAAGCGCTTGCTACAAAACCCTCGGATTGCGGGCGTAGCCCTCTATATTCCGGTTTCATTTAGTTTTCAAACCCAATAAGCTGGCAAAACGATCAGCAACAAAAATTAGAGCTGTTTTTATTACAAATTTTAGTTGTTATTACATTACTATAAAGTGTATCAAACCTTCATATTATCGTATGTTATCAAAGGAACATGATTCGCAACTTTGTACAATCAGTTCAAACCCAAGCGCTATTAGAACAATATATGAAGTTTTAAACACGTTGTCCCCTCTAATTTCTGCTTGCTACTAATTCCGATTTCCATTGATAATAAATGCGCAAATTATTAAGCAATAATTGTCTAAGAGCCAACGAGCAAAAAGAACGTCATATACCAACAGCTCTAATAGATATCATTGAATAGTAGTACTTGATTTAATATTCAGGAAAAAGTGTGTCTGCTAACAGGTGGAAAATTTGCCACCTAAGTAGTAAACCAGGCCGAAGCTTCGCTTCGGCCCGGAGTCCGAAGCGTATATACCCTAGACTTGTACAGACCTAGTGGTGATACCAAAAGTACCAATTGGTAACGACAATACGCATTAAAAGTGAGTTTCCTGTATGGCCAGTTTATAGGGGAGGTTGGCAATCATTCAGTAGGATCTTGACCATTATCAAAATCAATTAACTAACCCATTCTACAAATATTTGTAGAATTTTTCAAGTCGCTAGCTTCATTCTATCGAAAGTTATTGCTTATTTGAAGTCTCACTTGTAGGGGAGGTAGGGGTTCCTTTTGTCGGATCTTGCTCATTATTGCCACCAACAAATAAGATCATGCTTCAAACATTTAAACAAAATTTCAAGCCTCTAGCTTCACTCTATCGAAAGTTATCGCTTATTTGAAGTTTCACTTGTAGGGGAGGTAGGGGTTCCTTAGGTCGGATCTTACTCATCATTGCTACCAACAAATAAAATCATGCTACAAACATTTGTACAAAATTTCAAGTCCCTAGCTTCACTCCATCGAAAGTTATCGCTTATTTGAAGTTTCATTTGTAGGGGAGGTAGGGGTTCCTTAGGTTTGATCTAACCCATCTTAAATACCAACTAACCCAATCTCACTTCAAACATTTGACCAAAACTTCAAGTCGCTGGCTTGATTCTGTCAAAAGTTATCGCTTATTGAAGTTGCATTTGTAGGGGAGGTAGGGGTTGCTTGAGTCAGATCTTACCCATTTTCAATACCAACCAAGTAGATCCTACAAGCAACATTTTGTTAAATTTTCAACTTGCTAGTGTAATTTTATCGAAAGTTATCGTAATTAAAAGAATATTTAATTTTTTGAAATTTGTAGGGGAGGTAGGCGTTTCTTTGATCTGATTACGCCCAACTTACTAGAACTTAAACATCTTCTTACTCCAGGGTTACATGCCAAAAATCAGGTGTCTACGTCAATTTGTTCAAGAGTTATAGACAAAAAAACCGAAAAGTAGGGTAGTACGGGGCTCTTTGTAAGAAAATTACCGTTAGTTTTCAGCTGATCGATTTAAGTTTTTTAGGGGAGTAGAAGATTATCCTCACGAGCAATTTGCCAAAGCTAGAGCTTTTTATGTTTATTTAATCGGGAGTTATAGATACATTTAATTATTTTACATATATAGGGGAGGTAGGCGTTCTCTTGGCCTCATCACGCCCATTTTCAATACCAACCAAGTTAATTATACTTCCAACATTTGACCAAAATTTCAAGTCTCTAACTTCATTCTATCGAAAGTTATCGTGCGAACGGACAGACAGACAGACAGACGGACAGACGGACAGACAGACAGACAGACAGACAGACATGGCTAAATCGAATCAGGAGGTGATCCTGATCATTTATATATACATTGCTATACCTCCGGAGCCTCCTTTAAGGTGTTACATATTTTCGTCGTGACAAAAACAATATACCCTATACTAAAAGTCTAGGGTATATATTACTGCATACTTGAATATTGTTTATTGTTTTTCGTAAAGTGAATTGGAGCTAACCATTTCTGAAAGGGTGGAGATTGGTGGTATAGGAGTGGTAGGGGAGAGAAGTTTAAGAGGGGAGGAAGGTGGATTGCTGCTTTAAGGGAGGTTCCCATAGAGGGGAAAACATTTTTATACCCTAGTTAGGGTATTGTAGTAAAACAAAACCCTTATGAAATCGGTCATGCGTCCGTCTGTCTGTCTGTCTGTCTGTCTGTCTGTCTGTCCATGGAATATCTCACGAACCGCTGAGGCTACATGTATGAAATTTAGTGAAAATATGTAGAAGTACTATAATTCTCTGGAGAAAGTGATGCATCGTTATAGGTCAACTTTGAGGGGGGGTCCCCATAGAGGGGAAATGAAGGACGAAATTTTTTTTCATTTGGTATAGGCAAGTGGGGTATCGTAAGAAAGGTACCGTCGGGTACATTTCATTTCTGGAATTTTCTTCAAATTTGAACAAAGGGGAAAAGAGGGAGAGGGGAAAATATGTGATCCGAGTTTGTCCCCCCCCCCCCCCCCTTGCATTTCGAAACCGTTATACTTAGAGATGTGAAAATTTACAGAAAAGCGGCATTTCACTAACATAGAAAACTATAAATAATAGAATTCCAAAATCTCATCAAAAAAGGTTAATAATAGTACATTTCTATTTTTTCAGTTAGCACACCCCTGCACCCCTTAAGTACACCCGAAGTCAAAAATATTGATGGCCAATGATAACCAACACCATAGGCAATAATGCCTCTACGTTTCATTACAACCATGTAATATTTAACAATAGTACATTCACTTAAATTTAGGCATTTTTACACTATTCATACAAAAAATACACCTACCGGCTTCAAAGGTGCGAGTACTACTTGCATGTTGTTTTTCGTAGTGCGAATCGCAGTTATTATTACATATTATGGTTAATCACATTTATGAAAGGGTAAAGATTGGTAGGGGGCGATGTGTGATAATTGGCCAACTGTAACGGGCGGTGGAGGCGAGGGTGAGGGTTAAAATTAAGGTCAAATTTTGTTTATCGACTGGTATAGGCAAGTGGGGTGTTGTGAAAAAGGTAATGTTGAGTTTACTTTACTTATATTTGAAAAAAGGGGAACAATGAGGGAGGATAAATTATTAGATCGTAATTTGCCCCTCCCCCCCCCCCCCCCCCCCACCCCTTCCATTTCCAGACCGTTACACTTAGAAAAATGAAAACTTCAGGAAGGTGGGTTCCGAACAGTATATAAAATGGGAAATAATGGAATTTGTATATCTCCTCAAAATAGGTTAATAATAGTTTGTTTCCATAGTTACAGTTAGCGCATCCCTGCATCCCTTAAACACGTCCGAGATCAAAAGTACCGATGGCCAAGGATAACCAACACCATAGGCAATAATATCCGTATGTTCTAAGTTTCGTTACAATCACGTAATATGATTGGGCATATAAGATACTATATTATGGGTCAGACATTTTATTTTTTTTATCCATCTAAGTGGTACCAAGAAGAGCAAGGAGCCGATACTTACATACCAAAATAAGTACTTGCTACAAAACCCTCGGATTGCGGGCGTAGCCCTCTATATTCCGGTTTCATTTTTCATCTGATATAGGCAAGTGGGGTATCATGAGAAAGGTACTACAGAGTACATTCCATTTTTGGCGACTTCATCAAATTCGAAGAAAGGGGAAAAGAGGCAGAGGGGAAAATATGAGATCATATTGTAATTTGTCCCACCCCCCTTACCATTTCGAGACCGTTACACTTAGAAATATCAAAACATACAGGAAGATGGCTTTCAACTAGCACAGAAAACAAAAAAAAATATGGAATTTTGATATCTTCTCAAAATAGGTTAATAATAGTATATTTCTATAGTTACAGTTAGCACACCCCTGCATTTCTCAAACTCATCCGAGGTCGAAAATATTGATGGCCGACGATAATCAACACCATGTGCAATAATATCTCCAAATATCGTAATAATCACGTAATATTTAATAGTATGTAGTACATTCATTTAGGTTTGGTCATTTTGATATCATCCATACAAAAAATGCACATAACAGGTCTCTTGTACTACATACTAGTACTACGAGTACAACATACTTGCATATTGTTTTCCGTAGAGCGAATTGGAATTAACAATTTTCAAAAGGGTAATGATTGGTAGGAGAGGTGGGACGAGGGGAAGGGGGGAAGGGGGGGAAGGAGGGAGGGGGCGGTATGCTCGTCGCTGACTCTATTCTCTATAATTATTCAAACAATTTATTTTCAATATTTTTTATGCAAACTTACAATTTGCAATATTGTCTTAACATGAATGGTTAAGCATCTCCAAAAGTAGGACAGTTCATCTCCCATTGGCATGGGACACTACAAAACCCTCGGATTGCGGGCGTAGCCCTCTATTTTCCGGTTTCATTTTCAGGATACTCTCCTAAGTGTCAGTATAAAAAGCCGAACCAAAATTCCTTTTCTAACATCGCGGCCGCCGCGGTCAAAATGTTGAAAATTGGAAAATTGGATGTTACTTTAAGCTTGTAA
Organism: Chloromyia formosa; assembly: GCA_964017055.1. Taxonomy (NCBI): domain Eukaryota; kingdom Metazoa; phylum Arthropoda; class Insecta; order Diptera; family Stratiomyidae; genus Chloromyia; species Chloromyia formosa. The sequence goes on along the minus strand of OZ024819.1, from coordinate 10,517,938 downwards.
AATGACCCTGGAATACCTAATCAAAGCCGCAAATAACTCCACCTTCCTCATGCGAAAGATTACTGACTCGAATATCATTCGATTCAGGACACTCCGATAAGTGTCAACCAAGAAAGCAGACGAAAATTCCGTTGCCAGCAGCGTGGCAGACGAGCGTTAAGTATTGGAAATTGAAAATGTGCGTATTTCGAAAGTTAAGGAATACGACTTAAAAATCGCGAATTGCTCGATCTTAGTTGTGTGTACAATGTCGATACGAATGGCTTTCAATTAAGCACACTTCTTCGAGTTTCAATGCAAAAAGTCAGACAAACATTCCGCTGCAAACACCGCTTCAGACACGCTTAGAATTTCAAAATTTGTATGGAAAAGGTGGAATATGACACAAAAATCGTAAATAACTCAACCGTATTCGAATGTACAATCTTGATAGGAACGATGTTTTTTTCAGGACACTCGCTTAAATGTCAGTACAAAAAACCAAACCGAAACCTCGTTGCTAACACCCCTCAAGACAAGCGTATTCTACAGCTTTCGTTGCATGCACATTTCCAAACTTCGATATTTTACGCTCATCTGTCGCAGTGTTAACAACGGAATTTCTGTTTGGTTTCTTGTACTGCTACTTAAGCAAGTGTTGTTCGCATCCAGATTGTGCATTCCAATAGGGTTGAGTTATTTACGATTTTTTGTCATTTTCCACCTTTTTCGTTCAAATTTTGAAATCCTAAGCTTGTCTGCCGCGGTGTAAACGAAAATGTTAGTCTGCCTTTTGTATTGATACTTGGGGGAGTGTCGCGTTCGGTGGCCGTGGTCGTTCGGTCACCGCTCTACGATGCTAATTGTGAGCAAGGAGTTCAAATCTCGGCGCGTTTAAAAACTGCATGTGGGTAGAGCTCTCACAGTGCTCCGAGCTTGTCAGTATAAAGATGGCGCAGATAGGAGGTGCATGCTAGCAACTGCACTTCCGAAAAGTCGATAAGCTATCGAAACGCAAACAAGGCAAAGAAATGCTGGAGATGTTGACGCGCCCATGCGCCTGGAGGGGTCAAGGTTGCGTGTTGTTGTTTTGCCAGAAAGGAGTTAAACTGAAAAAAGCTGCCCGAGCCTTATTGATGCGGGACTTACATCAGCATCCGCCCCACCATCTGCTGTAACTACGCTTCCGAGGTAGCAAAAATTGTCCACTTTTTCCACCGTCTGCCCCGAAACACAAATTTCGCTCTGTCTTCCTGCATCCAAGCTCAAGTATTTAGTTTTGGCAGCATGGATTTTGAGCCCCGCATTGCCACTTTCGCGGTGCAGGGCATCCGTCATTTGAACTAGATGATCCGATATATTTGAGAGAAGACAAATATCGTCAGCGTAACCCAGGTGTTGAAGGTATTCAAACAGGTTTCATCTGATACCTTTGCTCTGGTGTTCACGAAGCGCACTGCAGAGTACGTCGTTAATGGCAAACAACAACAATATACTTGTAGGTGACAAAAAGCAGCCTTTTCTCACTCCGCTATGTACCTCGAAGGGATCTGAAAGCTTACCCTTGTATAAGACGTGACATTGGGCTCCGCTATAGGACTCCTTGATGATGGATATGATTTTATCTGGTATACCTCTCCTACGTAAAGCCTTCCAGATGTATTCCCGGTCAACGCTGTCAAACGCCTTCTCGAAATCGATGAACATGAGATGTAATGGGGATCTCCACTCTGCGGATTGTTCAATAATAATTCGGAGGGGGTTGATGTGGTCGCTACATGAAAAGCCCTCGCGAAAACCAGCCTGTTCATCGTTCAGTGTGGGGTCAACTGTTTGCTTGATCCGGTTTAAGACTATTTTTGCCATCAGTTTGGAGACTGCGGGGAGGAGGCAAATTCCACGCCAATTATTACAATCATTCAGGTTACCTTTTTTCGGGATCTTAATAATGACGCCCTTCTTCCATTCTTTAGGGAGAGTTTCGATTTCCCAACACTCTTGGATAAGGGGTAGAAGAATATCCGCAGTAGCGTTGATATCCGCCCTAAAGAGCTCCACCGGAATTCCATCTATGCCCGGGGCTTTACCCGCTTCCATCGATTTAATAGCCACAGTTAATCCCTGTTTAGATGGTGGATTGGTATCAACTCTGGCTATTTGCGGAATATTTTCTGCTTCTAGTGAAGATGAGTTCGAATGTCCAAAGGTGTTGTTGAGGACCTCCATGAAGTGCTCTCTCCACCGTCGCAGTTAGTCTTCATCAGTGACCAGTAGACCCGTCTTTATCTTTCACGGGATGTTCAGCTATAAAAGATTTGCCAGTTAATGGCTTGATAAGTTTGTAAAGGGTTCCACTGTCACCACGGTAAGCCGCTTCCTCTGCCTTCTCCGCTAATGCATTGATGTTGTTTCGTTTGTCCCGTCTTACGCTTCTTTGCACGCCTTTCTGAAGAGAACGGTATTCAGCTCTAAGTTGGTCTTTGACTGCGTCGTCAGTGGCTGAGTTGATTTGTTCTTTAATTCTCTTGCGTGCCGTAATTAGAGACCATGTAGAGTCACTAATGAATGGCCTTCTACCGGGCTCCAATCTGCCCGCAAAAGTTTCACCGCACGAAATAAATGAGTCCTTAGCGACGTTCCATCTATCATCAATTGTAGGAGTCTCATAAGATGATGGTGCATTAGCTCTTTCGTGCAAGGCGGTGGAATAAGCACGTCTTATAGATGGATCTTTAAGCTTTTGCACGTTAAAACGTGGCAAGATTGTTGCATTTTGAGGGCGATGGATCGCTGTCGTTCGTAAGCCTACTTTTGCGACAAAAAGTTGGCGATCGCTGCCAATATCAGCACGCCGCTTCGACCTGACGTCTAAGAGACAGTTCCTCTATGTCTTGGAAATGGCTATATGGTCAATCTGGTTCTCTGTTCTGCCATTCGGAGAAACCCAGGTTGTTAAATGGTATCGTTTGTGCTTGAACAAAGTACCGCCGATGACGAGTTGACGAGAGTTGCAAAACTCCACGAACATCTCGCCATTATGGTTCCTGTTGCCCAGGCCATGTTTGCCCATTAGGTGTTCCAAACCAAGATTGTCAGACCCGACTTTGGCATTGAGATCCCCCATAATAATCTTGATGTCACCTTTGTGAACCTTGTCGGAGGTGTCGCCGAGTCGGTGATAGAATGCGTCTTTAGCTGATTGATCCGCTGGTTCAGTCGGAGCGTAGCACTGAATTATTGTTAGGTTTCTTACCCTGGATTTAAATCTGGCTGTAATGATACGGTCGGAGATTGGCTTCCAGTCAATTAGAGATAGGCGTACCACCCTAGTCAACAGGATTCCGACGCCTGCCATTCGAGGTGACGTATCGTCTTCATTTCCAGAGTAGAGTAGTACTGTTTGGGAGCTTGGTGATAAAGTCGATCCCGATCCAGGCCATCTTGTTTCGCTTAGTCCTAGTAATCGATGTTATATGCGGTCATTTCCCGTTCGACTTCAGTGAGCCTCGCACTATTGCACTCGCCCCACATCGTTCGAACGTTCCAAAAACCGATCGTGGTCCGTTGTTTGTAGCCAAAAGTCGTTGCCGGTGAATCAGTCCGTGGTATCCGAGGCTCGTTTAATGTTTCGAGTGTAAATTTATTTCAGGTACGCAGGTTACAAGCCCACATACCCATTAGAACAATTATGTAGTTTTAAACACGTTGTTCCCTCTAATTTGATCAAATGCCGCTTCCTACTAATTCCGATTTCCATTGATAATAAATGCGCAAATTATTAAGCAATAATTGTCTAAGAGCCAACGAGCAAAAAGAACGTCATATGCCAACAGCTCTAATAGATACCATCGAATAGTAGTACTTGATTTAATTTTCAGGAAAAAGTGTGTCTGCTAACAGGTGGAAAATTTGCCACCTAAGTAGTAAAAAATCAAAGCAAGTCAAGTCATTTGCAAATGGTTCGTTTCTTATTTTTTAGAACTGGTCCACTCATAACGAAAGATAGGAAGGCAGAAATTAGGATGTTGCTAAAGTCGTGGCAGACAACATCAAAAGTGGTAAAAATTTGACAGAAGTAAAGTCATTTTCAAATACTTGATTTTAGTACTATTTGGTTAGAGATCCACCCACAAGTCTAAATTCGAAAAGGCAGACAAAGAGTCCGTTGACACACGCCCTCCACTGCGTAACACCCGCGCAGTCTATAGAAAAGCACAGAAAGCACTTGAGATGTCATCCCCTCTCCTACTTTTCCTATTGGAACAATAGCATTCCAGTCTGTCTCTCTACCGCGGAACACCCGCCCGGTCCATATAGAAGTAAAAGAGATGTCAAAGTTGCATCCCCCTTCCTACTTCCTCACTTGTGCCGAGTTACTTCGTTTCTCTCGCTCTTTTTCATTTCCTCTGATTCTCCCTCTTCAAAGAGCGCAGCTAATGCAGTAGAAAGTCAGCTGATTTTCTTGGCGGAATTCTGCCACCTGTTCAATTCTATTCTACGTCTGTGCCACCTCTCAGCATTATTTTGCGGCTGAGTTGGTTTCAGATCCGTTTCCTTCGAATGAATATTCAGAACTCTGTTCCTTGTGACCAGTTCAATTGTCTTATTTGAATGTGCAAACGTAAACATTTCTATCTGTCAAAATCTCAGCAGTACGTATCAATGCCTATTATCATATTTCAGTATTTGAATTTGAAAAGCTAAATAAAGATGTTACATATATTGTGTACAATATCGGAGAAAGCGAATGACTTGACTTGCCTCGATTTTTTACCACTTAAGCGACAAATTTTCTACCTATTAGCAACATTCTCCGGTAGGTAGTCCAACTTTCCTTTTACATCTATTCAAGTACTATCCGATGATATCTGTTAGAACTGTTTGTAAATGACTTTCCTTTTTTGGTCGATGGTTCTAGGTCTATAAGCAGCTGTAAAACTATTGTAGATTCCCACGGACTCTTCGCAAAGGAAAGTCCATTGATCAATATCTGCAGCCGTACGACCTACAGTATTATTGAACACGTCAGTCTTAGAAAGACCCTGATTCAAATCACAACGTGTACCACTTTCCTGTGCAAAATGAAAGTAAACTTTCTTTCGAACAACCCTGACACTGTGCAAACTTTATATTTTTCGTGGATTTTGTGGACATTCTGGGGACTTTACCGTAGTGAAAACTACAATTCTCGCCAAAAATTGCATTTAATTTCGATGACTCTCATTTTCGACGTCTTTCAAATGTGCGCTTTTATAATTCAGCTTTTATATGCAAGCGGATTAAAGGAGCTGCTTCTTAGTTTGCCCGTGTGCATTTCTATGATGGGATCATTCCTAAAATATCTTGTGATTCTTAAATATAGATTGAAGTTCATCAAGCTTGAAGCCTATTTCCAGTATTTGGATACAAGGATTTCGTCAATTCATCAGGCGACTGTGATTCGTGAGTCGATTAAATTGGATCAGCGTTTCACTCTAGCACTTGCAATCTACTATGGAGTGTTAGTAATGAGCTCAGCCATAAACGCGGCTCTGACAAACCGCCAACAGTTGCTTTTCAGCGTGTGGATTCCTTATAATTTCCATGACCCGGCCTGGCGCTACTGGCTTACCTTTCTATTTCAATATATCTTTATGCAGATTGAAGTCCTACGTGAAACGACTAACGACGCATGTGGTTCAGTGTATCTCGTTATGACCAATGGGCATCTTGAAGCCTTTCTGGATCGTGTCGGGAACATCGGATGGGATTCGTCAAAAACACAAGAGGAGAACTACAGCGAATTGATCAATTGTATCGAGGATCATCGAGTTTTAATGAAGTACGTATTACTATAACTTTAATTCCGAAGTAATCACTGTCTCATAATTAAGTCCTTGATTTCGTTCAGGATATTTGGTGGTATACAGGAAGGCGTTTCTAAAATCATGCTCATTCAATTTGTAACTACGGCCGCGGTGCTGACTATGGAAGCCGTTCTTTTTCTAGCTTATCCGCTAAATTTGATGGAGTGTTTGGTATTATTTGGAATTTTCCTTGGAGTAACTGTTCAGATCTTTCCATGCTGCTACTATTCAAATCAGTTTATGGTTTTAACTGATCAAAATGTTACGGCGGTCTACTCGTGTAATTTTCCGGATCAATCGTTGAAATTCAAGAGAACAATGATCATTTTTATGCAGATGACACAGAAGACGCGAGTCATGGTAGTTGCAAAAGTAATTCAGGTTACCTTGCAGACGTTCGTGTCGGTGAGTGTTGAAGATGTGTAGTATTTTTAGAAGTGTTTGAATAATTAATTTTAATTTTAATCATAGATAATGAAGCTGATTTACTCTATGGTGTCTCTAGCACTCCAGTTTCGTTGATGGGATGGGGACCTCATCCTTTTGAATTTGATTTAAGAACACCAACGGCACTTCGATAAGGTTTGCATTAGACGATTGCAATATCAGTTATACTTTATGGCTTTGCCAAGGATACTAGCGCACCAGAGAGAGCATACAACTATGTTAAACGCCGAGTTAACGCAATTATAACTATTCTGTAGAATTATTAATTACATAAATTCAGTGTGATATTAAATGTTTCATTACTATAAATCTTTGCTTCCAAGTGGATGGAATAAAGAAGCTTAAAACCCCAAATCTCCCCATGGAGCACACTTACGACTTACCCCTTTAAACTTCTGGAATTCAAAAAGTCCTACTCCGCGAATAATAGAAAAATATTCTCTCTATTATATTTAGCGAGAGTTTTCGTCACAATCAAGGAATTTCGGCTTCAGGTGTCACAAGTCGCCCGCGTGAGAATTCTGGGTTTCTCCACTTAAACCAATGCTGCCCGAGTATTTTTTTAGTGATTTTAAATGTTTTTCTTTTTTAAGTAAACCATGTTTGAATAGTATCATCATCATCGTGGCGGGACAGCCTGACGTCGGGCTTCGGGCGGCTGGACCGTTGTCCTCCAATTATCTCGATCACGTGACCGCGTCCTCCAATCTTGGAAGTCCAGTAGTTGCGCGGCGTCCGCATATACAGAACTATTCCAACGAGCTATCGGTCGCCCTCGTAATCACGCTCCGTCGACTCGTCGTCCGTTCATTGCCATCTTTGGCATGCGATCATCGTCTATTCGTTGTACATGCCTGCCCATTGAAGTCGTTGTAATTTGACGATTTTCGAAACTTCCAACTCATCGTGCAGTTCATAAAACTCATAGTTGTACCGGATGCGCCATTCATCTCGATCGCAAACAGCCCCGAAAATTCGCCGCAGAACCTTTCGTTCGAATGTGTCTAGCATTTTTCCGAAGACTTGAGTTAGGGTCCATCTTTCGCAGCCATAGCATAGCACTGGTCGTTTTGTACAAGCGGAGCTTCGTGTTTCTGTGCATATGCTTCGATTTCATACTAGCTAACTGTATCCGTCGCTTAATTTCGCTGCATGAGCAACCTTTGCTTAAGTTATACTGAGTCCCAACTCTGTCTATTGTTCCTCTATGACCAGTCCGTCGCCTTGCTTCAGACCAGTGCGTGCTTCAAATAAATCAATAAGTCTATTATGGATTCTGACCTGTGAGACGGAGCTGGCCATACTCATCTTTTGTTAGCCGCACTAATTTTGCCGTTATACCAAACTGCAGCATGATGTTGTACAGTACTCCACGATCGATACTGTCTTATGTCTGCTTGAAGTCGATAAATACTTGGTATACGTCTACCTACCAGCACTTCTGAAGCATCAGTTTAAAGAGCTCATCGGTTGGGGGCGGCCAGGTCCGAAACCGCCCGGCGTTTTATTTCGTTTTAGTGGCCGCAACGCGAGATCAACTTCCACTACTGTCGCGCGTTGTATGGGTGGGCCTAGATCATGGTTCAAGAATAGAAGGTTGCGCAAAGAAGTGTGCAACTTTTTCGTTCTCTCTGCGCATAACGTCACAGTTTTACTTTTCGAAAGCTTTCGATGAATTTGGTATGAAATCAGATACTTTTTAAAGAGAATTCGCTTACAAATCTACAGTTTTAATCCGATTTTCTTGAAATTTCGAGAATTTGACCTTCACGACTAGGGGAAGGTAAATGTTCACATAAGATTTCAAAAAAATACCCTCATCCCCCATGGGTAGATGAAGGTGACTGTCTACATAGGATTTCGGAAAACCACCCCCATCCCTCTTCTAATCGCGAAAAGGGAATCTGCGAATTTAGCTACAGTTTTATTCCGACCTATATGAAATTTTGTATATAGGACCTTCCAGACAACGGGAAGGTGACTGTCTACATCGGCCTTATTAAAACTACCTTCAACTCCCTTCTCACGCCTAAAAGGAAATTTGCAAGTGTACCTCCAGTTTTATTCCAATCGTGATAGAACTTTGTATATTAGACCTAAAACGCTAGAGGAAGGTAGGTTTCCACATAGGTTTTCAAAAACCACCCTCATCCCCCTTCGAACCCCTAAAAGGAAATCAGCGAATTTATCCACAGTGTTATTCTGATCTTGATGAAACTTTGTATATTTGACCTTCATGGCTAGGGGAAGGTGACTGTGGACGTAGGTTTTCAACAAACCACCCCCTGCTTACCCCTAAAAGGAAATCTGCGAATTTATCTACAGTTCTATTCCGATCTTGATAAAATTTTAGATTACCTATATTTATATTTATATTAGACCCTCAAGTCTAGGGGAAAGTTGTTGTCTACATAGAATCTCGGAAAACCATGTTTAGATCTCGCGGCCACAGCAAACTTTTTAGTTCGCAGAAAAACTAAGTAGTTTAGTCAGAAAAATAGAACACTCGGTGTTTTATGAAACCGCGCACACAGCGATTACCATATAGTTTAGTTTGCTGTGTGCGTCTAATATACAAAGTTTCACCAAGATCGGAATAAAACTGCAGATAAATTCGCAGATTTCCTTTTAGGGGTGAAAGATGGGATGAGGGTGTTTTTTTTAAACCTATGTAGACACTCACCTTCCTTTAGCGTTTAAGGTCAAATTTACAAAGTTTCATCAAGATCGGAATAAAACCGTAGATAAATTTACAGATTTCCTTTTAGGGGTGAAAAGGAGGATTGGAGTGGTTTTCGGAAATCCTATTTAGACAGAAACTTTCTCCCAGCCTTGGAGGTCTAATATACAACATTTCATTAAAATCTGAATAAAACTGTAGATAAATTCGCAGATTTCCTTTTAGGGGTGGGAAAGAGGATGAGGGTGGTTTTTGGGATTCTTGTGTGAGCATTAACCTTCCACTAATCTTGGAGGTGCAGTATACAAAATTTCGTCAAGATAGGAAAAAAAACCGAATATAAAAATGTATATTAAATTTACTTTAAGGGGGAAGGGTTATAAAGGGGGATGGCGTGGATTTTCAAAATGCTCTAGAGACAGTTACCTTCCCCTTGTTGTGGAGTTCCAAAATAAAAATTTTTATCAAAATTAAAATAAAACTGCTGATTTGAAAGCGACTTTTATTTCAGAAAAAAACATGAAACTTCGTACAAAATACACGCGCCCATTTGAAAAATTGAAACTGTGACGTCACGAGCTTTTTCTTTCGTTCGGTGGCTGAATAACGGACCTGCACGTTGCGTAACCTTCTATTCTTGAATCATGGGCCTAGATCATCAATATCGTCAAAAGCTTCTTATGTGTTTATGTTAGATGGTAGGTTCAGAAGCTCTTCAAAAGGAGAGGCCCATCGTCTGTTAATACTATCGGTGTCGCTGATAATGTTTCCATTCTTGTCCTTATAGAAAATTGTCGTGGGTTGATAGCCTTTCTTAAGCGGCCCATTCACGATCAATATAATTGCGCCATATAACTGCGTGAAAGTAGACTTGTGTAAAATTTGAAAATATTGCGCAATACGCACATGCATTTTTGGAGATTGAAGAATGATGAAATAGTTTCATCATCTTTTGCAATTTTATTGCAACATATAATTGAGTAAATGAAAAAAACTGCACAATGTTCAGTGTGATAAAATCTTTGAGAGAGCAAGATGGCTCAGAGGAAGTCTGTATTGTTAGAATTTATTCACCTATACAGGGATTTACCTATATTATGGGACACAAACCATAACATCTATAATAATCGCGAAAAAAGGGTTTCTGCATATAGCGAATTAATAGAAAAATACAAGTGCTTGGAACCAAGCGCAAATCGTGATAGTGTTGTGAAAAAAATAAATTCACTGCGCACGAACTTCCGAAAAGAAGTTAAAAAAAGTCAAAGAATCACTGTTCGGGAGTTTTGAAATACCCGAAATATTTTATTTTCCCTCTTGAAGCAACTTGTAGAAACGGATGTTGTTAATTCCGCCTCCATCAGAAATTCTTCTGTTGGTTCCTATGTCCGCTAGGATGAACTCGTATTGAGCATTAACTACTGCCATTAACACTATGCTATGTGTGCCCTTGTAATTGAAATAACGGGAGCAGATGCCCACTGGCTTTCGTATTTCGATGTGTTTTCCGTCCACCGCTCCTATGCAATTTGGGAAATTCCACCTGGAGTTAAAATGCTGTTCTATGGCTTTCCATTCAGTTTCATTTTCTGGAAACTGTAAAACCCGTTTAAAAATTAAATCAATGGTAGTTAATTTGTAATCATCATTAGCACTTACTTTTATATATTCTTTAGGACATTTTATAATAGCTTCACATGTCTCCAAAATAATTCTGCTCAAAGTTTGTGGTGGTATTCGCATGGAAAATTTCAAATCTTCGAAACTTCTGACAGTTGCAAGAAACCGAAGCGTTGCTACCAATCGCTGTTTTGGGGATATTGCCTGCCTCATGTTTGTGTCCTTCTTCGTAATTAAGGGTGAGACTTTCCGTAAGAGTAAATTAAACGTTTTTTCATCTATTCTCAAATAGTTCATATAATCGTCCGGCGAAGAAGATTTATATCAGAGTAGTAGTTACTCCTGTTCAAAAACCATTGCAGGGTCCAGAACAGTTTTTTTCATTTTCCACCTCATAAGTAGAGCAAAACCAATCAACAAATATGATATCCCTTTAACACGTCCCATTTTATCAATACAACATAATTTCACTAAAATTTTATTTGACGAACACCTAAGCGTCTCAGGTCTAGTAGGATGGAATGACTTGCGTAGTTGGACCTGCTACATAGTTGTGTGGGCTCCAGCACGTTTATTAAACCATCTGAAGCAGCTATCTCCGAGGCCATCCCCTGAATGGGGTTAAGCGACGTGCTGACAACTCGTCCTTGCAAAAACCACTCCATGTCAAGGAACCTGGAACAAAAGCCTCGGATTGGACGGATCAACAACGACGACCACGCAAACGGCTAAAGGATTATTCTTTCGGATCCTGGAATGTACGCTCCCTGAACAAACCGGGGGCCGAAAAGGCCCTCCTTCAACAGGTCGAAAAGTACAAACTGAGCATTACTGCAGTCCAGGAAACAAATTGGCTTGGCAGCGAGATTAATGACAAAAAATCGCACACAATTTTTACAAGTGGCAAACCATCGGGCCGCAAGGAGTTTGGAGTAGCATTTATAGTGGACAATCACCTCAAACCACATATTACTGACTTCAAACCCATAAATGAACGGCTGTGTGCGATTCGCATCAAGACTCGATTCTTCAATCTCTGGCTCATCAATGTGCACGCCCCCACTGAAGTTAAAGAAGACGCAGTAAAAGACGAGTTCTACGCCCGCCTTGAAACTCTCTTCGACTCACTTCCAACAAACGACGTCAAATTGCTGCTGGGAGACTTTAACGCGAAAGTCGGAAATGAAAGTTGGCACCGGGGGACCACTGGAGGCCACAGCCTCCATGAAGAATGTAACGATAACGGCCAGCGACTTATCGACTTTGCCTGCAGCAGGAATCTAGTCGTAAGCACTACGTGTTTCCCGCATCGACGCATTCACAAGCAGACCTGGAAGTCTCCAGACGCACATACCGTCAACCAAATTGACCACGTCCTCATTTGCAGGAGATGGGCGTCTAGTGTCATGGATGTCCGCTCCTATCGAGGAGCAAATTGCGACTCAGATCATCACTTGGTGAAGACGACCTACAGATGTAGAATTTCCTCAGTGCACCAATCAAGAATCAGCCCTCCCAAAATCTTTGCGGTTGATAAGCTTTTGAGTGATGCTACAGCGGTGGCGTATACTACCGCCCTTGAGGAAAAACTATCACCTATGCTACACAACATCAGCAACACAGTCGTCCATGGGTTCTGGGAAGAACTCAAGGGTACCATCAAGGATGTCGCAGAGAAGGTCGTGGGATATAAAGCCCGGCGAGCGCGAAATGACTGGTTCGACGAAGAATGCAAAAACTCACTTGACGCGAAAAACGAGGCCTACCGACAATGGATTCAACGAGGAACCAGAGCCAGAAGAGAAAAGTATGACGAGCTACGGCGAATATCGAATAGAATAATTAGACGTAAGGAACGTAAATACTTTGACGAGCAGTTGCTGAACATAAACGAAAACTTAGCTAATAGGAACACCAGACAAGCGTACAAACTAGTAAATACAATTAAGAACGGCTACCAACCCAGGACCAGCCTTTATAAGGACAAGGATGGAAACATCATCAGCGACACCGATGGTATTAACAAACGATGGGCCTCTTATTTGAAGAACTTCTAAACCGACCATCTAACATCCCCACACAGGAAGCTCTCGACGATATTGTTGATCTAGGCCCACCCATTCAACCCCCGACAGTAGAGGAAGTTGATCTCGCGTTGCAGTCACTAAAACGAAATAAAGCGCCGGGCGCTGACGAGATTCCAGCTGAACTGCTAAAATTCGGTGGAACGAGTCTAGTTGATGCCATAAATCAATTACTCCTGCGAGTATGGGAGAACGAGGAGATCCCAGACGATTGGCGCAGCAGCATCATCTGTCCAATTCATAAAAAGGGAGATAAACTGCGGTGTGAGAACTACAGGGGCATCTCACTAGTTTGTACGTCCTATAAAATTTTGACGAAAATTATGGAAAATAGAATAAAACCGTACGCAGAACGAGTCATTGGCGAATATCAAAGCGGTTTCAGATCTGGTCGCTCCACAACCGATCAGCTCTTCTCAGTCAAACTGATACTCCAGAGGTGCTGGGAATACAACGTAAACGTATACCAAATCTTTGTCGACTTCAAGCAGGCATACGGCAGTATCGATCGTGGAGTACTGTACAACATCATGCTGCAATTTGGTATACCGGCAAAATTAGTGCGACTGACAAAGATGACGATGACCAACTCCGTCTCACAAGTCAGGATCCAGAATAGACTTACTGATCTATTTGAAACACGCACTGGTTTGAAACAGGGCGATGGACTGGCACCGACGCTCTCCAACCTAGCATTGGAATACGTTGTTCGGGCCATGAATATGGACAACAGCAAGACGCTACTCATCAAGTCGACACAATTAGCAGCGTACGCCGACGACATCAACATCATGTCCCGAAGATTGGCTGACGCAGAAGAACTTCTGCATACGCTCGATACCGCTGCAAAGGAAGTTGGATTACGTATTAACGAGGGTAAAACTAAAATAATGATGCAATCGACGACAAGGACACCTGCACAACCAAGCATCAATGTGGGGGACCTCAACATCGAGCTCGTGAACAACTTCATTTACCTGGGCTGCAACCTGTCAAGGGACGCCAACGAAACTGACGAAATCAAGCGACGGATACAGTTAGCTAATAAGACTTTTTTCTCGGTTCTCCCCATAATGAAATCGAAGCATGTGCACAGAAACACGAAGCTCCGCGTGTACAAAACCATTATACGACCAGTGCTATGCTATGGCTGCGCAGCATGGACCCTAACTCAAGCCTCCGAAAACATGCTAGACACTTTTGAACGTAAGGTTCTACGGCGAATTTTCGGGGCTGTTTGCGATCGAGATGGATGGCGCATCCGGTACAACCATGAGTTGTATGAAATGTACGATGAGTTGCAAGTCTCGAAAATCGTCAAACTACAACGACTTCAATGGGCAGGGCATGTACAAAGAATGGACGATGATCGCATGCCTAAGAGAGTAATGAATGCAGAACGAGTCGACGGAGCGAGACTGCGAGGACGACCGAGATCTCGTTGGGAGAGCTCAGTAGGTGAGGACGCCACGCAGCTGCTGGGCTCCCAAAATTGGAGGAGGCGGTCACGTGACCGAGATAATTGGAGGACAATGATCCAGGCGGCCAAGGCCCGACGTCGGGCTGTCGCGCCACGATGATGATGATGAATTATATTGATCGTGAATGGGCCGCTTTACGTCCGTTACGCTGGCACCTCCACCACTTAAGTATCGACATCAGACATTGTGATTAATTAGATGCAAATTGGTTGCTTTATTCCCGAATTTATTGCTCCCGTCGATTCGCCAATATTGACGATTTTAATTGAGGTAGGCGTAAGGTTACGCTAGCACCACTATACAAAAAACATTATCCTTGCAAGTCAGCAGGATCAATAAGTTCGGGAATAGAGCAAAAAGTTATCAATTAATTATGGCAATCATTTTGCATTGAATTTAAAGACGATAAATGCCGGATTAAAAGGTGGGGGTGCCAGAGTAACGTAACGCTAGCACCACCATCATGCAGAAAACATTACCCTGGCAATTCGGCAGGAGCAATAAATTCCGGATTAGAGCAACAAATAAGCAATTAACTATGGCTTTCATTATACCCTTCACGGATGTGATAGGGTATATTAACTTTGTCATGAAGTTTGCAACGCACAGAAGGAAGCATCCCAACTAACAATTACCCAGACATAAGCTCTCACGCGTCGTAAAAAGCTCTTATAAGACTTTGATAACAAACTTTGGGACTCTTATAACGTAATACTTGTTACGAAATTAAAATTGGTCTTCTAGCAGAATTATTACAAAACTGAAACTATTCTAGAGTGTCTGATACTTTGGCTTTGATACTATAGGCCAGTCACATTAAATATTATTAATAATAATTAGGGAAAGATCTGGAAATAATTTTAATCCCTTCCATAGATACTGAGTACATAAAAACTGAGTTTGCACGGTCGTAGAAGGTGAGCTTAACTTTTGGAGGGCGAAAATCCGAGAAATTTGAGCCCTTTATTTAATATTATCATTATAACTCCTAAACGGTGCCTCGGGTCGAAAAAACTTGCAGATATAAATTAAAGACCGTTGAATTCTGCGTTCAATGCACTGCTCAAACTTGAAATTTGGTTCGGTAGCGTAGTCAAAATCGATATTCAAAAAATAACAATTTTCGGGGCTCCGGAGAAAAATCACACTTTATCACTTTTCAAGCTTACAGATCTTTGCAACGAAAGCTCCAAATGGAAAAGCTTGTCTGTAAAAGTTGGGGATAATTTGATTGTAAACCTAACGTGGCCAATATTTTTCAATTGGGGCCATTTTTAGAGTAGCTATGAGCAAAAATTCAAAAATTAATGCTCATCCATTTATGCCTTAAAAGCTCTATCTCGGTAAGTACAATATAACAGCTGGAAGCTTTATTTTAGTCTCAAATTGTAGATAAATTACTCTAGTTAAATAAAGTTTTACAAGATTTCTTGTAAGACCAATTTAGGAGATATTAAAAAGAAACAGGGCAAGCCGAACAATTAGGCACATTTTCAACATGGTGGCGGGGTCCGTGGTGTTAGGGGGGAAATAGAAAACTCGAATTTTTAAACAATGTACCAATTCAAACAAAATATCAAAAATTGAAACTACCCTAATTAAAGCAACCAGTGTTATAACATTTTGACTGTACAAAGTAATTTAACCTTTGCAGAATCACCGACTTTTTTTTAAATACAATAAAAACGCAATTACTCAAAAACTATTCCCGCTAGCATATTCTAGTAAAGAGTGAATCGCAGCTAATATCCTACCCTAAGAACAGAAAATAGCCTGTCAACATCAGATAAACTGTTTATTAGATATGGTATGGGGATTGGTTTATTCCCATGAATATAAAGACGCCGGATTTAACTTGCAACAAATGTATTTCAAGTGAAACTGTGGAGGTGTGGGAAACGCGACACGACTTGTGACTCTCACGATGCGAAGTGAAAAGAATGACATGAAGTGTGGTCCGGATTACATGACATGTTACGAGTTGTATCAGTACAAGATGTCGTTTCGGTCGCTGTCGCGTCCCCACAGTACCCCCCTTCGAGTTACATTTACATTTCGATTGACATTTAATGTATCAAGAAACGATTTAAATTCAAAAAATGTTAATGTTACTGTGAGAAACTTTCAAAAACTGATATTATTTTCAATTGTATGTAGATGATGTACGCTACGTTAATATATGCAAATGATAGGGTTAATTTGTGAAAGCTACGTTAAGTTTACAAATTTAAAAAAAAATACATCAAAATCTAAAGTTTAAAAATTACATGTTTTGATTTCGATTTTGGTCCGCCGTAGGTTTTTAAATTTCCAGGTTGATCGAAAACACTGCGTGAAGGGTCGAACATCAGGCTGGGTTGAACATCTTCATTGGCGATGAAAGCTGGTTTGAGACGTTCAGTGGATACGTTCGTCTCCTTGTTACCAACCAGAATGGTGAAAATGCGGTCGGTTATCCTGTTGACTACTCGGTAAGGCCCAGCGTATTGTGGCCTCAGTGGTGGTTTTGCAGCATCGTGCCGCAAAAATACGTGTGAACAGGAATTCAGTTGTTTATGTACGAAAACTTTTCCCTGTCGGTGATGGGAAGTTGGGACAGGTCGTAACTTCTCCATGTCTTGTCGAATTTGCTCTGCAAAGATGTGTGGCTCGGTTGTGTTTCCATAATCGGCAAAAAATTCGCCCGGCAGTGTAAGTGTGGTCCCGTAGACCAACTCGGCTGTCGAACACTTCAAATCTTCCTTGAAGGCTGTCCGTAAACCAAGAAGAACTATTGGTAGTGTATCTGTCCATCGATCGCTTTCGTGGCAAACAAGTGCTGCTTTTAACGATCTGTGCCATCGTTCCACAAGTCCATTGGATGCTGGATGGTAGGCCGTTGTACGGAATCGTTTACATCCCGTCAACTCGAGTAAACTGCGAAACAGTGATGATTCGAATTGTGATCCTTGGTCGCTCACAATTGTTTTTGGTACGCCGAACCGGGCAATTCATGTTGAGAAGAAAGCTGTTGCCACGCACTCCGCCGTAATTTCCGGAATTGGCACTGCTTCAGGCCATCTCGTAAAGCGGTCGATCATAGTCAAAATATAGCGTGACCCGTTTGATGGTGGTAAGGGTCCCACTATATCAATGTGTACTTCGCTGAATCTGCTGCTGGGAAGTGTGAAATGCATCGGCTCGTTCCGCACATGCCTGTTAATTTTGGCACGCTGGCATTTCTCGCAATGCTTCGCCCAAGTTTTAATATCGCGGTCCATTCCGGACCATACATATTTTTGACGAATTTGCCGGCTGGTTGATTTTGCTCCTGGGTGAGAAGGGTTGTGGATTACATCGAAAACTGTTTTTCGAAGTGCTGCAGGAATATACGGACGTATTCGCTTCTGTGACACGTCGCAGTACACCGGATGTGCATTTCCATCCACCGCTATCTGCTTAAGCACGAGTGACGATGAATTATCGGACAACATTTCGCGAAGTTCGGCATCGTCCTTCTGGTTGTTGGCTAATTCACAAAAATCGATCGCATTTGTCATGATGATTGCCTCAACATTGCCACGGGAGAAAGTTGTAGTGTATACAATGTACACATTGTAATGTATACACACATGACCTCGAAATCACTTCATTACGTACCCACATAGTAAACAAGTAAAAACATAGTAAACATTCATTCATCCACGTAGATGTAAGATGATATGCAGCCAGACGACAAGCAATGCGAGATGCACTTACTTGCATCTTTGCATATACATATATACATACGTGAGAACTCTTTTTGAGGAAACTATGAGAAATGCTTGATAAGCATTTTCGGAAGTGATTCGCACCTGTGAATTTTGCTTAGGTAATAAGATTTAGAATAGAATAATTTAGTATAAATAGAGTAAGATTTTGTGTAAATAAAGAGTGTTAAATCGAAACTCACATCGGCAAGACCACTTGCCTTAGTTTTAATTGCACTCTATTCGGCAGTACCAACTGCTTGCCTTTTAGTGGCATAACAATGGTAAGTCCAGCAGTCCCAACTGCTTGCCTTCTAGCGGCATAACACTTGGGAAATCAGTGAATCTCTTCACTATCAATTTCGGCAGTAGTGCCTATCTATGAGCGGGAACGGCTGCTCAAATAAATTACCGTTCACTTACGATCTTTCCTTCTCTCTCTCTCATGATGACAATTGTACCATCATCACATGGCTACCCAACCTTTATTACATGGCGATCCTGCCACATCGATCCTGCCCCATCGAATCTAAACTACACCGTGGAAACAAATAGGAACGAATCCAGAGCGCCTTCGAAGATGTCTTCCAAAAATTGGAAAATCTGCTAATCCAGGAACAGAAAACAGCACTTGGAAGGGACGACAAACCGATACCACCACCGTATGAGCCACAACCAGTTAGGAACGACCAACCGGCTCCACCACAATACAAAGCCACCCCGATTATAAAGAAACCAAAAGTAGAGATTCTGAGTATAGAATCACTACCAACCAGAGCGACTCCTGCAATAAACGACTCAAACTGGAGGAACATACAAGTAGGCCCACAACCACTCACCATAGAAGAGTATCGGCTTCGACAAGGGAAAAGAGGCAACCAACCGGACAAACCCACACCAACTATAAAGAAAAACCGCAGCCGAGGAGGAAAAGCATTCCAGAAACGGAAAGAGTTGGCCATGATGTATAAGGCGTATAATCTAGAGTTAAGTGCATCCAAAAAGGACGCATTATACAAAAAAATTATATATTTAAAAAAAAAATAATAATAAAAAAAAAATTTTTATGATTAATATACATATATATATTTTCACTATGGTATTCTCCGACACAAATGTAGACGAAAAAATAATCGTCAATACGGGTTCTGTCAGTAATACTTACCAATTTACGACAACCCAAGTATCTATTTTTGTGTTCATAACAATAACAGTTATGTTAGCACTATTTCTTGTGTATTTCCTCACTAAAAAGTTTATCAAAAAGGAAATTAAAAGGGAGATGATTAAAAGTACAAACGCCCTTAGCGTTTAGTCATGGAAAGTTTAAATGAGTTAGATAGAATACTACAAAATTTAAAAAAAGCAATTAATAGAAATTATACCGACAAATTTTTGGTAAATTTGCAATTGACCGTTCACGAACTACGTGAAACATTTAAAAATGAATTACTAAAGTTGAAAGATGATAATATTTTACAATTGAAAAACGCTTTCAATGTTAAATATAATGAAATTCAACAAATCATAAAACAGAAATCCACACTTACAAATATGGCAACTTTTGACATATTTAACAGTCTGAAGGTAATTCCTGACTTTACAGGAAAATACCAAGACATAAACCGATTTCTGAGCGTGGTAGACATAATCTATAAGTCTGTACCACAGAACCAACAAGAGGATTTTATTACTCTTATTGTTAATACTAAGCTAACAACTTTAGCTAGAACAAGACTTAATTCATTTTCTCAGCCGAAGACATATATTCAATTATCTACAAATCTTTCGAAAGCATACAAACCACCTACATCAACTAACAATCTTTTAGACAAATTGTCTAACATTCGACAAGGTGATAATTTATCAGTAACTCAATTTGCCGAACAAATTGAAAATCTAACCGCTGAACTAACAGCCCTTCAAATAACTTCAATTGGTGAAACCAATAGAGACACTCTCACCAAAGTTAATGAAACTTTAGCCTTAAACAGCTTTAAGAGAGGTATATATAATAAAAATATACAACAGACATTACAAGCTAGTAGAGTTGAATCTCTAATAGAAGCTATAGCAATAGCTCAAGAAGCGGAAAACGCTATAACAGAGAAAAAAGTCTTTTACTACCAAAAACAAAATAAGTCTAACAATAATAGACAAAATAACAATAACAAAAACAAAAACAAAAATGGTTATAACAATAGATATAACAATAAAAATAAGAACAACAATGATAATAGAAATAATAAAAATAGTACTAACTATAGAAATAACAACCCAAATCATAATAATGGGAATAGCAATAATAGAAAGAATAATGAGCCTAGAAATAACAATAATGGGAATAATAAGAATAGTTACAATAATAATAGAAATTACAACAATAATCGTAACAATTCAATTTATGTTACAAATCAGGAAAACCCCGAAACCCGAGAAACCAATGTGGAAAATTAACTAAAGGTCAATCCGGGACTGAAAATAAAAATGATAGTGCGAAAAATACTTTTAATATAAAAATAATTGAATTTAATGATGGGATACCTAACTATATAAAAATAAAAACGGATTATAAAACCCTAACATTCATGATAGATACAGGAGCAGATGTTTCCTTGTGTAAACTCAACAACGGAATCGATCAGTGCAAAATAAATGAGAACGATTCATGCAAATTAACGGGCATAACTAAAGACTACACTAAAACTCTTGGTACAACCATTTTAAGAATGCAACTAGATAGTGAAGATCTTTATTATAAAATTCAAGTAGTCGACAACGACTTTCCAATTTTAACAGATGGCATACTAGGAAGAGATTTCTTTAATAAATATTTGGCAAAAATTGATTACGAAACGTATACATTTTCCTTTTCAACAAATAAAAATTCTCACATTGTTCCAATAAACACAAAAATTTTTCAAATAAGAGTACCACCTAGATCTGAGATTATTCATCCAATCAATATCGAAATATCTGAAGACAGTCTAGCTTGTGGAAAACAAATATCTGAAAAATTATTTGTTGCAAATACCATTATACCTGCCAAAGGTATTAAACATATAAAAATATTAAACACTTCCGATGAAGAAATTATAATCAAAAATATTAATTTAAAATTGATACCCATTAAACACTTTCGATTAGAGAAAAACAATAAAATCATTAAAAACGATAGATGGAACAAATTAAGTAAACTCTTAAAAATTGGCTCCGACGATCCAAAAGCCAATGATTCTATAAAAACTATTTGTGAAGAATTTCAGGATATTTTTCATTTACAAGGCGAAAATTTAACATCAAACAACTTTTACAGACAACACTTAACTACCATTGATAAAACACCGGTATACATAAAAAACTATAGGCTACCACACGCCCATACTTCCGAGATAAATAACCAAGTACAAGATCTAATAAACACCGATATTGTAGAACCATCTACCAGTCCTTATAACTCACCAATGCTAATTGTGCCAAAAAAATCCGACAATGACACAAAAAAATGGCGACTAGTAGTTGATTATAGACAGCTCAACAAAAAATTAGTAAACGATAAATTTCCTTTAACCCGATTAGACGACGTTCTAGATCGAATTGGAAGAGCAAAATATTTCTCAACTCTTGATATGTCTAGTTCTTTTCATCAAATTGAGTTAGACAAATCATCTCGACCATTAACAGCATTCTCAACGAGTAATGGACACTACCAATTCAAACGTTTACCATTTGGATTGAAAATATCATCCAACAGTTTCCAACGAATGTTGACAATTGCTTTAGCAGGTCTTGACTCTAACGCATTTCTTTACGTAGACGATGTCATAGTATTTGGATGTTCCTTGAAACATCACAATACTAATTTAGTACAAACATTTAATCGATTACGTAAATATAATCTGAAATTAAATCCAGAAAAATGCAATTTTTTAAAATCCGAAGTAGTATATCTTGGACATCTGATAACAGATAATGGTGTAACAGCAGATCCTGATAAGTGCAAAGTTGTGCATAATTACCCCATACCAAAAAATGCCGACGACATTAGAAAATTCGTGGCATTCTGTAATTATTATCGACGTTTTGTGAAAGACTTCGCCGCTATTGCAAAACCTCTAAATAATCTACTAAAAAAGAATCAAAAATTCGAATGGAACCAACAATGCCAAAATTCCTTCGAAAAACTTAAAAACTGTATAACAAGCCCACCAATATTGCAATATCCAAATTTCGAAAATGAATTCGTCTTAACGACTGACGCCTCAGACTACGCTTTAGGAGCAGTATTGTCTCAAGGTGAAATAGGCCAAGATCTACCAATATCTTTCGCTAGTAGATCCCTAACTAAAACTGAATTAAATAAACCAATCATTGAAAAAGAACTTCTTGCCATACATTGGGGAATAAATTATTTCAGACCTTATCTATACGGCCGAAAATTTACAGTCGTCACTGACCATCGCCCACTCGTATCTCTTTTTGTGAATAAAAACCCATCTCCAAGATTAACCAGAATCCGTTTAGACTTAATGGATTACGATTTCAATATTGTATTCAAACAAGGAAAAATGAATACAAACTCTGACGCACTATCCAGGTTAAAATTAGACTCAAATGCATTAAAAGAAATGACTCCTAAAACTATGAACGTCATTACACGCAGCCATACTAACAAATTAAATAAAGAAATTGTGACCCCTCAGAATAAGGATACAGCTAAACTCACTAATGAGCCTGATCAACTCTACATGTGGCAAGGCACATCCATTTCTGATGTTCGAAATCTGCCGATATTGAAATTCGAGCCAGATACAGGGGACGCCCTTATAATAAATAAATGTTTGCCAAAAATAAATATAAATGGGAAAGAAATTGTTGTGGAATATAGTGAAAATCCTCACCAAGACTTAGGTCAGGTACTGGAGAAACTAATATCCAAATTACAACATAGTAGAATACAGAAACTAGCGCTATCAACAACTGATAAAGTATTCAACTACATAACAATTCAAAAATTGATTGAACGTTATAATAAAAAGCATGCAGAAATAATTAAAACAAATAGGCAAACCGATGTAAAAATCATTTTATTTAATACTCCTACAAAAGTTGAGAAAGTAACTGATCAACTAAGGTTAATCAGTGAATATCACGAAACTATTCACGGAGGTCACACCGGAATAAGGAGAACCATTGCAAAACTAAAGCAAAAATACATCTGGAAAAAGATGAACAAAATGGTAAAAGAATTTGTGAACAAATGCGAGTCATGCTGCAAAAATAAAATAATCCGACATACTAAAGAGAAATTTATAATATCTGATACTCCATCGAAATGTTTCGAAATAGTATCAATTGATACAATTGGACCATTACGAATATCAGACGGATATAGATACATAGTCACAGCACAATGTGAACTATCAAAATATATAATAGCCAAACCTACATATACCAAAGAAGCAGATGAAATAGCCCGAACTATAGTTGAAGAAATCATTCTCAACTACGGACATTTCAGGGTAATCAAGACGGATATGGGAACGGAATACGTCAATCAATTATTTACTAGCATCTGTAAATCATTGAATATCAAACACGTTACATCGACCCCATATCACCACGAAACTTTAGGCTCAGTGGAACGTAACCATAGAGTTCTAAATGAATATCTACTATCTTTCTGCGAAAATTTTAATTGGCATACCCTTCTACCGTACTATGCATTCGCATACAACACAACACCACACTCAGATACACATTATACACCGTTTGAACTAGTATATGGTCATATTGCAAATCTACCAAATGAAACCAACAATAATAACCCAATTTATGATTATGATAGTTACCTATCTATACTTAAAACCAAATTAAAACATGCTCAAGAAACAGCACATAATCAGCTAATAAAAGCTAAACAAATAAGACAAAAAAATAGTGAAAACAAATCAAATATTGTTAACTTCCAAGAAGGAGATTTAGTTTACGTAAGAAATGAAAATAGAAAGAAAAGTGAAAGTCCATACAAAGGACCTTATAAAATAATAAAAAGACTAGAAGTAAACTCTCTCATAAGAATAAATGATAAAGACAAGTTAATTCATAACAATAGATTGAAAAAATACAAATAAAATTGAAAATATTACCAACTAGAAATTATATGCAAACAAAAAAAAAAAAAAAAAAATTTTTTACTTATAGCAATAAATTTTTTTTTCTTAAAGGGTGAAGGTGTAGTGTATACAATGTACACATTGTAATGTATACACACATGACCTCGAAATCACTTCATTACGTACCCACATAGTAAACAAGTAAAAACATAGTAAACATTCATTCATCCACGTAGATGTAAGATGATATGCAGCCAGACGACAAGCAATGCGAGATGCACTTACTTGCATCTTTGCATATACATATATACATACGTGAGAACTCTTTTTGAGGAAACTATGAGAAATGCTTGATAAGCATTTTCGGAAGTGATTCGCACCTGTGAATTTTGCTTAGGTAATAAGATTTAGAATAGAATAATTTAGTATAAATAGAGTAAGATTTTGTGTAAATAAAGAGTGTTAAATCGAAACTCACATCGGCAAGACCACTTGCCTTAGTTTTAATTGCACTCTATTCGGCAGTACCAACTGCTTGCCTTTTAGTGGCATAACAATGGTAAGTCCAGCAGTCCCAACTGCTTGCCTTCTAGCGGCATAACACTTGGGAAATCAGTGAATCTCTTCACTATCAATTTCGGCAGTAGTGCCTATCTATGAGCGGGAACGGCTGCTCAAATAAATTACCGTTCACTTACGATCTTTCCTTCTCTCTCTCTCATGATGACAATTGTACCATCATCACATGGCTACCCAACCTTTATTACAAAGTGTCGGCAACGATGTTCTGAGAACCGGATACATGGATGATGTCGGTCGTGAATTGCGAAATGTACTGAAGGTATCTGCTTTGTATTGGTGTTGCACGTTCAGGCTTTTGCATAAAAGCGTACGTTATCGGCTTGTGGTCGGTCATGATTTGGACTTGGCGGCCTTCGATCATGAACCGGAAAAACTTTACGGCTAGGTATATCGCTAGTAATTCCCAATCGTATGCACTGTATCGGGTCTGTGCCGGAGTAAACTTTTTCGAGTAGAATCCAAGCGGATGCCATTCTCCGTCGGTGAGTTGCTCGAGAACTGCGCCTGCTGCTAGGTCAGATGCGTCGGTTGATAATCGAAGAGGTGCGTCGTTAACTGGAAATGCTAACAGTGACATGCTGGCGATTAAATCCTTGCTTTTTTGGAAAGCGCTGGTGGCTTCCTCGGTCCATGCGACAGGATTTTTGTCGTTTTTCTTGCTTCCTTGCAAGTAAATGTTCAAGGGTGATAAAATCGATGCAGCGTCCTTAAGGAATCGTCGATAAAAGTTGACGATGCCTAAGTAACGACGTAATTCGCGTATCGTTTTTGGCTTCGGGAACTGTTGTATGGCTTCCACTTTAGTTGGAAGTGGCTTGATCCCGTCTTTCGACACTAAATGGCCAAGGTATTCGACTTCTTGGACACCGAATAAGCATTTGTCGACATTGATTTTCAATCCATGCTCTGCCAAACGCTTGAAGATTGTGCGCAGATGTTCCTTGTGCTCCTCGGGTGATGAAGATCCAACGAGGATGTCGTCCAAGTAATTGTGGCAAAAATCAAGTCCACGTAGTACGAAGTCAAGTAATCTTTGAAAAGTCTGCGCGGCATTTTTTAGACCAAATGTCATTACTTGAAACTCGTATAGTCCGAAAGGCGTAATTACGGCAGTCTTCGGTATGTCATCTTCGACAACCGGGATTTGGTGAAATGCTCTAGCTAGGTCGAGCTTCGAAAAGATTACTTTCCCGTCAAAGTGTTGGGTAATATCGTGTATATGCGGTATGGGATATTTGTCTGGTACCGTCACGGCATTTAACCTCCTGTAATCACCGCAGGGACGCCATCCACTCTTCTTTTGGCGCATGAGAAGGGGACTGGCCCAAGGACTTTTTGAAGGTCTGCAGATCCCATGTTCTAGCATGAATTCGAATTCGAGTTTTGCCGCCTTGTATTTATCAGGAGGAAGACGTCGAGGTCGGTCAGCAACCGGAGGACCTCGGGTTTCGATGTGATGCTTCACATTATGTCGTATTTCTCCGCTATGAAACGTGGTTGAAGTGAGCTGAGGAAATTCCGTAAGGATGGCGTGATACGTGTCATTTCTATTGACAGTAGAAATTGAGTCGGCGGTTCCACCGAAATTTCGCGCATCAGCTGTCAGACCCGAGTTGCTGTCTATTAGTTTCTTGCGTCGTAAGTCCACTAATAGACCGAAATTTTTTAGAAAATCCGCTCCTAAGATTGGACGGGATACGTTTGCCACCCTAAACAGCCATTTGAAAGGGCGTCGGAGTCCAAAGTCCAACGATAATAAGCGTTCGCCATAAGCGTCGATAGTCGAACCGTTGGCTGCGAACAGTTTAGGACCGCAGGGAACGTTACGTTTGTTGTGTTTGCCGGGAGGAATAACCGAAACATCGGCACCGGTGTCAACTAGAAAGATATATCCCTCGCGTCGGTCTCTAATTAGGAGTCGGTTGGTGGTTGCCCCGTCGCTGCCAACCGCATTTACAGGCGGCGGGGCAATTAGTTTTCCGGGTAAGCACAAGGTTTGGTGCACTTGCGTGCTTCCTTCCCAAAACGACGATGGTAGAAGCATGTTGTCTGTTTCTTTTCCTTGCCGGAATTCGATCGCGGAGTGCGGGAGCGAGATCGCCTATCCGTTTTAGTGTTTGTCTTCTTTGCTCGTGCCTCAAATTTGTCGAGACGCTGGTGAAGACTAGCAATTTGCCTGGCTAACTCGGCTGTGTTGCTTGGATTGAGTGTGTTTTCGGTACTGGAAACGGTTAAGACGGTAGCAGAATCCTCCTTTTCTTTAAGGATTTTATCCGCCATTTCGGCGAGGGCATTCACGTTAACATTCGCGGTGATGCTCAAAATTTCACGAACGCGCGCCGGTAATTTTTTTAACCAGAACATTTTCAGTGTGTCATGTGAAAGTTGATCGCCAACTAAGTATTGCATACGTCGCAGCAATTGGGACGGCTTGTAATCACCGAGTTCCAGATCAGAGAGTGCTCTGGATAATCCGTCCTCTGGCGATTCAGAGAATCTAGAAATTAATTTAGCCTTCAACTCCGCGTACCGATTTTCCCTTGGTGGGTTTTCAATTATATCCGCGACTTCGTCGAGCACTGACATATTTAAAGCGGCTGCCACGGCATTGAATTTAGTCGCATCGGCTGTTATGCGACTATTCGCGAATCGCGACTCAATATGCTGAAACCAGAGCTTGGGACGTTGTTTCCAAAACTCTGGAATTTTGGTTTGCACCGATTCCACGTAACTCGACGGAAGATATGATCGCGTGTCAATAGCAGGTCGCACCGGGGTAGTCGGTGTTTTCGAAATTGTTGTCTGTGTATGTTCTTGCTCAGTCGGGGCTTCGCCACCACGGGGCACATCTATTTTGGCCGTATCGATTGTCGTCATGATCACGATGTAAATGGACAATTGTTACCTGGATTTGCGTTGATATGCGTTCGCGCAAGTTTCCTCTAATGGATAATTGCAGGAACTGTAGCAAAATCGTTTGCAGCTCACGTTGGAGTTGAATTTTCACCAAAAATCGAAGATGGCGACTGCTCGAAACAAGATCGTGCAAGTTTCACGACAATATTGTCAGATGTGTCAGATCTTGTTGCTGCTGCGTGTCTGACGACGGGTTATTATGGCTATTTAGCCCTCGTTGCCGGGTTATTTTCATCGGCGGGGTCACCACTATGGGGATTGGTTTATTCCCATGAATATAAAGACGCCGGATTTAACTTGCAACAAATGTATTTCAAGTGAAACTGTGGAGGTGTGGGAAACGCGACACGACTTGTGACTCTCACGATGCGAAGTGAAAAGAATGACATGAAGTGTGGTCCGGATTACATGACATGTTACGAGTTGTATCAGTACAAGATGTCGTTTCGGTCGCTGTCGCGTCCCCACAATGGCTCCAAAAAATAAGAAAGATATGTAGCCCACAATCAATATTTTGCTGTTTTTAGGGTTTTGTATAAAACAAAACCCTTATGTAATCGGTCATGCGTCCGTCTGTCCGTCTGTCTGTCTGTCTGTCTGTCCATGAAATATCTCACGAACCGCTGAAGCTACATGCATGAAATTTGGTGGAAATATGTAGAAATACTATAATTCTCTGGAGAATGCGATGCGTTGTAATAGGTCAACTTTAAGGGGGGGGGGGTCCCCATAGAGGGGAAATCAAGGTCGAAATTTTTTTTCGTTTGGTATAGGCAAGTGGGGTATCGTAAGAAAGGTACCGTCGAGTACATTCCATTCTTGGAATTTTTTTCGAATTTGAAGAAAGGAGAAAAGAGGGAGAGGGGAAAATATGTTGTCCGAGTTTGTCCCCCCCCCCCCTTGCATTTTGAGACCGTTATAGCTAGACATATGAAAACTTACAGAAAAACGGCATTTTACTAGCATAGAAAACTAAAAATAATAGAATTTTTATATCTCATCAAAAAGGGTTAATAATAGTACATTTCTATTGTTGCAGTTAGCACACCCTTGCACCCCTCAAGCACATCCTAGGTCAAAAATATTGATGGCTAATGATAACCAACATCATAGGCAATAATATCTCTAAGTTTCATTATAATGACATGATATTTAATAATAGCACATTGACTTAAAATTATACATTTTGACACTATCTGTAC
The DNA here is from genome assembly GCA_964017055.1 of Chloromyia formosa. Lineage (NCBI taxonomy): Eukaryota > Metazoa > Arthropoda > Insecta > Diptera > Stratiomyidae > Chloromyia > Chloromyia formosa. The sequence continues at coordinate 10,489,257 of OZ024819.1, read as the reverse complement.
TAAAAATACACCTACTGGCCTCACGCATACGAGTAGATGCGAGTACTACTTGCTTGTTGTTTTTCGTAGTGCGAATTGCAGTTATTTATTGAACCAACTTTGGAAGGGTGAAGATTGGTTGGGGCGGTGATCCTAACAATAATTATTATCACAATTTAAAATATTTTTTTAGGGTTTTGTGTCTTAAATCTTACAAAGTCGGTCAAATGTCTGTCTGTCCGTCTGTTCATAGAATATCTTACGAACGGTTGAAGCTACACATAATTCGGCGAAAATGTGTAGAAATGCTATAATTGGCTGGAGAAATCGTTGTGTTGTAATTGGCCAACTTTAAGGGGGAGGGGGACCACATAGAGGCGAAATTAAGGTCAATTTTTTTTTATCCACTGGTATAGCCAAGTGGGGTGTCGTGAGAAAGGTAATGTTGAGTACATTCAATTTTTGGCATTTTCTTGAGATTTGGAGAAAGGGGAACGGTGGAGGAGGAAAAAATATTAGACCGTAATTTGTCCCAGGTGCCCTGAATTTCGAAGCCGTTACACAAGTTTGCAATTTGCAATGTCGTCTTAACATGAATGGTTAAGCATCTCGAAGAGTAGGACAGTTTATCTCGTATACATATGTACATCTATTGTATCTACAGCTTCTCGTATTAAAACTATTACTTTGAGAGGTGACAGATGTAGTCTTTTTATGAATTGGCATTTAAGATAGTATATCATGGATAATTATGGTGTTTTTATTCAGCTGAGTGGTACCAAGAAGAGCAGAGAGCCAATATTTAGATACCAAAATAAGCGCGTGCTACAAAACCCTCAAATTGCGGGCGTAGCCCTCTATATTCCGGTTTCATTTCTTATTTTTCTCGAGTTTTCACCTACATGTTATACTAAATTTAACAAAAATAAAAACTTCCTGGTTTGTTGTAAATAATTTGTTTTAACATTACATAATACTAATTTTCAAATTTCGAGTCATTTACAGCCCTTTAATTAAAAAAAAATATTTAGTTTACACTTTTTTTTTTATTTTATTTTCCAAAGCCATATCTAATTGACGGTTTGTCTGATTTTTACAGGCTATTTTCTGTTTTAAGGGTAATATATTACCTGCGATTCGCTTTTTACTAGAATATGCTAGCGGGTATAGTTTTTGAGTAATTGCGTTTTTATTTTAAAAAAAGTCGGTGATTTTGCAAAGGTTAAATTACTTTGGTCAGTCAAATTGTTATAACACTGGTAGCTTTAATTAGGGTAGTTTCGATTTTTGATATATTGTTTGAGTTGGTACATTGTTTAAAAATTCTAGTTTTCTAGTTACCCCCAATCACCACGGACCCCGCCACCATGTTAAAAATGAGCCTAATTGTTTGGCTTGTCCTGTTTCTTTTCAGTATCTCCTAAATTGGTCTTACAAGAAATCTTGTAAAACTTTATTTAACTAAAGTAATTTATCTACAATTTAAGACTAAAATAAAACTTCTAGCTGTTATACTTACCGAGATAGAGCTTTTAAGGCATAAATGGATGAGCATTAATTTTTGAATTTTTGCTCATAGCTACTCTAAAAATGGCCCCAATTGAAAAATATTGGCCACGTTAGGCTTACAATCAAATTATCCCCAACTTTTACAGACAAGCTTTTCCATTTGGAGCTTTCCTTGCAAAGATCTGTAAGCTTGAAAAGTGATAAAGTGTGATTTTTCTCCGGAGCCCCGAAAATTGTTATTTTTTCAATATCGATTTTGACTACGCTACCGAACCAAATTTCAAGTTTGAGCAGTGCATTGAACGCAGAATTCAACGGTCTTTAATTTACTGCCGCAAGTTTTTTCGACCCGAGGCACCGTTTAGGAGTTATAATGATAATATTAAATAAAGGGCTCAAATTTCTCGGATTTTCGCCCTCCAAAAGTTAAGCTCACCTTCTACGACCGTGCAAACTCAGTTTTTATGTACTCAGTATCTATGGAAGGGATTAAAATTATTTCCAGATCTTTCCCTAATTATTATTAATAATATTATATAATTTGACTGGCCTATAAAGAAATTCTACACCGATAGGTTGTCTTCATCAAGTGATGGTCTGAATCGCGGTATGCTCCTCGATAGGATCGGACATTTACTACCTTTTTTTTGCAAATGAGAACGTGGTCAATTTGGTTGACGGTACCTTCGTCTGGAGATTTTCAAGTCTGTTTGTGAATGCGTCGGTGGGGAAAACATGTGGAGCTTATGATAAGATTCCTAGTGCAGGCGAAGTCAATTAATCGTTGACCGTTATCATTTCATTCCTCTTGGAGGCCATGTCCTCGAGTGGTTCCCCGATGTCAACTTTCGATTTCAACTTCCAAATTAAAATTTCCCAGCAGCATTTCGACGTCGTTTGTTGGGAGCGAGCCGAACTGTATCTCCAGGCGGGCAAAAAATTCGCCTTTCACTGCATCTTCCTTAACTTTGGGCGGCGCGTGCTCAATGATAAGCCAGAGGTTGAAAAAAAACAAGTCTAAGTGTACACACAACCTTTCATTAATAGGTTTAAAGTCAATAACGTGCGGCTTCAGCTGCTTGCTCACTATGAATGTTTGCCACTTTGGAAAATTGTGTGCGAATTCTTGTCGTTGATCTCGCTGTCAGTCCAATTTGTTTCCTAGACTGCGGTGCTCAGTTTGTAATTCTCTACCTGTTGAAGGAGGCCCCCGATTTGTTCAGGGGGCGTACATTCCAGGATCTGAAAGAATAATCCGTTGAACGTTTGTGAGGTCGTCGTTGTTGATTCGTCCAATCCGTGGCTTTTGTTCCAGGTTTCTTGACAGTAGTTTTTACAAGGATGGGTTGTCGGCCCATCACTAAACTCTATCCAGGAGTGGCCTCGCTGATAGCTGCTCCAGGTTCTTCGTAAAGTGCCAGAGATCACACAACTATGTTGCAGGTCTGACAACGTAATTCATGACACCCTACTGCCTTGAGGCGCTTTGGTGTGACTCAGCCACTCAATCTACAGCTATTCTTCCCTCCTTTCACAACCATGACTTGGGACAGGCTTCGGTGGAGCTCTCTACATCAATTGAGCCAAATTTCAAAACTGCGAGATTTTTTTTCCCTATTTTTCATTCGTAGCGTGGAAAGTTGACTAAGTAAAGGCTAAAGTAAATTTGTTTCTTCTGCAGACCATGTTTTTTTTAATATGCAACATTAGCAAATTTCCAAATCTAAGTACTATAGTGTAACGGACGGTCTGGTGGGCATCCCAATATGATACGACATTATCGTATTACGACCAGAATATGGTAGCACAATGGGGCAACTTTTGTCAAATTTGCAGATTTGTCAGTTCAAAGTACCGATGGAAAATCGACTTTCAAATTTGTTTGAACACAGTTGGAACAGTGCTAGGGCTTTGGACGAACCTGGCTTTAGCAGAGATGTGCAACCGGCGGGTAGAAATGCACCCGGTGCTAGGGCTTTGGATAAACCTTGCCCTAGCAGAGACGTGCGATTTGCGGGTAAGACTGCACTAAGTGTTATGGCTTTGAATAAACCCGGCCCTAGCTGTCAAGTGCGTAACATTACCTCCGCCAGGAAGTCTAGTCAGAAGCTTCCTCGGTAAATGCGTTATCAGGTGACAGGGCTTTGGTTAGATCTGGCCTTGGCATGGGAGCCTGTTCTTACTATGTGTTGAACTCTAACATTGCTTTGGACCAGCCTGGCCCTAGTAGGAGTACATCAGCGATTTTAGAGGGGAAGCGTAAACACCATACCTCGTCAGAAACCCGTTGTCGGGACAGGCGGAACGCACTTCGGATTCGTGACTTTGTATCGAACATTGGGGAGGAACACCGGACTGAGAAAGAGGGTCTCCCTTGAATGGGCATTGCGGGTTATCGCCGGAATTCGGGTTGTAAAGAGGCAGAGGTCCGTTGAAGAACCTGCTGCTGTTCCGAAAAGACAGAAAACTTCTGTTTATAATTCCAGCGAGCCAGTGCCTTCCTACGCGGATGCGCTAAGTAACTGGATTTAACTGGCAGTTATTGCCCGGAAAAGAGCCGATGGGCATATTTCGCTTAAGAATTGGAAGCTGGGCCAGCAAAAACTGACCCTCAGCTTCCGGGATGTAATGGAGGCCAATCCAGGACCGCTCCCGGTATCCAAGGACGGGAGATGTTTCCAGGGTCGTTTCAAATTTATGAAATTTGTTGACAAGAGGTCGACAAATTTTTACAGGTACGCCCTAAATAGTGTGAAGGAGTTTCGGCTAGGTGCTAAGTTGGAAGCTGTAGCAAGGGATCAGATCCCGTCGCGGCAGAGACCCTGTGCTTGACTTCCAGCTTTTGTATCTTACGGGGAGGAAGTTATGCACCTCATTCGAACATGTAATGCATACCTTCCGATCCACGAATGGAGGATCGTAAAAGTGGAGAAGCCGCACTGCAATTGTGCGGTTTTAATGCTAAATACCGACTCTCTTTCTCCTCTAACCAGAACCAACGGCATTATAAATCTTGAATTCGTGAATATCAAGTTAAAGGTCTTCTTTTCTTCTCAGTGTCTACGCTTCAAGAGGATTAGGAGTGTGTGTCGCTAAGATTGGATATAGCGGCCCTAGACAATACGTCGCAGCCTTCCCTCACCCATGACTCACTATCAGCGACGACTTTTACATTTTTCAATCGAAGCCATAAGTCACCTCAGGACTTATGGATATCGCGAGGAAAATTTAGGGGCGGAGCTGAAGATTTAGTGAGCTCTGCATTCGTCTTCGACCGATGAGCCGCCAATTGAGTCCGGGGATCTCTCTGAGCTTGTGAATGTTAAAGTCTTGGAAGACTCAACTGATTCAACAGTTTGTTGGAACTGTCGTGAGAATGGGCACCCAATACCAACAGGACTCATTGTCCAACATGTCAGAGCGCAACACCACCACCGGTTGTCTGCGTTTCACCTGACAACCCTTCGATCTCTCGCTCGACAGATAGAAACCCTCAATCACCATGTGAATCGGCAGAAATTTTATCACCGGATGCAATACCCGCAACTACCTTTTCCTCACCATCTACACACCGCAGAACAATTAAAGGATGATGGAGGTTACACACACCACTGACCCATGCAGAATTAAAATATGATGTTGTTAAACTGCGTTGGCTCGACTGGTTGGCCTTCGTAAGCCGACTAAATGAAGCGACTTTACAAAGGCCGAAGTTTTGAAGGGCGTAGAAAGTGGGAAAGAAAAAAGTCTCTAGGAGAAAAAGAGCGATGGGAGGAATCGTCAACAGGTTGAGGGACGACAACAGGTTTAAGTTGGACAACTCACCGGTTTGTCCGGAATGTCCAAGAGTAGCTTGCAACGTAACGTGGTGAACTCACTATACCTTCAGTAACAAAAGGAAATATTGTGCAACAATATGCTTTGATCATCCATAAAGAGCTCCGGAAGGACAGGCACTGATCTGCGCGGTAGCAAGTTAGTTAACTCCGTCCCGCGAAGTAATACATAAAGTAGTTCTGTAGGGCCTCGGGTGAAGATAGAGATAGGTTTTTACCAATAATTGTTCAACGGTGCGGTGGTTCTTGGCTCGATGCTTGTGCGAGCAAATTTTTATCCTGGCCACTGAATACACTGAACTACACTGAACAAGCACAAAAAACCAGCCTCCGAAACATAATTCTAGCTACGTCACTGGTAGGAAACGTTCGTTTCCTGCTCTCCAGACTCTGCTTCAAACATCATTTCCGCACAGACAAAATCTTGATTTATCTGAAAAGAAAACTTCCATCATTGCCGCATACTCCAATTGCGGTAGTTTTCGACAAACTAATTTAATTTTGTGCTTTCTAGTTAATCGCAGGACTTTAACTGGATATCGGGAAAGCAGGCCAGTTTTCCCCAAACGATTACGCACGGCCTTACTTGAAATAACGGTTCCTGTGGCGTGTCTGTGCTCATTTTGTATGGAAGGTGTTTTGACGATTTCTGAGTGCGCTTAAACGTATAAATCTGTCCTCGCTGTAAGATGTTGCTCTTGGTCGGCCCTGTCCCCGTCTTCTTGTGAGTTTTTCTGTCTCCTGGAACTTTTCCCATACTCCTTTGATGACAGAATGCCTCACTCCAAGCCGACGGCTCATTTCCCGGGTTCCATGGCCTTGCTCTATTAACGTCACAACCCTACACATTTTAGATTCGTTGAGATGTCTTCCAGCACCTTGATGAGGATCCATCACTTGCTAAACAATACTAAATTTAATTGGAAACTACACAACGGACCGGTAAACACTGACGGTAGTATCAAAAACATCGGCAAAAAACAAGTAAATCTAACATGTTTAATTATATGTAGTCAAATTTGCCATTATGTTGGAAACTAACGTTTCTACAATAACACTAACATTTACAGTACAGTTCATATTAATCAGAAAATTTCGGAGCTTTTTAAAGTGGTCCTTTAATTGTTTTGCGGTATGTACTTCCACGACCAAGGAAGTTCTAGATAGGCCAAAACATTAGAGTTTTAAACTCTTGCATGTCAGATTGCAAGAATATCAGGCAGCACGCCGTCGAATTTTCTGGGCGGACGAAATCCAAAGCGATTAACTGTCCGGTTGTGGCAATTCTGAAAGACGATCCTCCAGTTTTGCTGGGGTTACCGTGCCGCTGTTTTCGCAAACCATCCCAAGATCGACATGCGACCTTATGCTGACGTTACACTTTTTGACGAAAAAGTGTGTGTCTTAAAAAAAATGTTTGATGGACGGTTTGGTGGGCATCCAAAGAGGCACGTGGGGACGGAGCCTAAGGTAGCACAATGACCGTGCCATCTAGCGAAGAAAAAAGCTCCCCAACGAGCTAAGCAGCGGCCTATGCTTGCTGTAGCTCAATTCAGGAGACGTGGGCGGGGTTTTTGCCGCTCGTTGCCACTGGCCTTTACTTATTAATAAAAATGCATAGGCCTGGGGAAGACAACACAAACAGGGGAAGCAAAAATGAGGACGGAATGGTTGGTGGAAGGCGCAGACACCTTCGCACTCGCATTGGGGTCCTGGTATAATGGGATCCTCGGCCTCTGGTTTCGTAGCACCGACAGATCATCACTCATCAGGTACTGCCATAAATCTGCCGGTGGAAGCAGCACAACCAGACAAGAATAAGTTCATTACAGACTTTTTTTTATCGGTCCGTCAGTTTACTATACAATCAAAGAAAACACCAAAAACTCGTTGGGTCGCTCTGTTCTGTTGCGGATCATTCTCAGGACGTCGAGATCGGTTAACCGATCTCAGAGTTGATCCCGTAGTGACCTTTGGATTGCAACCCACTCCAAGGAGCCATACGAACGATGATGTCGCCAATACCAATCGCATGCTTTGCCGACCAACAACATATGGCATCAGTTTACCAACGCCACGAAGTCTCCTCTTAATGTCTTTCGCGTGAGGACTTCAACCTTGTAGAGGAAAGAATCCACGGTTATACTGGAGTCCTCTCTACTAAACTTTAGGTTCCACGATGTTAATATCTGCACCACTTTCTCTGGTCACCGAAACGACGGTTGTTGATTGACATGCAGGAATCATTGTGCAACATTTGTAGGTGGATAACGAGCGCGATTAGGATGATTCCCCATTGACGGTCTGGCAGGTACCTCTTGACGATTTTCTTGTTGATGCTCATTTCGATGTTCCTGTCGAGGGTCTTGTCTATGTTCGTGTCTATTTTCTTGTCGGTGCTCTTGTCTATATTCATGTCGGTGCTCTTGTGCCCGCGGTGGAGGTCGTGGACGTCGAGAGTTAGGTAAAGGAGGAGAATTTGCTGGGAGTGTGCCATTTACTGCCTGGCTATTATTAGGCGCTAGTCCAGATGTATTCAGACTGGACCTGGATTGTGAGGCTTGCTCCCGCACGGTAGAAACGATCATTGACTGCAGACAAGGAAGAACTTGTGCGACGAAGTCCTCTTCGAAAGCATGGGATGCTGTTGCACCGGAACCCACAGATATATTGACGCTAGGTTGGTGATTTGCCGGGCTAGAATGGTTGTCAAGTTGGTTTATGGTCTGTGATCGGGTCACCGGTCTGTTTGTGACCTTTCGAACCGCCCCTCTTGATGAAGATTGGTCCTGCTCCAAGGTGTACTCATGGGTAGTTTTGACGTGATAACGTCTTTGAGGAGTATGTCGAAAAAGCTCGGGACGGAAGTAGAAATGCTTTAAAATCTGTCTGGAGATCTCAGCGCCCATGTGATAAATTTTCCTTTGAAAGCTTAATGTACAATATATTCTAACCAAACTTTATCCTAAATCCCATCCAATAAATGTTGTCAAAGATAAACTGGGTTGCCGCTACAGTACCCGACGGGAGGAGCGAGCGTTCTCTGTTTGTATTACGAAGGTAAAAGCTATTTAAATGCGTGGCTCGCAAAGCGACCGGAGCCCACACAAGATGTTTTTGATTTACAATATACTCTTGTATGTCTGGAAAATTTATTGTGAAAAATTATAGTACGGAAGAGTTTCTGCAACGGCGGCAACCCATTTGTGATCTCATAACCTTTTGTCAGTTTGCTACAAACCGTATCGATAAAGGCGCAACAATCGCCAACTATTCAGCAGCCGCCTAGTTCCGCTTGGATGACGGCGCGGCGTAGCGATCGATAACTACCAAGTAGCCGCAGAGAACTTTTTTAATTGTCCTTTGCACTACGATGAAAGAAAACAGGATATAATGTAAGCAACAATTTTGGAAACCATTTTCTTCATGTGGTTGTGCGCACTAACACTATCTCATTTTCAATGGGCTCATTCACCAAACATGAGCAACAACGTGGCAACTACTGCCGCTCCGGAGCATACGTTCTGCAACGACTACCTAGCTTTGTTTTTGATTTGGGTTCGGTCCTCGACTGAAGGCTGCGTCCAGACAAGGAAGAATTCCCACTACTCACTAATTTTGACGTTAAGTGTACCATCGTCATTGGGGCGAGATGGGGTCACCGTAGGCAGGGCCGTCGAGAGAAAATCCGGGCCCGGTACCCATATATGGCGACCGGTAGCTCAGTGCGTCAGAGTGGGATGAAAGGGGAAGCAGCAAAAAAAAAAACAAGCTTGCCGAAGGTATCACACCTTCGTTGCGTTTTGTGGTACATTTGCCACTTTGAAATTAGTATTAAAACTTGTTCCGATTTCACTGTTCCTATAAGAGGTATATGAAATAGTGGGCCGATTTCAACTAAATTTAAGAACGTGGCTTAGCCGTTAATCTGATTCAATAATATGCAATTTTGTAAAGACATCTTCAGAAATGAAAAAGTTTTTCTGACAAAAACTTGCTTTTGGAACTGTCGTTCCTATGACAGCTATATGATAGAGTAGTCCGATTTCAACCAAATTCGGGAATGTGATTTCACTAAATATACTATTGATTATTGTGAAATTTGAAAATAATATCTTTAGAAATAAAAAAGTTTTTCCCACAAAGACGAGTTTTTGGACCGGTCGTTACCATGGCAGCTATATGACGTAGTGGTCCGATTCCGTTGGTTCCGACATATATACAGCGTGCAAAAGAAAGAAAGCTTTGTACAAAATTTCAGCTCGATAGCTCTAAAACTGAGGGACTAGTTTGCATAGAAACAGACGGACAGACGAACAAAGCATAATCGACTCGTCTCATCATACTGACCAAGAATATATATAGTTTATATGGTCGCAGATACTTCCTTCTGTGCGTTGCAAACTTCATGAAAAAGTTTATGTACCCTATCACATCCGTGAAGGGTATAAAAAAGTTTAGTGCGTAGATGGGCAGATGCAGAGCACGTGTACCCAGTCCTCCCATGCATCCCCGCATGAAGGGCATATGGGGTCCGGAGAAAGTCGGATGTCACCCTACCCTTGTCAGACTGGTCCCACCTAGATTGCCATCTAATAAGGACATAGTCCTCCAAGAGATCCGCGATCCGACGCTGTGGTCTCCCGGACACACTCTCGATAGACAACATAGCGTTGTCTGGCAACGGCAACCCCCTTTTGATGAGATAAGTCGTCCCACGACGAAGTATCTCAAGGTCAAGAGGGGGAACACCCATCAATACCTGCATGGCGTCGGTCGAGACCGTTCGACACACAGGTATGCACGCATACATCACAATACGCTGACACGTGTACAATTGACGAGCCCCACGCACAGATGACGCACAGTCCATGAGAACTCCCGCCCCAAATGTTGCGCACGCAACAAACAGGGAGTTGTAGATCACACGGACCGCGCGTCTACCCATACCCCAGTCCTTCCGCAGGACGCGAGGCAATGTACCAACTATACCGTACAAACGATTTTTCAGCCATTCAAAGTGCGGGTGGAAGTTCATCCGTTCGCCGATCGTCAGACTCTAATGCCTGACTTGCGTCACGCACTTGAGCCTAACTTCGCCCATACGTACGACCGGGAGCCGGCCATGTGACAATTTGCCCTTAAGCAACATTGTCACAGTTTTCGCGGCTGATATCTCCACCCCCACCCGGACTCTCCACTCATGAACAATGTTCATGAGCTGGAAGCCCTTTTGCTCTACCTCGCTGCGAGACCTCCCCTCAACAATGAGAAGGAGGTCGTCAGCGTAGGCACAGCACTGACATACCTCATTCAAACTTACCAGAAGGTCATCCATCATGTAGTTCCATATAAATGGACCCACGACGGAGCCTTGAGGACACCCACGCATCGCACTCTTACGCACAATGTCCCATGCACATATAACCAGGGATTCTCTGTCCGAGAAATAGCTCTTCCAGAGAGCTATTTCAGGACAGCCAGCTGCCTCAAGCTTATGCAGAACTGCACTCCACAGCAGATTATCAAATGCGCCCTTGAAATCAATGAAGATTCCAAGGACGTATCTGGCACTACTGTCCAGTACCGCACTTCTGGTGAAGAGCAACGCATCGTCGACAGATCTTCCTGCACGGAAGCCGTACTGACTCTCAGACATCCGACCGCCGATCAGAGCCTCCATCCTACTCACCAGTATCCTTTCCAGCATTTCGCCAAGTACTGGGAGGAGACTGATGCCTCGATAGGATGCGGGGTCCGTCCTGATCTTGTCAGGGCCTTTGAGCAGCACCACCATCCGAGCAGTTTTCCAACACTTAGGGAAAATACGGGCTCGGAGACAAGTGGCAAAAAGACACTTCATGTAGTCAGGAACGGCTCGCCAGATGTGTTTGCACATCTCGCCAGTCATCCCATCCAGTCCAGGTGACCTTCTGCTCCTGAGTCTAGCAATGCTTGAATCGATCTCCCCAGGTTCCAGAGGTGGAATTTCTTCCACATTCTGTTCCTGGTCACGAATCACAGCTATCGCCGGCTCAGCAGCAGGAAAGAAATCTTCCAAAAGTGCTTCCATACTCTCCCTCCACATGTGGGTAGTGCCGGCATTAGTAGTAATACTGGACACTTCGCACCGGGCACTTTTACCTCTACATATTCTGTAGACGTTTCCCCAAGGATCATTTGAAGATCTGCTAACGAAGCGCCTCCAATCATCGTCTTTTCATTTTGCCATCATGTCGCGGTACTCACTCCTAGCCTGCCTATGGGCAAGGCTAAGGGCAGCCGTTTCGGCATGATGGTGCGCTCTGGCTCGCTGAAAGCGCTTTCGAAGTCGACGTACGTCGCGCTTCTTAGCACTCAGCTCCCTAGTCCACCACCGGACATGTCTGGGACTCACCGTGCGATGAGTCGCAAACATGTCATCATTCACTGCAGTCATACTCTCATTCACAAACATACACTGTTCATTCACACTTAGGCCCGAGAACTCGGAAAGTGGGAGGCGTTCAAAAGCCTCACAAATCCGAGCCTCGTATGTGGCCCAGTTAGCATGCCTGGTGTACCAGCGAGGCACTCCAAGCACTTGGTCAGCAGGCGCCACAGCCTCATCGTAGATCAAACGGATCTCGATTAGGTTGTGGTCGCTTAAGCCCAGGTCCGAATCAATATCCCATTCAAACATAAATGCCGTTGCCGCCTCATTCACGCATGTCACATCAATGTCACTCACACCGTGGCCACCCTCATAGGTGTACGCCGATGACGGAACATTTAGCACCGTCATGCTACCAGCTAACAGACACTCTGCCATGGCCTTCCCTCTCCGGTCGCGCGGGTGTGTAGACCCACGTCTACACACCTTGCTATACCATAGAGGGGAAGTGCCATTTGCATCTATCCCAAGGATAAGTGGTGCACTGCTAGTCAGCAGCATTCACCCTATCCAGGTACCCCAAGTATGGATCGAGATCCACGCTTGGAGGACAGTAAACACTCGCGACATAGAGCGAACCAAAAGGACCCCGTACATTCACGCACACACCCCATTTATCCGTCAATTCATCCACACATACGCATTCATATGTCGGGTCGCAGATGACCACGGCCGACCTACACATACTCTCACTCTTGCATACAAAAGCCCTCATGCTAGCCGGCAGGCCCCTTACATGACCCATGGCCATGTAAGGTTCCTGGAGGATAGCGACAGCAGCTTTGCTACGCAGGAGCCTGTCACGAAGCTCATGCATAGCAGCAGCAGCACGCCCACAGTTTAGCTGAACTATCAAGGCAGACATATTAATGTCTGGCGTTGACCCTAGCCACCATGTTCATATACACCGGGCACTCAAGTGACCGGAGCATATGCTCAGCTGGCAGCCCCTTAAACTCGCAGTTGCGGCAATGTGGCGCACTGCTACAATTGTTGGCCCTGTGTCCCATGCCGCAGCATCGGCCACATACTACCGCCTTCGCTCTGCACTTGCTGGTGAAGTGGTCAAAGCCAAGGCACTTATAGCACAGCGGGAATGGTTCCCGCACGAACACTCGGTACGAAAACCATTTTACGTAGGCTCTTTCTGTTGCCAGAAGCGCCTCCACAACGGCCGGTTTGCCCTCCAGCACAACATCCGACCTGGCATCCACCCCTTCACGGATCGGCCTGCTCACTATTCGGAGTCCTGCCCTGAACTTCTCCGGCTTAATAATCTCTTTGAGGTTATTTTCGTATATTTCCTCTGTTACAGCCAGGCCTTTATTATTCACAACAAAAAAATAGGTATGTGACTAAATGAAGAAACATCCATAATTTTAGGGTTAACATGCAAAAAAAATACGTGTCACACATTTTGGGTTAACATCTCCTTCGCATGACATCATTCATACACATGAATGTGTTTTGTTTTGTTTTCTTTTGGTTTTGTGCGAAGACGATATGCACGCCATTTCAAAACAATAATAATTGAAAAACCATGAACACGGTGTGTATGGAGTCGGATATCTAACGGATGTTTATGCGAAGCGGGGCATGGTGTGATCGTCCTGATCGTCAACACACGATGATGGTTCTTTTATTATATTGCTGAAATTGGAATTTTTTTTCTTTGAGTGCTAAAAGTATTGAACCATTATCGATAGTTTGGGAATTCGCATGAAAAGATTAGCAAAACTGATTGCGTATCGTTTTTTTTGTCGTGCTTGCATATTTGCTGGATGGAGATCGTTGGGTGGTCTGGATAGAGATCGGAGGAGTCTTTGGGTGAACGAGGTGGTGAGAAGTCGTGAATTGTTAGAAAGGGATGCCTCCGAAAAAAAAAGAAAAAAGATGGTCCTCCGGTGGTGCACGGTTAGTGAGTGGGAGGTTGGCGAGTTGGAGTGTCGCGGGACTCGAGATGACCGGACGTTGTCGGGAGTGACTTGTTGTAGTAGAGTCCTGTAGGACGCAAGCAGATTGCGGACTTATTGCGGGAATGTGGTAACGTGAGTTTTGTTATCCTTACCCGGTATCAAGCACAAGCTAGTGAGACGTTTAAAAAAAAAGAAAACCTGTTTTAATCCGTGAGAAACACTGATCGAGGTGGATTTAATGGTTTGACTTCAACGGGGACCAAGTCATCGAAGTGGGCTCATATAAGATGCCGCTGATGGATCAATTGACTGTTCTGGTTCTTTGCCTGTGCATGGTCTGTGTAGAAGGCCCCCTATTGGATCCTGTTCGGGAGTGATGTAAAAGCGTATTGCGGTGAGATTTGCCCGTGACCTAGTGACTTGGACCATTTTTTTTTGTTGACATAGCGCGACTATGTAAGATTCGGATCATTTCGCTACTTGTGCTAGTCCATTGAAGTGACCCTACATCACGTGCACGTCCTTTTGTCTATATTGTTTGTCTGTTTCATGACGAATTGTTTGTTGTTCAATGTGGCCCGGCACACGTAATTTTGGAAGCCAATCACTTGTAAGTGCAAGTGTAAGACATTGGGGTAATTTTGGAGGAGTCGTCTGAGTGTTAGTTCTTTTGCATCAAGTAAAGCACGTTGGCGAAATTTTAAAAGAAAAAAAATTTAAATAAACAAGCACTATGCTTGCAACCTACGTTTTTTATAAAAAAAATCAAGCGCAAGATAGGCTTGCCACATAAAGCATAATTTTCTTGAAAAAAAAAACATAAAGAAAAATCAAGCGGAAGATAGGCTTGCAACCTGTAGCTGAGGTTCCCGTAGCAGATGACAGAATGTATTTCGATGGACATGAGAAAATATATATCTAAATGGAGGTATGTGGCGTTAGGTATTAAGATAATAAGTAAAAAAAACACAACTAATTTTTTTATGTTATCAGTAAAAAAAATGCGCATTTAGGAAATAGGTTTTTTTTTGACAACTTAGTTGCCTATGTATATTGTATTGCGTGTATCAGTTTTTTTTCTAAAAATAATCAAAAATAATAAATAATTAACATGTCAATTGAGTAAGATTTTGTTTGTGTGTGACAGGGAGGGGACGAGGGTGAAGACGACATTGGTTTGCAGGATGTGTCCGTGATGATTCGAGGATGTAGTTTATTTTTTTTTTTTGTATTCGAACTGCCCCTTCAGCAGCTGTCCTAGCCGGGACTAATAAATCCAGTATTAGTATTAATTCGATGGCCATCACGCTATCATTGTTGCATCGAGGCTTAATTTTGCCTCTATTGCTGCGGCAGCACTTTTAGATGATTTAATTCTTTTTTTTTCATATTTCTTTTTGTTTGTGTACGAACAACATCGATTAATATTATGCAACAAATGGCGCCCAAAACATGGTGTGTGTTTAATTTGCGTGACTTGAGTTTTTCCGCGTTATTCTTCTTCGAATTATGTATGTTTTGGTGCGAATAAGGGTATTTAGTGGTTGGGATCTTGGCCTGTACGGCTATTATAGTTTGATCTTGTGGTGCCGCAGCTGGCGCCCACACTTTTTTTTCTAGAAAAATGCAACTTTTTTTTGTAATAATTTATTTTTTTTATTTTTATTGCGAGTAGTCATATATTCAACATTCAGCTTTTCGACTTGAATAAGTTTTGATTGCGATGTTAATAGTCGGTTTAGGTTTCGTTGGGATGTTAAGGTTTTCGACATTGTTATGTTTTGATTCCTTTGTCAAATTCCGATTTGATTCTGAACCTTACTGGAATATTTTTTGTGCTCACTCAAAATATTAACTTGTCGTTGTCCGTCCGGTTAATGTTGTTTTGACCATCCATCTGTGTCGTCTCGCTTGAGGTCTTTCTCCGTCACTACACGATTATTATTTCTTGTATTTGTATTGTATTTGAATTTGCAGATTTGTAACTATCTATTGGAAATATGTATTATATCTTCAGTTTACACATTTTTCATATTTAATTTAGACTAAGTACTTAACTATAGATTTAAGCAATCTCCATAAAAAAAAAGAAAGTAACAATAATTGTCAACATGCCATTGGAAAATACATTCCAGCCAGTCCATAACTCTACACCTACTACAACGGTAGTTCGAAATCGCGTATCCGCTGATACGGGTTTGGGGTCTTCAGAAAGAGCTCAAACCTCAGTTGTAAATGATGTCAGTCAAAATGTTACTTTGAATCCGTTCGTAGATTGTACTCAACGGGAAAATATTTCTAATAACAATTTAGATACGGTAGAACTATTCAGATCTCCTGAACATCATATACGTAATATAAATGTACAGTCGTTGCCAACCGGAAATTTCGCTCAAACTACTGCTACTTCTGTTTTTCAACCATTTAGTTCTATGGGTCACAGACAACCTGCTTTTCCCATTTCGAAATGGGCGTTACATTTTGATGGATCACGCTCGGGTTTGAGTGCTTCGGCATTTTTATATCGCGTTCATGTTCTTGCCCAGACGCATGGTGTGTCCTTGCCGGAATTAACGGCTCACTTTCATTTGTTGGTTCGTGGAATGGCCGCAGATTGGTTCTGGAAATTCCATGAAATTCACAGTGCTAATCTAAACTGGTCTTCCTTAAGTCAAGCTTTGCTTGAGCGGTTTGGACATCATCAGTCGGATGTTGATATACGACGCAACATTGATGCTCGTCTTCAAAAACCAAATGAGAATTTTATCGATTTTTTCGACTCATTAGAAACTATGACTCTTCAATTGCAGCATAGTCTGAACGACAGTGACTTGCAATGCATAGTTTTTCGAAATATGCACCGAAGATTACGCGACCACTTAGCTGGACGTCAGTTTAATAGTACTCAGGAGCTGGTACAATGCTGCATTTCTGTCGAAAACGTATGGAACTTCGACAAACCCAGTGAACGTCATGTTTCACCGTTCAGAAAACAAGTACATGAGATACAAACTAGTGACTTGGTTGCAGAACCACCTTTAGTTGAAGCTATTTCGCCTGGAATTTCTTCACCAGTTAAGCCCGTGGAACGATCTCGTGCAACATTGGCAGCTGAAACTCCATCAAATCGACAGAATCATCTAATTTGTTGGAACTGTAAAGATTTGGGGCACAACTTTATGAATTGTCCGCAACCTGTTACACGCATTTTTTGCTTTGGGTGTGGAGCAGAGGGCACCTTGAAGACTAGATGTGGAAAATGTTCTATTTCGGGAAACGCGCAGAGGAATGTGCCGAATTCGGGGACTCGGTACATTCCCTCAGTGAATTCAACCGCAACTCACCGACCGGAGTTCGCGGACGTAGCCACCAACGTGGACCCAGAAATTCGTCATCGTCGTTAACCTGTCCATTTTCGGAAGTGACTTCCACTTCACGTAACGCCTCCACTCAAACAATTGAGTACTCAAGTATCCAAACCCAGACTGATGTTGTTGACGAGGTCGATGTCTCCCCCCGAGAGTCTTCTTTTTCAATTGCCTGTGGAACATCTAGTTGTGATGGTTCTAGTGGTAAGACGTCATCATATTATCCCTTTTTCGGTAAACGCGCGGTAAGACGTCGTAATCGTTCTTCTGTATATTTTTCGGAAATTCGTGCTTTTCGTAAAGCCATCGTAGGTTCGATTCTAACAGCTGGTATTGCAAATGATTCTCGGCCCATGTGTGAATTTTTTATTAAGGATCGCAAACTGGTTGGTCTTATGGATAGTGGTGCAAGTGTCAGTGTCTTCGGTAGCGGTGCTTTAAAACTGTTGAACGAACTTAACTTGTTGACTCACCTTCGTGATATTAATGCTCACGTTTCAACCGCATCGGGACAAAAGGTTTCTATACTGGGATACGTTATTGTGGACGTCAAATTTAATGAGTCCGTAAAATTTATAAAATTTTTGGTAATACCCTCTTTGTCTGGATCAATTTATCTGGGAATCGACTTTTGGAGGGCATTTAATATCCAGCCTACGCAAGTTCCTAGTGTGGATGAAATTTCCGTTACTCCACCAAGTGAGGACCTGGTATTTCCAAATCTGTCACCCGAAGATAATGTTCGACTCAATCAAGTCATTAAAAAACTGCCTTCTTGTAACAAAAGAGGCTTAGGTAAAACTTCTCTTGTATCCCACCATATCGATACTGGCACAGCTAAACCAATTAAACAGAGGCATTACGCCATCTCACCGGTTGTGCAAGACCTGCTATACAAAGAACTCGACCGAATGCTTGAGCTGAAAGTTATTGAAGAGAGCCACAGCTCTTGGAGTGCCCCCGTAACCTTGGTCCGCAAGCCAGGGAAGGTGCGATTGTGTTTGGATGCACGTCATCTTAACGAAGTGACGATTAAAGACGCGTATCCTCTTCCCTTAATAGACGGGCTTCTCTCACGCCTTACCGCAACGAAATTCGTTTCTAGTATAGATCTTAAAGATGCCTTCTGGCAAATCCCTCTAGATGAAGAATCTAAGGAAAAAACTGCTTTCACAGTTCCGGGTCGTCCGTTATACCACTTTAAAGTGATGCCTTTTGGACTGTGTAACGCCCCCCAAACCATGTGCCGTCTTATGCACAAGGTCATACCGCATGAGCTTCAGGATAAGGTTTTCGTGTATCTGGACGACTTGCTTATTACTAGCGCAACCCTTGACGAGCACATTGAGTTGCTTGATAAGGTTGCTGAGTTAATTCAGGGCGCTGGTCTCACTATTAATGTTGAGAAGAGCAAGTTCCTCCAACAGGAGATTAACTACCTGGGATACATCGTGAGCGATGGGGTGCTTAAGCCTGACCCAAAGAAAATTGCAAGTGTGGTTGACTATCCTGTTCCCACCTGTGCTAAGGACATAAGACGATTCATGGGCATGGCGGGGTGGTACCGTCGATTTATTTCTCGATTTGCTGATATTTCCGCTTCCTTAACGGATTTGTTAAAAGGAAAAAAATTTTTCAAATGGACAGATGCCGCTGCAAACGCCTTTTCACAGCTCAAAAACGCCTTGATTTCAGCGCCTGTGCTCACTAACCCAGACTTTTCAAAACACTTTTACATTCAATGTGATGCCAGTATCACCGGTATTGGTAGTGTGTTATTTCAAAAGGATGATGAAGGTCATGAACACCCGATCGCTTTTATGTCGGCCAAATTGAACTCTGCTCAGCGAAAATATACAATTACGGAGCTTGAATGTCTCGCTGCTGTGCAGAGTGTCAAAAGATTTCGGGCCTACATTGAAGGACTTCCATTTACGATCATCACTGATCATGCCAGTTTAAAATGGTTAATGAATCAGTCGGATTTGTCTGGGAGATTGGCACGTTGGAGTCTCAAACTCCAGGGTTTTAATTTTGAGATTAAACACATCAGAGGTACCACCAATATAGTTCCTGATGCATTATCGCGGGCATTTGATAGAGTGGAGGTTATTTCATTATCTTCTACATCTCAATCGGGCCATTCATTGGCATTCTTGCCTGAACACTCACATCTTGATGAGATATTGCCTGATTCAGCATTTATTGAACCGTCGTATTTAGATTTAATATCTCGCATTAGTTCAACCCCAGAACGTTATCAAAATTTATTTGTACGCGATGGTCGCGTATATATTGCTACAGAGTCACAAACTAATTTGGATGTAGATATTCCTAGTACCAAATTGTGGGTGCCAGAGAGCCAACGGCTTAAGATTATCTCGAATGCGCACGATTCACCATTAAGCTCTCATTGTGGAATACGTAAATCTATTGAGCTAGTGAAAAGATATTATTATTGGCCACCACTTCGGCAAGACATCAATGAATACGTATCGAATTGTAGCACATGTAAACAGATTAAGTCTTCAAATAAAATTTTGCGACCACACATGGGCCAGATTCGAATGTCTGATAGACCAATTCAGAGGCTTTTTATTGATTTTATGGGACCTTATCCGCGCTCTAAGTTGGGCAACACTCAGATTTTCGTGGTGTTGGATCACTTTACTAAATTTGTGTGGCTTAAGGCAATGCCTAAAGCTAGTGCGGAGGCTGTAGTCCGTTTTCTGCAAGATTCGATTTTTCACACTTTTGGTGTACCGGAATTTATACATTGCGACAATGGCGTACAATTTAGTTCAAGAGCCTTTGAGAATCTTTGCGAAGAGTATGGGGTATCACATGTTTTCACCCCACGTTATTCTCCCCAATCAAATGCATCGGAAAGGGTAAACCGCTCTATCTTATCAGCTATAAGAGCTTATATTGGCGAGGATCATCGGAACTGGGATGTTCATCTAGGGGAGTCTTGTGCAGCATTTCGTAATGTTGTACATGAGTCTACTGGATGCACGCCCCATTTCCTAATGTTCGGTTTTCAGGTTATGCGTCATGGTTCAGATTATAATCTTTTAAGGCAACTCGCTGCATTTGAGGATGGGGAGGTGAAGATAAACCTGAACTCTGATAGGTTACGTTTGGTGCGTGATATAGTTCAAGAAAAATTGGCGGAAGCATATTCTAAAGGTGCCCGCCATTATAATTTACGAAGTCGCCATCGAGAATTTGTTGTAGGGCAAAAGGTCTTTATTAGAAATCATACGTTGAGTTCGGCAATTGATAATCACTCTAGAAAACTCGCCCCTAAATTTATACAGGGAAAAATCATTCGTAAAGTGGGAAATGTTGCAAATGAGGTGGAGGATACTGACGGGAAGATTTTAGGCATCTGCCACGCGCAAGATATTCGCACATGAGATACAGAATATATGAATGCAACATATTATGATTGATATAACCATAAACCTTCTGTTTATGCCATCTTTTTTTTTACTGTTATGACCTTGCTTTTGAACCCTTTTAAAAGATTTTTTTTGTTGCAACATAACTTGATCTTTTCATTGTTGTTGTAATTAATTGCCCGGCTTTTGTCAGGGAGACTCTTCTCTAGGGGTGGGTCGTCCCCTCGTTTGTTACGGCCAGGCCTTTATTATTCACAACAAAAAAATAGGTATGTGACTAAATGAAGAAACATCCATAATTTTAGGGTTAACATGCAAAAAAAATACGTGTCACACATTTTGGGTTAACATCTCCTTCGCATGACATCATTCATACACATGAATGTGTTTTGTTTTGTTTTCTTTTGGTTTTGTGCGAAGACGATATGCACGCCATTTCAAAACAATAATAATTGAAAAACCATGAACACGGTGTGTATGGAGTCGGATATCTAACGGATGTTTATGCGAAGCGGGGCATGGTGTGATCGTCCTGATCGTCAACACACGATGATGGTTCTTTTATTATATTGCTGAAATTGGAATTTTTTTTCTTTGAGTGCTAAAAGTATTGAACCATTATCGATAGTTTGGGAATTCGCATGAAAAGATTAGCAAAACTGATTGCGTATCGTTTTTTTTGTCGTGCTTGCATATTTGCTGGATGGAGATCGTTGGGTGGTCTGGATAGAGATCGGAGGAGTCTTTGGGTGAACGAGGTGGTGAGAAGTCGTGAATTGTTAGAAAGGGATGCCTCCGAAAAAAAAAGAAAAAAGATGGTCCTCCGGTGGTGCACGGTTAGTGAGTGGGAGGTTGGCGAGTTGGAGTGTCGCGGGACTCGAGATGACCGGACGTTGTCGGGAGTGACTTGTTGTAGTAGAGTCATGTAGGACGCAAGCAGATTGCAGACTTATTGCGGGAATGTGGTAACGTGAGTTTTGTTATCCTTACCCGGTATCAAGCACAAGCTAGTGAGACGTTTAAAAAAAAAAGAAAACCTGTTTTAATCCGTGAGAAACACTGATCGAGGTGGATTTAATGGTTTGACTTCAACGGGGACCAAGTCATCGAAGTGGGCTCATATAAGATGCCGCTGATGGATCAATTGACTGTTCTGGTTCTTTGCCTGTGCATGGTCTGTGTAGAAGGCCCCCTATTGGATCCTGTTCGGGAGTGATGTAAAAGCGTATTGCGGTGAGATTTGCCCGTGACCTAGTGACTTGGACCATTTTTTTTTGTTGACATAGCGCGACTATGTAAGATTCGGATCATTTCGCTACTTGTGCTAGTCCATTGAAGTGACCCTACATCACGTGCACGTCCTTTTGTCTATATTGTTTGTCTGTTTCATGACGAATTGTTTGTTGTTCAATGTGGCCCGGCACACGTAATTTTGGAAGCCAATCACTTGTAAGTGCAAGTGTAGGACATTGGGGTAATTTTGGAGGAGTCGTCTGAGTGTTAGTTCTTTTGCATCAAGTAAAGCACGTTGGCGAAATTTTAAAAGAAACAAAAATTTAAATAAACAAGCACTATGCTTGCAACCTACATTTTTTATAAAAAAATCAAGCGCAAGATAGGCTTGCCACATAAAGCATAATTTTCTTGAAAAAAAAAACATAAAGAAAAATCAAGCGGAAGATAGGCTTGCAACCTGTAGCTGAGGTTCCCGTAGCAGATGACAGAATGTATTTCGATGGACATGAGAAAATATATATCTAAATGGAGGTATGTGGCGTTAGGTATTAAGATAATAAGTAAAAAAAACACAACTAATTTTTTTATGTTATCAGTAAAAAAAATGCGCATTTAGGAAATAGGTTTTTTTTTGACAACTTAGTTGCCTATGTATATTGTATTGCGTGTATCAGTTTTTTTTCTAAAAATAATCAAAAATAATAAATAATTAACATGTCAATTGAGTAAGATTTTGTTTGTGTGTGACAGGGAGGGGACGAGGGTGAAGACGACATTGGTTTGCAGGATGTGTCCGTGATGATTCGAGGATGTAGTTTATTTTTTTTTTTTGTATTCGAACTGCCCCTTCAGCAGCTGTCCTAGCCGGGACTAATAAATCCAGTATTAGTATTAATTCGATGGCCATCACGCTATCATTGTTGCATCGAGGCTTAATTTTGCCTCTATTGCTGCGGCAGCACTTTTAGATGATTTAATTCTTTTTTTTTCATATTTCTTTTTGTTTGTGTACGAACAACATCGATTAATATTATGCAACACCTCCATAAGGACCTCAGTCGATATGGAGCAGTGCACTTCTTTAAGCTCAATTTGTGGGCCTAGTTTGTCCTTAACTTGGACTCCCAGCCCACACTCCGCAAATTTTGCGTTTTCCGCAACTTTCTTTCGTTCCGTCACGGACGGCACCCTTAACGAAACACTTCCGTCCTTCCTCGGAGCGATTTTGTGGAACCTAGCACCCAGTGTTGGTCCCACCTCTTTTTCCACAACTTCAGCCTTATTTCCCTTGCTCCTTATAATCACCGACCATGTGTCCACTGGCTTTTGCACCGGTGCGACGCTCGGCCCATTTGGTCCAACTGCCATCTGGAGCATGGCAGCAGCTGGTGTCACCAACGGCTGCACTCTAAGTGCGGTCTTAACCTTGGTTCCTTGGGGAACCTCTCCTCCCTTCACCACCGGAACCTTGATGGACTTTAAGGCATCAATATGCCCTCGCAGCCTCTCATTATCAGTTAACTGCCTCACGAGCAGCTCCTCATACTCTGCCAAAACCTCAAGCACTCTGATGATAGAGCGATAACTGCACTCTTCCTCAGTCAGCACTCCCTTCACTTTTTCCCTGATGCCCTTCATTTTCCCGAAGACATCGGTCTCCTTCTTTTTAGCCAATTTGGAACCGCCTTCAACCTCAGTCCCGCTGAGCCCACAACCATTGCCCCTGAGTCCACCATTTCTCCCTACAGACTTGGCACTTTGGGTGCCAGCTTCACCTTCCGAACGCATCCCCATGGTCTCTGAGGTTTCAGTCCCACTGGCATTTCTTTTCCCCTTAGCGCTATCACTAACCTGTCTGGGCGCAGCCATCACTTCTGCCCCTTTCTCCACCTCTCTTGTCCTCTTCCTCCTCGGACCTTTCGGGGAAGCCCTCTTAGCCGCTATGCTGCTTTCACTAGCGCTCGCGTCGTTATCCATCGTGGAGTAATCTGCTCCAGCACCCTTCTTTTTCGGCATTCTGCCTACTTCAAGTCGCTACGGGACACCTTGTGCCCCTTTCGCACTGCGCTGGCTCTGCTATTTGCACTGTCACTGTCACTTGTTACAATTTTGCAGGACGCCCTGTGTCCTATCACTGTTTTATTTCGGGGCACCCTGTGCCGACTCAGAAAGCAGTGGGAATGAGTCGTGGAAATGAGTCCTCGTTTAGACGCGGCCACTGTCAGCAGCAGTTCGATTCTTTGTACCGCTCGCCGCGCCGGTCGTTGTAAGCTTTAGCCAAGCCCCCATCCAATAAATGTTGCTATTACCACCGCATCATTGACAGGAAGCGGTGCAATCGTGTTAATTAACAGCCGCTGATTTCCGTTGGGATGACTCATGCCGGAATTTCAATGCCGGCATCAGCAGCAGCAGCGGCATCGCCTGTGTCTAGGCTAATTAGAATGCACGCATTTGCCGAATTAGGCCCGAACCAGATTGAACGCAGAAAGCAGCAGCAGCGGCAGCGAACAATAACAACAACATGCAGATCTGATTTCACCGCTCAGATCAGCAGATCTGATTTTGTTGTTATTGTTCCCTGCCTTGCTGCTGCTTTCTGCGTTCAATCTGGTTCGGGCCTTACATTGGAGCAGCGGCAGTAGCATCGCCTGGGCTGGTTTTTTAGGCAAATTTCTAAAATGCTGCTTTAGTGGTAGGATCTATCGGCATGCTGGAGGAAGTTTTGAAATATCAGAAAGAAAAAAAGAGATTTTCAGCATTAATGTGTCGCAACATTGACATCAAGAGCAATTCCGACTTTATACCATCTATGAAGCGGAATTTTAATCTCGACTGCGTCTCCAACACCTCAACAACATTGGGAAATACTTGTCTGGATACAACATTAACCAGACATATTACTGTTGAAATATTACGATTCGTATCGTATTGTTGCGTGTACGGGGTGGGTATCTTATACGACCCACACTGTACTAATCTCGAATGATCGATGACAAGTACAAATTGCATAGACACTAGACGATTCTCGAGCCATCTGTAGTCTAGACAAACAGAACCATTGATAATGAATTGGATTCTCGAATCTTCGTTGAGTAGTGAAACCCAAGACTCGAACATCTCGAAAAATTTAGAGTCTTCGCTAATTGACGAAAGCATGGATCTCCACCTATAAAAGGCAGATGTCACCGAACGAGGGGGCAGTCGTGAAGTAGTAGTTCTCAGCGACAGCTCATTGGTGTCAGACATCCACCGGAAGCGAATAATTATCCGTAAATTGTCGGTTACGCGTGTATATATGTAGTTAGTTCGTTTATTAAATAAAGTGTGTGTTTTCAATCGAAGTGTTTTCATTATTCAGCACAAGAATATCTAACGAACCTGCTTTGGTTTCGTGGTTTCGCTCAACAGAGGAAACATTACAGTATTTTTCATATCATCGGCCCGTGCCTTCGGAACTGCCCGTCGATTTTATTTGAAGAAGAGGATGAAAATCGTGGCGCAGGATGTCCCTGTATAACACGACGTCGATTTATGGGACCAGATTCTCAATTTTTTAACCACCTCTTAAGACAGGATTGATGGAAACGTGGTGACAAGGCGTGCTAAACAGATCTTCTTCCGCACGCATATCGGCACTGCAATTGGTGCAGCGATTGCCATCCTTGTCCTCCTATCCGTTTCAAGTTTGGAAATAAATAAATAAACAAATAAATAAATATTGAAATAAAATAGATGGTGATAAAGTAAAGCCTGAACCTGTAGGTGGAAGGAAATATGTACAACGGGTGCATTATAAGTCCAAAGATGTGTTTGATTTGCGTATTTCGTAACGCAAAACAAAGAAAAAGAAAAGACAAACAGAGGTCCGCGAATAGCGTTGGTACTACACAAAAAAAAAATTGTTCGTGTACCAATCCCTAACATACAGTGTCAAAGCCGGTTGTGTTCAGGTAAAAACCCAGGTAGCAAAAAGTAATTCAAATTCAATCGCAAAACACCCGTGTTCCTTAAAAAAAAATCTGCAAAAGAAAAGATTTCACAAATTCGATAACACACCACCGACACCAAATAAACCAATCGTTTTTTTGCTTTTGCGAAAACACGGGCACTTAAACACAATAATATGAGTAACGTGTCTACAATACTAATTTTTTAATGCGGGCGCGGAATAAAAATAAACAAGCCACCAATGCAGAAGCGTGTGTTTATCGTCATCATGATTCAACAGGTTCTGTTGTTACAATGACACTTGGGGTTAAGCCTATAACAGGATAGTCATATTTGGTAACATTCAGGTAATTAGAAAACAATTTGGTTATTTGTATAACTAAGAAGTTGCTTAGAAAACACACAGAATTTTAGTTTAAACCTTAACTATACCTATATAGTTATTTTTAATCTTTGGACGTAGATACTTATTACTATTTTACATTATCTCAAACACATTTGTTAAAAATATAACATCAATACATAAAATGCAAAAGTTGTTCTGAACGTAGCAAATAAGTTGTACTTTGCACAATTTTGTTTGAAATAGGAGAAATAGCAGTTTAGTAATAATAATAACAAGCTTATTAAATTTGATATTGAACAAAATGGTTTTAGTCCTATCACAGAAACAAATTGTTCATTGTATGACCGAATTATACCCCAAAAATTGGTTAGATTTCCAACCAAGGTTAGATTGCGCACCTTTAACAATGCTTGACAGCCGTCAATCTCCCGGGCCTCGATTCATGAGAATCCGTGTGATATTAGCTCTAACCATAATGATCATATGAGGTATTAAAACTTTTCTTTCAATTTGGTTATGATGCAAGATGCTGTCAAAACTTAATGGATCTTTTGTGCTAATGATCATTATTTTAAAAACGTGGACGGTGAAAATATTTGAGTTTGAATTTAATTAAAATTTTTGTTGATTATTTTGTGTTATCAAGCAAAAAAGCATTATGGTCCCATTTACAAATGCTTGAAAAATTAACTTAATTCTTAAATACAAACAACCAACAACGTACATATACAACGCTGATGATTTGCACGGACTCTACAACTCGAGACTTGACGAAAAGTTAGTTCTAAATTAGTTCCCGTCAATCGTCGGACCATTTTGGTTGACTGTATGAAACTATACATACATTCGTAACGATATTAAATACAAGTATTTACCCGCTTTAAGACGTCGACTTTTTTAGCTAGGGCTATTGGGTCGTTCTGTTCGTGGACCTATCATCAGTAAATTTTTTTTAAATGCGAGAGATACGTTAATTGTTTTTTCAAAAATGGGTCAGTTTATTGTGAAGATACCATCACCAAAAAATCGCACAACAAGGCAATTCGACAGCCAATTAAAAATGTATGAAAATTTTGTTGCCCCCCCCCCCCCCCCCCCACAATATTTTCTAACAGTCGGCGCCTCTGGTGGTCTATGTGCGCTCCATTTGTCGGAGCAGCCACTATAACCTAACCATCTTTGAATGAAGTAACGGTGATCTTTGCAACTGGGAAAAAAGTCCATTTATATGAAATTTTATGTACAATAGTTTCAGAAAGTGAGGTCAAATCTCGGATTAAATGATTGGGAACTGGACTTGCCGAACAAAATCCAAATTTGCCTGCAGGTGTTCCTAGGTCGTTCAACTTGCATCGGTTCCCTGTGGGTTCGAATCGAGGGCCTGTTTAGCCATGTTTTCCGGCCCTATCTATTGCCACTTTCGCCTTTTTATGGAGGTGTCTATCCTGTCCTGGCCAGTAGTGATGTGCGGTTCCGGGTTTTTGAAGAACCGGTTCTGCCGAGTTCGGTTCTCAGAAAAACCGGGTATTTGGACCGGTTCCGGTTCCCAATATGAACGTTGAATAATACGTTTTTTTATTTCTTGTTCATTATCCTATATACTTTCTCTAATCGTTTTTTGGAAAGCAGAGGAACTTTATGATCGCATTTTAAAAAGCAGTAGAACTTTATGATCGCATTTTTGTAAAAAACTATGTGTTTATTGTCAGTTCTTTGTCGATATGTGTGCGTTATTATTTTCATTTTGCAATACCTTTGCGCTGGTGCAAATATTAAGAGAATTTCGAAAAGAACTATTTAACAGATTGCGAAATGTTGATAATAAAAATTGAAATAGCAAAGTATTCGAGAATGTTGCCATTTAAAAACATGATTATTTCGATGTTTTCGGTGCTGAGACATTTCGTTTCTTCGAAATAAGTACTCCTGCAGTTGAAAATACTCTTGCACACACTTTGCTTACCTGTTTAAAAAACACAACCGTTCATGTAATTATACTAGCCGCACAAAAAAGTATTTTATTTAACATGTAGTCCTTCACTACATCTACAGTATACGTGCGCGCAGATAAACCAAATATTTTCTGCTATTTCAACAAGTCTGCAGAGTTGGCCGGCATAAGCGACAAATGAACCAGGAAGTGAAAAATCATTAGTCTGGTCCGAGTTTAAGCGATGCTTTGCATGTGCCAGCGTGTCCAAAGAACCGTAAATTTTCCGATTCGGTTCGATCAAGTCGGTTTAAAAAATCAATTTTCAACAATAGTGAAATCGATTATTGGTTCTCCTAAAACCGATTTTCGGTTTTTCAGCAATCGATTCTCGGTTCTTCTAGAACTGACCGATTCTCGGTTCTTCTGGAACCGATTCCCGGTTCTTTCTTGGACCGGTCGGGTCGGTTCCTGTTAGGAACCGGTTCCACGGATCCGGTTTCACGGTTCTGTGCAACACTACTGGCCAGTAATAAACAGGAGGTCGTCGTTAGAAATGACCTCCGGCCAGAGTATGTGTAGAATGCGCCGTAGACACTGGTTCACGAAAGTTCGCAATCTAGTTGTTACCGCCCTGATCACCTTCCAAGTTGAGAACAGCCATAAAGAAGCACAGATTTTACATTGGTTGCGAAGATTCTGAGTGGGGTACGTCTGGAGATGTTGTTGTTCTGCCGGAAAGGGATCAAACTGGAAAAAGCTGCCCGAGCCATATTGATGCAAGACAGTACATCAGCATCAGCTCAACCATCTGCTGTAACAACGCTTCCGGGGTAGAAAAATTGTTCACTTTTTCCACCGTCTGCCCCGAAACACAAATTTCGCTCTGTCTTCCTGGATCCAAGCTCAACTACATACTTAGTTTTGGCAGCATTGGCTGCATTCACGTGAACAATTTTCGCTACGGAACGCTACATCCCCTCCACTACACATTTGAGGAGACGCTACCTGTCAACATTTCCTTCGTGATTGAACCGCTACAATGGTGATTATATTAACATGTTAAAATCTTCTCCACAACTTTCGTTCACCAATTTTCCATTGCAAAACGTTTCCTTGGCACATCACGAAACAAGGAAATATCAAATCAAACGACATGAAGACAGTGAATTTACATAGACGGGGATTCTATTTGCGCTTTTGATGTACACAAACGTCACAACGCACATACCAGCTGCGAATTGTCAAATGTAGCGGCTACATGCTCAGAGAGCGTAAAAAATTTCTGCTACCAAGGGGAAGTAACCGCTCCGGAGCGGATGGAAGGACGATTGTAATCACGACCAGGAGGGGTAGTAGCGCTACGGAGCGCTCCGTAGCGCTCCGGCTGAAACGAGTGTCGTGAATGCACTCATTGATTTTAACCCCGCGTTGCGACTTTCGCTGTGCAGGGCATCCGTCATTTGGACTATTGTAGATGATCCGATCTATTTGAAAGAAGACAAATATCGTCAGCGTAATCCAGGTGTTGAGGGTATTCTAAAAGCAGCTTCTATCTGATACCTTGGCTCTAGTGTTTATGAAGCGCGCTACAGAGAATGTCGTTGATGGAAATCAGAAACAATATAGGTGATAAAATGCAGCCCTGTCTTATTCCGCTATGTACCTCGAAGGGGTCTGAAAGCTTACCCTTGTGTAAGACATGACATTGGGCTCCCTGGTAGGACTCCTTGATGATGGTTATAATCTTATCTGGTCTACCTCTCCCACCTCTAATACGTAAAGCCTGCCAGATGTATTCCCGGTTAACGCTGTCAAACGCCTTCTCGAAATCGATGAACATGAGATGTACTATAATTGGGATCTCCACTCTGCGGATTGTTCAATAATAATTATTCGAAGGGTGTTGATTTGGTCGCGAAAACCAGCCTGTTCATCATCATCATTCAGTGTGCGGTTAATTGTATGCTTGATTCGATTTAAGACTTTTTATACTCTAGATGAAATCTGAGAGTATTATAAGTTTGCCACAAAGTTTGTAACGCTAAGAAATAAGGCTCGCAGAAAAAAATGAATGATACAGAAGTTCATATTATCACTCGAATATCTCAAAACCGGATGTCCGTCTGTCCGTCTGTCCGTCTGTCCGTCTGTCCGTCTGTCCGTCTGTCCGTCTGTCCGTCTGTCCGTCCGTCCGTCCGTGACCTCTCTAGCTCGAGAACGCGTTGAGCTATGAAGTTCAAATTTTGCACACGTTATTTTTGACAAAAAATGAAGGCTAAGTTCGTGAACGGGCTAAATCGCTCCACCCCTTCTACCCCCTCCCATACAAAATGACACATTTTTTAAAATTTACAATAATCAGATTTTCTCAGAAACTATAAAACATATTGCTTTGAAATTTTGAATATATCACTTTTATGATAATTGTAACCTATGTTATAAAACTTATTGTAATCCTCACCCTCCTTCTACCCCCTCCCATACAAACTGCACTATGTCATGAAATACGTTAAGCCAATTTACTCAGTACGTATACAATTTATCGGGCTGAAATTTTGTACTTAACACTTTATTAACAATATCAGTTAGATTCAAAAAAATTAATCGATTACCCTTACTCCGTCTACCCCCTCCCATACAAAATGACACATTTTTGATAATTTACAATAATCAGATTTTCTCAGAAACTATAAAACATATTGCTTTGAAATTTTGAATATATCACTTTTATGATAATTGTAACCTACATTATAAAATTTATTGTAATCCTCACCCTCCTTCTACCCCCTCCCATACAAACTGCACTATTTCATGAAATACGTCTTAACGTCTTAACGACTTACGTCTTACGTCTTACGTCTTAACGATGCATCCGAGATTGCAACCAAAATTATTTATTGGCTTTAACCAGGTTCAAATTCATCTAGAGTATTGCATGATTGGGGTTTACCCCAATCGTAGTTCTTTTATGTTTATACTCTAGATGAAATCTGAGAGTATTATAAGTTTGCCACAAAGTTTGTAACGCTAAGAAATAAGGCTCGCAGAAAAAAGTGAAAGATACAGAAGTTCATATTATCACTCGAATATCTCAAAACCGGATGTCCGTCTGTCCGTCTGTCCGTCTGTCCGTCTGTCCGTCTGTCCGTCTGTCCGTCTGTCCGTCCGTCCGTCCGTGACCTCTCTAGCTCGAGAACGCGTTGAGCTATGAAGTTCAAATTTTGCACACGTCATTTTTGACAAAAAATGAAGGCTAAGTTCGTGAACGGGCTAAATCGCTCCACCCCTTCTACCCCCTCCCATACAAAATGACACATTTTTGAAAATTTACAATAATCAGATTTTCTCAGAAACTATAAAACATCTTGCTTTGAAATTTTGAATATATCACTTTTAGGATAATTGTAACCTATGTTATAAAACTTATTGTAATCCTCACCCTCCTTCTACCCCCTCCCATACAAACTGCACTATTTCATGAAATACGTTAAGCCAATTTACTCAGTACGTATACAATTTATCGGGCTGAAATTTTGTACTTAACACTTAATTAACAATATCAGTTAGATTCAAAAAAAATAATCGATTACCCTTACTTCGTCTACCCCCTCCCATACAAAATGACACATTTTTGATAATTTACAATAATCAGATTTTCTCAGAAACTATAAAATATATTGCTTTGAAATTTTGAATATATCACTTTTATGATAATTGTAACCTACATTATAAAATTTATTGTTATGCCCGGTTCACATTATTCCAGTAACCAATCCAGTCCAGTAATCCAGTCCAGCGCTGGACTGCTACTGGAATAATGTGAACCGGCACTGGACAGCAATTCAATCCAGCAATCCAGTCCAGCAATCCAGTCCAGTGACTGGATTGTCGGTCTACTTTTTGATTCCAGCTCGCCCAAAAATCATTGTTACTATAGTTACCGAATCAACAACACACTCGCCAGACTACTGGACTGGAATCATGTAGACGATATGATCCAGTCCAGCACTGGACTGGATCGCTGGACTGGATTACTGGACTGGAATAATGTGAACCGGGCATAATCCTCACCCTCCTTTTACCCCCTCCCATACAAACTGCACTATTTCATGAAATACGTCTTAACGTCTTAACGACTTACGTCTTACGTCTTACGTCTTAACGATGCATCCGAGATTGCAACCAAAATTATTTATTGGCTTTAACCAGGTTCAAATTCATCTAGAGTATTGCATGATTGGGGTTTACCCCAATCATAGTTCTTTTATGTTTTTATCACCAGTTTGGAGACCGTTGGGATGAGGCAAATTTCACGCCAATTATTACAATCCTTCAGGGGGCAAAGACCTTTTCCATAGTCCTCCGCGTGGGCGCCCCCTGGTAACGGCAGTGTATCAATTCGCTGACGGCCAATGTCTTAGCGATAAGACAGTTTGGAAAAGGCAGATAGCTGTAGCCTGAATGGCTGACGAACACCTAAGCGTCTCAGGTCTAGTAGGATGGAATGACTTGCGTAGTTGGACCTGCTACATAGTTGTGTGGGCACCAGCACGTTTATTAAACCATCTGAAGCAGCTATCTCCGAGGCCATCCCCTGAATGGGGTTAAGCGACGTGCTGACAACTCGTCCTTGCAAAAACCACTCCATGTCAGGAAACCTGGAACAAAAGCCTCGGATTGGACAGATCAACAACGACGACCATGCAAACGGCTAAAGGATTATTCTTTCGGATCCTGGAATGTACGCTCCCTGAACAAACCGGGGGCCGAAAAGGCCCTCCTTCAACAGGTCGAAAAGTACAAACTGAGCATAACTGCAGTCCAGGAAACAAATTGGCTTGGCAGCGAGATTAATGAGAAAAAATCGCACACAATTTTTACAAGTGGCAAACCATCTTGCCGCAAGGAGTTTGGAGTAGCATTTATAGTGAACAATCGCCTCAAACCGCATATTACTGACTTCAAACCCATAAATGAACGGCTGTGTGCGATTCGCATCAAGACTCGATTCTTCAATCTCTGGCTCATCAATGTGCACGCCCCAACTGAAGTTAAAGAAGACGCAGTAAAAGACGAGTTCTACGCCCGCCTTGAAACTCTCTTCGACTCACTTCCAACAAACGACGTCAAATTGCTGCTGGGAGACTTTAACGCGAAAGTCGGGAATGAAAGTTGGCATCCGGGGACCTCTGGAGGCCACAGCCTCCATGAAGAATGTAACGATAACGGCCAGCGACTTATAGACTTCGCCTGCAGCAGGAATCTAGTCGTAAGCTCTACGTGTTTCCCGCATCGACGCATTCACAAGCAGACCTGGAAGTCTCCAGACGCACATACCGTCAACCAAATTGACCACGTCCTCATTTGCAGGAGATGGGCGTCTAGTGTCATGGATGTCCGCTCGTATCGAGGAGCAAACTGCGACTCAGATCATCACTTGGTGAAGACGACCTACAGATGTAGAATCTCCTCAGTGCACCAGTCAAGAATCAGCCCTCCCAAAATCTTTGCGGCTGATAAGCTCTTGAGTGATGCTACAGCGGTGGCGTATACTACCGGCCTTGAGGAAAAACTATCACCTATGCTACACAACATCAGCAACACAGGCGTCCATGGGTTCTGGGAAGAACTCAAGGGTACCATCAAGGATGTCGCAGAGAAGGTCGTGGGATATAAAGCCCGGCGAGCGCGAAATGACTGGTTCGACGAAGAATGCAAAAATTCACTTGACGCGAAAAACGAGGCCTACAGACAATGGATTCAACGAGGAACCAGAGCCAGAAGAGAAAAATATGACGAGCTACGGCGAATATCGAATAGAATAATTAGACGTAAGAAACGTAAATACTTTGACGAGCAGTTGCTGAACATAAACGAAAACTTAGCTAATAGGAACACCAGACAAGCGTACAAACTAGTAAATACAATTAAGAACGGCTACCAACCCAGGACTAGCCTTTGTAAGGACAAGGATGGAAACATCATCAGCGACACCGATGGTATTAACAAACGATGGGCCTCTTATTTTGAAGAGCTTCTAAACCGACCATCTAACATCCCCACACAGGAAGCTCTCGATGATATTGTTGATCTAGGCCCACCCATTCAACCCCCGACAGTAGAGGAAGTTGATCTCGCGGTGCGGTCACTAAAACGAAATAAAGCGCCGGGCGCTGACGAGATCCCAGCTGGACTGCTCAGATTCGGTGGGACGAGTCTAGTTGATGCCATACATCAATTACTCCTGCGAGTATGGGAAAACGAGGAGATCCCAGACGATTGGCGCAGAAGCATCATCTGTCCAATCCATAAAAAGGGAGATAAATTGCGGTGTGAGAATTACAGGGGCATCTCACAAGTTTGTACGTCCTATAAAATTTTGACGAAAATTCTGGAAAATAGAATAAAACCGTACGCAGAACGAGTCATTGGCGAATATCAAAGCGGTTTCAGACCTGGTCGCTCCACAACCGATCAGCTCTTCTCAGTCAAACTGATACTCCAGAGGTGCTGGGAATACAACGTAAACGTATACCAAATCTTTGTCGACTTCAAGCAGGCATACGACAGTATCGATCGTGGAGTACTGTACAACATCATACTGCAATTTGGTATACCAGCAAAATTAGTGCGACTGACAAACATGACGATGACCAACTCCGTCTCACAAGTCAGGATCCAGAATAGACTCACTGATCTATTTGAAAC
This sequence comes from Chloromyia formosa, assembly GCA_964017055.1. Taxonomy (NCBI): domain Eukaryota; kingdom Metazoa; phylum Arthropoda; class Insecta; order Diptera; family Stratiomyidae; genus Chloromyia; species Chloromyia formosa. Next base: position 10,454,638 of record OZ024819.1, on the reverse strand, counting down.
ACGCACTGGTTTGAAACAGGGCGATGGACTGGCACCGACGCTCTTCAACCTAGCACTGGAATACGTTGTTCGGGCCATGAATATGGACAACAGCAAGACGCTGCTCATCAAGTCGACACAATTAGCAGCGTACGCCGACGACATCAACATCATGTCCCGAAGATTGGCTGACGCAGAAGAACTTCTGCATACGCTCGATACCGCTGCAAAGGAAGTTGGATTACGTATTAATGAGGGTAAAACTAAAATAATGATGCAATCGGTGACAAGGACACCTGCACAACCGAGCATCAATGTGGGGGACCTCAACATCGAGCTCGTGAACAACTTCATTTACCTGGGCTGCAGCCTGTGAAGGGACGCCAACGAAACTGACGAAATCAAGCGACGGATACAGTTAGCTAATAAGACTTTTTTCTCGGTTCTCCCCATAATGAAATCGAAACATGTGCACAGAAACACGAAGCTCCGCGTGTACAAAACCATTATACGACCAGTGCTATGCTATGGCTGCGAAGCATGGACCCTAACTCAAGCCTCCGAAAACATGCTAGACACTTTCGAACGTAAGGTTCTACGGCGAATTTTCGGGGCTGTTTGCGATCGAGATGGATGGCGCATCCGGTACAACCATGAGTTGTATGAAATGTACGATGAGCTGCAAGTCTCGAAAATCGTCAAACTACAACGACTTCAATGGGCAGGGCATGTACAAAGAATGGACGATGATCGCATGCCTAAGAGAGTAATGAATGCGGAACGAGTCGACGGAGCGAGACTGCGAGGACGACCGAGATCTCGTTGGGAGAGCTCAGTAGGTGTGGACGCCGCGCAGCTGCTGGGCTCCCAAAATTGGAGGACGCGGTCACGTGACCGAGATAATTGGAGGACAATGATCCAGGCGGCCAAGGCCCGACGTCGGGCTGTCGCGCCACGATGATGATGATGAGGTTCTCTTTCTTCAAAATCTTAATAACGACGCCCTTATTCCATTTTTTGGGAGGAGTTATGGTTTCCCAACACTCTTTGATAAGGGGGAGAACAATATCCGCAGTGGCGTTGATAGCCGCCTTAAAGAGTTCCACTGGAATTCCATCTTTCCTCGGAGCCTTACCCGCTTCCATCGGTTTAATAGCCACAGTTAGTTCCAGTTTAGATGGTGTACTATACTGGTAAACAACTCTGGCTATTTGCGGAATACTTTCTGCTTCTAGTGAAGATGAATTCGAATGTCCAAAGGTGTTGTTGAGGACCTCGATGAAGTGCTCTCTCCACCGTCGCAGTTGGTCTTCATCAGTGACCAGTAGGGACCCGTCTTTATCTTTCACGGGATGTTCAGTTGTGAAAGATTTGCCAGTTAATGGCTTGATAAGTTTGTAAAGGGTTTCACTGTCACCACAGTACTATAAGCCGCTTCCTCTGCCTTCTCCGCTAATGCATTGATGTTCTTGCGTTTGTCCCGTTTTACGCTTCTTTGCACGCCTTTCTGAAGAGAAAGGTATTCAGCTCTAAGTTGATCTTTGACTGCGGCGTCAGTAGCTGAGTTAATTTATTATTTAATTCTCTTGCGTGACGAAATTAGGGACCATGTAGAGTCACCAATGAATGGTCTTCTACCGTGTTCCTTTCGCCCGCAAAGTTTCACCATACAAAATAAATGAGTCCTTAGCGACGTTCCATCTATAATTAATTGTAGGAGTCTCATAAGTTGGTGGTGCATTAGCTCTTTAATACAAGGCGGCGGAATGAATATGTCTTATAGATGGATATTTAAGCTTTTGCACGTTAAAACGTAGCAAGATTTTTGCACTTTGAGGGCGACGGATCGCTGCCGTTCGTAAGCGCACTTTTGGAACAACAAATTGGTGGACACTGCCAATATCAGCAGTCCGCTTCGACCTGACGTCTAAAAGACAGTTCCTCCATGTCTTGGAAATGGCTATATGGTCAATCTGGTTCTCTGTTCTGCCATCCGGAGAAACCCATTTTGTTAAATGGCATCGTTTGTGCTTGAGCAAGGTACCACCGATGATGAGTTGACGAGAGTTGCAAAACTCCACGAACATGTCGCCATTTTGGTTCCTGTTGCCTAGACCATGATTGCCCATTAGGTGTTCCAAGCCAAGGCTGTCAGACCCAAATTTGACATTGAGATTCACCATAATAATTTTTAAAAAACACTCCCAAAGTTGTTTGGTAGCCTTGTCGAAGGTGTCGCAAAATCGGTGATAGAAGGCGTCCTTAGCCGATTGATCCGCTGGTTCAGTTGGGGCGTAGCACTGAATTATTGTGAGGTTTCTTACCATGGATTTAAATCTGGCTGTAATAGTAACTGGAGACCATGTATCCAATACTCATTATTTTCCTTCCTATCTTCAAGGATATTCGCTCCATATTACATTTATGAGAAATACGTTATAGTTACCTGTGTTACTTTCATTAAAGACTTATTTGGAAGTTGATACATGCGGTTTACAAAAGTGGGGTAACGTCTAGCCGTCATCCCCATATAAAATTATAATTTCTGGCACCCCTGCAGCAACAATTAATTCGTAAATGGAGCACCAAATTAGCATTTAATCAGTTCTTTCATTATACGCTTATTTCGAAGTTTATATGAGTAGTTTGAAAAAAAAGGGGGGGGGGGGGGGGGGTGCTAGCCTAACCAAATATTAAACATTACATGGTTAATCTTTGGCGTAACGTCAAGCTAGCACCGCCATATAAAAACAAAGAAATTACGACAATTCGGCTGGAGCACTAAATTTAAGAGTTGAGCACCTAATTATGCGATACATTTTTCCCCGATTTTGCGTTCTTTAAAGAAATGGGGGTACTAGCCTAGCGTCAAGCTAAGATACTCAATTGTGGCGATTCGGCTGGAGCACTAAATTTTTGAATTGAGCACCAAATTAGCACCTAATTGTGCGATGCGTCACATCTCGATTTTTTGTAGTGGGGGTGCCAGCTTAACGGACGTAGGTAGAGCTTTCCTTTGTCGGATCTTGCGCAATAACAGCCAACTAAATCCTAGTGCAAATAGTTGACCAAAATATCAAGTCACTAGCTTCATTTTATCGAAAGTTGCCGCTTATTTGAAGTTCCATTTGTAGGGGAAGTGGGAATTCTTTGAATTAACTCTGGCCCATCTTTAATACCAACTAACTAAATCTCACATCAAACATTTGACCAAAATTTCAAGTCGCTGGCTTCATACTATCAATAGATATCGCTTATTTGAAGTCTCATTTGTAGGGGATTCAGGGGTTTCTTGGGTCGAATGTTGCCCATTTCCAATACCAACTAACTAGATCTTACTGCCAATATTCCACCAATATTCAACTTGCCAGTGTCATTCTATCGAAAGTTATCGTATTTGAAGTAAATTTATTTTTATACCCTAGACTTTTAGTATAGGGTATATTGTTTTTGTCACGACGGAAATATGTAACACCTTAAAGGAGGCTCCGGAGGTATAGCAATGTATATTTATAAATGATCAGGATCACCTCCTGATTCGATTTAGCCATGTCTGTCTGTCTGTCTGTCTGTCTGTCCGTCTGTCCGTCTGTCTGTCCGTTCGCACGATAACTTTCGATAGAATGAAGCTAGAGATTTGAAATTTTGGTCAGATGTTGGAAGTATAATCTACTTGGTTGGTATTGAAAATAGGCATGATCAGGCCAAGAGAACGCCTACCTCCCCTATATATGTAAAATAATTAAATGTATCTATAACTCCCGATTAAATAAACGTAAAAAGCTCTAGCTTTGGCAGATTGCTCGTGAGGATAATCTTCTACTTCCCTAAAAAACTAAAATCGATCAGTTGAAAACTAACGGTAATTTTCTTACAAAGAGCCCCGTACTACCCTACTTTTCGGGTTTTTTGTCTATAACTCTTGAAACAATTGACGTAGACACCTGATTTTTGGCATGTAACCCTGGCGTAAAAAGATGCTTAAGTTCTAGTAAGTTGGGCGTAATCAGATCAAGGGAACGCCTACCTCCCCTACAAATTTCAAAAAATTAAATATTCTTTTAATTACGATAACTTTCGATAAAATTACACTAGCGAGTTGAAAATTTGACAAAATGTTGTTAGTGGGATCTACTTGGTTGGTATTGAAAATGGGTAAGATCCGACCCAAGCAACTCCTACCTCCCCTACAAATGCAACTTCAATAAGCGATAACTTTTGACAGAATCAAGCCAGCGACTTGAAGTTTTGGTCAAATGTTTGAAGTGAGATCGGGTTAGTTGGTATTTAAGATGGGCTAGATCAAACCTAAGGAACCTCCCCTACAAATGAAACTTCAAATAAGCGATAACTTTCGATGGAGTGAAGCTAGAGACTTGAAATTTTGTTTAAATGTTTAAAGCATGATCTTATTTGTTGGTGGCAATAATGAGCCAGATCCGACCCAATGAACCCCTACCTCCTCTACAAGTGAGACTTCAAATAAGCAATAACTTTCGATAGATTGAAGCTTGCGACTTGAAAAATTCGACAAATATTTGTAGAATAGGTTAGTTAATTGATTTTGATAATGGTCAAGATCCTACTGAATGATAGCCAACCTCCCCTATAAACTGGCCGTATAGGAAACTCACTTTTAATGCATATGGTCGTTACCAATTGGTACTTTTGGTACCACCACTAGGTCTGTACAAGTCTAGGGTATATACGCTTCGGACTCCGGGTCGAAGCGAAGCTTCGGCCTGGTTTTTTTTGAAATTTGTAGGGGAGGTAGGCATTCCCTTGATCTGACTCAAGTAGCTTCTCACCTCAGGGTTACATGCCAAAAATCAGGTGTCTACGATTTTATTTTTACAGAAGAGTATAAGACCCTTTCGAGCACTTTCCCAAACCGAGAGCTTTTCACGTGTATTTAACCCATTAAAGCCTGCCCATAGATCCCGTCGAGTGATTATTTGGAAATTTTGTCAGAAAGTTAATATTAGTTTAGTTGTAATAGTATATTTGCAAAATTTCAGATCGATATGTGCAGGATGAACGGAGATATGAGATGGGTATTTAAATACCCAACAGGCTTTAACGAGTTCTAAATCTACATGATTTGCATACATTCGCTGTACTAAAATTGTTAACCGCGGGAAATGGAAAAGGTGAAAAAAGGCCAAATAATGTCTTCTTATATTGTTGTATGGGTGAACTCTGTATTATTTAGATGATAAAATCATTTTTCATACATTGGTCTTCATACATCAAGATACTCATTTCCCTAGATTTCATGTACATTTTGTTCATACTAAAGCCTGTTGGGTATTTAAATACCCAAAGGAGTAAATTACGTCTGGAACTCCAAAAATCAATTCTACCGTGGATGTTTTCTTTTTATTAGATAAAGGACACTAGATGCTAATTAGTTCTAGAAAAGTTTTCCCGATTTCCTGTTTATATAGCCAATCTGACGCCGATCTCGTGGAATCCAAAAGAATCATAATTTTCGACTGGGGAAACCCCCAAGTACCTACAATTCTGATTATTCTGAATTCCTTCTAAGGAAGTATTTGCGGCACCATCCTTAATCTAACTAATACAAATGAAATGAAAGTGAAATTTCTAACCTATAATGAGAAATACCTATTTGAATGCACCATTTAAATACCCATCAGGCATTATTGGGTTAATCGGGAGTTATAAATTTAATTATTTTACGCATGCAGGGGAGGTAGGCGTTCTCTTGGCCTGATCATGCCTATTTTTGACACTAACCAACTGGATCATATTGCCAACATTTGACTAAAATTTCAAGGCTCTGGCTTCGAAAATTATCGGCTACACTCAGAAAAATCGACTGTCGCATACCAAATAAAATTTTTCTTTGTTTTTAAGTTATTAAAATGCCCTTGAATTGTATTTACCAGTGACGTGCAGTGGAAATTTTTCATAGTCAAGCAGTTGGGCGCCCTAAAGCCAATTTAGCATAAACAAAAATGGACTGTATAATAGAATATGGACAGTCACAAAAACATTTATACCAAGCGGCTTTAAGCCTTAAAGAAGAAATCAGGAAAGATATAAATAAAATATTGGCACATATATTCGGAATACAAAAAATAAATAAATAAATAAAATATTACTAATAAAAAAAATGATAAATAAATATTATGTTAATTAAGACTAAGAAAAATTCAGGGGTATTTGAAATAAATAAATATTCTTTTGCCATTGCCATTTATTTGTATTCCAAATCTATGCGCCGTTCTTTAAGTAAAAACTCTTTAATCACATTATCAAAAAAATCGTTTTCTCTTCGCATTTGTATAAGAAGATCCTTTTCAACCGCAATTAAAGCAAGATCCGAAAGTCGTTCTTGGGATTGGCGATTTTTCAAAAATGTGTGAACGCGCTTTAGTGTTGAAAATGACCTTTCCGCAGTTGCCACTGTGACTGGAATTGACGTTAATAATTTTGCTAAAATATGAACTTGCTTAAAACCGTTTGCGACATAAGGCCGTTTTTGAAAATAATCGAGAATTTTACTAGGATTCGCGTTTTTAAACTCATATGAAGAATAAATAACTTTTAGCTCATTTTTCAACTTTATTCTGTCGAAAAATTGACCGTGATATTCAATAAGTGAGTCAAAATTTTTATCGGGAAAATTTGACTTGAATTTAGAAAATAATTCGGTTCAAGCATCTCTAAAAATGAAAGATCTTTAAACGAATGGAATCGATCTCGAATTTGCCCGAGAATAACATCTATAATCTCCCGAAATATCCGCCGTAAATTTTGTAAAGGATCTATCGCATTTCTACATTTCTTACGTGGTGGCTGATATTCTGCTGTAACTGTCGAATAGAAATTATCAAACTTTTTAGAAAAGTCATTTTCAAGCCAATTTTCAAATTCAATAATTTGTTGGCTTGCATATGAAATGTTTACCACTTTGCTCTGAATAATATTAAATAATATATCAGTTTTCGAAAAAATTTCAGAAAAAATTAACAGATATAATTGAAAATCTGACTCTGCGAATTTTTGTAAGTATATATCGGAAAAAGTCATGGAATCGCCATCCCAGTGTTGAGAACCATTCGAAATTGTCTCAAAAACTGTACAAATTTCATGCTTATGTTCAAATATAACGTTAATAATACGCGAATGATAATGCCAACGCGTTTTGGAAACCGATGGTAAACGACGATTTACTATATTTGCAAAAAGGTCCGACCTTTTAGTGGATGTATTAAAAAATGATGCGATTTTATTGATGTGCGCGAAAAATAATTTAATTTCCGGAATAAACTCAACTGCTTTAGACAATACTAGATTTAGTGAATGAGCGTAACATGGAACGAAAATTGCCGATTTATGTTTTTCCCGAATTAAAGTCTGAACTCCACGAATTTGAGAACTCATTACTGCTGCGCCATCGTAACATTGTGCAATTAATTTCTTATCGATATTAAAATTTTGCAATTGTTTTAAAATGTGAGAGCTTATTGCTGTAGCTGTACGATTAGCGCTTACATCCAAAAATCCGATAAATCTTTCTTCAATCTCATTTGATATTGTATATCTAAAAATTATCGTTAATTGTTCCCGACCGCTAACATCTGGCGTTTCGTCGACCATTACAGCTACAAATGGAGCCTCCTTTATTTCCAAATTGATTTTATTTCGAACCACATTAGCTATAGCGGAAACAAGATCGTTTTGGATTCTATTAGACAAACCCGAAAACGCTGCATTTGCTTTTATAGAATCTATGTGGGACTCAATTATCGGATCGTACAAACTCAAGAAATTTACGGTTTCGATAAAATTACCACGATTATTTGAAGAAGAGTCTTCATTATTTCCGCGAAAAGGAAGCTCCTGTTTTGCCAAAAAAATTACAGTATCGATTAAACGTTTCAAAATATTACGATTGCGCTCAACTTTTTCATTATGCAAACTAACAGATATTGCCACCTGGTTACTAAGCATAAACTCTATACGCTGAGAACCAAAATTATCTAATTTAATTAACGACTGAAGATGTTTTTCGGAACTTGAATGCTTTGCTGCTGAGCCCGTAAAATTATTCAAATCACTAAATCCAGCTTTATTCCAAACAGATTTTTCATTCGTGAACAAAAGACACGGCCAGCAAAATAACTTATTTATTTTAATTTACAGCTTCCCGTTAACCAAATGTACTTTTCATACGTTTCGATATGGAATTTACGCGTAATATGTTTTAATTTAAACTCTAAACTAAGATCTGGCTTCGGTCTATCCGATTCTATAATTTCTCTTTTCTTGGCAAAGGAAAGAGTTGAAAATCCCGCTTTTAGTACGAAATCCGTCGCGCAGCAATACTCCGACATAATGCGAAAAGAAAACTTACCACTTTTATCACAAATCAAGTCAATTAAATCACTACAAACGGTCAAAAAAACTTCAAATCACAATTTAATCAAAATCACCCGATTGCACTGATTTCCTCTTTTAAATTGCAACGGAAAATCCATTACATAACAAAAACAAAAGCTCTACTGGAAAAATCAAATTCCCATAAACATTCCCTGCATTGGCAACATTTCATTAACAAGCATCATTGGGCTTTATCCCACACACAAAAGCAGTCGCGCCAGTGCTTGACTTGTCTCATATAAATTTGCGAACAAAACAAAAAAAAATCGTTGCCCAATGTACTACCGAAATCCAAGATTCCCATTTTCTGGAATCAACATGTCTCTAGTATTTGGATGCACACATGGTACATGCATATAAAGATCTAGGCACATTTTCCTATTCTAAGTTTATCTGTGTCTATGGTGTGCAAAATGTGGGAGGTTTGAATATTATCTAAAGTAATTGAACGAATGTTTTTTAACCAAAAGAAGGCGCGGATCAGAATTTGAATGTGTAAAGGAATATTTGAATGATAATATGTATTCTTCAGCTTAAAGAAAAACATTGACTGAAATGATGATATGTGTATTGGTGTAAGCAAAGTTTATTATTGAATTGCTTATTTCGGTAAGTCAAGCAGTTTGGAATTGCTTACTACGAGTGCACGTCACTGCTATTTTATTGGTCCAGGAAATTTACTATATTCACAAAAAAGGCAAAAAACCCGGAGGAAACCTGTATTCAAAGTATCACAGTTCAATCTTCAAACTTCGTTTAGACGGCATTGTGGACAAGAAAAACCCATCAAAAGCTGGGAAGGAGCATTCATCAGAATCGGAGGACAATCATTCACCGAGTATGTTCTTATATATACAGTTAATTAAAACAATAAATATCATATACATATGTATATACTCTAGATACGGATGAAATTGCCAACAAAAACTGGTTGAAGTACAACGTTGAACCTTTAGATGTCGTTCTAAATAAGTGGGATACCACATTTAAATTAAGGCAAAAATTCATCAAGGAAGCGAATCCTTTGAATGATATATTAGAAGAATGGCCTCTTTATAAGCAATCCTTTGGTTATAACTTGGTGAGTACTAAGTTTTCGGAAATTTCCAACATACTCTACTTTTATCGTTTAGATTGAACTCGACTTCAGCCAGCTCTACCCAGAAAAAAAGGATTTACTTTTTCAAAAGTGGGAGACTTTCTGCGGAAATATTTTGCCATTAATGCAAAATCGGATCAAGGATACCAATAGTATTGAAATTTTCAAAAAGTTCCAAAGTGGAAATTATGCCCAAGGTAGTTTTTATTATCTGTTATTAATTACTTTGGTTTGGTTCTAAGGAAATTTATATTTTTCAGGTATCCGGGACACAATTGTTTCATTGCTGCTGCATTCTTTGCTGGTACCAACAGCTAGAAAATTCAAAGTGAATCCGACATCTAAAAAAAACAATTAATAATGCCATCTATAGCTGATTCTAGAAACGCTTTCCTTCTGTGGGCGCCTACGCATTCCGAATTGAAGTCAAGGATAAAGATAACCGTGGATAACAACTTTAAAAATAAAAGTACCATTCAACCTATTATATGTGCTATTGGAAATGACATATTTGATTTGACAGAATATTACGTGTATTTTTCCGATATATATTACAAGTTTGATAACGTGGTTAAATGCATCGATATATGCTTCAAGACTTTTCAAGTGTTGGACTTGGAATATCCGTCTAATTGTAAATTAGTATGGACGCTCATACAGCACTATTTTTATAAAATAAAATTAAACTGTGACGAAAAAAGTAGTTCCCTATCCGCACTTCTCAATGATTTAAATTAAAAGTTGGACTGATAAAACTGTAAAGTAAAAATAGGGTTTTCCTGATACTGTAAGTTTTTATTTTCGTATAGCATACAATTGTTTCGGAGACTACGTGCCTCCTTCTTCAGTGCTAAGACCTAATCCAAATTAGGTTTTAGCACTGAAGAAGGAGGCACATGGTCTCCGAAACAATTGTATGCTATACGAAAATAAAATCTTACAGTATAAGGAAAACCCTAATTTTTTTTTTACTTTATCAAAATAATTTATTGCAACCTGATAAAACTGTTTTAACAAAAATTACTGAACAATTCTGGAATATGGAAATTTTTTGTTTTTTGTGTGACCAGACGTTCACAGAGTGTGATCGTTTATTCTGTCATTTCAAATATTTTCACAATTTAGCCTCAAATGACAATTTTGTATGTGGGCTTCTTAGTTGTAATCAAAGATTTACTTCATATAAAGCATTATGTAAGCACATGAGATGTGAATATGAAAAAAACTATAGCAATAACGTAGTCGATACAAAGGAAACGGAAAGTACAAATTATGAAGTAGGTGACATTTGTCGGATAACTTTTTCAAATCATCACTATGCTTTGGAAAAGTTATCCGACAAATGTGAATCTGATCGAAATATTATATGTAATAATTCACCGAAGAATGTACATGTATTTTAGATGTTAACCACTTGAAAGAAGACTCTATCAAATTTTCAATTAAATACTGCGCCAGAAAAAATTTCCCAAGAAAAGAAATGTTAAATGTTCAGCAAGATGTATCCACTATGATAACTTCTTCAGTCGCTAACGAAATAGAAAAAATATTAAGTTGTCTAGATGCAGAAAACTTGTCTAATATTAAAAATCAATTGACAGAAATAATAAAATTTTGCAAAAATCCGTTTGACGAAATTAGTACAGAATATCAATTCATAAAAAAATTAGAAGAAATTGGAATTTATGAAGGCCCACAGATTATAGAAATTGACAATTCTATTAACAATTTGCGTAATTTGAAAAACGTCAACACTCTTGATTCAGTTGTAACCGAAGCTACTCTTCTTCCTATAAAATTTCAATTCCGAAAATATTTCGAAGTTCCGGGTATATTTGAACAGTTTGCCGGTGGTCAGGTCTGTGGGGAAACTCATGGGCAAGTCTACATAGCACCTCCGCATGGTGGCCGCTGGTAACTTCGCGAATAGCGAAGGCTGAGCTATGGGGCCGGTTGCGTGTACTATCACATTACGCGAGCACCGCCGTTTCGCGATATGTAAGCAATCGACACACTCCCTACTTGGCCAACTCTTGTGTTCTATAGTTTTGGCGAAGGTAGCCCATACGGAGTGTCAAATGTCCTAAATCCCCGGGGTGTTATGCGACCGTGCCCATTGGGGGAAGGTGACCAGGGACGCAAATGGTCATCACAAACGGAGCAAGTTACTGCCACACATCTGTACAATAACAAGTTGTATGGGTAGTGTAAACTGTCTCCCCGGCCGTACGTTGGCAGAGGGGCGCCTATGAAACTCTCTGCATAGGTGGCACGGCGACCAGGTGTGAGGTTGGAGCTGGTGACTGAGGTGAAAGTTCACCTGCGGGGTTCCGGATCCAACACTTCACTTTGCTCCTTTCTTGCACCTGTTGAACCACGGTCTACAGAGTACCGATCTGTTAGACTAGGAGAGAAACCTTGATTTGCTTCAAGGGTAGCAGGTGCAGAGTGGCATGAACGCCTACGGAACTTTCGGGAGGTCGCGAGGGAGTCTGCTTCGCGGCACAAAGAGAGGAAAGAACGGCCGGATCGTCATAATGTTCCTATAGGGGCGGGGAGTAGCGGGAAGCAATATGCTGGCAGTTGCCTCGGCTGTGGTCCGAGAACGGGAAACCCAAACCTGAATCAATAAATAAAAACAAGAATATGAAAATACATCAAGACATTCTTGGAGAAAGTGGCTGGAGGAATTCCAATGAGACGGACAGCGACGACTCGCAAGGGTTGAAGAGGTTAGTCTCTGAAGAAGACGCTCCAGGGGAGAAGGGAGGCATTGTAGGAGCGGACAATGACGCGCCAGAAGGCGCGGAGAGGTTAGTTCAGACAACGTGCACTCTGATCAACGTTCAATCTGCTGACTATCAGGGATGGTGGCGGGCCCGAACAAAGAAACACTAACTGTGTGCCAGCTGAATATTCATCATAGTAAAGCGGCATCAGCGATGATGACGAGATGCTTTGATGAAGAGAAACTGGACATAGCTTTAATACAGGAACCCTGGATTTTACAAAACAAAATTAGGGGTTTGTCACAACAAACCGCAAATCTGTACCATGCACAGGTGGACGGTAAAATAAGGACATGCATCATGGTGCGTCATGGAATACGTGCAGTACAAATGATGCATCTCTGCTCGCCTGATCTTACGGTAGTAATGATCGGCAGTGGTGCAGGATCATTCCTAATTGCATCAGCAAATCTCCCTTATGATGCACCAGAACCACCTCCATCAGAGGAAGTAGAAAATCTGGTAAGGTATTGTAAAGAAAGAGATATGGCCCTGATCATAGGCTGTGATGCCAATGCGCACAACACTGTGTGGGGCAGCACAGATGACAATCCCAGAGGACAGCAACTGCTAGAATTTGTGGAAAAGTACAATCTGCTGGTAGCAATCAAGGGGGTCGCTCCCACCTTCGTGGATGCACGAAGGGCTGAGGTGATCGACATTACCCTAAGCTCTGTTAATATGCTTGACAGAGTTCAGAATTGGAGAGTGGTGGACAGGCTAACCATGTCTGATCACAGGGTTATCCAGTTTGAAATTCTGTATGGCAGAAAACGGAGTAGCGAACGCAAACGTATAAGAGTGCCAAAAAATACTGATCGTGTTAAGTACGAGACATATTTATTGGAACAAGTCGAGGATATTCAAGACGGAATACCTCGGAATACGGTCGAGATAGAGCGAACAGTGGAACAACTGAACTCCGCTATTAATCGCGCCTTCGAACACGCTTGTCCCTCCACAGTAGTGGACGAAAAGTACCCAACACCATGGTGGAGTTTGGAACTGGAGTCTATGAAAAAAGAGACAAGGAAAGCCTTTAACCGTTACATGAGGGAGAGAGACTCTCACTCTTGGGAACTATACAAGGATAAAAAGAGGGAGCTGAAAAGAACCTTACGTCTTCGGAAACGAAATACGTGGAGGGAATTCTGCTCTAGCATGAAGGATACGTCAGAAGTATGCAGATTACAGAAGATGATATCGAAAGACACTGCTTCGAAAATGGGGCTGATACGCAAAGTTGATGGTTCCATGACAGAAACAGTGGAAGAAACGTTGCAGGCCCTGATGGAGGTACATTTTCCTGGAAGTTTCAAGTCAGACCAACCATGGCCTCAAACTAACATGGGAGCTGGTGGGGTAAGTCAACAAGAAGCTGAGAGGATAATAACTCCAAATGGAGTCAAAAGTGCTATAAACTCTTTTGCTCCATTTAAAACGGCTGGAATGGACGGAATATTCCCGGCACTATTACAGTGGGGCATGAGCGCTCTACTAGATAGGATCCGGAATATATTCGTCGCCTGTCTTTCAGCAGGCTACATCCCGAAGGCATGGAGGGAGGCTAATGTGGTCTTCCTGCCTAAACCGGGAAAGAAAGACTATACAGAGGCAAAGTCCTTCAGGCCGATTAGCCTTACATCATTCCTGTTGAAAACAATGGAAAGGGTGTTGGTGGACTACCTGGAGAAAACCACGCTAATGAATAGTCCTCTGAGTAGGTGCCAACATGCTTATAGAGCAGGCAGATCTACGGAAACCGCTCTACATGAACTTGTTAGAGTTGCAGAGAGAGAGATTAACAATGGCGGGATCGCTATGTCTACTTTTATGGATATAGAGGGTGCTTTTGATAAAATCTCCTTTACCAAACTAAGGAACGCCCTGATTGAGCGGGGGGTTGATTACATTATAATTAAGTGGATCGACTCTATGCTTAAGCAGAGGGCGGTAAATCTTAGCAGTGGATGTGACAGAATACGGGGTAAGGTAGTCCGAGGATGCCCACAAGGAGGTGTTCTTTCGCCTCTACTGTGGAACATCACCGTGGACAGTCTTCTCTGGAAGCTGGACTCGATGGGCGTACACACTGTAGGATACGCCGATGACTTGGCACTCACGGTCAGTGGAAAGTTCATGGACACAATTCTAGGTTGCATGGGACAAGCTCTCAAAGTAACCGAAGAATGGTGTAATGAGCAAGAGCTAACCATAAACGCTAGTAAGTCAAACACTATGATTTTTACTCGTAAGAGGAAAGACATAGAGATAATTCCCTTACGGCTTTTTGGTTCGGAAATCAAGGTGTCCAAGGAAGTGAAGCATCTAGGAGTTACCTTAGATGCGAAACTAACTTGGAATGTTCACGTTGATGAAAAGATCCAAAAAGCGAAAAGGATTTTGCATCAATGTAAGAGAGTGTGTGCTCGTAGGTGGGGAATTTCACCTAAAGCGACACACTGGATTTACACAATGATGGTAAGACCTATTCTAGCCTATGCATCAGTGGTATGGTGGCCAAAAGCCATGCAGAATACCACAAGGCAGAAGCTAGATGGGGTACAAAGGATAGCTTGCGTAAGCATATGTGGTGCAATGCGCACCACACCAACGCGAGCAATGGAGGCATTGCTGGGACTGCCGTCGTTGGACTTATTTATGAAGAAAACGGCGGCGCTTTCGGCAATACGCATGGAAAGGGATGCCATGTGGCATCGCTTTGGAACTAGCAGCGGTCATAAGAGCATCCTAGACATTATTCATGATGAGGTCAGGGAGACTCTAATGCCGGTAGAAGGCATGAGTAGACGTAGGTTAGTTGAAAGACTACACAAGACTCACATTGCAGATGGAAACATACATAATGAGTGTATGTACAATGACATCAGCATTTTTACTGATGGCTCTGTAATGGACGGTAAAGCGGGGGCGGGGGTTTACTCTGAAGAGCTAAACCTAGCATGTGCGCTTAGTCTAGGAGAGTATGTGTCCGTATACCAGGCAGAGATGCTTGGCTTGTTGCATGCGTTGGACCACTTGCTTGAAGGTCAGGTGCGGGGGAAGAAAATCCTTATTGCACTGGACAACCAATCAGTGATCAGACGCATGCAGCAGACGAACATAAACTCTAAACTGGTACTAGAGTGTGTCCGGAAGCTCAACACGTGTGCCTCAGAAAATGAGGTTACGCTGATGTGGGTAAAAGGACACATAGGTACAACAGGAAATGAGGCGGCGGATGCCCTAGCAAAACAGGGATCTGCGGCAACTTTCATTGGCCCAGAACCCAGAGTTGCTCTGGGGAACGGCATGATTGGAGCGAAGGTTGGGAAGTGGATGGACTCCATGCATCAACAAAGATGGCAGGAGCTAGTCACTTGCAAACAAGCTCGGAATGCAATGACCAGCCCTTTAGGCAGGGAAGCGAGAAAGGTACTTAGTTATAAACGGAGTACTCTAAGCTGGATAACTGCCTTGGTCACAGGGCATGGTAATTTTAAGGCTCATCTGGCCAAGATGAAAATCGGGGAAGATGACGTTTGCAGGCTATGCCTGGAGGAGGCCGAGACGGCGGCACACATTGTGTGCGAATGTCCAGCACTGGCTAGCACGAGGTTGAGGATCACAGGCAGGTACACGATAAGTGTAGAAGCCATGAGTCAACTCAGCTTCAAACAAATGCTAGCAATAACACGGGACTCAGTGATGAAGAAAGAGGTCGACAATTATTAGTCGACATCTGGAAGTCACTGATGACCGGGAGGGGGCGAAAAGGGACCCAAACGTTAGTGGTCTGCTTCGGCTATCCCCCAAAGTATATAATAATGAACAGTTTGCCGACAATATGAACATTTTATCCCAAAGCCCGAATTTAACAAATTTCGTTAATGGGAAATGTTGGAAAGATAAATGCCAGAAATTTAAAGACAGAACGGTTATACCTTACTTTCTATATTTTGACGATTTCGAGCTAAATAATCCCTTGGGTTCGCATTCTTCCTCAATTTTAGCCATATATTATTCATTCCCCACAGCTCCAACATCATTAAAATATAGACTGCAAAATATATTTGTGGCGGGCTTATTTAAATCACAAGATGTAAAAAATTTTGGTAATCACAAATGTTTCACCAAACTTATGGAAATTCTCAATGATTTAGAGGAAAATGGACTGGAAATCAATACACAGAGCGGTCGTAAAAAAATTTATTTTTCATTGGGGTTGGTAACTGGAGATAACTTAGCCATGAATAGTGTTTTGGGATTTTCGCGATCATTTTCCTCTAACTATTTTTGTAGATTTTGCAAAACTGATAAAATCACAGCAAAGCAATCTTTTGAAGAAAATTATAGTATTTTACGAAATAAAGTTAACTATGACGAAGATGTGCAAGAGAATAATTTTAAGAATACGGGAGTAAGAGAATATTCTTTTTTTAATAATGTCAATAACTTTCACGTTGTTGATAATTTTTCCGTGGATATTTTGCATGACGTATTTGAAGGAGTTCTTAGATACGATTTTTGCAATATCATTTTATATTACATAAAAAATAAAATTTTTGATTTAGACTTTTTAAATATCCGTAAACGAAACTTTGACTATGGAGAAACTGAAAATGATAACCTATCACCGCCCTTACAATGGAACCATTTGAAGAAATTTAATCTTAAATTAACCGGGAGAGAAATGTTAACGTTTGCTCATTTTTTTCCGTTAATAATAGGAGATGTGATTAAAGATGACGATAAAGTGTGGGGTTTTGTCATAAATTTGATACAGCTTCTAGATCTTTTGTTATTACATGAATATAACCAATTGGATTTGATTAATTTAGAGGAGCATATTATTTTCCATAATAGGGAATATGCAAGTATTTTTTCAGACACATTAAAACCGAAACATCATTTCTAACCCATTATTGTAGAGTTATTAAACAGTCAGGGCCTTTAAAATATATGTGGACCTTTCCATTTGAATCGAAACATAGGCAATTAAAATCTTATACTAAGAATATAAACTCCCGAGAAAATATTTCTCTTTCATTGGCACGAAAATGTTGCATGGTATTTTCAGAATATATTATGAATTTTGAACCTATAAATTATATTTTCAGTAATAGTAAATGTAAGGCAGAGTCTTCGGGTTTTTATAAGCAGCTGAAAAAAGTTTTGAGCAATTCCGAGTTACAAGAATGTACTTGTTTTCTATATTTTGAAATGAATGGCACAATGTATAAGCGAAATTTTGTAATTTATTTTTACATTCCGAATTTCGTCGGATATAAAATTAAGGAAATCTTTGCTTTACGGGAAAGGACAATGGTTTAATGTCAGAAATTACAAATTATTACGTTTAAAAAGCATTATATATCTTATTTGGTGGATTCGGAATTGAGTGAATATCATGTATTTAATGTAAATGAACTGAAATTTCCTCCAGTTCATCTTTATAGAGTTAATGATTACACCTATTTGAGACCCAAAGTATTCTTCTGAAATGGGAAATACAGTCAACTCCGGTTATAACGAACCTCAAGGGACCGGGAAGATTGGTTCGCTATAGCCGGTGTTCGTTATAGATGGAGGCATAAATCCCGACAATCCCGAACAATGCAACCACATTCGGGGAAGTCCCCAATTATATCGAGGTGTTCTTTAAAAGCGCGTTGACATGATCAAACTACGGTTTGACAAACTAGCATTTGATGAAAAGTTGAGCACCGTCCAACTACGGTTTGACAGGAGCACAAGACTTCAAACCAGTTTGACAACGGGTTCACACGTTCAAAGCGCGTTGACACGATCAAACTACGGTTTGACAAACCACCTACTTGAACGTGTCAACCCCTTGTCAAACTGGTTTGATGTCTTGTGCTTCTGTCAAACCTTAGTTGGACGGTGCTCAACTTTTCATCAAATGCTAGTTTGTCAAATCATCATGTCAACGCGCTCTCAAATAGGTGGTTTGTCAAACCACAGTTTGATCATGTCAACGCGCTTTTACGCACACTCATCACACTCACCGTACACATCGAAGCATCGTTCATAGATTAGTGTCACGAAGTTCGTTTTAGCCATGTTTTAAGCCAAATCGGATGGAAAATTAGTTCGTTACATCCGATAGTTCGTTATATACGAGTTCGCTATAAACGTTTATTTTTAATACATTTCCTAATGGTCACGCGCCGGGACTTAAGAATAGGTTCACTATAAACCATGGTTCGTTATAACCCGGGCCGTTATAACCGGAGTTGACTGTATTTTCCATTAATATAATTTTAAGCTATCAAATTTAAGCAGATATATTCAAGACAATAAGAATAATAAATTTCTTATAAAAAACCAGTCACGTTGTTTTAATATATCCCTTTCTTGTTTCAAAAAGTCTATTTCTATGGAATTAGGCCAAATGGATTTTAAACAA
Source organism: Chloromyia formosa (assembly GCA_964017055.1). NCBI lineage: Eukaryota > Metazoa > Arthropoda > Insecta > Diptera > Stratiomyidae > Chloromyia > Chloromyia formosa. The sequence continues at coordinate 10,435,929 of OZ024819.1, read as the reverse complement.
AGGAAATTAAACACAGTTCAGAGAAAAAAATCTTGCTGAGGAAGAAATATTGTATTTTCTTCGCAAACAATAGTTTTTTAATTTGATACAAAGCAAGGAAGGTTTCTTAATATTAAAGTGAGGAATTAATCCAAAGTTATCATAGCGTTAAATCAAAGAAAAACTATCTTATTTCTACATTAAAAAATATCTCGTTTGAAGAAATCTTTTTTTTTAAATTAAAACCGTATGATACGGCTATGTTATCCTTTTAAGAAAATTTGTTTCAGAATTAAGTGAATATCTACTACAATCATATATGAAGTTTTTTACTATTTTTGAGTAAAATTTTGTTTCAAAATTAAGTAAGCATTTCTTTGGCGCTAATTCATTATCAATTTTCTACAATATGAGTTTGAATTTCCTTGCATAAGGGAAATATTTTTCTGAGTGTATCGAAAGTTACCTTGCGAACGGACAGACAGACATGGCTAAATCGAATCAGGAGGTGACGCTGGGGCGACCGGTAGCGCAGTGTTTTGGGGCATCAGCCTCAGGTTTGACTACCGGCCTTTCGGATTCGAATCCCGTCCACGACGACGTTCGTGGCCATGGATATGTAGGAGGTGCATGCTGGCAACTGCATTCTCCGAAACCAGTTTATGCAAACGAAACGCTACTGAGCCACATGGAACAGTTGACGCGCTATGCGCCACAAGTTGTTAGGTCAATTAAGTATACCTCCGGAGCCTTCTTTAAGGTGTTACATATTTTCATCATCATCATCGTGGCGCGACAGCCCGACGTCGGGCCTTGGCCGCCTGGATCATTGTCCTCCAATTATCTCGGTCACGTGACGGCGTCCTCCAATTTTGGGATCCCAGCAGCTGCGCGGCGTCCACACCTACTGAGCTCTCCCAACGAGATCTCGGTCGTCCTCGCAGTCTCGCTCCGTCGACTCGTTCTGCATTCATTACTCTCTTAGGCATGCGATCATCGTCCATTCTTTGTACATGCCCTGCCCATTGAAGTCGTTGTAGTTTGACGATTTTCGAGACTTGCAGCTCATCGTACATTTCATACAACTCATGGTTGTACCGGATGCGCCATCCATCTCGATCGCAAACAGCCCCGAAAATTCGCCGTAGAACCTTACGTTCGAAAGTGTCTAGCATGTTTTCGGAGGCTTGAGCTAGGGTCCATGCTTCGCAGCCATAGCATAGCACTGGTCGTATAATGGTTTTGTACACGCGGAGCTTCGTGTTTCTGTGCACATGTTTCGATTTCATTATGGGGAGAACCGAGAAAAAAGTCTTATTAGCTAACTGTATCCGCCGCTTGATTTCGTCAGTTTCGTTGGCGTCCCTTGACAGGTTGCAACCCAGGTAAATGAAGTTGTTCACGAACTCGATGTTGAGGTCCCCCACATTGATGCTTGGTTGTGCAGGTGTCCTTGTCACCGATTGCATCATTATTTTAGTTTTACCCTCGTTAATACGTAATCCAACTTCCTTTGCAGCGGTATCGAGCGTATGCAGAAGTTCTTCTGCGTCAGCCAATCTTCGGGACATGATGTTGATGTCGTCGGCGTACGCTGCTAATTGTGTCGACTTGATGAGTAGCGTCTTGTTGTTGTCCAAATTCATCGCCCGAATAACGTATTCCAGTGCTAGGTTGAAGAGCGTCGGAGCCAGTCCATCGCCCTGTTTCAAACCAGTGCGTGTTTCAAATAGATCAGTAAGTCTATTCTGGATCCTGACTTGTGAGACGGAGTTGGTCATCGTCATCTTTGTCAGTCGCACTAATTTTGCTGGTATACCAAATTGCAGCATGATGTTGTACAGTACTCCACGATCGATACTGCCGTATGCCTGCTTGAAGTCGACAAAGATTTGGTATACGTTTACGTTGTATTCCCAGCACCTCTGGAGTATCAGTTTGACTGAGAAGAGCTGATCGGTTGTGGAGCGACCAGGTCTGAAACCGCTTTGATATTCGCCAATGACTCGTTCTGCGTACGGTTTTATTCTATTTTCCAGAATTTTCGTCAAAATTTTATAGGACGTACAAACTAGTGAGATGCCCCTGTAATTCTCACACCGCAGTTTATCTCCCTTTTTATGAATTGGACAGATGATGCTTCTGCGCCAATCGTCTGGAATCTCCTCGTTCTCCCATACTCGCAGGAGTAATTGATGTATGGCATCAACTAGACTCGTTCCACCGAATCTTAGCAGTTCAGCTGGAATCTCGTCAGCGCCCGGCGCTTTATTTCGTTTTAGTGACCGCAACGCGAGATCAACTTCCTCTACTGTCGGGGGTTGAATGGGTGGGCCTAGATCAACAATATCGTCGAGAGCTTCCTGTGTGGGGATGTTAGATTGTCGGTTTAGAAGCTCTTCAAAATAAGAGGCCCATCGTTTGTTAATACCATCGGTGTCGCTGATGATGTTTCCATCCTTGTCCTTACAAAGGCTAGTCCTGGGTTGGTAGCCGTTCTTAATTGTATTTACTAGTTTGTACGCTTGTCTGGTGTTCCTATTAGCTAAGTTTTCGTTTATGTTCAGCAACTGCTCGTCAAGGTATTTACGTTTCTTACGTCTAATTATTTTATTCGATATTCGCCGTAGCTCGTCATATTTTTCTCTTCTGGCTCTGGTTCCTCGTTGAATCCATTGTCTGTAGGCCTCGTTTTTCGCGTCAAGTGAATTTTTGCATTCTTCGTCGAACCAGTCATTTCGCGCTCGCCGGGCTTTATATCCCACGACCTTCTCTGCGACATCCTTGATGGTACCCTTGAGTTCTTCCCAGAACCCATGGACGCCTGTGTTGCTGATGTTGTGTAGCATAGGTGATAGTTTTTCCTCAAGGGGGGTAGTATACGCCACCGCTGTAGCATCACTCAAGAGCTTATCAACCGCAAAGATTTTGCGAGGGCTGATTCTTGACTGGTGCACTGAGGAAATTCTACATCTGTAGGTCGTCTTCACCAAGTGATGATCTGAGTCGCAGTTTGCTCCTCGATAGGAGCGGACATCCATGACACTAGACGCCCATCTCCTGCAAATGAGGACGTGGTCAATTTGGTTGACGGTATGTGCGTCTGGAGACTTCCAGGTCTGCTTGTGAATGCGTCGATGCGGGAAACACGTAGAGCTTACGACTAGATTCCTGCTGCAGGCGAAGTCTATAAGTCGCTGGTCGTTATCGTTACATTCTTCATGGAGGCTGTGGCCTCCAGTGGTCCCCCGATGCCAGCTTTCATTCCCGACTTTCGCGTTAAAGTCTCCCAGCAGCAATTTGACGTCGTTTGTTGGAAGTGAGTCGAAGAGAGTTTCAAGGCGGGCGTAGAACTCGTCTTTTACTGCGTCTTCTTTAACTTCAGTGGGGGCATGCACATTGATGAGCCAGAGATTGAAGAATCGAGTCTTGATGCGAATCGCACACAGCCGTTCATTTATGGGTTTGAAGTCAGTAATATGCGGTTTGAGGTGATTGTTCACTATAAATGCTACTCCAAACTCCTTGCGGCCCGATGGTTAGCCACTTGTAAAAATTGTGTGCGATTTCTTTTCATTAATCTCGCTGCCAAGCCAATTTGTTTCCTGGACTGCAGTAATGCTCAGTTTGTACTTTTCGACCTGTTGAAGGAGGGCCTTCTCGGCCCCCGGTTTGTTCAGGGAGCGTACATTCCAGGATCCGAAAGAATAATCCTTTATTCGTTTGCGTGGTCGTCGTTGTTGATCCGTCCAATCCGAGGCTTTTGTTCCAGGTTTCTTGACATGGAGTGGTTTTTACAAGGACGAGTTGTCAGCACGTCGCTTAACCCCATTCAGGGGATGGCCTCGGAGATAGCTGCTTCAGATGGTTTAATAAACGTGCTGGAGTTCACACAACTATGTAGCAGGTCCAACTACGCAAGTCAATCCATCCTACTAGACCTGAGACGCTTAGGTGTTCGTCAGCCATTCAGGCTACAGCTATCTGCCTTTTCCAAACTGTCTTATCGCTAAGACATTGGCCGTCAGCGATTTGATACACTGCCGTTACCAGGGGGCGCCCACGCGGAGGACTATGGAAAAGGTCTTTGCCCCCCCCCCCCTTTCGTCGTGACAAAAATAATATACCCTGTATTTATAAAGTCTAGGGTATAAACATTTCACAAATTCGATAACACCTACCGACACCAAATAAACCAATCGTTTTTTGCTTTTGTGAAAACACGTTCACTTAAACACAATAATATGAGTAACGTGTCTACAATACTAATTTTTTAATGCCGAATAAAAATAAACAAGCGACCAATGCAGAAGCGTGTGTTTATCGTCATCATGATTCAACAGGTTGTGTTGTTACAATGACACTTGGGGTTAAGCCTATAACAGGATAGTCATATTTGGTAACATTCAGGTAATTAGAAAACAATTTGGTTATTTGTATAACTAAGAAGTTGTAGAGAAAACACACAGCATTTTAGTACCATTACCATATAGGTATATTTCTAACAATCTTGTAACGGACGGTTTGGTGGGCATCCGAAGATGCCCGTGGGGACGGAGCCTAAGGTAGCTTAATTGACCGTGAAGGTCAGGCTGTGCCATCTGACGAAGAAAAAGGCTCCTCAACGAAGTAAGCAGCGGGCTATGCTTGCTATAGCTCAGTTTGGGAGACGTGGGCGGAGTTTTCGCCGCTCGTTGCCCCTATCCTTTACGTATTAACAAAAATTCATAGTAAACTCGATTGACGATATTTGCACTTTGTGATAGTCCATATTAAATTTGAAATCAAAAACGGATACTTTGTCTAATCACTCACAAGTGATTAGACAAAGTATCCGTTTTTGATTTCAAATTTAACCAGGCCGAAGCTTCGCTTCGGCCCGGAGTCCGAAGCGTATATACCCTAGACTTGTACAGACCTAGTGGTGACACCAAAAGTAATAATTGGCAACGACTATGCATTAAAAGTGAGTTTCCTATATAGCCAGTTTATAGGGGAGGTTGGCACTCATTCAGGGAGATCTTGACCATTCTCAAAATGAATTAACTAACCCATTCTACAAATATTTGATGAATTTTTCAAGTCGCTAGCTTCATTCCATCGAAAGTTATTGCTTATTTGAAGTCTCACTTGTAGGGGAGGTAAGGGTTCCTTGGCTCGGATCTTGCCCATCATTGGCACCAACCAATTAGATCGCCCTACAAACATACAAACAAAATTTTAAGTCTCTAGCTTCACTCTATCGACAGATATCGCTTATTTGAAGTTTCGTTTGTAGGGGAAGTAGGGGTTTCGTTGGTCGGATTTTAAGCATTTTCAATATTAGCCGACTGGATCCTACTACACACATTTGGGCAAAATTTCAAGTCGCTAGCTTTATTTTGTCGTAAGCTATCGCTTGTTTTAAGTGTCATCTCTAGCGGAGGTAGGGGTTCCTTAGGTCGGATCTAACCCGTCTTTAATGCCAACTAACTCAATCTCACTTCAAACATTTGACAAAAATATCAAGCTGCTGGCTTCATTGTATCAAAAGTAATCGCTTATTCGAAGTTAGGGGAGGTAGGGGTTCCTTGGGTCGGATCTTGCCCATTTTCAGTGCTAACTAATAAGACCTTACTACCAACATTCTACCAAATTTCCAACTTGCTAGTGTCATTCTGTCGAAAGTTATCGTAATTAAAATAATATTTAATTTTTTGAATTTTGTAGGGGAGGTAGGCGTTCCTTTGATCTGATTATGCCCAACTTCCCAGAACCTAAGCAGCTTGTCACCCCAGGGTTACATGCTAAAAATCAGATGTCTACGTCAATTGGTTCAAGAGTTATAGACAAAAAACCTGAAAAGTAGGGTAGTACGGGGCTCTTTGTAAGAAAATTACCGTTAGTTTTCAACTGATCGATTTTATTTTTCCAGGGGAGTATAAGATTACCATCACGAGCAATCTACCAAAGCTAGAGCTTTTCATCTTTATTTAGTCGGGAGTTATAAGTACATTTAATTATTTTACATATGTAGGGGAGGTAGGCGTTCTCTTGGCCTGATCATGTCCATTTTCAATACCAACCAACTAGATCATACTTCCAACATCTAGTCAAAATTTCAAGGCTCTAGCTTCATTCTATCGAAAGTTATCGTGCGAACGGGCAGACAGACGGACAAACGGACAGACGGACAGACGGACAGACGGACAGACGGACAGACGGACAGACGGACAGACGGACAGACAGACAGACAGATAGACAGACAGACAGGCTTAATCGAATCAGGAGGTGACCCTGATCATTTATATATATATTTTACATTGCTATACCTCCGGAGCCTCCTTTAAGGTGTTACATATTTCCGTCGTGACAAAAACAATATACCCTATACTAAAAGTCTAGGGTATAAAAATGCATAGGCCTGGGGAAGACAACACAAACAAGGGAAGTAAAAATGGGGAATAAAAAAAAATGAGGCGATAAGGATGGAATGGTTGGCAGATGGCTTGCTTGCCCTCGCGGTCGTATTGGGGTCCAGGTGTAATTGGACCCTCGGCCTATGGTTTCGTACCACCGACAGATCCTTGCTCATCTGGTGCTGCCATAGATCTGCCGGTGGGAGCAGCACTACCAGACCATAATATGGTTCATAACAGGTGGTTCATAACAATCTTTGGACATACTTACAACTATTTTGCATTATCTCATACAGATTTTTTAAAAACAATGCAAAATTTGTTCCGAACGTAGCAAAAAAGTTGTAGTTTGCACAATTTTGTTTGAAATAGAGCAGTTTAGTATTATTAGTGACAAACTTATTAAGTTTGATAGCGAACAAAATGGTTTTACATAGTTCTATCACTGAAGCAAATTGTTCATTGTATGACTTAATTATAACCCAAAAATTGGTTAGATGGGGGTGAGTGCTGGTCATTCATAGGTTCATTGCTCGCTCCGAATGGTTCGCGGATTAGCTATTGGTTGGTAGGTCTCCTTGTTTAGTAGCTGTGTCCCAACGGGTAATGGTGGTCTATGTGCACAAAAACTTTTCATGTTTTTGATTGACTGTCGGGTTGCCTTGGTGTGTAAACTTTTTGTGATGGTATCCTCACAATAAACTGATCCATTTGTAACGGACGGATTGTTGGGCATCCGGAGATGACTGTGGGGACGGAGCCTTAGGCAGCATAGTGACCTTGAAGGTCGGCCGTGCCATCTGGCGAAGAAAAAGGCCCCTCAACGAGCTAAGCAGCGGCCAATGTTTGGTTTAGCTCAGTTCGGGAGATGTGGGCTGGGATTTCGCCGCTCGTTGCCCCTGTCCTTTACGTATTAACAAAAATTCATAGGCCTGGGGAAGACAACACAAACAGGGGAGGTAAAAATGGGGAATAAAACCAGGCCGAAGCTTCGCTTCGGCCCAGAGTCCGAAGCGTATATACCCTAGACTTGTACAGACCTAGTGGTGACACCAAACGTAATAATTGGCAACATATGGTCGTTGCATTAAAAGTGAGTTTCCTATATAGCCAGTTTATAGGGGAGGTTGACACTCATTCAGGGAGATCTTGACCATTCTCTAAATCAATTAACTAACCCATTCTACAAACATTTGATGAATTTTTCAAGTCGCTAGCTTCATTCCATCGAAAATTATTGCTTATTTGAAGTCTCACTTGTAAAGGAGGTAAGAGTTCATTGGGTCGGATCTTGCCCATCATTGCCATCAACCAATTAGATCACCCTACATATAAACATACAAACAAAATTTTAAGTCTCTAGCTTCACTTTACCGAAAGTTATCGCTTATTGGAAGTTTCATTTGTAGTGGAAGTAGGGGTTTCGTTGGCCGGATTTTACGTATTTTCAATGTTAGCCAACTGGACCCTACTACAAATATTTGACCAAAATTTTAAGTCGCTAGCTTTATTTTGACGTAAGCTATCGCTTATTTTAAGTGTCATCTCTAGGGGAGGTAGGGGTTCCTTAGGTCGGATCTAACACATCTTCAATGCCAACTAACTCAATCTCACTTCAAACATTTGACCAAAATTTCAAGTTGCTGGCTTCATTCTATCAGAAGTTATCGCTTAGTTGACGTTTCATTTGTAGGGGAGGTGGGGGTTCCTTGGATCGGATCTTGCCCATTTTCAGTACCAACTAATAAGACCTTACTACCAACATTCTAACAAATTTTCAATTCGCTAGTATCATTCTATCGAAAGTTATCGTAACTAAAGGAATATGTAATTTTTTTTAATTTGTAGGGGAGGTAGGCGTTCCTTTGATCTGACTATGCCCAATGTACTACAACTCAAGCAGCTTCTCACCTCAGGGTTACATGCCAAAAATCAGATGTATACGTCAATTGGTTCAAGAGTTATAGACAAAAAACCTGAAAAGTAGGGTAGTACGGGGCTCTTTGTAAGAAAATTGCCGCCAATTCCCATTCATCATTTAATAAAATAGCCTGTGTTGTACTATCTGAATCACTAGGGTCCCAGAAAAAGTAGCAAGTAGTCAGTTCGACTAACATTTGGACATGCGCAGACGCAATTTGAGAGAGTGTACATAGTTCCCGCCCCCCGAAGATGAGCGAGAGCGGAAGAAGTTCATTCGAGCCAAATCGGGTGATCCAGCGACTGTGGTTGTGCATTTGCAATGGCGGCTATTTGAGGTCTGACTGGCCCACAATGTGGGCCCCCACCACACGTGCAATAAACATATAGAACAAAAGCTCCACATACGGCACGATGCATTAGCAGCATAAATGTTGACTTTCAATAGGGCGTGTCTGTCTGTCTCATGTGGTTGGGTGTTTTGAGGGTGTCTACACCAGGCACAATTGTTCCGGCACAAAACCGGTTTTTGCAGGCGAGATGCATGGAGGGAAAGTTATAGGAAAGGAACAAAACTTGTGCTCGAAAATTTCAAGCACAACAATTGTTCCCAACCAATACACGCACTTTTCGCATCCTTCCACAGTATATTTAGTATAAAATCAATACATTGAAAACGCCCTACATGGATACAAGTTGTTCTCGTTTCGATGTGCTTCGTGTAGACAGGCACATAACCGGTTTTGTGCCTGCAACAATTGTGCCTGGTGTAGACACCCTCAATCTCATTAGAACGGCTGTATCCGGTTCATATGGGGGCGTTAGCTTTCAATGGGGTATGTCTCTCTGTCTCATGAAGGGGGTGTTAAGTTTCATTTGGGACGGGTTTATCGGGAATCGGTTCTTGGAAGACAGGTTATTGGATTTTGGTGGGAAATGATACAAAGTATCTACACTGCATGCAGATACATCGGAACATGGATATGTCTTTGGCTACCGACTGCGTGGAACCTGTTGTGTTGAAGATATCGACGTAAGTTTTATAAAGATCCCAGTATAGTTATACTGGATGAAATCATTCGACAAAACACGTCCCACGCTTTCAGTAGGCATAAGACATCCATCTTCCGATGAATCTGCATGCAGTGTAGATACTTTGAATTTTCCTCCCTCACTGTTCTCCTTTCTACAAATTTCAAGAAAATGCGAAAAAATGGAATGTACTCAACATTACCTTTCTCACGACACCTCAATTGCCTATACCAGTCGATAAAAAAAATTGACCTTAATTTCGCCTCTATGTGGACCCGCACCCGGTAAAGTAGGCCAATTACGATACAGCGCCTCCAACCAATCTTTACCCTTTGAAAACTGATAAATTAAATAACTGCAATTCGCACTACGAAAAACAACATGAAAGGTAGTCAGGGCCGTCGAGAGAAAATCCGGGCCCGGTACTCAACTTTTGTAAGGGCCCCTATATGGTGACCGGTAGCTCAATGAACAAAAAAAAAGGTCAAAGCGTACGTTTTTTTGTAGGGGGGCCATATATAGCTCAGTGCGTCAGAGTGGTGTGAAAGGGCAAGGAGCAAAAAAAAAGATCAGTGCGTTGATTGTTTTTTTTTTTTAATTTTTCAAAATTTCAGGCCTCCCAGAAATACACGGGCCCGGGGCGTTTCGCCCCTCCCCCCCCCCCCCCCCCCCCCCCCGTCTCGACGGCCCTGAAGGTAGTAATCACACCTATGAGCCCGGTAGGTGTATTTTTTGTGTGGATAGTGTAAAAATGCCTAACTTTAAATGAATGTACTATTATTAAATATTATGCGATTGTTATGAAACTTAGAAATATTATTGTCAATGATGTTGGTTATCATTGGCCAGTTTACAGGTGGTCGTAACTCCTGCCAACAGCCAGTGAAGGATAGTGATGGAAAGCTACTTATCTTGGAAGAAGATCAAATGAGGCTGTGGAAAGAACACTTCACCGCGGTCTTGAACCGTGTAACCTCTGGTGAAGTTCCCCCTCATATAGAAAATTTAGCTAACCATCAAATGTGCGTATACGGTCCACTGCCCCGACTAAAGAGGAAATAGTCACTGCAATTATTGCACTGAAACGAGGAAAGGCCGCCGGACTCGACGGTGTCCCTGCCGAACTTTATCAAGCAGCGCCAAGCGTAACTGCCGATTTGCTGCACCCACTTGTTGATAAAGAGTGGAATACAGAGACCTTTCCCACTGAGTGGAAGGAAGGTTTGATCATCAAATTTTCAAAGAAGGGTAGCCTCACAGACTGTAATAATTGGAGAGGCATTTGTGTGCTTCCTGCCGTTGCCAAGATAATGGCTAAAATCGTCCTGGAAAGACTAAAGGCCCACTTTGAAAGCACAATTGATGAAGAGCAGGCTGGCTTTCGATCCGGATTCTCCTGTGTCGATCACATTAACACCTTGCGAATCATCATCGAGCAATGCGCTGAATACGATTCTCCGCTTCACTTGCTTTTCATCGATTTCGAAAAGGCTTTCGATAGTGTGAACCGGGAATCTATATGGGCGGCCTTGTGCAGGAGAGGCATCCCTGAGAAGCTTGTGGCTATTATTAAGGCAACCTATGACGGTGCGAAACGTCGCGTTCTGCATAAAGGTAAGTTGTCGGGGGACTTTGAGATTCGCAGTGGAGTTCTGCAGGGGTGCATCCTCTCACCGATCCTATTCCTCATTGTGATCGGCGATGTATTGCATGCAGCCCTATCCGGACTCGACAGAGGAATTCAATGGACTTTGACATCTTATCTACAACATCTTGACTACGCTGACGACATTTGCCTACTCTCCCACATAATCATGGATCTGTCCGCAATGGTGTTAGATCTCGAGAGGGAGGCAAGCAAGGTTGGGCTAAAGATTAATACCAACAGCAACAAGACCAAGGTTCTTAGCCCGCCGTTGCGAAAAAGAAATCCGACACCTATTGCCATCAATATTAATGGGCAGCCTGTGGAGAAGGTGGACAACTTCGTCTACCTGGGTAGCATTGTTGCCGAAAATGGTGGTACGGAGCAGGACATCGCTCGTCGTATCAACCAGGCTAAACGCGCATACGTCATGCTGTCCAAAATCTGGCAGAGCAGTTATCTCAGTATCAAGACCAAGCCGGGCCTGTTTCGCTCCCTGGTACTGTCAGCGCTTTTGTATGGGAGCAGTACATTGAAAATTTCGGTAGGAGTTACCAGAAAGCTGCAAGTTTTCGTCAACTCATGTCTTCGTCAAATTTTAAGAATTTTCTGGCCCGAAACAATGTCAAATGAAGAACTAAGTCGGCGTACGGGTCAGATGCCAATCGACGAATTGATACGCAGGCGAAAATGGCAGTGGATAGATCACACATTGCGGAAGAGTGATAACTGCATTGCTTTGCATGCCATGAAATGGAACACCATTTCTAACCAAGGCCGACCATGAGTTGGTCCTCGAATCACATGGCGTCGATCTGTGGCAAAGGAGTGTCAGGCACTGGGTAAGTCTTTTGGGGAGTTGCGCCCCATTGCCCAGAACAGAGTACGATGGCACGCAGGAGTAGTTGACGCGCTATGCCCCGCTAGGGGTTAAGGCAAAGTAGTATGCTTAAGGGGTGCAGGGGTGTGCTAACTGCAACTATAGAAATGTACTATTATTAACCTTTTTTGATGAGATATCAAAATTCTACGATTTTCGGTTTTCTATACTAGTAGAATGCCGCTTTTCTGCAAATTTTCATATTTCTAAGTATAACGGTCTCGAAATGCAAGGGGGGGGGGGGGGACAAACTTAGATCACATATTTTCCCCTCTACCTCTTTTCCCCTTTCTTCAAATCTGATAAAAATGCCAAAAATGGAATGAACTCGGTCGTACTTTTCTCATGATACCCCACTTGCCTATACCAGCTGAAAATAAAAACCAGGCCGAAGCGTATATACCCTAGACTTGTACAGACCTAGTGGTGATACCAAAAGTCCCAATTGGCAACGACCATATGTACTAGAAGTGGGTCTCCTATATGGCCAGTTCATAGGGGAGTTTGGCACTCATTCAGTGGGATCTTGACCATCCTCAAAATCAATTAACTGACCCATTCTACAAATATTTGTCGCAGTTTTCAAGTTGCTAGCTTCATTCTATCCAAAGTTAACACTTATTTGAAGTTTCACTTGTAGGGGAGGTAGGGGTTCCTTGGATCTTGCCTATCATGTGACTAGATCATAATGTCGACACTCTTCACACCGTAGTTGCTATTCTCCTCGCTCCTTATTTTTTTTATCAAAAGAATCGGGTTCTTAACCATAAGTGAAGTGAACTGTGTTCCGATCTTCGCCTTGATCTAACCGCGATAGTGTCTATCAAAGTGCAGCTTCTATTTGGCCTTATACGACCTAAAAACTTAATTTTATACCTTCAATTTGTGCTTTGTTTTGCTCTATTGCAACATACAAGTGACATTTTAGTCGTTTACCGTTTTTTCGTAAAACTTTTAAACTTTACACCATAAAATTTGGTTGAAATACATGCTAAGCGCGCTAATAGTGTTGTGTGTGAAACTTTAAAACTTTTGAATCAGTTCAATTATAGCCTACCACTAGGCGTTAATTGTTTTTTCACTGAAACTTAAACCCGGTGTGTGTACAAGATAGTGCAGGATTGTCCACATTTATAAGAAGAATCTAGCCATTTGACAAAACTATCATGGCAGAGTGTTCGGCATCCAGCTGTCTTGACCGATCGGACAAAACGCCCTCTATTGTTTGCGCTGGTTTCTGTGGGAGGCCGTTCCACAGTAAATGTGCTGGCTTTTCCGGAACAGTGGGCGACGTTATTCGCAACGCCGGATCCGGCCTGTACTGGTTCTGCAGTAGGTGCAGATCGGCATCCATGCCCATTTATGCCTCGAGATTGCTTTCCGCTAATCAGTTGCTCGAGACGATCTCGCTCGAACTAGCTGCGGTTCAAACGAAGCTCCGCTCAGCTATTACGGATTTCACTCCTCTAGTCAATACGGCAGACATTGGACTAAATGGTGAACCAGTAGCCAAAGACACGACCATAGATGCTGTTGGCGTTTCTACCCGTCAACAGCAGCAAAGGTCTCTGAGATCCTCCAACCGCCAGTTGGAGATTCAAGTGCCGGTTAACGTACAACAGCAACAACAACAACAACCACTTATTTCTCCGAGTCTTCTAAATCGTAAGCAACCACAACAAGAGACTTCTCTCTCTTCTAGACTTCAGCTACCTCAACCTTCGCACGTACAGCAACCGCTCGAAGTTATGCAGTCCCCACAACCTATTGCAAGTCTTGCTATAGCTTCGACTTCTTCTAGGGCTGACATGAACGTTGAACATCCTGCTACCAGCTCTAATCAGCCTTTCGACTTGCGCGTTTGTACGCCGCCTAAACAGTTGTTCATATCTCGGCTTGAGTACAATACTACTGAATCGGATATAAAACGCTATCTCATCAACAAGCTTGGCTACGAACCGTCGCTCTTAATTTGCAGGAAGCTAACGAAGGACAACATCCCCAATAAGATTGTCTCGTCCTTCAAGCTAACCATCCCACCTGAACTGCTGTCGCCCTGCGAACAATCCTTTTGGCCAACAGGGATACTTCTCAAGGAATTTTCCAATAGAAATTTTCCGAGGCATCGTACCCCCAAAACTCGAAAATAAGTTGTGCATTTTCATTATATTACCAAAATGTACGTGGGTTAAGGACCAAGCTTGACACTTTGAATCTCTCTGCGTTGACATCTCCTCATGACATTATTTGCCTAACTGAGACTTGGCTGTGCTCCTCTATAAATGATGGTGAGATCCTGGATGGTTACAATATCTTCCGCTGTGACCGTAACTTTCTCTGTTCTGGTAAGTCGTCCGGTGGCGGTGCTCTTATTGCAGTTCGTGATGATCTTGACTGCTCACTTCTATCCACCACACACTCTCAGCCTTTTGACTGTGTCACCGTTATTCTGCCCAAAACCTCCTCTACATCGCTAATAATCTCTTGTGTTTATGTTCCATGTAAGTCTATTCTAGCCATCTATGACAGTCTTTTTACATATTTTTCCGACATTATTAATATCGACCACCCTGATTGTTCTATTATTATCTGTGGCGATTTCAATATTCCAAATATAGACTGGCCTACTCACCCTGGAATTCCTGTAGCTTCGTGTTTCACTTCTCTTTCATCCTCGCTCACATCATTTATGGAATTCTGTGATTTGTTACAGTTCAATGTAGTCCAGAACTTCATGAATCGTGTTCTTGACCTTGTCCTCAGCAACCTACCTGTTTCCTCTTTGTCAGCTTCCTGTGCAACTCCGGCTTATATCCCCTGCGACCCGTATCACCCCGCCATCAGTCACCAGCTTTACATTTTTTCTCCTCCCTCCCAACTTAATAAAAATCATCCGCGTTTGAACTTTAGGAGAGCCAACTATGCAGCCATCAATCTCAGACTGAATGGAATCGATTGGGGCAGTGTACTTGGTGGCTTCAACTGTGAATCTGCTGTGCACGCCTTTTATAACATACTTTACAGCATCATTTTCGAATTCGTACCTTTTCGTGAGTGTAAACCCCGCAAGGGTCCGTTGTGGTTCACCCCTCTGGTACGTAAAACTATACGCAAAAAAGACCGTGCTCACTCCCTTTATAAGAGATACAAGCGTTTTTCTGATCTCAAAACATTTCAGAAACTTAGATCCCAGACCAAACGCCTCATTAAATCCGCACGCTCTGCTTACCTTATAAATGTTGAAAACAGTATTGGCAACAATGAGTCAAAACTCTTTTGGTCTTTTGTTCGTAACATGCGTTCATCTTCTTCTTTTCTTTCTTCTCTTTGTTACGACAATCGTACTGCTAACACCCCTAAGGAAATATGCGAACTTTTTGCCTCGTACTTCTCTAGTACTTTTCGGCAACCTTCTTCGTCTTTTGCTTTGCATGATCTTCAACAGGATGGTTTCCAATCTTCGTTTCCGTTACTATTTCCGTCTACCGTTGACTCTCTCATCACCTCTCTTAACAATAACTCATCCTCTGGCCCTGATGGAATCCCAAATTCTTTTTTAAAGCAGACTCACAGCTCCATATCTTCTCCCCTATCTATTCTTTTTAATAAAAGCCTTTAAGAGGGTGTTTTCCCTTCCTGTTGGAAATCATCCTTTACTGTTCCCATACCCAAGAAAGGTGACCAGAACCTTGCCTCTAATTACCGTCCTATTTCGCTTCTTTCTTCCTGCTCTAAATTACTTGAACGTATTGTCAATGACCACATTTACGATAACTTTGGTCACCTCATTAGTCCAAACCAACATGGATTCTGTAAAAAGAAATCTACGGTCACGAACTTAGTGGAGTTTACAGACTTTGTCGCTAATTCTTTTAACAAGCACCTTGATGTGCATGTTATCTATACAGACTTCAGCAAAGCGTTTGATACTGTCAGCCATAAAATTTTACTTGACAAACTGGTCACACTTAATTTCCCCTCTTGGCTTATTTCCTGGCTTGTCTCTTACCTTCTTAATCGGTCTTCTAGTGTTGTTTTTCAAAATATAATCTCTTCATCATTTGCTCAATTGTCTGGTGTCCCTCAGGGGTCTATTCTTGGGCCCTTACTCTTCATACTTTTCATAAATGACCTTCCTCCTCTACTTAGTTCTCTCTCCTTACTTTATGCTGACGACTGTAAGCTCTTTGCTGCGGTTTCCAGTCTCGACAATTGTTTGGTCTTGCAGTCCGATATTAATATTTCAGCTTCCTGGTGTACTACCAACGACTTGCTCCTTAACGTCCCTAAATGCGCTGTTATGATATACTCCTTAAAAACTTCTCCCTTATACTTTTCTTATCATATCAACTCCATCCCACTTGTTGTCGTCCACAGGTTCAATGATCTTGGAGTCGTTTTCGACTGCAAACTTCGCTTCAACGATCATTACTCTCTCACTATCAACAAGGCTTCCAAGTTAGCTGGTTTCGTCTTGCGATGCTCCCATGAATTTCATTCTACCAATACCGCCGTTAACTTGTTTAACTCACTCGTTCGTAGCATCTTGGAATACGCCTCAGTTGTCTGGTCACCTTCTACTATTGTTTCGTCCGAGGCATTGGAATCCGTCCTAAGAAAATTCACACGAGCTTTAATGTTCAGGTTTAAACTTCCCTATCTCTCCTATCCCGAACGTCTTAATTTCCTTAATTTAGTGTCTTTGCAGAAAAGACGGATTTACCTAGATGAATGCTTTCTATATAAATTATTTTACGGATTTTTACATTCATCTCTTTCACGCCACATAACTTTCCGGTTTTCGTCCTACAATACTCGCACTAATGCCATCTTTGACCCTCCAACTGCTGAACTATCTGTTTATAAGAACTCGCCACTACTCAGAATAATGCACAATTATGACAGACTTGAGCTTGGTCCTTTACCCACATCTTTTGCTGCCTTTAAGCGTTTACTTTTACATAAGCTATCCATAACTAACATTTAATTTCTTCTTTTTTGTTGTATTTTTTTGAATTTTCTTAATTATTACTTCTAATTTACATTAATTTTCCTTAACCTTTTATTTCATGTTTCTTCTGCTTTTATATTAATTCTTTTTTTTCTGTTTACTCCAATTTTCTTGTCATATTACATACTGTATTTTTGGAACCAGTATTTCTTACTAAATAAATAAATAAATAAATCATTGCCACCAACCAATTAGATCCCCCTACAAACATTTAAAAAAAAATTCAAGTCTCAAGCTTCACTCTATCGAAAGTTATCGCTTATTTGAAGTTTCATTTGTAGGAGAAGTAGGGGTTTCGTTGGTCTGATTTTACGTATTTTCAATATAAGCCAACTGGATCATACTACAAACATTTGACCAAAATTTTAAGTCGATAGCTTTATTTTGTCGTTAAGTTATCGCTTATTTTAAGTTTCATTTCTAGGGGAGGTAGGGGTTCCTCTAGTCGGATCTTACCCATCTTTAATGTCAACTAATTCAATCTCACTTTCAACATTTGACCAAAATTTCAAGTTGCTGGCTTCATTCTATCAAAAGTTATCGCTTATTTGAAGTTGCATTTGTAGGGGAGGTGGGGGTTCCTTGGGTCGGATCTTGCCCATTTTCAATACCAACCAAGTAGGTCTTACTAGCAACATTTTGTCAAATTTTCAACTTGCTAGAATCATTTTTTCGAAAGTTATCGTAATTAAGGGAATATTTAATTTTTTGAAATTTGTAGGGGAGGTAGGCGTTCCTTTGATCTGATTATGCCCAACTTACAAAACCTTAAGCAGCTTCTCACTTCAAGGTTACGTGCCAAAAATCAGGTGCCTACGTCAATTGGTTCAGGAGTTATATACAAAAAACCTGAAAATTAGGGTAGTACGAGGTTCTTTGTAAGAAAATTACCGTTAGTTTCCAACTGATCGATTTTATTTTCCCAGGAGAGTATAAGATTACCCTCATGAGTAATCTGCCTAAGCTAGAGCTTTTCACGTTTATTTAATCGGGAGTTATAGATACATTTATGAATTTTACATATGTAGGGGAGGTAGGCGTTCTCTTGGCCTGATCATGCCCATTTTCAATACCATCCAACTAGATTACACTACCAATATTTGACCAAAATTTCAAGGCTCTAGCTTCATTCTATCGAAAGTTATCGTGCGAACGGACAGACAGACGGACAGACAGACAGACAGACAGACAGACAGACAGACAGACAGACAGACAGACAGACAGACAGACAGACAGACATGGCTAAATCGAATCAGGAGGTGACCCTGATCATTTATATATATATATTGCTATACCTCCGGAGCCTCCTTTAAGGTGTTACATATTTCCGTCGTGACAAAAACAATATACCCTATACTAAAAGTCTAGGGTATAATGAGAATATATTTTCACAACGATGAGCTCCACGTCGTATGGCATTTGGTCATATCCTGCTTTCAAAGTATTGTCGACGATGTGTGCCCCACATCCTACTCCGACCAATCCTGGGTTAAGCATATTCAGCTTAGCGAATGACGCCAGTGCGCTCACGATTGCCGAAATTGCAGATTGCATTATCAGCGCAAAATGCAGCCAATTTGTTTCCAATGCCGAATTTTTCCATAGCAGCCTGGACTAATCTGACAATAGTGTCACTGTCTTCGCCGTCTTCAGATATCAATTCAATTATGCGGATCACCACTCCTTCCTTCTCCGAAAAATAACGAACAAGCACAGGTAACATCTTGATCTGGCCGTGGTTCGATTATTGTGACGAAGTGACAATCTCCCAGGCAGAGGCGCCGACTGTTAGAAAATATTGAGGGGGGGGGGGGGGGGGCACAACAACTTTTCATACATTTTTGATTCACTGTTGAATTGCCTTGTTGTGCGATTTTTTTGCGATGGTATCCTCACAACAAATTGACCCATTTTCGAAATAACAATTAACGTATCTCTTGCACTTTAAAATAATTTACTGATGAGAGGTCCAATAGCCCTAGCTAAGAAAATGGTACAAAGTATCTACACTGCTTGCAGATACATCGAAACATGGATATGTCTTATGCCTACCGAAAGCGTGGGATGTGTTTTGTCGAATAATTTCATCCAGTATAACTACACTGGGATCTTTATAAAACTTACGTCGATATCTTCAACAGAACAGGTTACACGCAGTCGGTAGCCAAAAACATATCCATGTTTCGATGTATCCGCAACAAATCAAACTTAACACCCCCTTTAAGAGACAGAGAGACATACCCCATTGAAAGTTAACGTCCCAATTTGAACCGGATACACCCGTTCTAATGAGATTGAACACCCAACCACATGAGACAGATAGACACGCTGTAATGAACCATATTCTGGTCTGGTTGTGCTGCTCCCACCGGCAGATCGAAGCAGCACCTGATGAGTAAGGGTCTGTCGGTGGTACGAAACCAGAGGCCAAGTGTCCCATTACACCTGGACCCCAATACGAGCGCGAAGGCAAGCGAGCCATCTGCCAACCATTCCATCCTTATCGCCTCATTTTTTTTTATTCCCCATTTTTACCTCCCTTGTTTGTGTTGTCTTCCCCAGGCCTATGAATTTTTGTTAATACGTAAAGGACAGGGGCAACGAGCGGCGAAAACCCCGCCCACATCTCCCGAACTGAGCTACAGCAAGCATAGGCCGCTGCTTAGCTCGTTGAGGAGCCTTTTTCTTCGCAAGATGGCACAGCCCGACCTTCACGGTCAATTAAGCTACCTTAGGCTCCGTCCCCACGGGCATCTTCGGATGCCCACCAAACCGTCCGTTACAACGCCCTATTGAAAGTTAACATTTATGCTGCTAATGCATCGTACCGTATGTGGAGCTTTTGTTCTATCTTTATAGCACGTAGTATAAATCCGCCATTTTGTTCTATATGTTTATTGCACGTGTGGGGGAAGGGGCCCACATTGTGAACCAGTCAGACCTCAAATCGCCGCCATTGCAAATGCACAACCACAGTCGCTGGATCACCCGATTTGGCTCGAATTAACTTCATCCGCTCTCGCTCATCTTCGGGGGGGCGGGAACTATGTACACTCTCTCAAATTGCGTCTGCGCATGTCCAAGTGTTAGTCGAACTGACTACTTGCTACTTTTTCTGGGATCCTAGTGATTCAGATAGTACAATGGGTGCTATTTTAAATCGGCCACTACATTCATTCTTGCCGTCCACTACATTCATTCTTGCCGTCCACTACACTCATTCTTGCCGTCCACAACGTCAACCTTTATCGCTATCAAATCAACATCTCAACATGTACACACAAGATCCCCGCAAGCGCGCCGCCCGCGCGGATCCACAAGCAACAGCCATGCACAATGACCACTTCACTCAAACGACATGCACAACCAGAATAGAAAAATTTTCAATGGGCTTGTTTCCTCTTCTGACCCCCGAGTAGAAAAACAGACATTTCGTGTGACGGACAGATTTTTAAGATGACCCCCAGCTATAAGACATATCCATGTCAAAAAAATGTTGACCTTCATTTCCCCTCTATGGGGACCTCCCTTTAAAGTCAGCCTATTACAAAAAATCGCTTTCTCCGGCGAATTAAATATAATAATTCTACATATTCCCACAAAATTTCATATATGTAGCTTGAGCCGTTCGTCAGATATTTCATGGACAGACGGACAGACATTTGACCGATTTCATAAGGGTTTTGTTTTTACTACAAAACCCTAAAAACGAACGAAAAATATTCTCCATCAGAATTTGTTTCCCCGAAGCCCTTTTGAGCTCGTAATGACTGGATTATGCTTATTTGGCCCTGATTGGATATCAGTTACTCCAGAAAACTGCTGTCCTTGCCGAAACAACAGATCCTGGGCACTGGGCACGCCAGGAGGTTTCGGCTCCCATACAAGGATTTTTTGCAGAGAACTATAAACGTTGAGCGCTAGCAAGAAGTAGAAGTTGAACCCTCGGTGAATACTTCTTCAATCATCTAGGGGAACTAGAGGTGGCGGTTGGTCAATTGCTAAGTGTCGGGGCTAACTCCGGATGCCAGCCCTCAGGCCTAACGAAACCTAACCGAGCGTTTAAATTTGACATACCTAACTTATCGTTCTTTGAAGCAATCTCAGTTTTCACCAACAAATCAAATAAACTCGATATTTCGAATTTATTTTTAAAACAACTCGATATCTCGAAATCTTGATACCTCAAAATTTCGATAACTCGAAGTAAAACCTCCTTACCTTCAAGTTCGAGTTTCGACTGACCTTATACTTGATAAGGTCTAGGGTATAAAAATAAGAGAAGCTTATTGTGCTCAACTGGCGGTAGTAACATATAATCATCTAGCTGGTAATTCTATGAAATCTTTTTTTGATAATTTTGTTTTTCTACTTTATGAATGCTTCTTTTTATTTTATTATTTTTTTTTTATTGTTAATAATTTAGTAATAATAATCGCGTATCTTTGTTGTGTTACCTTGACTGTGTTCCGGTGAAAGCGTGCTGCGCGCAAATAAAGTATAGACACCGAGCGTGCTTTTTGCTTGATGCGTTTTTTATTTATGTTGAAAGAGCGCCATAGGCGCGCTCGAATATTCAAGCACAATAGACGGCGTCGGGATTGATATTTAACGAGCGTTCGTCATAATTTCTGTATCTATGATAGCAAACACAAAGTACAGTGCACTCGAATTTTACAGTAGGAGTTGATTAAATGATTATATTATTTTTATTTGTTTGATCTATTTTTTTTATTAATTGATTGCGGTTTTAATTTAAAAAATATTGTATTTTTTTTTGTAGAGGTGTGAAGTTTGCCGCGTCGCGTCGTCGCGCCGCTTATGTCTATCTTTTGCATTGTGCAATTGTGCAAATCAACTAAACACCTAAAATAAAAACAAAACAAATGCTCAAACGTTTTTTTTTAAGTTCAAATATTTTCAAGTTTTTGCGCATGCACATCCAAATAACTCGTTTGAAAGTGCAACTGTTCGAAGTTCGTTTTATTTTATTAATTTTTCTTTTTATTTTTTTTGATTAGATCAATTTGTAGATAGATACATAGTTAGATACGAAATACGGCGCGCAAAGAGAGTGACACGTCTCGTACTTTCGACCCAAATGATAGTTATAGTTTGCAGATATAAATTTTAACTGCCATTATTGTGTTTCGCTGCCGACTATACATATCTTGCGTATCTATCGGCATTTTAAGTTGTGTATTGTGTGGAGCGCGCGCTAAGGAAAAGTAACGATCGTGCTCTCATAGTAATCGCGCGGTAAAGATAGATTGATTGTGCCATACGCGCGGATAAATTGATAAGCGCGATGTGAGTGGATCGTGTCGAAATATAACGGAATTGCTAGTACTAAGTGCGGTTGTTGTTGGTGGTGAACGTAACATTTTTTTCTTTCATTCATTTCGTTTTGTGGTTGCTTTTAAATTAGATTTTTTCTTTTAACAACGCCGGGTCGATAACGTAATATTTTTTCTGAAAACAAGAAAAATTCAAATTTGAACTAAAACAGAAATAATATCTAGTGACCTGTTCCGGTATATGATCAACGAGTTACCCGTACGAATGACTCAATCTCGATAAGCGGACCGTCTTCCGTGCCGCCTTTGCAGAGTGACGTATACAAAATCGCCGAACATTATCATCAACAACCAAAACCATCGAAAAGTTCTCCGTACATCCAAACAAAAAAAAATCCCCTCGGATGAATAATTCATACCTACTTAAAAATAACTGGCCCTGTTGAAAAAAGCAGCAACAACAACAACAACATCTACCGAAAACGCGTTTAGTACTCAAGTGACTGTCGTCACAGCTTACCTGCTTCTAAACCTGAAAGTATTTGGAGACGAAACAACAATTACAACAACAAAAAATAACAACAACAACGAAACGGTAGAACTCTACCGTCCCCAGTAAAATTTTAGTTTTAGCAGTTCAAAGTGTCATACTCCGATATAAAGGCTCGATCAAGCACTGTGGCGGATTGTGCTGGGCTGTCGATCTGTTGATCCCCGTTCCCGGTCGGTATATACATATATATGTTGTTTCGGGGATCCCTTGAATCATGCTGAACCCCAAGTCACCCGGGCTCCTTCAAACAGTTCGCGAGTGCTCAGTGTCCATTCGAAATTTGCAGAAATGAACTTTATTTACTAGTGAATGCCTGTCATCGGTTCATCGATCCTCTTATACAACGGACGCGGCGGCGTCGCGTGAATCTGATTCCGAACAAGAAACTGTCGTCGTGTATCTTACCATTACTCCATCGCGAAATCCCTTGACCGACATCCTATTACAGATATTATCGTGCACGGTTTGGATTCTCCCACCGATCGGCGTCACTTAAGACCCATCACTTTTCATCCTGTGGAAGTGAATCAATAGATACATAGATACCTAAAAATTTGGATTGTGTCTCCAGTGTTCTGTGTGTGTTTGTGAATTTTTTCCTATATGAAGAATTCGAGCTCCAGCTGACATCCTTCCTGGGTAGCTGACGACACCTACTCTCCACCACCACCATCTGATTCAACGCTGCAGAGGGGTGGAAAAAGAAGCAAGCAAACTTAGCAGGCAGCATGAAAACGCCACAAATTTTACCGACCCTGATTGATCGAAAGAGATCGCGAACGACCAGCAAGGATACTAATCAAGGTAAGTGTCCCAACATCCCAAAACTACTCATTCTGTTGTTGCTATTCACACTCGTCAATCTCGAAAATGGCTGGTGTGATCATTTGAAATTCTCCAGATTCCAATTCAGATGGATTTATGATGGTTCGCATTGAGCTGAAGATTAACACGCGCCTTATCGGGGGGTCGAAATTTCAAGGGTGATAGCGTCGGAGCTTACTCTCTTTTTTTTTCTCAAATTGATTGTACATACAATAATTTCTGTTCATATATTAATAGCCAAGTCATTAATTGCTTATAGGAACTATTCTATAGTATTTTAATACAAGTTTTAGTGTAGTTTTCATTTTTTTCTGTTTATGTTGTTTTGGGGTGCTGATCATAAATTTGAGGTTTTTACCTCATAGATGGGACGCTAAGCGATTTCACCTTGCAAAATATGATAGAGAAATGCCATTTGGTATGATTGTTCGTGGTCCCTATACATTCATTTTAAGAGATGGAGCCACCTTGGACCCCGCGGCAGAGCGGCTGTGCGGGCGAAAAACCGCGAAATTCGAGCCCTTTTTAGGGTTTTGTATAAAAACAAAACCCTTATGAAATCGGTCATGCGTCCGTCTGTCCGTCTGTCTGTCCGTCTGTCCATGAAATATCTCACGAACCGCTGAAGCTACATGCATGAAATTTGGTGCAAATATGTAGAAATACTATAATTCTCTGGAGAAAGCGATGCGTTGTAATAGGTCAACTTTAAGGGGGGGTCGCCATAGAGGGGAAATGAAGGTCGAAATTTTTTTTTTCGTTTGGTATAGGCAAGTGGGGTATCGTAAGAAAGGTACCGTTGAGTACATTCCATTTCTGGAATTTTTTTCAAATTTGAAGAAAGGGGAAAAGAGGGAGAGGGGAAAATATGTGGTCCGAGTTTGTCCCCCCCCCTTGCATTTCGAGACCGTTACAGCTAGACATATGAAAATTTACAGAAAAGTGGCATTTCACTAGCATAGAAAACCGAAAATAATAGAATTTTTAAATCTCATCCAAAAAGGTTAATAATAGTACATTTCTATAGTTGCAGTTAGCACACCCCTGCACCCCTCAAGCACACCCTAGGTCAAAAATATTGATGGCTGATGATAACCAACATCATAGGCAATAATACCTCTAAGTTTCATTACAATGAGATGATATTTAATAATAGTACATTGACTTAAAGTTATGCATTTTGACACTATCCATACAAAAAATACACCTACCGGCCTCACGCACAGATATGCGTGTACTACTTACATGTTGTTTTTCGTAGTGCGATTTGCAGTATTTAATGAACCAACTTTGGAAGGGTGAAAATTGGTGATTGGTGATCCTAACAATAACGATTCACACAGTTAATTTTTTTAGGGTTTTGTGTCTTAAATCTTACAAAATCGGTCAAATACCTGTCTGTCCGTCTGTTCATAGAATATCTTACGAACGGCTGAAGCTGCACACATAATTCGGCGAGAATGTGTAGAAATGCTATAATTTGCTGGAGATAGCGTTGTGTTGTAATTGGCCAACTTTAAGAGGGGGGGGGGGGGGGGGTCCACATAGAGGCGAAATTAAGGTAAATTTTTTTTATCCACTGGTATAGCCAAGTGGGGTGTCGTGAGAAAGGTAATGTTGAGTACATTCCATTTTTGGCATTTTCTTGAGATTTGTAGAAAGGGGAACAGTGGAGGAGGAAAAAATATTAGACCGTAATTTGTCCCAGCCGCCCTGAATTTCGAAGCCGTTACACAAGTTTGCAATTTGCAATGTCGTCTTAATATGAATGGTTAAGCATCTCGAAGAGTGGGACAGTTTATCTCGTATACATACATATCTATCTATCTATCTATCTACAGCTTCTCGTATTAAAACTATTACTTTGAGAGGTGACAGATGCAGTCTTTTTGTGAATTGGCATGTAAGATACTATATCATGGGTAAAACATTTAATTATGGTGTTTTTATTCAGCTGAGGGGTACCAAGAAGAACAGGGAGCCAGTATTTACATGCCAAAATAAGCTCTTGCTACAAAACCCTCGAATTGCGGGCGTAGCCCTCTATATTCCGGTTTCATTTAATATTGTCCTAATAATTTGTAAACGGTGCCTCGGATCAAAAAACTTAATAGGTTATAAATTAAAGAGCGTCAAATTCTACATCCAATGCACTGCTTAAAGTTGAAATTTGATTTAGAAGTATAATCAAAATCGATAGTCGAAAATGTCTCTTTTTGAGGCTTTGGGGAAAAATCACACTATATCGCTTTTCAAGCTCACATATCTTTGTAACGGATACTCCAAATGAAAGACCGTACAAGTAAGAGTTGAAGATATTTTGATTTTCGGTTTAACGTGCCCAATGCTTTTCAAATCGGTGCGTTTTTAGTGTAGTTGTGAGCGAAAATGCAAAAATGGTTTTTTAGCGATTTGAGCCTTAATAGCTGTATCTCGATATATATAACAGCTAAAAGTTTTGGTTTAGCCTTAATTCGTAGATACTTTAACCTTGTTTATAAAAGTTTTGCTAAGTTTTTTGTCAGACTAATTTAATTAATTAAAAAATTAGTTAATTAAATGATTAAATTTCTTCCATAATTTCAAAGTTCAAGCAACTTATATGACATTTTAGGTTGGTTTCTAACGTATTTGGTCATTCTGAGTCAAATGACATCAACCGCTATTCCATCCGACTATTAGTTCAAAAGATATTCACTTTTTTCCAGATTTTATTGTTAATTAAATAAGTCTTTTTATTAAATACGTTGAAAACAAAAAGCTTTTGTGCCAGTTTTAGGATAGTCCCTAATGTATTTGGTCATTTTGAGTCGAATGAAACCAACCGCAATTCCTTGCGACCATTAATTCAAAAGATATTTACATTTTTCCAGATTGTTTTATTAGTTAAATTAGTTTTTCGTTAAGTAAGTTGAAAACAAAAGGTTTTTATGCCAGTTTTAGGTTGGTTCTTGATGTATTTAGTTAATCTGAGTAGAATAAAATTAGCCGTGGTTCCATATGACCATTAGTTCAAAAGATATTCACATTTTTCCACACTTTTGGATTTGTTAAGGAAGCTTCTTTATTAAATAAGTTGAAAATAAAAAGCTTTGATGCCAATTTTAGGCTGTTTCCTAATGTATCTGATCATTTTGAGTCGAATAAAACTAAAGTCAATTCCATACAACAGTGAGTTCAAAACTTATTCACATTTTTCCAGATTTTATTTTTTTTGTTGAATATTTATTTTATTAAAAAAGTTGAAAATAAAAGGTTTTCATTCCACTTTTAGGTTGATTCCTAATGTATTTGATCATTCTCAATCGAATGAAATCAACCGCTATTCCATACGATCATTAGTTCAAAAGATATTCTCATTTAAATAAAAAAGATATTAATTTGATAAGTTGCTTTATTAAATAAGTTAAAAATAAAAAGCTTTTCTGCCCATTTTAGATTGATACCTAATGTATTTAGTGATTCTGAGTCGAATGAAACCAACCGCAATTCCATACGATCACTAAATCAAAAGATATTCACATTTTCCCAGATTTTGTGATTAAGTAAATAAGCTTACGTATTAAATAAGTTAAAAATAAAAAGCTTTTATGCCACTTTTAACTTAGCTCTTAATGTATTTGACCATTTTGAGTAGAATGAAACTAACCGCACTTCCATGCGACCATTAGTTCGAAAGATATTCACATTTTTTCCAGATTATGAAGAGTGGCACATGCCCTTGCAGCACCCGGCGCTGTTATCCATAATGGGAGCCAACGTTCTACTTCTAGTTTCCACCCCCAATCTCCAGGAGATGGAATATGTTGCTGAGTTTCCACAGCCTGCCAGAATTTCATGGCTTGAAGGGATGCCCTTTTCAGGTGTACCTCAAACTCACCAAATAACAATCAGCATCTATCATACGCGCTATCACTTCTGATAACTGTAACAAATTCTCACGAAACACAAAACAAATCAGTTTCAAATCTATCCGCTTACTGACTCGACGGTGCACAATGTGGCAATAGCGGACAAAAATAATTTTTATTGTTTTTTATTCTTGACTAGTTGATTAATTATGACTATGTACATGCAAATTGTATCTATAACAAGATACCTGCACCCGTTGCTAACGGATTGGCATTATTACTTCTCTCTTAAGGTCACTTACGGGATATGCGGAGAGTAGCAAATCAAATTATCGAAATATACTACTATTAAACTTTTTTCTAAGAATATCAACATCCTGGATATTTAACGTCGCTATCCTAATTATATGTCGTCATCCTGGAAATTTTCATATATGAGCTTTAAGCGGCGAATAACTGTCTCTTCTTGCAATTTGGCCACTAATGAAAAGCCTTATAACACAAATTGTAGTAATCCTTCATATTTCTACCAAATTCCATACCTGTAGCTTCAGCTCTTTTCGAGATATTCTTTGAAAAGGCTGACATCTGACTGATTTAATTATCTGTAAATTGATACTAAAACAAAACTTCAGCTACTATACTTACCGAAATAGAGCTATTAAAGCTGGAATCGATAAGAAAGCATTCCAGCATTTTCACTCACAACTACACTAAAAATGAACCGATTTGAAAACTATTGAGCAAGTTAAACCGGAAATCAAAATATCTTCAACTTTTACTTGCACGGTTTTTCATTTGGAGTATTCGTTACAGAGATATGTGAGCTTGAAAAGCCATAAAGTGTGATTTTTCTCCAAAGCCTCAAAAAGTGACGTTTTTCGACCATCGATTTTGATTATACTACTAAACCAAATTTCAACTTTGAGCAATGCATTGGATGTAGAATTTGACGCTCTTTAATTTAGAATTTATTAAGTTTTTCGATACGAGGCTCCGTTTAGAAGTTACGAGGAGAATATTAAAAAAGGGCTCAAATTTCGCGGTTTTTCGCCCGCACAGCCGCTCTGCCGCGGGGTCCAAGGTGGCTCCATCTCTTAAATTGAAAGTTTGGGCCCCACCAACATTCGTACTAAACGGCATTTCTCTATCATATTTTGCAAGGTGGCGTCGATTTATGTCGCTTAGCGTCCCAACTATCAACATTTTTTATGTAATTTGAGTTACATCCAAAACACAACAACAAAAACGCTTTTTTTTCCAAAATATTTTGAAAACTGTATAATGAGTAACTGGATAAAGCTAATTTATGCGCTCAGATCTTTACCAAAAGTTTCTTTATGTATTAATGTTCTTGCAAATGTACAAGTGCGAATCATTTTCAATTTAAATTGGAATTGTTTGTGACACTTGGTTTCATTCTGCACACCAACTTAGTATGCGTCTGTAGCTTAGCTCGGTAACGCACCGGGCATTTTTTGCTACTCGAAACACGGTCTCTGCGGTTCGCGCCCCGCAACGGGACCAACTATTTTTTTATTCTCAAATTCCCTCTGAATTAATTTCTCCGAGCTTAGTGGTTTCGTATGGATAGTAGCACTCATCAGGTCTTGCATCTTTGCAGCTATCCATGTGCAAGACGACCACGAAAGTGTGAGAATTCTGTTTGTATAAGCCGTGAAGGCGTGATTTTACTTGAAAACTCGACCGTGGAGGTCTAGATACATAAAGTAAAATTGCCAGGGAACAAATATCTCCACTTCTCACCCTCTCTCCACCCCTCTAGTGAGTTAATATAAGTGCTTCACACCATCTAGACCTCCACGGTCGAGTTTTCAAGTAAAATCACGCCTTCACGGCTTATACAAACAGAATTCTCACACTTTCGTGGTCGTCTTGCACATGGATAGCTGCAAAGATGCAAGACCTGATGAGTGCTACTATCCATACGAAACCACTAAGCTCGGAGAAATTAATTCAGAGGGAATTTGAGAATAAAAAAATAGTTGGTCCCGTTGCGGGGCGCGAACCGCAGAGACCGTGTTTCGAGTAGCAAAAAATGCCCGGTGCGTTACCGAGCTAAGCTACAGACGCATACTAAGTTGGTGTGCAGAATGAAACCAAGTGTCACAAACAATTCCAAAAATTTCTGTTTGCCACCTACTACTCAAAGCCCGCCTTCTATCCCTATGTGCATTTGCAATCAAGGGCATTTCCGCGCTAGGGAGGTATTCAAATTCCTTGCAAAGCTTGATACTTCTGAATCGGCTGATCCCGACGTTGACGGTATATCTCCTGTGGTGTGGGGCGTAAGAATAATACCACGGCCATTCCCTCTGGCGAGCTGTCGTAGAAACCGACAAACAAAGGGCAGGATGTGTGTGCCAGCAACTTGTACTCTCCGAAATCTTCTATATGCTAACGAAACGTCAACTATGCCTCAGATAAGGACTGGCTCAATGGTTACGACTTTTGGCTATCGTATCGTAAATTAAACATCCTATGCCTGCTACAGACAATGGCCCAGCTCCGGCAATTGAGGACCATCTGCGTTGTGTGGACAGGCGGATGGCGTTCAGTGACCGATGCCGCGTAATCGTCATTTCTGTCAACAGCTATGGGCCATGGGATGGCTACAAATGGCTTCGAAAGACATTTTCCTCCACGCGATGACCTATCGCGTACGCAGCTTTGAACAGCTGATTTATGTAAAGAAGCTACTACACAATTATCGCAAAGTTACAGTCATATTGACCTTCTGTCAGCTTTAAATTTTAATGTCCCGCTATGTGCAATTTCCCGATGCCCCATCGAAGACCATTGTGCGGACGGACGATATTTGAAAAGACATTTGGTGTGTGATGGCGGCCATCAAAGTCACCATCGCGATGGGCTATTGTCTGTAGCAGCCATTAGGAGTTTGCGAGATAAGGTGGTGGATCAGCGGAAAAATTTGCCTCTTCAACGGGTAGCACTGCAATGTTGTACTGCGGTAGAGCTACTGGTAGTTAGGCCCGTGCGCATGGGAGGGGTTTCAGCGTCCAAACCCCTCCCATTGGAATTGTCGTCCAAATTTTCGCATTTGAATAGATCAGCATATATCAATCAAAATTCCTGGAGCAACGCATCCAAACTAGACCAAATGCCTAATGATATGTAATATTAAAACTAAAGATTAAACAAGGAGATGCAATAAAATTTAATAATGCACCCTTACGGCCGCATGACACGATCCAAGTACGCTTGGATGAAACGTACTTGAAAATTATTTGGAAGGTATTTGGATCGTGTCAGCACATGTAATAGGCTGTTGACTTGACACTATCCAAATAGCGTCCAAGTAATTTGGAAGTACGTTGGATCCAAGTGTACTTGGATCGTGTCACCAGGCCTTTAGCTGTTTTGGTGGATTGTGCTGGGCTGTCGTTATCCCCGTTCCCGGTCGGTATATACCTATATACATATGTAGTTTGTAGGATTACTTGAATCATGCTGAACCCCAAGTCAGCCGGGCTACTTCAAACAATTCGCGAGTACTCAGTATCCATTCGAAATTCACAGAAGCGAACTTTATTTAATAGTGAATGTCTGTCATCGGCTCATCGATCCTATTATACAATGGACGCGGCGGCGTCGCGTGACACTATACTTGAATCGTGCCTCCAGGCCTTTAGCTGTGCTGTGCTTTTTTTGAAACTGTGTTTCCTATTTATTGACGATTTGTATTTGATTTAATTCGAAATGCCTTAATGGGTTTTCAGTAATATCATAAAGTACTTCATTTTGACTGTGACTCACTGTATATAGATTAAATTAGCCGGATAAAGGCCACGCCCGCACTTTATCTGAGTGGTGCACCCTGTATATGCTTCCTATGTAAAAAAAAGTTAATTTATGAACTACACTTCCAAGTTGACTTTGCAACAAAACACTCTTCGTAATCCTTCTATATAAAAATCAATCCCTTTTTTTGTGTGTACCGAAATGGTGCCTAAACTACTGGGCCGATTTGGATGAAAATTTCACAGTTTGTTCGAATTAACTGTTTGCGGGTTTTAATGGTCATCATCATCATAGTGGCGCGACAGCCCAACGTCGGGCATTGGCCGCCTGGATCATTGTCCTCCAATTATCTCGGTCACGTGACCGCGTCCTCCAATTTTGGAAGCCCAGTAGCTGCGGGGCGTCCACACCTACTGAGCTCTCCCAACGAGATCTCGGTCGTCTAGGCAGTCTCGCTCCGTCGACTCGTTCTGCATTCATTACTCTCTGAGGCATGCGATCATCGTCCATTCTTTGTACATGCCCTGCCCATTGAAGTCGTTGTAGTTTGACGATTTTCGAGACTTGCTGCTCATCGTACAGTTCATACAACTCATGGTTGTACCGGTTGCGCCATCCATCTCGATCGCAAACAGCCCCGAAAATTCGCCGTAGCACCTTACGTTCCAATGTATCTAGCATGTTTTCGGAGGCTTGAGTTAGGGTCCATGCTTCGCAGCCATAGCATAGCACTGGTCGTATAATAGTTTTGTACACGCGGAGCTTCGTGTTTCTGTGCACATGCTTCGATTTCATTATGGGGAGAACCGAGAAAAAAGTCTTATTAGCTAACTGTATCCGTCGCTTGATTTCGTCAGTTTCGTTGGCGTCGCTTGACAAGTTGCAACCCAGGTAAATGAAGTTGTTCACGAACCCGATGTTGAGGTCCCCGACATTGATGCTCGGTTGTGCAGGTGTCCTTGTCGTTGATTGCATCATTATTTTAGTTTTACCCTCGTTAATACGTAGTCCAACTTCTTTTGCAGCGGTATCGAGCG
Source organism: Chloromyia formosa (assembly GCA_964017055.1). NCBI lineage: Eukaryota > Metazoa > Arthropoda > Insecta > Diptera > Stratiomyidae > Chloromyia > Chloromyia formosa. The sequence goes on along the minus strand of OZ024819.1, from coordinate 10,403,718 downwards.
TATGCGGAAGTTCTTCTGCGTCGGCCAATCTTCGGGACATGATGTTGATGTCGTCGGCGTACGCTGCTAATTGTGTCGACTTGATAAGTAGCGTCTTGCTGTTGTCCATATTCATAGCCCGAATAGCGTATTCCAGTGCTACGTTGAAGAGCGTCGGTGCCAGTCCATTGCCCTGTTTCAGACCAGTGCGTGTTTCAAATAGATCAGTAAGTCTATTCTGGATCCTGACTTGTGAGACGGAGTTGGTCATCGTCATCTTAGTCAGTCGCACTAATTTGGCCGGTATACCAAATTGCAGCATGATGTTGTACAGTACTCCACGATCGATACTGTCGTATGCCTGCTTGAAGTCGACAAAGATTTGGTATACGTTTACGTTGTATTCCCAGCACTTCTGGAATATCAGTTTGACTGTGAAGAGCTGATCGGTTGTGGGGCGACCAGGTCTGAAACCGCTTTGATATTCGCCAATGATTTGTTCTGCGTACGGTTTTATTCTATTTTCCAGAATTTTCCAGGTTTTGATGGTAGTTTGCAAAAAATCCAAAAAGTATAATATACGCCAAAGTAAAATACACCATTCAATGGCCCACAAAATACCGATCTTATCAATTCGTTTCATTATTTCGAACAGACTGCTAAGATGAATTATAGGTTTTTTGTCAAGTGGTTCGCAGTGCAGTGCAAGCCACCCACTATGCATGATTGAATAGGAATGAACGTTTGGTGTTGTTTATGTCAAGTGGTTCGCTATCCATGCCAGCCAGAATGCATAGTTGAAGGAGCGAATTTTAGGAGTGTACATGCTGATAGTCAGCAAGTAAGGGAATACTTTCGAGTCGAGCTGAGTATTACTGGGTCGATTTAGATGAAAATTTCAGTTTACTCCAACTAGCCCCCCGAGAAGTTTGATGGTGGCTTGCAAGTAAAAAGTACAAGGATAATATACCGCAAGGAAAACATACAATTTAAAAGCTTATAAAACTAAATACTTCCCAGCAAAAAACCGTACCCCCGAGTAACGCGTACTACCGAAAAAAGCTATGCTAAATAACCGTCCTGGTGTACCCACCATTTTCACTCAGCCCATAGGCTTTCCATGAGATCTATGATTTTTGAGCTATGAACATGGCGCGGAGGCTACAATTTTCACGATTGGTTACATAAATCATGGTACGTACGCAACGTAGATAGCTATTGTATTTGGGGGCTAGCTAAATCATCAAAATCGTAACCCCCGCGCCATGGTCATAGTTCAAAACTCATAGAGCTCTTGGAAAGCCTATGGGCTGAGTGAAAATGGTGGGTACGCCAGGATGACTATTTGGCATAGCTATTTTGGGTAGTACGCTTTACGGTTTTTTGCTGAGTAGAAGCATTAAAAGTAGAGAATATCTCGAAAACTATTGAAGGTGTGGAAAAGTAGTGTTAACGTTTTTGATTGAACGGCTCTAGATCTTTCAATTTGTCCCAGAAAATTTTTCACTAGGGTTAGCCATTTTCAAAATATTTTGGAAAAAAACAACAACAACAAAAACGGTGTTTTTATACCCAAGACCTTATAAGGTACAGGGTATATTGTTTTTGTCACGATGGAAATATGTAACACCTTAAAGAAGGCTCCCTAGGTATGGCAATGTATATATAAATACTCAGGGACAGCTCCTGATTCGATTTAGCCATGTCTGTCTGTATGCCTGTTTGTTTGTCGGCCCATTCGCACGGTAACTTTCGATAGAATAGAGCTAGAGGCTTGAAATTTTCGTCAAATATTCATAATATGATTTAGCTGTTTGGAATTGAAAATACGGGTGATCCGGCGAGGGGAGTGCCTGCCTCCCCTATACATTCAAAACAATTAAATGTCTCCGTAACTTTCGATTGAATAAACGTGAAAAGCTCTAACTTTGGTAGATGACTCGAAATGAGATTGATCAGTTAGAAAATAACGGTACTTTTCTTACAAAGATCCCTACGTAGCCTACTTTTCAGGGTTTTCGTCTGTAACGCCTGAACCAATTGAAGTAGGGAGCAGATTTTCGATACATCAACTTGAGATGCGAAGCTGCTTGAGTCTTGGTAAAATAGATACAATCAGGCCAATGGAACGCCTACTTTACTTACAAATATCAAAAAATGAAATATTCCTGTAACTACAATTGCTTTTGGCAAGATAAAGCTAGCGAGTTGGAAATTTGGTCGGATGTTGATAGTAACATCTTGTTAATTGGTATTGAAAATGGGCAAGATATAACCAAAGAAACCCCTACCTCCCCTACAAATTAAACTTCAAATAAGCGATAACTTTCAACAGAATGAAGCTGGCGACTTGAAATTTTGGTCGAATGTCCGAACTTGGGTCTAGTTAGCTACTGTTGAAAATGCGCAAGATCATACAAAAGGAACCCCTACCTCCCCTACAAATGAAACTTGAAATAAGCTATAACTTTCGATAAAGTGAAACTAGTGACTTGAAATGTTGGTCTAATGTTTGTAGTAGGATCTAGTTGATTGATTTTGTGATTGGGCAAGATCCCACTAAATGAACGCCAACCTTCAATATAAATATTAGTTAAAGTATATAACAACAACATAGTATATAACATCCGAATGGATGAACGATGAAACTCCTCAATGGATCCACACACACAGGCCCCGAATTGAAAATTATAGAAAAATGATAGTAATTGGTTACGGCCAAATATTTAGCTCAAAATATAGCTGTAGGTATCACACTTATTGGCCCGATTGAACACCCACAATAGATCTGCGTATCAAGAAAGCAAAACTTTCTCTAACGGACATACAGGACATCGTTTTGTTTTTGGATTCAAACTATTTCTCTTTACGTCGCTAAATCATAATTTTTTTTTATTATCTCCTCATAACATTTCTTTTCCACTTGTTAAGTGGACTATGCGTACTTTCATTTTTTCAACTCGATGCTTATCATTTTTTCAATTCGACGCTCATAAGCATGCAGCATAAAAATTAAGTACACTTGGACACTTGATTCATATTTTCAATTCGACGGTTTATTTATTTCGTGAGTATCTTTTCTAGACGGCTCCACTCACAATCCAATGAACGCTGTTCCACCCACAATCTTATGAAAAATCCTTAGCGGATACATCTACCCAAGCTTGGTCATTATATACATGAATCGAATCTCTGCCCAAGCTTGGCCACGAACTGCTGACCCAATGCTGTAGCGAACACATCTGCCCAAGCTTGGTACAGCTTGGACTCTAAGCTCGCAATGTTTTACCGAATCCCCGCAAAGCCACGAACCGCTTCTGGCCAAGCTTGGATTCTAAGCTCGCAATGTTTTTCGCGGATTATAGCTAAAGTATTTCGCCAATTTTAATAAAATATAAAATTTGCACACCTTCGAAAGAATACCTTTCTAATGGTGTATAAATCATTAAAATCGGTTCAGTAGTTTGGGAGGAGTTCCCGTCACAAAATTCTCATACAAAAATTGTTAGCCTATTAATATATAGATTATTATCTACACTGTATGCAGATACATCGGTACATGTATTTGTCTTATGGGTACTGAATGCCTGGAACATGTTTTGTCGAACGATTACATCCAGTATAATTAACGACACTGGCACTTTGATAAAACCTATGTCGATATCCTCGACAAAAAATATTCTACACATTCGGTAGCCATAAGACATATCCATGTACCGCTATATCTGCATGCACTGTAGATACTCGTCATCAGTCCACTGATGTTGAACTATTATGCAAGGGGATACGAGGACTAAGCTGTAGACTGTTTTCATCCTAAAGCTAAAGCTGCACCCGATTGTATCTTTTGATAGTGTGTTTGTGATCGCCAACCATAGTGGTTTTCAGGGTGTAACATTTTGAAAAACGGATCGAACGGCTCCTGTTTTGCGTAACATTCAAGTTATGAGAAACTGGACGTACGACACCGGTGGTACATGAAGTGAATGCGATGAGAATCACCCGAACGGCACTGGTTTTTTGATTTTATGAAAATTCAATTCAATTTTATAGAGTAACAACGAGTGGTGAACGATTTTCGTGGGATGAAAACTAACGGAGTTAAACTTTCTTTAACAAAATCGTGACATGTTACGTGGCAGACGAATTTTCAGGACGACCCCCAGCGATAAGACATATCCATGTCAAAAATATATGTACATAGAAAAAAAAATCAAAATTCAACAACAATTTGTTTAACGCAAGCTACGTGATGATTAGACAATGAGAAAAAACATAAATCAGAGATCAGAAAAACGATAGCTACACACGTTTTCAAGTACATGTTACAGTACTCTCTCGATTCTTTGTCTTTTCGTCATTTATAGTGCAATGTACCCCAGGGCGCAATCATATCGTCGTCTTATCGGCAATTCAAATAAAAAAAAAAAAAAATAGGGTATTAACACACAGAGGCATACAAGATTTTGCTCATAACGTGACACAAACTACGTATTACAATATATCTTATACTATAAATTTTCAAATAGTATTAACTAGATTTGTCTGATTTGAGTCCAATACGAACGCGGCAATAGCACAACCTTCGATCTGTTAGGCAATTGGAATTTTATGAAATTGTTGCGTAGCACGTGGCCTCATTAGTAGGCAACCGGCAAATCGAATTGCTCTTAAGTTCGCCACACATGATCGCGCAGAACCACGACGGATCTTCCATCAAACCATCCTATGATATTTGATGGTTCGATGATGGTCGAAATGAGATTTTTTTTCTATTGAATTTGACGTGGTTCGATGCATGCTCGCGACCAAAATGATTGCCGTGTGTGGCGACCTTAACAAAGGTTGGTGCCAGTATCTTTTTACTGTCCATCGGGTTATTATTATCAGAATGATGTGCATTGTGCAATGTATTGAGGAATAAAAAAAACAGCAACCGAATTCTAAAGGAGGTCCTTGGACTAGTAAAATTTTAAGCTCGGGTTCCCTATATTGTTTTTCTGAATTAACTGCTTTCGCTCAAACCTTGTCTTTTCAGTTCAAAGCCGTTGCAGTGCAATTCGTAATTTAGTCAAGAAGGCACACCCTGAAGCAGTGGCGTAGATAGCTTTTAGTGGAGGGAGGGAATATGCCATCGGCACTATATTTTTTTTTGTGCTCGGTGAAGGACCAAGGGAGACCGCGGTCATTCATTCTTGTAAGGAATACCGTCAAGGATTTCCTGTTGTCAAATTATAGTGACAAGGACTACTAGTCTGCCTTGAGTTTAGAGGTAGGGTTTACTGGATTGTGTCGGCATATATGCTGCATGACAATGAGGGCGCTTTTCCTTCGGTCATTCTGAGGGAGACCATTGCAACAGCAAGAGCTGTAAATATTAGCATGATTGTTAGCTGCAACTCTAATGTGCATCTTGATGTCTGGGGTAGCTCGGACACAAATGAACGAGGCGAATTGCTTCTAGAATATATCATGGGCACCAATCTGCTACTATGCAAAGTCTGCATACGCATTTATTACTAAAAACAGGCAAGAGGCTTTAGACATCTCTCTTGCGTCGGAGGATATCATACACCTGATTAGAGACTGGAGACTTTTGTTGGAACATTCCTTCTCCTTCAGTTTGGCCTGGCCTAACGTACTGTAACGAGTCAACTGACCATTAATCGTAGAAGGACTCACTGGCGTTTACTGCCCAGTCAGCCCCAGACAGGAGTGGGATGACATGACTAACACTTTGATAGGTGCAATGAACGCAGCGGTATCTGCATCATGTCCTACTACCGCATATGTAGGTAAGAAAAAAGCAGCCAGGTGGAGCACTAAAATTTCCCAACTCAGAGCTGCGTGTAGGAAGAGTTTCAATAAGGCTAAGGCCTCCAGACTAGAGTCAGATTGGGACTCCTATAAGAAATCTGAGTTATTTCAAGAAAGAGTTAAGGGAAGCTATCCTAAAAGCCTTCCTCGAGTTGGTCTATGTCCCTCGAATCTGGATGGAACTTCGGGTTGGTTTTATCCCGAAATCGGGCAGAAGTTCGCATGCGCGCCCGAATGACCTCAGACCCATTAGTCTTTCTTCGACACTGCTGAAACTTCTGGAAATAATAATTTATGTCTGTCTGCGGAGCACCATTCGGAGCGTCACAGCACGCGTATTGGAATGGTAGATCGGTAGATACGGGTCTGCACTTTGGTTGGTTTTATTGAGGAATCCCTTGATCAAAAGTATTACGCAATGGTTGTTTTCCTGGATATCGAGGGTGCTTTCAATAACATTGAACCTAGCGAGATCATTGGAGCACTTCTGAGCCTGCAGGTTGATGGGTCGCTCTATATGCTCATTAACACACTGCTAAGATCAAGGTTGATTCATACTACCCTAGGTACATCGTCTATGTGCTGACGTGTCTGCAGGGGAACCCCCCAAGCCGGCGTACTGTTTCCCCTTCGCTGGAATCTAGCGGTCAATGGACTGGTATTGGATCTGGAGAAGATCGGGTATAAAGTTATTGCGACGATATCGCGATTGTAGTCACCGGTAAGCTTCCTGATACCCTCAGCGGTGTGCTGCAGAATACCCTATCCATTCTGACGGAGTGGGCTCATCGGTGCTAACCCGGACAAAACGGAGCTTGTGCTCTTCACTTGAAGACACACGATCCCTCCAATCTAACCCCCCACCCTGGAGGACACAAGACTGGCTTTCACTTATAAAGCAAAATTTCCAGGTCTCACCTTTGACAGGAAGTTAAAGTGGAAGCTTAATGTTGAAGAACGAGTGAAAAATGCTACTACTGCAGTCTACTCGTGCAGGAAGGCCATAGGCAAGAACTGGGGCCTGCTGCCGAAAGCGGTATACTGGTTATATACAGCTGTGGTACGCCCTAAATTGTTGTATGGTATTAGTGGTTAGTGGACTGAGTAGCGGCCTACTGTAATACGCTAGGAAAGGTACAAACGCTAGCTGCGCTGGCCACGACGCGACGGGGGCTTTTAGAACCACTCCATTAGTCGGATTAGAAATGATACTCGACTTATTCCCGTTGGATATCTTTGGCGAATAACTGGCGGCAAACACGGCTCTATGCCTTCGTGAGGCGGACCAGTGGCGCGCGCTGAGTGTTGGACACTCCACTGTACTGGACAATCTGAATCTGCCAAGGGAGACGGACTACATTTCTCCAAGATACCTATTTGGCAAAGACTACAAAGACTACACTAGTCTCATTCCGTCGAGGAGTCTATGAATGGGAGACGCGGCCTCGACCACCGAACCCATGGCCATCTATACAGATGGCTCTAAGACCAACGACGGGGTCGGGATAGGCATATATTCGGAGGGACTTGGAATTAACCTATCATTCTGTCTCCCGGACTTTTGCAGTATCCTACAGGCGGAGGTTTTGGGCTATCTCTGAAGTTCACGTCATTACTGTGAGGGACATTACTATTTATACGGAGAGTCAGGCGGCGATTCGCTCACACGAATCCGTCTTGACGACATCTGAAACTATCGACAACTGTTGCTTAGCGCTCGCAGGGATTCGGAGCCATACTGGCTTTGCGGGTAACTGCAAGGCAGATGAGTTGGCCCGAGAAGGGACAACTGGTGCGGTTGATGAAAGCCGCAAAGACATAAGGGTGCCATTTACTCTGTGCAAATTGGCGATTAAGACCGCTGTCATTTACATATATGGCTAATGTTAGATGACTCTGCGGCAACACATGCCAAACAACAAGGATGATTTGGCCGAAAATTGATCCCCGCCGTTCTGTCACATTGCTGTCGCTGAACAGGAAGCACATTGGCAGGGTACTAGAAGTTATCACAGGGCACTGGCCAATAGGGGAGCATGCCAGAAGACTACATCTTCCTCAACACAAGTTCTGTAGGAGTTGTGGCGATGTGGAGGAGGAGCGCATTCTATATTTTCTTCGCCATTGCCCGGCCGTGGCTGGCGAAGAAGAAAGTTTCTGGGCTCACGGGTCTTTTACGATCTGGATGACCTTAAGGATATGACCGCCACACGGCTCAATCGTTACATCGCCAGCACAGGCTGGTTTGATACATAGGTTCAAGTGAAGGTGATAGCGGTGGTACCACAATGGACCCAATGTTCGTCAAAGTGTGCTTTCATACATAACTGCAGCCCCTGTACCTAACCTAACCCAAGGATTCGGACGCCTCACCCCTTGAGTGAAAATCAAATTTCTATTGATAGACCTGCTACAACTGTTCTTTTAGAACAAAATTGAGTGAATATCAAACCGTACTCGATGAGTTGTCTGACGAGTTGTTGATACTCGAAGAGTGCCATCGACACAGTCACCAGGAGGTTTGTAGTTATATCCCTAAAGTAAAGTCTAAAAATGTTTCAGTTTTTGTATGTCGTGAATAACGGTACCATGCGCCAATTCGATTATCCATTCCGGTTTCATTGACTAGATAAAAGCCGCTGTCATTCAGCCAAAACTCAGATCATTTTCATACAAAACGACAGGCCAGGTTTAATCCAGGTCCATCGGAGCAAAGTTGAAAGCAAATTGGTTGAACATCCAACTCTTTCCGCTCCGTCTAAATGTATACTGAGTCCGCAATTCTTCTCCACGACTGCGAAGTTTCTGTATGGTGGCTGTTTACGTTCGCTCGTCGGAGAGCCGTGGTGTTCTTTTCGGTCTCCGAAGGCGGGCTAATGAATCGAAAGCGGCTAAAATCACACTTACTCCACGTTGAGCGCCGAGTACTTTCAAGCTTTTAATAAAAATGTTAAACATTTGTTCCTTTTGAATTTTTAACAATAAATTTTTCCTTTAATTTTTCAATGTAAATTTTATTGGCTTCATGGTCGTAAATATGTAGGATTGCTACATGGTTAAGACGCGTCCGTGACATGTTAGTGCGAATATAGTTTTTTAGCCTTGTCAAAACCGAAAAGCTTCATTCGTTTGTAGTTGATGATGCTGGAATTGTCAAAACATTAAACGTACGAATCGAGGAAACTCTGGAATAATTCACACGGATTTTCCGGCATAAATTCAACAATGTCAGATAAATTATTAATATTTGCATTCCTTCTACGAGCTAAACTAAAAATCTCAATCTTTCTCTTAATTTAACGATTTCATCCAAACTATTGGGTTTATTTTGACCTAAGGCAAAAGCTTCCATATTTCTCACGAATTGTGATGATTCTGTATTGAACCGATCTTTAAATTAGATTGAGAGAGAAGCTGCGGGCGCCATAGGCCCACTAGCACCGAGGCCAAATGGTCTATTGTGCTGTAGCTCCAGGTCTGGCAACAGCCTAGGCTTGTCAACCAAGTTTGATCGCGCTAATAAATTTGTCATCTGCTTCAATTCTGGTGATGCGGAGGTGTACTAGGCGACGTTGGGCCAGTGCCTCACATTCGCAAAGAACGTGCAGTGACGTTTCATCATCGCCCTCGCAGAAACGACAGCTAGCGTCCGATACTACACCCATGATTTTTTAGTGAGCCCTTAGGCAAAAATGTCCAGTTAGGCCACTATTACGTTTCATTTTTAAAAGTTCATATGTCCTGCTGCGCGAGTAACCAGATATAAACGTATTGGCTTGCCTCAGACCTGGAAGATAGTCCCATTGGACCGTGGTCTCAGTACGCTCCCAGCCTCTGATGCGTTTATTGACGGAACTTCGCTGAATCCCGCAAAAAGGCTCAGGTCCACAAAAGGGCGTGTCCGAGGCCATCCTGGCCAGCTCATCAGCCTGTTCATTCCCAGAAATGCCGACATGGCCAGGAACCCAGTATAACGTTACCATGTTCGAGGAGCCAACTTTTTGTAATGTATTCTGGCAGCTACGTACTAGGTCGGACGAGACAGGCCAGTTGCTTAGCGCCATTATGGCTGCCTGGCTGTCAATAAATATAGCTATACTCATGCTACGGAATTCGACTTTTAGGTAAAGCTCCGCACACGACTCGATGGCATGTACTTCTGCCTGGAATACTGTTGCGAACCTGCCCATAGGTATAGAAATACCGCGGTTAGGGCCCACTATTCCGGCACCTGTGCCATTAGCCGTTTTTGATCCATCCGCGAACCACTTGATGGTATCTGGAAAAAAAGTGGAATGTTCCTCCAACGAGTTTTCTCTGCTCCAGATTATGGTGTTGAAGAGCTTGTTGATGGATGGTTCTCTCACCAAATGGTCCGATGGCATACTGACTATGCAGGTCTCACTGAGCCAACTTTCCTGTTCTGGATTCAGCTTTGTGAGGGCATCGCAAACCTTCAATCTGAGGATCGTCAGCTTTGCTTGTGCTATTACATGTTCATGCAATTGTGGAAAGTCTAGCAGTGCTTGAAATACTGCTAGACTTTCCACAGTCAGAAGGGCAGGAGTGAATGACTCCGGTAGACATGAGACAAGCAAGTCTCTGAATTTTTCCTAGGGTAGATCTGACAGTTACCGTATAGGCTCTCTTCCACCATATATGTAACTGCACCAAATTCTAGTACGTGTCCAACGATCGCATTGTAGATCCAGAGGATGATAGAGGATTTGATTCCCCAGGTCTTACCTACATATTGTCTGCATATCCACAGAGTTTTAGTGGCTTTGCCTGATACTATTATTCTTTCAGATGCTCTGACCAGAGCAGTTTTTTTGTCAAGAATGACCCCTAGGCACTTGGCGTTGTCTGCCAAGGGTGTGGGTAGATTGTACATTAGGGGGCGTCTGATTTGTCTGAGGTGTCTTTTCTTAGTAAAGGAGACTGCAACTGCCTTGGAAGGGTTAACTCGAAGGCCATTTGCTTTGCACCATTCCTGTACTATGCATAGTGCTGATTGAACGAAGTTTAAAAAGACCTCCTCGAACTTGCTCCTACCTAAGATCATCAGATCATCGGTGTATCCTTGCGTAGAGAAGCCCCGTGATGTAAGTTTCCAAAGTAAACTGTCCGCCGCTATACACCATATACACCACAGGAGTGGCGATAGGACACCCACGAGTGACACTAGCCGCTAAGGAGCAGTCTTCAATCGTATTAATGACCCTTCTTGATGAGAGCATTTGTCCCATGAACGAAGTTTTGTCAAAGGCAATCTCAATTTTAAAATAATAATTATTTAAACCACCTTTATGACTTTGCTTCGTTTTTGAATGGTTGGAGTTCCATGATTTATGTTTTATGTTAGAAAATGCAATCTCAATGTCGAGGAAGGCGAATAAGGCAGTTTCTTTCGCCTCGATTGCCGATTCACTCTCACTCACATGGTGCTGTAGAGCTATCTTGGTGGACTTCCCTGATTCGTTAGCAAACTGTCTATCGTGTAGTGGATTCCTCTTGAGGAGAGTTTGACGTATATGTTCGTCAAGGATCTTTCAACATGAACGATGTTAAGATGATTGGCCTGTAAGATTTAGGGTCGTCCTTTATGCGATTGCCCAACTTAGGGATGAAGACTACCTTCGCTGGTCTCCATGCGACAGGAATGTACCTCAGTGCGAAACTACCCCTGAAAATAATTATGAGGTATGGATTCAATCCTTCCTGCCCCTTTTGGAGAAGGGCGGGGAATATACCGTCAGCGTCAGTACTAGAGGATTTGAATGGACTAAATGAGTCGATGGCCCATTTGACTTTATCGGGAGTGAAGATGGTTCTTGCAGCTCTCCAATCAGACGGACGTGCGCTGTATAGACGACCCGAGATAGGAGGATTACATTCCCTCCTAGGATCACTCATCCAGGGAAATGCGTCTTCAGCAAAATTTTACCAGTATCCTCGGCATCAGTTGTAATTCCACCGTCCGTTCTTTTGAGAGTACTTATCTGATCTGTGCCCTTTTTAGCCAAAATCCGATGTAGTCTCGCAGCCTTTGTTGTGCTATCAACATCTTCACAAAATTTAGACCACAACTGTTTTTTGGCAAACCTGATCTTGTTGAAGTTCGATATGCCTCCCACTCACCGAATCTTTTTGCTCTGTTAAAGAGCCTTCTGGTGGTTGTCCTTAAGCGAGCGAGTTAAGAATTTCACCAGGTTACTTTCCTATTATCCTTGATGGTTTTCAGGGGACAGTTTGTTTCGTAGAAGGCGACTATCGCATCCAGGCTTTGCCACCCCGAAACTGTCCTATCAATCATCGTTAAACTTCCCTGTAAAAACGAGTCATAGTTAGGCCAATTTGTTTGCTGTGGAATTCGTCCGACACGAGGTTCTGATGCGTGTGCATCAAGATCAAATCGATTGTGGCTATGATCGGATAATGAAGGTTCATCCGACACATGCCACTTCTGTATCCAGCTGGCCGCCAGATGGCTACCAAAAGTAATGTCTTGCACCTCACTCCTAGATCTCGTAACAAAGGTGGGACTGCTGCCTCTATTAAAAATATTTAAGTCTAGGCTTGTAATTAAATCGAACTTTAACAGCTCGCGCAGATGGCAAACTTTTAATTGGAAAAAATCGAACGAAATACAATAGTTTAGTCGGCTGTGTGCGCGGTCTCAGAAACCACAGTGTATTCTGTTTTTCGGACTAAACAATTTTTAGGGTTTTGTATAAAAACAAAACCCTTATGAAATCGGTCATGCGTCCGTCTGTCCGTCTGTCCGTCTGTCTGTCCGTCTGTCCATGAAATTTCTCACGAACCGCGGAAGCTACATGCATGAAATTTGGTGGAAATATGTAGAAATACTATAATTCTCTGGAGAAAGAGATGCGTCGTAATAGGTCAACTTTAAGGGGAGGTCGCCATAGAGGGGAAATGAAGGTCGAAATTTTTTTCTCATTTGGTATAGGCAAGTGGGGTATCGTAAGAAAGGTACCGTTCAGTACATTCCATTTTTGGAATTTTTTTTCAAATTTGAAGAAAGGAGAAAAGAGGGAGAGGGGAAAATATGTGGTCCGAGTTTGTCCCCCCCCCCCCTGCATTGCGAGACCGTTATAGCTAGACATATGAAAATTTACAGAAAAGCGGCATTTCACTAGCATAGAAAACCAAAAATAATAGAATTTTTAAATCTCATCCAAAAAAGTTAATAATAGTACATTTCTATAGTTGCAGTTAGCACACCCTAGGTCAAAAATATTGATGGCTGATGATAACCAACATTATAGGCAATAATATCTCTAAGTTTCATTACAATGACATGATATTTAATAATAGTACATTGACTTAAAGTTATGCATTTTGACACTATCCATACAAAAAATACACCTACCGGCCTCACGCATAGATATGCGTGTACTACTTGCATGTTGTTTTTCGTAGTGCGAATTGCAATTATTTATTGAACCAACTTTGGAAGGGTGAAGATTGGTGATTGGTGATCCTAACAATAACTATTCACACAGTTAATTTTTAAGGGTTTTGTGTCTTAAATCTTACAAAATCGGTCAAATACCTGTCTGTCCGTCTGTTCATAGAATATCTTACGAACGGCTGAAGCTGCACACATAATTCGGCGAGAATGTGTAGAAATGCTATAATTTGCTGGAGATAGCGTTGTGTTGTAATTGGCCAACTTTAAGAGGGGGGGGGGGGGGGGGGGGGTCCACATAGAGGCGAAATTAAGGTAAATTTTTTTTTATCCACTGGTATAGCCAAGTGGGGTGTCGTGACAAAGGTAATGTTGAGTACATTCCATTTTTGGCATTTTCTTGAGATTTGTAGAAAGGGGAACAGTGGAGGAGGAAAAAATAAAATATTAGACCGTAATTTGTCCCAGCCGCCCTGAATTTCGAAGCCGTTACACAAGTTTGCAATTTGCAATGTCGTCTTAATATGAATGGTTAAGCATCTCGAAGAGTGGGACAGTTTATCTCGTTACATACATATCTATCTACAGCTTCTCGTATTAAAACTATTACTTTGAGAGGTGACAGATGCAGTCTTTTTGTGAATTGGCATGTAAGATACTATATCATGGGTAAAACATTTAATTATGGTGTTTTTATTCAGCTAAGGGGTACCAAGAAGAGCAGGGAGCCAGTATTTACATGCCAAAATAAGCGCTTGCTACAAAACCTTCGAATTGCGGCGTAGCCCTCTATATTCCGGTTTCATTTTTTTTTACTAAAAAGTTTGCCATCTGCGCGAGCTCTTAGAGCCAGAGCACACGGCAAACTTTGTACAAGTAGTTCGCAGAAAAATTAAATAGTTTAGTCAGAAAAATAGAACACACGGTGTTTTATGAGACCGCGCATGTCAGAAATGTGTGTGTGAAAAATTCTGACAATCCATGTTCGTATCCTCTGTGTCCAGGTGGAGAAAAACAGCTGCCTCGATGGGGTTCTCCCATAACGCAATAGAAGTTAAGCGTGTGGAGGCTGCTGAACAATTAAAGATGTGCTCAACGTCGTGTGGAGCGAGACCACATGCTGGGCAGGGTTTTTTACTTTACTGTCGATGCGGGATAGTTATGAATTCAGGCGCGAGCATCAACCAGAACGGAGTTGAGCTAACGTGGTTCTGGTTGCTTTTGGGAGCCAGGCTTCGTGTGGAGATTTGACAGGTGGTTGCGCATTCAGTACCTTGTTCGTTTTCAGTTCCGCAATCGAAGAAAGCACTTCTTCACTGTGCAGCGTAGTGATGGCCGACTTATGGCTGGCGTTATCGAAGAGAACTGTTTTAAACCTTTGGACTTCCCCTTCGTGGTCTCTCATGTTGCGTCTAACGTGACGTGGCGGTGGGGTTTTGTCCATCAGGTTTGAGTTAGGCTGGTCATTCCGATAACTGCCAACTAGATACTGCTTGGTGAGAAGAGTGCTGTGGCTTTTTATGGGCATCATTTTGGTCTGTTAATGACTGCGTTCTGGGAAACTCACAGGATCAGACAATTTGACAGTGAGTAACAGAGATGTGAAGCATTGTATATCCGTAAGTTGAAGAGAGAGTGTCGCTTATCTGAGAGGATGTTTAGATGGGAAATATACCGGAAACTTTTGTTGGTTCGTTTCCCCAGCCTATGATTTCTAAACAAATACATCTACCGGCCTTTCTGTCTCTTTCGCTCTAGTGCAATTACTAAGAAACAGGCCTAACGAAAATTGGTTGGTTGTCATTCAGCTCTCTCGTGTGCGTCGAATGTGTGAATGTATCTGTTAAATGCGTCTCTCTTTCACTTACGGATACACAATGCTTTGCCATCTCTGTTGCTCACTGTCATTTCCTTAACCGGTCAGGCTTTCAGGACCGCGACCAATGTAGATGGTCCTGTGACGACATCAGGAGGCAACCTGTGACAGTTCTAAAAGCAGTGTTCTGACAGGTCTGTATGTTTTTCCATTGAGTGTCGCATAAACTGTCTGACCATATGGGAGCCGCATAATTGACCACAGATCTCCTTATCTTTCCCCGTGGAGCTGCCAACTAAAGCTTTGAGGGCTTTGTTGCTGCTTCTCATCCTGCCACAAATGTTTGACCCATGAGCCGAGGAGGTACATATACTCAATTGCATTAACCTCTTGTGGCGCATAGTGCGTCAACTGTCCCAAGTGGCCCAGTTAACGTTTCGTTGGCTTAAACTTGTTTCGAAGGATGCAGTTGCCACGATGCACTTCCTGCTTCCTCATTTTGCCGCCTACCTGTGACAAGTCGGGAGATGCTGTGTGCTATTATTACGACCCGCACCATAGCGGAAAGACAACACAAACATCCATGACCACGAACGTCGTCGTGGACGGGATTTGAACCCAAGACTTCGGTAGTCAGACATGAGACTGATGCCTCTACGCACTGAGCTACTGGCCGCCCCCCATGCTGTGAAGGGTGACACCGAGAATTTTTGGGTGGTTAATTGTGGGAATAGTTTGACCATCTACCCCAATATCAAGTTGTAGCCTCACTTCCTTGGTCCAAGTGGTAAAAATGGTAGGCTGACAGAGTAAGATTCTTGCTGATGAAGAAGTTGTTGAGCTCTTCAAGTTACTCATTTATCTGCTCGCGCATTTGGGTGATGTCATTGCTGGTTGCTAAAATCGAACAGTCATCAGCGTTACTGACGATTTCACGTCAGATGGCGTCGGAGGTCCTGACATATGTATATGTATAGTTTAAACAGAGTGGGAGATAAGACACCTCCTTGGGGACACCCTCTTTAATTTTCCTTAGTTTAGATTTCCCATTTCTAAACTCCGTGTAGGACTGTCTTGACGCAAGGTAATTTGTGATCCACTTAATTGATTCCCTACGGAAAAGATATGCCGCAGATGTCAAACAGGAGAAAAGAGTGGCTGACAGTGTTGAATGCCTTTGACATGTCTAAAGCCACTAGAATGGTTCGTTGACATGGACGTGCTTTGTTGGGGGCATTGTGCTGTGCATTCTTCTAAAGCCATGCTGATGATCGGCTAATTGTATGTGGGTCGCAATAATAGGGTGGAGTAGCGCTTCAAGAGTCTTGGCCACAGGAGACAATAGTGTAATTTGACGGTAAGATTCGCCTTGCATTGGTTTCTTCCCTGGTTTTACAAGAGGGATCACCCTTCCCATCTACCAAAACTCGGGGATGATAGACGATGAGATGGAGAGGTTAATCGTGGTCGTTAAATAATCAATTGATGGCCTGTCAAGGTATTTAAGCGTGACCATCGAGGTACCATCTGGTCCAAGGTCCTTGGAACTCTTTGCCGTTTTAATAGCTGTGGCAACTTCTTCGGATGGAAATTGAAGTGCCTGGTCAACTGAACGGTTCCGACTGCTCCTGGTGATGATGCACTTAAGTCTTTCAGGTGGCGGATGTTCGATAAACTGTTTATTGAAGCTGTTTCCGCATTTCTTACGATCATTGACCGTGCTATTGCCGAACTGGATTGCAATATGCTCTTTATGCTTAGTTGGGCTTGTAAGAGCTCTAACCGTCGACCAGAGCTTATTAAAGCCAATTGTTAGATTGCGATTTTCAAGATGAGAGTTCCGTTTCCTTCTCCTGTGAACTGCTACTTGGTTATAAATATGAAGGTTTAATTACTTGATGCGACGATCATCCGGGTTTGTGCTGCGTATTCGGTCTCGTTGGTCTGCCAATCTAGATGCTGAAGTAGGAAAATTTGGCCGAACCTTGGGTATGCGACCAGCTGGAATAAACATTGTAACCGCTTCCTGGAGTATACGTCTTACATTCCGTTGATGATTGTTATCCTCTCTTTCTGCATAGATTCCCAGTAAAGAAGGAATTCCATTGCCTGTGATGATTCAACCCAGAGCAGTTTCTCAGATCGTACCATTCGTTGCAGCAAGTACATTTTACTGATGTGGCATTAGGGTGCAGCGGTTTATTGCAGACGCAGCGGATCCAGGTTCTAGAACCTGGGTTAAGCTCAATTCCGGCGCGTTGGAGGAGAATTGAGAGCAGTTGCGCCGCCATATGATGCTCCCAATTCCAAGGAAAAACGATGGGTAGTCAGACTGTGTGACACACACACATATCTCCCTTCTTGCGTCGAAGGGGGTTGTGGCAGCTCTTGGCCATTGCAAAACAGGCTGCTCCGGTGCGTAGAATCAGCTACCGCAGAAACGATTACGAAATAGTTTAGTTTGCTGTGTGTGCGGTCTCATAAGCCGCAATGTGTTCTGTTTTTCGGACTAAACTATGTATTTGGTTTTTTTTTTCAACGAAAAGTTAGCCATCTGCGCGAACTCTTAGAGACATCAGATTTAAATCATATACGAAATAGTTCATTAAATTTGTTTTTCGGTAAAATTCTTTCGGGGTTTTGGAGATATGGTTTTCAGAATTCGGTATCTATTCGAAGCGTTTAGCAATCTTTCTGACTCGCGATGATTTCGGTTCATTAATCCCAAATTTCAAAACTCCATAAGTTATTCATATGTACTTGTTATGGGGAATCCCACTGTTGCAAAACGCTCTGCAGCTCCCCTTGCATGAAACAGCTAATCAAAAACACATACTTAGGTACACTGCGCAATCTCTCGGCTGGTCGATTGGGTAACTACGCGATTTACTAAGAAGGAATGAGAAGGAAACAAAGTGGTAATTTTTTTTAATCACTCTCAATATGGAGAATCCCCTCATTTGAAAAGAACAACACATATTTGTTATCGGAAATTTCACTGTTGCCAAATGCTGGTAAATAATAAATAAAGATATGGAACATAACAAGGTGAGAGAATAGTAGTACTATAATTGGGATTGTTATAGTATTATATACGTCTGCCTTGGCGTTTGGGTTCCAGCAAATGGAACATTCATTGGTACTCGTAGTACCTTCACGACTAGGCTCTCAGGCGGACGCCTTAGGACATGGCCGTGATCGATTGCTCAACAAGCAAGCTGTCTCGGATGTAAGTATACTATTGATACGATCCTTTTTGGCCACATCGGCTGACATCTATAGCATTTTCATCTCGGTCGCAGTCATTTTACTTTCGCATGTCTTCTACATAGTCCAGCATTCAGGCGCATATCTGAGTGCGGGACATACGACCGTTTTGTACAACTTGTCCTTAAGCTTTCGTGGCATCTTCTTGTCGCAGAAAACTCTAGAATTTTCTCGCCACTTCATCCAACCGGCACTGATGCGATATTTGATATCGTCCTCGCAGGTAGCTTCCTTGTTGACCATCGAGCCCAGATAGTTGCACCTTGTACAGAATTTCAACTGGTCTCCTTTAATGTAGATATCTGGTATCGGTCTCTCTGGATCTGAGAGAGGACAGCAAAGGTACTCAGTGTTTAATATACTAATACTCAGTCCATTATCCTCCAGTATCTTACACCACTTAGTCAGTGCAGCCTGCAAAGCAACGATGTCTTTGCTACCCAGGACAATGTCCTCGGCGAAGAGAAGGGATATTTCCAGGTCGTCAGAGATAAGTGTTAATATACAGAGCATGATGATATTGAAGAGCAAGGGACTCAATGCACTACCCTGGTGAACTCGGACTTTAACCGGAAATTCTTCAGACTCACCAGCTGTGCCTCTAACTTTAATAGTTGCCCTATCATACATGTCTTGTATCATCTTCACATATGCCTAGGGGACTCAACTCAACACGTTAAGTAGTTCTTTTGAAAAAAAAGGAAAACAACGGCTTTATGTAAATACCCCGGCAAAAAATCATACCCCCTTGT
The DNA here is from genome assembly GCA_964017055.1 of Chloromyia formosa. Classification (NCBI taxonomy): domain Eukaryota; kingdom Metazoa; phylum Arthropoda; class Insecta; order Diptera; family Stratiomyidae; genus Chloromyia; species Chloromyia formosa. The sequence goes on along the minus strand of OZ024819.1, from coordinate 10,384,652 downwards.
ATATTAGTTGACAATTTGATGTATAAATAAGCAGGGTATTTCGAATTTAGCTCCTTATGAACTTTAAAATTCAAAATTCTTCAACTTTGTATGAAAGCGAATATGTCAATTCAAATTCGTATCATCGTCGCACTATATGGGTGATCGCGTAAGAAATAATGAGAATGTATGTTATTGTATTTGAAATCCCGACTTCAGCCATGGTAAATAGAGGGGCTACTTGGTTAGTAACATTGCAGGTAACTGCTGGTGTGAAACACTAACAACATTTCTGCTCCTTTTTTGAACTTCCCTGACCTTCTTTAATTGTCTCTCTTCATTCAATTCCCTACCGCCCATGTAGGCCAGTCAAATTAAATATTATTAATAATAATTAGGGAAAGATCTGGAAATAATTTTAATCCCTTCTATAGATACTGAGTACATGAAAACTGAGTTCGCACGGTCGTAGAAGGTGAGCTTAACTTTTGGAGGGCGAAAATCCGAGAAATTTGAGCCCTTTTTGTAATATTATCATTATAACTCCTAAACGGTGCCTCGGGTCGAAAAAACTTGCAGGAGTACATTAAAGACCGTTGAATTCTGCGTTTAATGCACTGCTCAAAGTTGAAATTCGGTTCAGTAGCGTAGTCAAAGTCGATAGTCAAAAAATGACAATTTTCGAGGCTCCGGAGTAAAATCACACTTTATCACTTTTCAAGCTTACAGATCTTTGCAGCGAAAGCTCCAAATGGAAAAACTTGTCTGTAAAAGTTGGGGATAATTTGATTGTAAGCCTAACGTGGCCAATATTTTTCAATTTGGACTATTTTTAGAGTAGCTATGAGCGAAAATTCAAAAATGAATGCTCATCGATTTATGCCTTAAAAGCTCTATCTCGGTAAGTATAAGAGCTACAAGCTTTATTTTAGTCTCAAATTGTAGATAAATCACTTTAGTTAAATAAAGTTTTACAAGATTTCTTGTAAGACCAATTTGGGAGATACTAGAAAGAAACAGGACAAGCCCAACAATTAGGCACATTTTCAACATGGTGGCGGGGTCCGTGGTGTTAGGGGGGAAATAGAAAACTCGAATTTTTAAGCAATGCATCAATTCAGACAATACATGTATAAAAAATCGAAACTACCCTAATTAAAGTAACCAGTGTTATAACATTTTGACTGACCAAAGTAATTTAACCTTTGCAGAATCACCGATTTTTTTTTTAAATAAAAACGCAATTACTCAAAAACTATACTCGCTAGCATATTCTAGTAATAACCTACCCTAAAAACAGAAAATAGCCTGTTGAAATCAGATAAACTGTTTATTAGATATGGCTCGAAAAAATAAGAAAGATATGAAGCCCACGATCAACATTTTGCTGTTTTATCTTATTTTTCTCGAGTTTTCACCTACATATTATACTTAATTTATCAAAAATAAAAACTTCCTGCTTTGTTGTAAATAATTTGTTTTAACATTATATCATACTAATTTTTAAATTTCGAGTCATTTACAGCCCTTTAATTAAAAAAAATATTTTGTTTACACTTTTTTTTATTTTATTTTCCAAAGCCATATCTAATTAACGGTTTGTCTGATTTTTACAGGGTAATATATTACCTGCGATTGGCTTTTTACTAGAATATGCTAGCGGGTATAGTTTTTGAGTAATTGCGTTTTTATTAAAAAAAAAAGTCGGTGATTCTGCAAAGGTTACATTACTTTGGTCAGTCAAAATATTATAACACTGGTTACCTTAATTAGGGTAGTTTCAATTTCTTATATGTTGTTTGAATTGGTGCATTGTTTAAAAATTCCAGTTTTCTACTTCCCACCTAACACCACGGACCTCGCCATTTTGTTGAAAATGTGCCTAATTGTTTGGCTTGTCCTGTTTCTTTCTAGTATCTCCTAAATTGGTCTTACAAGAAATCTTGTAAAATTTTATTTAACTAGAGTAATTTATCTACAATTTGAGACTAAAATGAAACTTCTAGCTGTTATACTTACCGAGATAGAGCTTTTAAGACATAAATCGATGAGCATTCATTTTTAAATTTTCGCTCATAGCTACTCTAAAAATAGTCCAAATTGACAAATATTGGCCACGTTAGGCTTACAATCAAATTATTCCCAACTTTTACAGACAAGTTTTTCCATTTGGAGCCTTCGTTGCAAAGATCTGTAAGCTTGAAAAATGATAAAGTGTGATTTTACTCCGGAGCCTCGAAAATTGTCATTTTTTGACTATCGACTTTGACTACGCTACTGAACCGAATTTAAACTTTGAGCAATGCATTGAACGAATTCAACGGTCTTTAATGTACTCCTGCAAATTTTTTCGACCCGAGGCACCGTTTAGGAGTTATAATGATAATATTAAAAAAAGTGCTCAAATTTCTCGGATTTTCGCCCTCCAAAAGTTAAGCTCACCTTCTACGACCGTGCAAACTCAGTTTTCATGTACTCAGTATCTATAGAAGGGATTAAAATTATTTCCAGATCTTTCCCTCATTATTATTAAAAAGCACCAAAATTGGCTTAATTTGACTGGCCTAATGCGGGGGGAATTTTTTTTTATTTTCGCCAACCAAGGTGCCCACCCAATGTAGGCAGCCATATTGTCTGCTGGATAGCCCCGGCAATTATGGGGACTACTTGGTTACTAATATAAGAAGCCACTTCTGGTAGGAAAAATACTTGCCACCTTACTGGCCCTTTTACCCACCTATTGTAGGCATCCGGTCTTTTTGCTGGGTTCGCATATAAAGCATTTTTTGCAAACCATTCCACATTAGCCTCGGTAAAATTTAATTTAATTGTTAAAATCAACTTGGAAAATTATTTCTTAGGAAAATGATCCAACCGTAAAATCAAATAGCCATACAAACCGGATGTTGCTGATTTTTTTTTTTTAGGTTGGGAATTTAGGGGACCAGCTTAGCTTAAGTAAACACGGGGGCCAACTTGGTTATTGAGACAGGGGCACTCCTGGTAGGTTAAATACTTGCCACTTTACTGGTCTTTTTAACGGATTTTGATTGATTGAAGAAAAAATCAGTTATTTGACCCTCCTTCAATAACGAGTTTCGACCCCGGAGTTGGTTTTCTTTACGTTTCATGACCCCAGGAATCGATTGGCATCATTAGATTTTTTTAGTGTCCTTTATATATTTTATATAAATATATAAAATATATATATCCGCAAAATGTTGTGGACACGATAACAGTCGAACGGAAGTCATAAGCGAGGTGAAACTTTTCCAGTTGATAGATGTCAGTGGGGAGCCGGCTGCTATTGAAATCCAGCACTATCGATAAAGTGGTTAAAAAGTTAGCTATATAACAGCAAAAGAATCTGAGCCTAATAACTTCATAACGAAAGCTAGCTAAACCAAACTTGCCCAGTAAGTAGATGTCGATAAGGACTAGCCTATTATTGAGTTTTAGCAAAAATCCATCAAGCGGTAAAAAAGTTACAGCTATATAACGGCATAATTTTATAAACAAAATAACTACATAACGGAAGAAGCTAGCTCCGCGAAACCTACCCAGTTGGTGTATGTTAAGGAGGACTCATCTCCTATCTGATTTTAGAAAAATGCATCAAACGGTTCAAAAGTTACAGCTACATATATAACGGCAACATTTTTTAAGCAAAATCACTCTATAACACAAGAAGCTAGTTGAGTGAAACTTTTCCAATTTGTGGGCAATCGTCAAGACTGGGTTCCTATTTAATTTCTGCAACATCAATGAGTCAGTTCCAGAATTACAGCTACATAACCGCAAAATTTTGAGAACTCAATTAATTTATAACGGAAAAAGCTATTTGAGCGAAACTTGTCTAATTGATGAAAATTAGTGAGGAATAGCTACCGGTGCAGTTTCAGGAAAATCCACAGTACAGTCGAAAAGTTACAGTAATACAACAGCAAAAAGTAATAAGCAAAGATTTACCTACACGAAAGGCATTTAGTTGATGAAACTTAAGATGAAACTGGAGATAAATTCATATACATAGTAAAATCAATCGAACAGTTAAAAAGTTTCATCATCTGAAAATATCTCCGCAAATATATTATCGAAATACGAAATTCTGCAGCTGCGCCTGGTACTAACAACTGCAGCTACGTATAAGTATCCCACCCATATCTTAATTTTACATAAACTCATAAATGATCCCGAATTAGCCCATATCAAAAATCAGTTCCTCTGGCTTCACTGCGCCAGGTGTCTTTTTTTAACTACCCTCTTTATTTATAATTTAAAATTCCGTACTCCCCATGCGGGGGCTATAATTTTCAATTTTCGTCTACCGATATACCCACCCTATATAGCCAATCGAGCTTTTTGCTGGAACGTTAAAGGATATCGGTTTAAAGGCAAAGATGGTAATGTTCGCAGATGACACCTTGCTGCTTTACTCCCACTCAAGTGCAGTAGTTCTACAGGAAATTATTAATATGGACCTTCAGACATACTCCCAGTGGTTGATTAAGAGCAAATTGGTGATAAATACAATTAAAACGAACTACCCAGCAAAAAGCGTGGCTAACCAAGTAGGGTAGGTAAGTAGGTTAACCAAAACATGGAAATCGTAGCCCCCGCATGGGTGGTACGAAATGTCAAGAAGAGGGTACCCAGCAAAAAACCGTACCCTCCGGTAACGCGTACCACCCAAAATATGTAGCTATGCTAAATAGCCGCCCTGGCGTAACCACCGTTTTTATTCAGCCCATAGGATTTCCAAGAGATCCATGGCGCGGGGACTACGATTTTCATAATTTAGGTAACCCAGGCACGTACCTAACCACGGGGGCTACGATGTTCATGATTTAGGTAGTATGCCTATTTGATTTTACGGTTGGGTCGTTTTCCTAAGAATTGTTTTTATAATTTTTTCAAATTGAAATCAAATTTTTGTGTTTGCATGTCCGACTGGGATTCTAACTCGGGTCGTTCTATGCTTTATAAGCAATACTGTCATAGCATAAAAAGTGGTTAACTAAGTTGGGTACGTAACTGGGTTACCTAAATCATGAAAATTGTAGCCCCCGCGCCAAGTATCTCTTGGAAATCCTATGGGCTGAGTAAAAATGGTGGTTATGCCAGGACGGCTATTTAGCATAGCTACGTATTTTGGGTGGTACGCGTTACCGGGGGGTACGGTTTTTTTTGCTGGGTTCCATGTGAATTCTTTGCATTCTCAACGTTATGTATTCTGTGCTTAAATTTAGTGTTCACAAATAGTAGTCTTCGTTATGAGCTGCATCGGTAGCGTCTGTCTCAGTTGCCCTAACGCCTTGTGGGGCATAGCGCGTCAAATGTGGCCCAGTTGACGTTTCGCCGGCATAAATTGGTTTCGGAGAATGCAGTTGCCAGCATGCACCTCTTGCACATCCATTGGACGGGATTCGAACCCGAAACGCCGGTAGTCAAACATATAGAACATGCCCGTTGGTCCCGGGCTCTAATTCCCGTTGTGTCGAGAGTTTCTTTCTCTTTTCTTTCTTCTTTTTAACATGAAAATGTATATTGGGAGGCGATTAACATACATAGAAAAGCGAAACAGAAAAGCGACGTGGTTCTAAAGAAGATTCGGAGCATGTACGAGAAAGAGACACTCGATTTATCTGTAGGGTAGAGTATATTTGAGGGGTATCGTGGAGGGAAGAGTGATGAAAAAGGATATACAGTTAAATGTGTGATATGCATTCTGTGTATGATCATTGTGCGTGATCGTTTCTATTGGCTGGGTGTTGATGGCTTACTATGATGAGGCGAATGCGCTAGACTACTGTTGATAGCATTTTAAGTCCTTTAATAAGGATGAAAGGACATTCTCCGCAATGAAGTGATATTTAGCCAAGATATGACTGGCAGTGGTGAGGCCAATGCTTGTTTTTTTCATCTTGATGAATTCGGCTAGTTTCTTGCAACTTCTCTCCAAAACAGAGCGGGTGGTGTAGATTAATGGATCGAGAGCAGGTCTACCAGCGTGCTCATTTTTTCAAAATACATATTCATCAACTAATATTATAATTTATACTCGGTAATGACTTTGGATTTTGTTTGATTGCAAAGATTGGTTCCTGGAATATGCGTACTCTTCGAAACGCAGGACGTCCCTGGGTTAAAATATGTAAAGATAAAACGATACCACGTCGGAATAGTTAGCAAAATAGTAATATTCACACAGAGTTTCCAGTTAAGCGTTCATAATGCGATATAATGTTTACACATAGACCCCGAGTTCAGAAAACTAGCTCGGATAAAATTTTTGTATACTCTAGACTTATAGTATAGGGTATATTGTTTTTGTCACGACGAAAATATGTAACACCTTAAAGGAGGCTCCGGAGGTATAGCAATGTATATACATATATAAATGATCAGAGTCACCTCCTGATTCGATTTAGCCATGTATGTCTGTCTGTCTGTCCGTCTGTCTGTCTGTCTGTCTGTCTGTCTGTCTGTCTGTCTATCCGTCTGTCTGTCTGTCTGTCTGCCCGTTCGCACGATAACTTTCGATAGAATGAAGCTAGAGCCTTGAAATTTTGGTGAAATGTTGGAAGTATGATCTAGTTGGTTGGTATTGAAAATGGGCATGATCAGGCCAAGAGAACGCCTACCTCATCTACATATGTAAAATAATTAAATGTATCTATAACTCCCGATTAAATAAACGTGATTGCTTGTAAGGGTAATCTTATACTCTCCTGGAAAAATAAAATCGATCAATTTAAAACTAACGGTAATTTTCTTACAAAGAGCCCCGTACTACCATACTTTTCAGGTTTTTTGTCTATAACTCTTGGATTAATTGACGTAGACACCTGATTTTTGGCATGTAGCCCTGAGGTCAGAAGCTGCATGAGTTTTAGTAAGTTGGGCATAATCAGATGAAAGGAACGCCTATCTCCCCTACAAATTTCAAAAAATTAAATATTCCTTTAATTACGATAACTTTCGATAGAATTACACTAGCAAGTTAAAAATTTGGTAGAATGTTGCTAGTGTGATCTAGTTAGTTGGTATGGAAAATGGGTAAGATCTGACCCAAGCAACCCCTACCTCCCCTAGAAATGAAACTTCAATAAGCGATAACTTTTGATAGAATGAAGCCAGCAACTTGAAATTTTGGTCAAATGTTTAAAGTAAGATTGAGTTAGTTGGTATTAAAGATAGGCCAGATCCAACTCAAGGAACCCCTACCTCCCCTACAAATGGAACATAAAGTAAGCGATAACTTAAAATAAAATAAAACTAGTGAATTGAAATTTTGGTTACATTCTTGTAGTAGGAAACAGCTGGCTGATTGTAACGGACGGTTTGGTGGGCATCCGAAGATACCCGTGGGGACGGAGCCTTAGGTAGCATAATGATCGTGAAGGTCGGGCCGAGCCATTTGGCGAAGAAAAAGGCCCCTAAGCGAGCTAAGCAGCAGCCTATGCTTGCTGTAGCTCAGTTCGGGAGATGCGGGCGGGGTTTTCGCCGCTCGTTGCCCCTGTCCTTTACGTATTAACAAAAATTCATAGGCCTGGGGAAGACAACACAAACAGGGGAGGTAAAAATGGGGAATAAAAAAAATAGTCGCCCACACGGTCGCACCGGTGTCCGGGTGTAATGGGACCCTCGGCCTCTGGTTTCGTACCACCAACAGATCACTACTCATCAGGTGCTGCTTCGATCTGCTGGTGGGAGCAGCACTACCAGACCATAATATGGTTCGTTACAGGTGGTTCATTACATGATATTGAATATACGTAAAATCCGACCAACCAAACCCGTACTTCCCCTACAAATGCAGCTTCAAATAAGCGATAAATTTCGATAGAATGAAGCTAGAGATTTGAAATATTGCTTAAATGTTCGTAGCATGATCTAATTGGTTGGTCAATGATGTTCAAGATCTGACCCAAGGAACTCCTACCTCCCCTACAAATGCAACTTCAACTAAGCGATAACTTTCAATAAAATGAAGCTAATGCCTTAAAAGTCGAAAAATATTTGTAGAATGGTTTAGTTAATTGACTTAAGAGTGGTCAACATCCTCCTGAATAAGCGCCAACCTACCCTATAAACTGGTCATATAGGAAACTCACTTTTAATGCAAATGGTCGTTGCCAATTGGTACTTTTGCCATCACCACTAGGTTTGCACAAGTCTAGGTTATATACGCTTCGGACTGGTTCCTTTTCTTCCAAGGGAAACGTTTTTATTACATTTCTGAAAATGCTCATAGAGTTTTGATTAAAACTGTAGATAAAAGTAGTGCGACGTACATAAGTAGAAAGGAGATATGAGAAGGAGGGGGGGGGGGGGATCGTGATTTTCAGGAGAAGCGATTCCTATCACGATGCATAGCAAAGCCGGTTTAATCGAATTCAAAAATTAATTTGAACCATTTTCCATTATTGAAAAAACCACGCTGGTATCATTATTTTTAGAAAGGGTTCTCATCTTTATTGTGACGCAACAGTCCGACGTCGGGCCCTGGTCGCCTGGATCATCGTCCTCCAATTATCTCAGTCAAGTGACCGTGTCTTCCAAATTTGGAAACCCAGCAGATGTTCGGCACCATCATCTGCTCAGTCTTCCGAACGAGCTCTCGGTTTTCCTCGCAACCTTGCTCCGTCGACGCGTCGTCAATTCAATATTTTCTTAGGTATGCGGTCATTCGTCCATTTGTTGTATATGTCCTCTCCATTGTAGACGTTGTAGTTTGACGATTCTCGAAACTTCTAGCTCGTCGTACAGGTCGTACAGCTCGTATAGCTCATGGTTGTGCAGGTGGCGCCATCCAATTCGGTCGCAAACTGCTCCAAAAACTCACTGAAGGATCTTTCGTTCGAGAGTATTTATCATATTTTCGGAGGCTTTAGTAAGAGTCCAGGTCTCGCAACCATAGCGTAGCACAGGTGGTATAATGGTTCTGTATATGTATACTCTCAATTGCCCTAACCCCTCGTGGGGCATAGCGCGTCAACTGTTCCATGTGGCCCAGTTGACGTTTCGACGGCATAAACTGGTTTCGGAGAATGCAGTTGCCAGCATGCACCTCCTGCACATCCATGGCCACGAACGACCTCGTGGACGGGATTCGAACCCGAAACGCCGGTAGTCAAACATGAGACTGATGCCCCAACACTGCGCTACCGGTCGCCCCATATATATGTTGTATATGTATACGGAGCTTCGTGTATCTGTGAACATGCTTTGATTTCATTATTGGGAGGACCCAAAAGAAAGTCTTATTTGCTAGCTGTATTTGATTTCGTCAGTTTCATTGGGGTCCTTTGACCCAGCGTACGCTGTCAACTGCGTCGACTAGGAGAGCAGTGTGCCGTTGTTGTCCGCATTCTTTACCCGGATAGCGTGTTCAAGTTAACAGGTTGAGGAGCATCGGCGCCAGTCCATCGGCTTGCTTCAGTCTAGTACGTGTTTCAAGAAGGTCAGCCAACCTGTTTGGATCCTGACCTATGAGAAGGAGTTGGTCATCGTCATCTTTGTCAGTCGATACTGTCGTATGCTTGCTTATAGTCGACAAAGATTTGGTACACGTCAACATTGTATTCTCAGCACTTTTTCAGGATTTAGATCGGTAAGGTCTAAAGCCGCCTTGATATTTGCCAATGATTCGTTCTGCATACGGTTGTATTTTATTTTCCAGAATTTTCGTCATTATTTTGTAGGACGTACAGACTAGTAAAATGCCTCGGTAATTTTCGCTGGGCAATTTATCTTCCTTTTTATGAATGGGACAGGTAATGCTCCTGCGTCAATCTTCTGGGATCACCTTGTCCTCCCAGATTCGCAGAAGTAGTTGATGTATGGCATTTATAATCATCATCATCATCATCGTGGCGCGACAGCCCGACGTCGGGCCTTGGCCGCCTGGATCATTGACCTCCAGTTATCTCGGTCACGTGACCGCGTCCTCCAATTTTGGGAGCCCAGTAGCTGCGGGGCGTCCACACCTACTGAGCTCTCCCAACGAGATCTCGGTCGTCCTCGCAGTCTCGCTCCGTTGACTCGTTCTGCATTCATTACTCTCTTAGGCATGCGATCATCGTCCATTCTTTGTACATGCCCTGCCCATTGAAGTCGTTGTAGTTTGACGATTTTCGAGACTTGCAGCTCATCGTACATTTCATACAACTCATGGTTGTACCGGATGCGCCATCCATCTCGATCGCAAACAGCCCCGAAAATTCGCCGTAGAACCTTACGTTCAAAAGTGTCTAGCATGTTTTCGGAGGCTTGAGTTAGGGTCCATGCTTCGCAGCCATAGCATAGCACTGGTCGTATAATGGTTTTGTACACGCGGAGCTTCGTGTTTCTGTGCACATGCTTCGATTTCATTATGAGGAGAACCGAGAAAAAAGTCTTATTAGATAACTGTATCCGTCGCTTGATTTCGTTAGTTTCGTTGGCGTCCCTTGACAGGTTGCAACCTAGGTAAGTGAAGTTGTTCACGAACTCGATGTTGAGGTCCCCCACATTGATGCTCGGTTGTGCAGGTGTCCTTGTCACCGATTGCATCATTATTTTAGGTTTACCCTCGTTAATACGTAATCCAACTTCCTTTGGAGCGGTATCGAGCGTATGCAGAAGTTCTTCTGCGTCAGCCAATCTCCGGGACATGATGTTGATGTCGTCGGCGTACGCTGCTAATTGTGTCGACTTGATGAGTAGCGTCTTGCTGTTGTCCGTATTCATGGCCCGAACAACGTATTCCAATGCTAGGTTGAAGAGCGTCGGTGCCAGTCCATCGCCCTGTTTCAAACCAGTGCGTGTTTCAAATAGATCAGTAAGTCTATTCTGGATCCTGACTTGTGAGACGGAGTTGGTCATCGTCATCTTTACAGTTGCACTAATTTTGCCGGTATACCAAATTGCAGCATGATGTTGTACAGTACTCCACGGTCGATACTGTCGTATGCCTGCTTGAAGTGGACAAAGATTTGGTATACGTTTACGTTGTATTCCCAGCACCTCTGGAATATCAGTTTGACTGAGAAGAGCTGATCGGTTGTGGAGCGACCAGGTCTGAAACCGCTTTGATATTCGCCAATGACTCGTTCTGCGTACGGTTTTATTCTATTTTCCAGAATTTTCGTCAAAGTTTTATAGGACGCACAAACTAGTGAGATGCCCTGTAATTCTCACACCGCAGTTTATCTCCCTTTTTATGAATTGGACAGATGATGCTTCTGCGCCAATCGTCTGGGATCTCCTCGTTCTCCCATACTCGCAGGAGTAATTGATGTATGGCATCAACTAGACTCGTTCCACCGAATTTTAGCAGTTCAGCTGGAATCTCGTCAGCGCCCGGCGCTTTATTTCATTTTAGTGACCGCAAGGCGAGATCAACTTCCTCTACTGTCGGGGGTTGAATCTGTGGGCCTAGATCAACAATATCGTCGAGAGCTTTCTGTGTGGGGATGTTAGATGGTCGGTTTAGAAGCTCTTCAAAATAAGAGGCCCATCGCTTGTTAATACCATCGGTGTCGCTGATGATGTTTCCATCCTTGTCCTTACAAAGGCTAGTCCTGGGTTGTTAGCCGTTGTCAATTGTATTTACTAGTTTGTACGCTTGTCTGGTGTTCCTATTAGCTAAGTTTTCGTTTATGTTCAGCAACTGCTCGTCAAAGTATTTACGTTTCTTACGTCTAATTATTCTATTCGATATTCGCCGTAGCTCGTCATATTTTTCTCTTCTGGCTCTGGTTCCTCGTTGAATCCATTGTCTGTAGGCCTCGTTTTTCGCGTCAAGTGAGTTTTTGCATTCTTCGTCGAACCAGTCATTTCGCGCTCGCCGGGCTTTATATCCCACGACCTTCTCTGCGACATCCTTGATGGTACCCTTGAGTTCTTCCCAGAACCCATGGACGCCTGTGTTGCTGATGTTGTGTAGCATAGGTGATAGTTTTTCCTCAAGGGCGGTAGTATACGCCACCGCTGCAGCATCACTCAAAAGCTTATCAACCGCAAAGATTTTGGGAAGGCTGATTCTTGATTGGTGCACTGAGGAAATTCTACATCTGTAGGTCGTCTTCACCAAGTGATGATCTGAGTCGCAGTTTGCTCCTCGATAGGAGCAGACATCCATGACACTAGACGCCCATCTCCTGCAAATGAGGACGTGGTCAATTTGGTTGACGGTATGTGCGTCTGGAGACTTCCAAGTCTGCTTGTGAATGCGTCGATGCGGGAAACACGTAGAGCTTACGACTAGATTCCTGCTGCAGGCGAAGTCGATAAGTCGCTGGCCGTTATCGTTACATTCTTCATGGAGACTGTGGCCTCCAGTGGTCCCCCGGTGCCAACTTTCATTTCCGACTTTCGCGTTAAAGTCTCCCAGTAGCAATTTGACGTCGTTTGTTGGAAGTGAGTCGAAGAAAGATTCAAGGTGGGCGTAGAACTCGTCTTTTACTGCGTCTTCTTTAACTTCAGTGGGGGCATGCACATTGATGAGCCAGAGATTGAAGAATCGAGTCTTGATGCGAATCGCACACAGCCGTTCATTTATGGGTTTGAAGTCAGTAATATGCGGTTTGAGGTGATTGTTCACTATAAATGCTACTCCAAACTCCTTGCGGCCCGATGGTTTGCCACTTGTAAAAATTGTGTGCGATTTTTTGTCATTAATCTCGCTGCCAAACCAATTTGTTTCCTGGACTGCAGTTATGCTCAGTTTGTACTTTTAGACCTGTTGAAGGAGGGCCTTTTCGGCCCCCGGTTTGTTCAGGGAGCGTACATTCCAGGATCCGAAAGAATAATCCTTTAGCCGTTTGCGTGGTCGTCGTTGTTGATCCGTCCAATCCGAGGCTTTTGTTCCAGGTTTCTAGACATGGAGTGGTGGCATTTATAATACATACATATTTTAATTTTCAATTCTTAAAAAAACGGCGTGTCTGTAGAAACCATCTCTCACCTCTCAAAGTAAGAATTTCAAAACGGCGAGCTGTACTGTAGATAGATATGTTTACATGTATAACAAATATTTTCCCTATTTCCACAGAATACCATCACCCCAGATTCAGTATGTTTATCTAGTAAATACATGAAAACTGTGTCAATAAAAGTAAGCACGTGCTCTTTGTAAATGTGCTAAGTATGAGCATTTATGAAGGAAGGCTAGACAATTTCAAATGCTAATAACTACGGTAAATATTATACGATTGATGTGAGACTTGGTAGATTTTTTGTCTATAATGTTGTTAATGTATTAGCAATAATTGGGCTACCGAGAGTTCAGTGCGTAGAGGCGTCAGTCTCATGTTTGATTAAGATCGTTACAGGTTAAAGTCCAGTCTACGGTTTTCGTGGCCATGGATGTCTCTTCCCTCTGTGGTGCGGGGGTATTTCCTCCATGTGCGGGGCGTAATAATAAGACACAACACATCCCGACTTGTCGCAGGTAGGTGGCTAAAGGTTCAGCCACACAGAACGCGTTATAACGCGACGTTCGTCGTTCCTGTACCGTCGCGTTACGGTGGTACGGTTGTATTGCACTGCATTGCATCATCCCTGCCACGCACGTGGCGTTATCACTCAGCCTTACCTTTCGGAACGCGACGTTAACTTTTCGGGTTGTACAAAATTACAAAAGTAACGCGCGTTACCGGCGTTCTCCTCATCAGAACTACTCATGATTGCTGTACAAACTCTACTACAGTACTGGATCGCCCGCCCAGATAACGCTGCGTGTGTGACGTACCCAATATCGCCGAACGCCGCGTTGAGGGGCGTTTCTTGAACGTTTTGTTATAACGCGTTCTGTCTGTTTGAGCCTTAAATGGGAACCGGAGGTGCATGCTAACAACGTGCAATATCCGAAACTGGTTTATGTCAACGAAACGTCAGCTAAGCCACATGGAATTGTGACGCGCTATGCTCCACTAGGGGTTAGGGCAAAGGAGTATAATGAGTATATTTTTGATTTTCCAACAAGGAAAAATCACTCGAAAATGTGGTCAAATATTCTTAGTAAAGGCCGCCACACACTAGCGTCCATTTGGACGCGGGAAAAAATGTACGCACTCCAAGTGTCCCCCGTCCAAATTTCGGGGACACACGCTGCAATCCAATCCATCGCGAGCCAGACGACATTTTAAAAGTCAAGTTCGATGACAAACTTAATTTTCACTTATCCGATTTAATTTCACGCACCGTCAATTGCATTGCAAAAGTCTTGCATAAACACCTTGGTGGCCGCCAACACGTAAACACGGTTTCTTTGTTGCTGTTTAACACTGACAACACAAAACATAAACAAAATTGGACTCCGTAAGTTCGGGTTTCGCGCACAAACGTTGGGGCAGTCGGGTGAATTTTGGGCAATTTGAATATCCGACTTGGATTGCTGTGGATTCCGCAGCTCTTAACTTGAACCCCACACACTATACGAACTTTGGATTGGACTCGGGAGAAGCTGAATTTTGGAAGCTAGTGTGTGGCGATCTTAAGACCCAGATGATTGGCTCGGTATATTAGCCTGGACAATTGAAAAGAGCTGGAGTGCGTTGGCTTGTAACGTAGAATTCCGGACTCGAACCAGTATGTAAAGACGGCGGCTAGCATCAGGGTCGCATTTAGCTTATAGTTTTTTCCGGATAAAGTATACACTGCGTAGCATAACTATAGCCGCCTCATATGTATTTTATATTCCGGTAATTTTAGTATTTTATGAGATATTTTATTTTGATGAAACTAATTACAGTATATTAAAGCGATATAATTTAACATCTATTTTGCCAAATCGGGGCTATCTAATCTTTAAATTGATTTAATTACTCCCTATTCCTTATTTTGTTAGCGTGTCATAACTATAGCCGCACTACATTTGCACAGTGCAGTAAAGCCATATTTTTTGTTTTCTTTGAAGAAAATACACACGCATTGCACTTCATTCACAGTACGGTTATCTTTTGACATGGATATGTCTTATAGCTGGGGGTCATCCTAAAAATCTGTCCGTCACACGAAATGTCTGTTTTTCTACTCGGGAGTCAGAAAAGGAAACAAGCCCATTGAAAATTTTTCTTTTCTGATTGTGCATGTCGTTTGAGTGAAGTGGTCATTGCGCATGGCTGTTGCTTGTATCCGTAGATCCGCGCGGGCGGTGCGCTTGCGGGGATCCTGTGTGTACATGTTGGGATGCTGATTTGATAGCGATAAAGGTTGACGTTGTGGACGGCAAGAAATAACATAGTGTACGGGTGAACGGGCGGACTTTCAATGACCTTCAGTTTCCGCCAATTCCCATTCATCATTTAATAAAAAGCCCGTGTTGTACTATCTGAATCACTAGAGTCCCAGAAAAGGTAGCAAGTAGTCAGTTCGACTAAGATTTGGACATGCACAGACGCAATTTGAGAGAGTGTACATAGTTCCCGCCCCCCGAAGATGAGCGAGAGCGGATGAAGTTCATTCGAGCCAAATCGTGTGATCCAGCGACTGCGTTTGTGCATTTGCGATGGCGGCGATTTGAGGTCTGACAGGTCCACAATGTGGGCCCCCATCACACGTGCAATAAACATTTAGAACAAAATGGCGGATTTATACTAGGCGAGTTAGAATCTCTTAAGTCCCGAAATAAAGAAATATTCGTCGCAGGATGTTATATGTTATGATGTACATTCAGAGGTCTGCAGAAGATCAAATGCCCCCCTTCCGCAAAAATTCCAAAATGTTCAAAATGGCTGGAATCCAAACAAATAAAATAGCGCGCGTTGTACTACCAAATACAATAGTATAGATTCCACAAGAGTTATCACTCCATAGAAGTTTCGCCTCTGCCAGGAGATTTGTATGTATTGACAAATTGTAGAAACATAGTATAAACTACACAGTATAGATACACAAGAGAATCAATACATACAAATCTACCGCCGGAGGCTGAGTCAGCTTTCTTGTGAAGTCTATACAATTTGTCAATACATACAAATCTCCTGGCAGAGGGGAAAGTTATATGGAGTGATAACTCTTGTAGAATTATCAATCAATCCTCTTTGGTACTACATATCTGAATCAATAGGGTCCCAGAAAAAGTAGCAAGTAGTCAGTTCGACTAACATTTGGACATGCGCAGACGCAATTTGAGAGTGTGTACATTACATAGTTCCCGCCCCCGAAGATAGAGAGCGAGAGCCATCGCGGATGAAGTTCATTCTATCCAAATGGTTGTGCATTTGCAATGGCGGCGATTTGAGGTTTGACTGGCCCACAATGTGGGCCCCCACCACACATGCAATAAACATATCATAAAACAAAATGGCGGATTCGTACTGCGCGAGTTAAAATCTCCCAAGCCCCGAAATAGAGAAATATTCGTCGCAGGATGTTATATTGTAATTCCGGGCAGCTCATCGTGACATGATGTACATTCAGAGGTCTGCAGAAGATCAAATGCCCCCCCCCCCCCCCCCCCTATCTGCAAAAATTCCAAAATTTTTCTTGTGCATTCTCTTTGTGCGTGTGTTGGAATGTTTTGTTTACTTTTGTTAGTTTCCCTTTCTGTTTGCCGGACACAATCGCATAGAGTCGCACGCGTTACTTGAGAAACGGATTGTGTGTGCCGGACCCGGACTGTTGATTAAAGGGGCGGGATGAGGCGGATAGTGTGGGAGCGATTTTGCAATAGATACACAAACACAATATGTACACATCCGATTGCGAAAATATGGTGGGAAGCGTGATTGCGATTAGCAGAAACTTACTCAGAGAAATGTCGATAGGCTGCAGTCTGCAAACTGTACCGAACGGGTAGATGGAACAGGTAGATGGAACAGGGTGCACGGGAGGAGGTGAATAAGCACACACGCGATGCAAACGAAAACGAAACGATCCCGCGAGAGAAAGGAGCCCAAGCGGACAGGACAAAGCAAAGCAGAATTTATGACGAGTATCTACACTGCCACCAGATACATGGGTACATGGATATGTCTTATGCCTACCGAAAGCGTGGGACGTGTTTTGTCGAATGATTTCATCCAGTGTAACTATACTGGGATCTTTATAAAACTTACGTCGATATCGTCTTCAACATAACAGGTTCCACGCAGTCGGTAGTCATAGACATATCCATGTTCCGATGTATCTGAATGCAGTGTAGATACTTTGTATATTTCCTTTTATACTCTTCACGGATGTGATAGGGTATATTAGCTTTGTCATGAAGTTTGCAACGCACAGAAGGAAGCATCTCCGACCATATAAACTATATATATATCCTTGGTCTGGTCAGTATAATGAGACGAGTCGATTAAGCTTTGTTCGTCTGTCTGTCTGTTCGTCTGTTTCTATGCAAACTAGTCCCTCAATTTTAAAGCTATCGAGCTGAAATTTTGTACAAAGCTTTCTTTTTATTGCAATTCGTCTGTGTAAGAAAAACTTTTTTATTTCTAAAGATATCATTTCAAATTTTAAAAGAGTCAAAAATATCTATAGTCAAATCACATTTTCGAATTTGGTTGAAATTGGACCACTTTATCATATAGCTGTCATAGGAACGATTGTTCCAAAAGCAAGTTTTTATTAGAACTTTTTATTTCTGAAGATATCTTTACCAAATTTCATATTATTTGATCATAATGACTACCAAATCATGTTCCTAAATTTCGTTGAAATCGGTCTACTATTTCATATATGTACCTCTCATAGGAACAATGAAATCGGAACAAGTTTTACTACTAATTTCAAAGTGGCAAATGCCCCATAACTTATAACGAAGGTATGATCATACTTTCGGCAAGCCACGTAGCGCGTATCTGAGCCTTTTTGGATCAAAAATTGAGTTACCGAGAAATTGAACGAAAATTAGGGCGTTCGAACAGTTATCTGAAATTTCGTCAATAACCAAAACGAATACGGCAAGAAGAAAACTGGAGGCCCAAAATCCAAGCAATCGGAAAGAGACAAGCGCCGCGATGTGTGCGTTCAGAAGGAACTGAGCAACTTCCGCTCAGCGAACATGTTCAGAACGAGCGGGTTCAGAAGTGACCGAGCAACTTCTGCTCGGGTGAGCATGATCAAATTTCACCGAGCAAGAAATATTTCTGCTCACTGATCAGTGCTCAGGTTCTTCTTCTTCTTTTCAACTTCACGCTCATGTTGCGAGTTTCCGAGTTTTGACAGTTATCAAATTGGTTGTTGTGTTTTCGCCGTTTTCGGCTTCTAGTTCTTTGGTTTTCGGGTGCTTTTGAATTTGTTTTCTCGTTGTTCGTGATTTTTGTAATGGACAGCGTGGGATTCATGTATTTTCCACTTTTCGGCACTTGACGTCTAAAATTATCATCGTCAGCTTTCAGCTGGTCGATTGGTCAGCTGTTGAAGTAGCGTTCAGCAGGTGCAGACTCCAAACCGAGCAGCTCCGGAGCTGCTCGCGAGCAGTTGCGGAGCTGCTCGCGAGCGGTTTCTGCTCTTTTGCCACCTTCTGAACGCACTCATTATGAACACCGCAAGTAACTCTATGAAAAGTCTATTGACGATAGTTAACGCGAGTAGGGTGGAAGTATCTAAATCTACAATAAGTAGAGTTTAAAGACAGTCAAAACGCATTAAACGGCAAAACTTGATTTTTTTTTCTCGTCTGAAGAAATTACCTGTAAAGGGAAAATTAAGAAAATAGAACAAAACAGAAATACCGCAGTAGTGAATCACCTTTTTCCAGTTTGTCTGCAAATTTTTCCTTGCAAACGCCATACGGGTATGTTTGTGCCGAAGATGTAATTTCGGCATCATCGAGAGACTTTTCATAGACTTACTTGCGGTGTTCAAAATGCGGCGCTTGTCTCTTTCAGATAGCTTGTATTTTGGACCTCCAATTTTCTTATTCCCGTGTTCGTTTTGGTTATTGAAGAAATTTCGGATGACAGTTCGAACGCTCCAATTTTCATCCAATTTCTCAGTAATTCAGTTTTTGATCCAAAAAGGCTAAAATTTTGCCTTATTCGAATTCGCTCAGATTCGCGCAACGAGGAATTTCGTTCGAGAATGAATGAGAAAACAAAAAATATAACGGTACTGTGAATGAAATTCAATGCCTTTGCATTTTCTTCAAAGAAAACAAAAAATATGGCTATACTGCAGTACGCAAATGTAGTGCGGCTATAGTTATGACACACTAACAGAATAAGGAACATGGCGTAATTAAACCAATTTAAAGAAGAGATGGCTCCGATTTGCAAAATACATACAAGTTTAATTATATCGCTTTAATATACTGTTATAAGTTTCATCAAAATAACTCATAAAAAACTAAAATTACCGGAATATATGATATTATGATATAGTTATACTCATACTACACAATTGCCCTAACCCCTTGTGGAGCATAGCGCGTCAACTGTTCCATGTGGCCCAGTTGACGTTTCGTTGGCATAAACTGGTTTCGGAGAATGTAGTTGCCAGCATGCACGTCCTGCACATCCATGGCCACGAACGTCGTCGTGGACGGGATTCGAAAAAGAAACGCCGGTAGTCAAACATGAGACTGATGCTTCAACACACTGCGCAACCGGTCGCTCCGACATAGTTATGCTGCGCAGTGTATGTTAATTTATATAAGATCTCCATCCTCAAGGGGCTGAAACGTGGTTTGCTGTGGTCTCGAGGGATGAAATCCCGGTTAGATGTAGAGCCGGCGACTGGATACCAACGAGATTTAGTGGTAAAGTATTCTCTTTACCATCAGTCTTCAAACCCCCAACTCACGATTGCAGAATTGTGAAGTAGGAAGGGTCTAAGGGAAAATCCAAATGTGTGATCACCGTTATTAATAGGGGATCTCTGGCACCTTTGACCGAGTTGAGTAGAGAACTATTGCTCGGCTTCTCTACTATCAGGCTACGAGTCTATAAAAGGGACGAAAGGGAAGGGCAGAAAGTGCCACAGAATTCCAATCCGTCAGAGGAGTACATGGAAGGTTTGGTGGCTATCTAAAATCATGTTTCTCCCACGGATATGGACGACAATATGGAGTTATCGCCCGATCAAACTGTTATTATTGATGGCATCAAAAATCCCTCATCTAGGGACGCGGGAGCGTCCTGCCCCGCCAAAGAAAAACGAAAAAATCGAAAAAAAAAGTATCTACACTGCATGCAGATACATCGGAACATGGATATGTCTATGACTACCGACTGCGTGGAACCTGTTGTGTTGAAGATATCGACGTAAGTTTTATTAAGATCCCAGTATAGTTATACTGGATGAAATCATTCGAAAAAATACGTCCCACGCTTTTGGTAGGCATAAGACATATCCATGTACCGATGTATCTGGTGGCAGTGCAGATACTCGTCATAAATTCTGCTTTGCTTTGTCTTCCCCGCTCGGGCTCCTTTCTCTCGCGGGATCGTTTCGTTGTCGTTTGCATCGCGTGTGTGCAATATTCACCTCCTCTCGTGCACTCTGTTCCATCTACCCCTTCGGTACAGTTTGAAGACTGCAGCCTATCGACATTTCTCTGAGTAAGTTTCTGCTAATCGCAATCACGCTTCCCACCATCTTTTCCCAATCGGATGTGTATTGTGTTTGTGTATCTATTACAAAATCGCTCCCACACTATCCGCCTCATCCCGCCCCTTTAATCAACAGTCCGGGTCCGGCACACACAATCCGTTTCTCAAGTAACGCGTGCGACTCTATGCGATTGTGTCCGGCAAACAGAAAGGAAAACTAACAAAAGTAAACAAAACATTCCAACACACGCGCAAAGAGAATGCACAAGAAAAATTTTGGAATTTTTGCAGAAAGGGGGGGGGGGGGGGCATTTGATCTTCTGCAGACCTCTGAATGTACATCATGTCACGATGAGCTGCCCGGAATTACTATATAACATCCTGCGACGAATATTTCTCTATTTCGGGGCTTGGGAGATTTTAACTCGCGCAGTACGAATCCGCCATTTTGTTTTATGATATGTTTATTGCATGTGTGGTGGGGGCCCACATTGTGGGCCAGTCAGACCTCAAATCGCCGCCATTGCAAATGCACAACCATTTGGATAGAATGAACTTCATCCGCGATGGCTCCCGCTCTCTATCTTCGGGGGGCGGGAACTATGTAATGTACACACTCTCAAATTGCGTCTGCGCATGTCCAAATGTTAGTCGAACTGACTACTTGCGACTTTTGCTGGGACCCTAGTGATTCCGATAGTACTACACGGGCTATTTTATTAAATGATGAATGGGAATTGGCGGAAATTGAAGGTCATTGGAGAGCAGACGACTTCTTGCGACGCGTTCTGGGGGCCTAGTCAAGTTAGGTAGTACGGAGCGTACTCTATATTTTTGAGCATTTTGAATGTATGGTATGGTGTGTATGCAGGAGTTTTGATTATGGCGTCGCGTTGACTGAGAGCGTGGGACAGAGAACACAGATAGCGCCTGTTCACCCGTACACTATGTTATGCACAATGACCACTTCACTCAAACGACATGCACAACCAGAAAAGAAAAATTTTCAATGGGCTTGTTTCCTCTTCTGAGCCCCGAGTAGAAAAACAGACATTTCGTGTGACGGACAGATTTTTAGGATGACCCCCAGCTATAAGACATATCCATGTCAAAATGAAAAGTGACCAAGACTATGTTTACGCGACACAACAAGTACGGGTTTTCGGACCTCTGTAGCTCCGACCCCGGATGCTTGTTCGGACTCAAATTTGGTATGGTCATTGTCTCCGGTCATCTTACAAAGTGCTGCAAATTTGATTCCGATACAAGGAAAAACATCCGAGATATGATAATTTGAAAATGGCAATTTTTTTCAAATTTTTCTTGTTCTTGTTGTTCTCGTTGTCCTTTGACAGGGCTACAGCCTCATAGGGAGCGGATCCAGGTCTGCTTTCTTTTCTCACGGATTGACTGTATCCCAAGGGTATGCATAGGCTATCAGTTGCTCTGATCCGTGCGGTAGATAAAAAGATACATCCAAAAAATGTGAAATTTTATAGTAGAGTTTCTCGCTTAAGTCTTTTTGATAATTTGAATGCGACACAGGAAATCACTCGCAGAGATCGCATGCCGACGGGGAGAGACGCAAACACTTGATTATGTGAGTAGTGACGACAACGGATGCAAAAGTCCGTGCGCTCGTCGGGTATGTTTACGAGGTAATGGATGTGGGCGTGGCTTGTGGCAAGTGCATGAATAAAGTGAGATGAAAAAATTGAAACTGATTGTTTATGGCTGCATCTTAGGATGTCCGGAAAGAAAAAAAACATGCTGTGTGGTCTTTGAAGAGAGAATCAGAGGAAATGGAAAAGAGCGAGAGAAACGAAGCGATTCGGCACAAGTGAGGAAGTAGGAAGGGCGATAGAAACTTGACATCTCTTTTGCTTCTATATGATCGGGCGGGTGTTCCGCGGCAGAGAGACAGACTGGAATGTTATTGTTCCAATAGGAGAAGTAGGAGAGGGGATGACATTTCATTTGTGTTATGTGCTTCTATATAGACTGCTCGGGTGTTAGGCAGTGGAGGGCGTGTGTCTCTCTGTTTACTTTTTACTAGTTTGCAGTGGCGTAGCTAGAGGGGGCGAAGGGGGCCGTTGCCACGGACTAACTTTTTCGTCCCAATTTTTGAATATTAAATTCTTTTTTTTTGTAACAGACATTATGCGCACTTCTATAGATAAACAAAAGTCTCGGGCATAAAATGAAAACAAAGACCATAAAGCGTAGAACACATATATGCGATTGCGATCACGATTGCGTTCGCGATCGGGGTCACAGGAGGAAGCTATCGCACCATTTTGCAATCGGAAAGAAAATTTCAATTTTTTTATTTTTTAAAAATTGTATGCGCACATTGTTGTAGTCAGATATGTGACATATCTTACAACACATTATGTTTTTTACATATTCAATTCATTTTTCCGTGAGATCTGCCATTTTTGATACTTGCAATCTGCAATAAATTCAACCAGTTGCGTTTGATCGCAGATCGCCGACTATCCCGCGATCGAACGCTGCAGATGTCCACTCTATCGCTAACAGATCGCAACAACTATGTGCTGCTTATCTTGCTAACGTGGAACGCGTTTGATCGCCATCGCGATCGCGTATGTGTGTTCTCAGCTTAAGGCCATATAGTCCAAACACAACGATAACTGGACACATAAAAAGCGCGAAAAGTATGAATTTCAAAGTTGTAGTTTGTAGCACAAGCTCGTTCGTATGGGAAATTTGGGGTTGAACGAATGTTATGTTCACATACTCGTGTACTTCATTTCGATGATTTTACTTCAAAAAACTTACCACTAATATTTGAATAGGTGACGAAAATGAAGGGAAATCGTCGAAATAAAGACCAGGCCCGAGCAGGATAAATCCACAGAGTTACACTAACAACTTGAGTGGTTGTTAGTGTAATTAAATGCTTCCTTAAGCATGATTTGGAAACTATTCTATATTAAAGGACATCATTTCCACTTTACCGTAAGAAAAGTAGTATCTAATAGATCAGTATAGTATTATTTACGTTGTTTGCACATTATATATTTACCGAATAGTTTGTGTTAACAAAAAAATAGTGGGAAGGGTGGGGGGGGGGGGGGGTGCGCCATAGTAAAGTTTTGCCCCGGGCGCTAAATACCTTAGCTACGCCACTGCTAGTTTGTATGTGGTGGAATTACGTCCAGAATTTTGTGCACAGTAAATGGGGGTTTCATCTCCTTCTATATGCCTCTGTGTCTGTGGTATATGATTTAGGTAGTTTCATTTATGGCATATGAGATATGAATTATGATGTAAGATGATTTTTTCCAATGTGTGGAAGATGGGAAGCGATGTTTAGGCAAGATGGGTATCACATGACTGGAGGCGATGAGGCAAATGCAGTAGACTGTTAAAGGTATTTTGAGTCCTTTGGGCAGAAGAAAGGATGTTCTTGGCAAGGAAGGGATTTCTAGGCAAGATGAGTATTATACGAGGGGGGGTGATGATGAGGCGAATGCACTAAACTACTGTTAAAGGCACTTTGAGTCCTTTGAACTAGAAAAATGATATTCTTTACAAGAAAACTATTTACCCCAAATGGGTAACCTGAGTGGACTCATAGTCCGGCACGTAAATCCCCTTTTTATCGAAGACTACCGCATTCAGCAGGAATCAAACCGGAGCCCAATGTATAGGCGAACGTGCTTACCGTTGCGCCATCTGTATTACTACTACTACTATGCAAAAAGTTATGATATCTCACAAAAACAACTCTGTTGTAAAAAATTCTCCGCCGAGAAAAACCTCTCAACCGCAAAAATGATTAATATGAATACAATACCGCCAAAGTACTCGTAGCTTCGCGCCCCACTCTAGGGTTGGCATATTGAACGCTGATTGAATTAGTAAATTTCTTTCAAAGCTGATTGGCGGGGAGCTTCACAGCCATAGACAAAATGACAGTGATAATGACAACGATGTCGTTCTGATAAAATGATGGTTATGTAGTTGCGTGCGGATCATGCTGTAGGCTCTTATTCTAAGTATTATTGGCTTCTCGCCCGGATCTCGTTATAAAGCTTTCGCCTTACAAAAGACTAAAAATGCACTTCAGGCCAGAAATGATTAATAGACCATTTTCTACCCCATTTTGCTTCAGATTGTTCAACTTATTTTGTTTAATGGAAGCTCCCCGCCAATCAGCTTTGAAAGAAATTTACTAATTCAATCAGCGTTCAATATGCCAACCCTAGAGTGGGGCGCGAAGCTACGAGTACTTTGGCGGTATTGTATTCATATCAATCCTTTTTGCGGTTGAGAGGTTTTTCTTGGCGGGAAATTTTTTACAACAGAGTTGTTTTTGTGTGATTATTAGTTTACTTGTCTGATTCGGACTGAGGATTCAGACATTGACCAGGATATTGACGCAACTCTAATCGAGGTGAAAACCCTCCTCCTAAATGTGCAATTCTGTCCAAATCTATTTACATCGCCCTACAGCAGCCTCTTACTCCGCTTGTCCAGTAGAGCGGAGGACATTATCCGAAACCATGGATCCTGGTCAATCGCATTAGGGATCTTAGGGCTCCTAACTATACTGTTTTTTACATCAAAGGTCAGGGTAAACCGATATCTTGCATAAAGTGTTTTTAACCATTATGCAAGATCTCGGTATAGCGCCCTTGTTATTAATGCCTGTAGTGACAATGGCACGGTTGTAATAAGTTTGAAAGGAGCAGGTAAGCTGTACTGGATAGCTTCAGCTTAACTGCCCTATGATCAGCTTGGCATCTTCCCAATCGAATGCTTACGGGGTGCAATCACAACGGCTAAAATTAAAGGAAAATGCTTCAACCTTGGCTGCGTTGCGAATGCCCAGCATAAGTTGTGAGGGAGCTCTGACACGAATATCCATGGGGAAGTACCTTTCGAGTATTTTATCGGTACAAACCTCTTATTTTGTAACGTAAGGCGCGAACGGACCTTCATTACCAAAAACAGACAAGAGCTTCTTGACTGCTCTCTTGTCTCAAAACATTTTATGCATCAAGTGGAAACTAGAGAGTGTCTTTGGAGCACTCCTTCTCTGACCGTTGCTATTTTGAGTTAAGCCTTGAGAGTCTCCCTGAGACAAAACCTGTCATTGTAAACAGACGAACAGAACAAACTGGGAGAATCACTGTAAGCTCTTTGAACAAAGTTTTCCATCGCTTCCTGTTCAGCTCTGTAATAGGCAAGAGTTGGATAATATAGTGCTTACTCTTACAGATGCTTTTTTCCATGCTAGGCTTAAGTATTGTCGGGTCAGTACACTTAAAATTAATAAAAAAAAACCGGTATGGTGGCATAGGGAACTTACGCCATTTAAAGCTGCTTGTAGAAAGCAATTCCCAAGTAGGGCAAATGAATTTGTCATATAAAAAGTTATAATAGCATTGTTTAAACGTTTATCAAACGGTAAATTCACCGTTTTTGCCTGGTTTTTTAGCCATATGGTAATAAGCCAGTCAAAACCTGGCTTGTTTGTAACCATTTGGTTATAAACCAGACAAAAACGGTAAATTTCCCGTTTGGTAAACGTTTAAACAATGCTATTATGATTTTTCATATGACAAATTCATTTGTGCTACTTGGGTTTAACCAAGCTAAATCTTTCAGGGATGATTCGGAATGGGCCTCTTGCAAGGAGCGTCTCGGTGTTTATAAAAAAAAAAACCAATACGGAAAGCTAAACGTTGCTCATGGAAATTGTAGTAATGGTGACTGGAGGACGAGGGTTGGTATGGCCGTGAAGGCCTAAAGACACCACGTGTCGAAAAACCACTCTCCGATGACCACCCATGACGTGCGCTGGCAGACCAGCTCAGCTATCGGAAGTTACGGGGTGGGTATTGCACGGCAGTCATCGGCCTCCTGCATTTACGTACAGATAACATAGTCATAGTCGCACGTCTGCCAGAAATTCAAAATGAAATAATCTAAAACCCGCAAAAAAAAAACGATTTCGCAAAAAACCAAAAGGAAACGAGAAAACTAATGGTGGTGCCTACGCACCAAACTCCCTAAGACTCAAAACAACAAAGTTCCGTGCAGGGACAGAGGCTGCATCAGCCAATCTACAAAATTGTGGCACTAAGGCCAACGAAGATAACTAAAGGGGGAAACCGTCCAATCAGGACAGATCCTGTTCCCTCTCAGGTCATATGAGCCTAAAGGTGATAATCGGCTCTTAATGGGCCCCAGATGTTGTGGGCCCGGCGCGACCTTGCCCTCCCTACCGTGGATTTCAAGCGCCATTTTTAGTGGAAACCCCCAAAATAATTAAGAGTTCAAGATGAGAGAGAGGAAGGAATACGGATCTTAGCTAATTGCTTCATAGCCTACAAGTTCGGGAAGCAAAGCTTCTTTGTCCTACAACTTCCTATAATTAAAATAGATATATGTATTTTATATATAAAATATATAAAATATTTTGTACAACTTAATAATGAGACTTTTTTTTGGAATTTTGGGCATTTATTCATAGATTTATTCATATAACTAAATTATTCAAAATATTGGCCATCAGCAGCGATAACTTTCTCCCATCTTTCGGGAAGTCTACGAATTCCGTCGCGAAAAAAATCTTGGGGTTTCGAGGATATCCATGAATCGAGCCAGTTCTTAGTATCCTCATATGAAGTGAAGTGCTGATCAGCCAACGCATGAGTCATCGAAGCGAACAAATAGTAATCGGATGGAGCAATGTCAGGGCTATACGGCGGGTGGGGTAGCACTTCCCATTTGGTTGTTTCCAGGTACGTTTTCACGACTTGCGCAACATGAGGGCGAGCATTGTCATGCTGAAGAATTATTTTGTCGTGCCTTTCAGCAAATTGTTGCCGTTTTTCACGCAATGCTCGACTCAAACGCATCAATTGCAGTCGATAGCGCTGCCCGTCAATGGTTTCATTCGGTTTTAGCAGCTCATAATAAAGAACACCGATCTGGTCCCACCAAATGCAGAGCATAAGCTTGGAACCATGAATATTTGGCTTCGCGGTCGATGTTGATTGGTGCCCGGGCGGTCCCCATGATTTCTTTCGCTTTGGGTTATCATAATGAATCCACTTTTCATCGCCGGTCACAATACGATGCAAAAAACCCTTCCGTCTTTGCCTTTGAAGCAGTTGTTCGCACATGCAAAAGCGCCTCTCAACATCTCTTGGCTTCAACTCGTACGGAACCCAGTGGCCTTGCTTTTGGATCATTCCCAGTGATTTTAACCGCTTCGATATGGCTTGCTGAGTCACTTCCAACGAAATTGCCAACTCTTTTTGAGTTTGGCACGAATCTTCTTCGAGTAATTTCGTCAATTCTTCGTCTTCAAACTTTTTTGGCTGGCCAGGTCGCTCTTCGTCGGTAATGTCGAAATTATCATTTTTGAACCGATGAAACCACCGAAAACACTGTGCACGCGAAAAAGCATCGTCACCGTAAACTTCCACGAGCAATTTATGACTCTGAGCTGCAGTCTTCTTAGCAAAATAATGTCCAAGTAAAACTTCCCGCAAATGTTGTTTCTTTCGTGAATTTTCGAAACTTTCCATGGTCCGGTAAAATACGTTGTCAACAATCAACACGAAATGTTTATACTGAGATTGACAGCTTATGAATACAAACTTCAAATGGTATGTATGTCAAAGATGGACTACCATTGGTTTATCGGTGTTGCCATCTCTAAAAAAAAGTCTCATTATTAAGTTAAATATAATAAACGAGTTTAAATAGAAAAAAATGACCAAAGCATTTTAAATGCTGTGAACTCAAAATAAAATAGACGCGTTAAGATCAAAAGAGGTCGAAAAAAAAGCACCCCTAAATAAATAATAAGCAATAAACCAGGCCGAAGCGAAGCGTATATACCCTAGACTTGTACAGACCTAGTGGAGATACCAAAAGTACCAATTGGCAACGACCATATGCATTAAGAATTGGTCTCCTATATGGCCAGTTCATAGGAGAGGTTGGCACTCATTAGGATCTTGACCATTCTCAAAATCAATTAACTAACTAACCCATTCTACAATATTTGTCGAATTTTTCAAGTCGATAGCTTCATTCTATCGGAAGGTATTGCTTATTTGAAGTTTCACTTGTAGAGGAGGTAAGGGTTCCTTAGGTCGGATCTTGCTCATCATTGCCACCAACCAATTAGATCACCCTACAACCATTTAAACAAAATTTCAAGTCTCTAACTTCACTCTATCGAAAGTTATCGCTTATTTAAAATTTCGTTTGTAGGGGAAGTAGGGGTTTCGTTGGTCGGATGTTACCCAGCTTTAATGCCAACTAACTCAATCTCACTTCGAACATTTGACCAAAATTTCAAGTCACTGGCTTCATTCCATCAAAAGTTATCGCTTATTTGAAGTTTCATATGTAGGGGAGGTAGGGGTTCCTTGCGTTGGATCTTGCCCATATTCAACACCAACTACGTAGGTCTTACTAGCAACATTCCACCAAATTTTTAACTCGGTAGTATCATTCTATCAAAAGTTATCGCTTATTTGAAGTTTCATTTGTAGGGGAGGTAGGGGTTGCTTGAGTCGGATCTCACCCATTTTCAATACCAACCAAGTAGATCCTACTAGCAACATTTTGTCAAATTTTCAACTCGCTAGTGTCATTCTATCGAAAGTTATCGTAATTAAAGTAATATTGAATTTTTTTAAATTTGTAGGGGAGGTAGGCGTTCCTTTGATCCGATTATGCCCAACTTACTAGGACTCAAGCATTTTCTTACCATAGGGTTACATGCCAAAAATCAGGCGTCTACGTCAATTGGTTCAAGAGTTATAGACAAAAAACCCAAAAAGTAGGGTAGTACGGGACTCTTTGTAAGAAAATTACCGTTAGTTTTCAACTGATCGATTTTATTTTCCCAGGAGTTTATAAGATTACCCTCACGAGTAATCTACCAAAGCTAGAGCTTTTCATATTTATTAAGTCGGGAGTTACAGATACATTTAAGTATTTTACATATGTAGGGGAGGTAGGCGTTCTCTTGGCTTGATCATGCCCATTTTCAATACCATCCAACTAGATTACACTACCAACATTTGACCAAACATTTCAAGGCTCTAGCTTCATTCTATCGAAAGTTATCGTGCGAACGGACAGACAGACAGACAGACAGACAGACAGACAGACAGACAGACAGACAGACATGGCTTAATCGAATCAGGAGGTGACCCTGATCATTTATATATATACACATTGCTATACCTCCGGAGCCTCCTTTAAGGTGTTACATATTTCCGTCGTGACAAAAACAATATACCCTATACTAAAAGTCTAGGGTATAAAGATGAAATTACTCAAGAATATTCGCAAGGCAATTATTATCCCATTGCTTCATAAGGGGTCGTATTCATGCAATAATTTATGGAAATATCAGATAATGCTAGTACATTCAAGTATCCCGGCCGCTGCGCCTGACAGTATTTTGCAATGTCTAGGTGCAACTGAGTAAGTCGTTCCAAATAAATAAAAATAAATAACTGGCGCAACAGTCCAATTTGAACCACGGCCTCGAGATGAGTTAGCATCATCTCATTTTCTAGATCGTGACGGTTTTTGTGCAGAGGTATGTGATCAGCAACACGCTCAACCGAGTTATTTACCCCATAATGGGTACTCATTTAACAGCTGAGTGGGCTCATAGTCCAACACGTAAATCCCCGGAATCGAACCGGGGCCCAGTGCGTTGAAGGCGAACGTGCTAACCGTTGCGCCATCCGGACTACTAGTCGTTCCAGCTGCAATCAAAATTTAAAACAAGAAGTGTCTCACACTCGTATGTTGGTCAACCGTCGGTATAACGTTTAAGCTTTATCTGGCACCGTCTCGAGAAGCCCACTAAGGCAAAAAAAAATAAAGTTACCGAAGGTAACTCTCGACGGATCTCCCAACAGCATCTTTAGAGAAAACCGAATCCATGGTTTCCTCATCTAACCCGGGGATTGGCACATCAATTTGCAATAACCCTGCCAAATAAGATATTTATGAAACTGGTCTCCTATTGACCCAAAATTTGCCTCCAAACTGGTTTCCAAAGAAAATGGCGCTTATGTCATTACTGCAGCTCTATCTGCTGATTTGTTATGAAAGCATCGATTTATTTGCCACTGTCCACGTAGAAAAACTGCCAACGTCACTTCGTGTGGAGCTAACTAAAAATGAAGCGTTATCAAGAACGAAGAACGAGTCCTTAGAATTGAGCGAAAAAAAAGGAAAAATAAGGTGATAACGATTCCGGGAGCCCACTTCCATTCGGTTGGAAAGTCTCTCAGCATCGAAATTACCACGCCCAAAAAGGCACACTATGTCACGACAGGTCTCAACTCTTTCGACGGATATGGGTCGGCTACTATAGCCGGATTCTAATACTACGCGAAGCGGTCGTTTTCGGTATGTGTATGGACTATCGACGAGATAAGAGTGGCCGAATTCTACTAAACGCGTGGTCATTAGGTTCGTGGCTCGGCTAGATAAGAGTGGCCGAATTCTAATAATAGGCGGCGCAGTGCGGAGGCGCCCCTTGAAAAATGTTTCCTTTCGACATACGCATGCTATGTGCAAGGATCCTTCTCTTTTTTCCTAGATTGACCCAGCACGAGTAACGTGCTCGTTGGTAGGCGGCGGCAATCCGAATATGGTGATACTGCGTGTTCTCAATGGCGTGGGGAATTTCCACCACATGCAGAGTAAGGCTTGTGCGAGCAAATAGAGGAATCTAACAAGGCCTCCAGACTTCCAAAAACACTGTCGACTAACCCTTCCATGCCCAGATATTTACGGAAGCAGGACGAGTCCTGGACAGTCTCCAATGAAGAAACCTTGGACGTTCTTTTAGACATTAATTTTTCCGAGAGCTCTTTGATGGTGACTCATAGTCAGCACATTCGTGTCATCTCCGGAGCTATCATCTTTACGGAGAAACTTCTGTGGGCAATTTCGGGCTATCATATCATGAACTTATTATTACGCTCTGCACCACAGGGGGAATACAACACAGATACAGATATCCATGACTACGAGCGCCGTAGACGGGACTTGAACCCGTAATGACCGTAGTCAGACATGCGACTGACTCTTCTACGCACTGAGCTACCGGTCGCCGGGACCATCAGAGGAAAAAGTAGAAGAGATTTTCGCTGCTAAAATCACGGCGCTAGATTCGATGAGATTAGATTAGATTGAAGACGGGCCGTGGGCAGGTCAACTAGCACTGCAACCTGATGGTCTATTGTGCTGTAGCCCTTTGTCTGTCCACAGGACTTGGCCTACTGATCAAGCTTAATCGTACTAATGAAGTTACCTAATTCTTTAAGTGGGACTGCAGAAACTTCCTCAGCTTCCAATAAAGCTCACCCAAAACATTCCATGCGGAAGCAGTTGAGGGCTTCACACTCGCGGTGAATATGCTGCAAAGTCTCGTCCTCTTCCTAGCGGAAACGACAGGTTGGATCCCGAACCATAGTCTCAAGTATGAGTGACCTGAAACTGCAGATATTTCAAGCATTTTTGGATCATATGCTTAACGCGAGAGTCGTATAAGCATTTTACGGGAGTCGCATTATAGTCGAACACGTGTTAAAGCGCTGAGCCTCGTCCACTGGTGCGACTGTAACTCGAGGACGGCCGCCAAGCTGCGTGTCGACTCTCATTATGTCGATCTCGTCCCTTTGGGCGGAAATGCACTCTGAAGCTTCAATTGAGGAGTTCTTGCTTTAGGAACTACAAATCTGCCGTGCGTCGGTTTTGATTCTTACTACCGAAACCTTTAAGGCCGCAGTCAAGGAATTTCCGCTTTAGGAACTACAAATCGCCGTGTTTTGGTTTTAGGTTCCTACCGCCTGAAGCCATAATGAACAGTGAACCAACACTCAAGAAATTTCCGCTTTAGCGACCATGAGTGCATCATTAGAATGAAGCCATACAGGATGTGCCAGTTCTCCAGTTTGGGGACATATTGTATACGGCTTTCTTGTTATTTTAGACGACAAATGCTTTCAAAAAACGATTCGGTCTTCTCCCTTCTAAGGGACGACATGGACGCGGGCTTTTAGCCATGTGGTAACTGGAAAACCGTATCGATTTGGGCACTGGCTTGGGGACGTACTGAACACGTTTTCGAAGTAATCCCCTGGGAACCAATATAACGTTACTCAATTGCCCTAACCCCTTGTAGGATATAGCGCGTCAATTGTTCCATGTGGCCCAGTTGACATTTCATGCACCTCCCCTATTTAGTCATCTACCTACGACAACTCGGGAGATGCTGTGAAGATTGCTATTGACCTATTAAGGCATCCAACAGCCCGGCAAAGCGAAGCACAGCCTTCTATGACGTACATTTCAACTTGGAAGAACGTAGTGAATTTTCGCATAGGGGAAAGAGCTGATGGTCGGGACCCACGATGCTCGCTCCTCTTCTGTCTTAGAGCCATCGGTAAACCATTTTATCGTGTCGGAGCGTAGTTCTGAGTACATCTCTTCCCAATCCTCTCACAATATCAGCCAGGGACATAACAGTTTTCAACGACAGCCAAGCTGTAATCAAATTAAACGGCCTAATTACGGCAAATATCGTGGTGGAATGTCATTCTCTGAATAAGCCGGCCATACGCCATCCGGAATTCCTGTCTGAATAAACTGACCAGGCCCGGCCTTGATGAATCCCGGATCGTATTGGACCGTTCCAAGCGGCCTACAGGCGGCCGGATTGGCCTTTCAGGCGGCCGGAAGGAAAATCGTTCCCGCTAGGCCTCCACCCCACACGTTCGGGAATCTCTCTCCCGAAAAACTGATCAGGCCTGGCCTTGAGGAATTCCGGATCATGAATTTTAGGCGGCCGGGCAGGCCTTTCAGGCGACAGGATGCACAATTTAAAATTGATCTTATCGCCAGAGATTCAAAGTATCTTTCTATCCATTGAATTGAATTGGACGGCATTTTACTTTCCATTGCCAAGTTTCGAATACATTTGTACATTGAAATAAAACTATTTTCGCTGGAAACCCTGGGACTACTCTTAAGTGAATATTACTTCGTAGAATTCACTGCTTGGACCAACCCTGACGAACTCTTAAAGACGCTACTGTTACCCCCATGAACCGCGCAACATTCCTTGTGCTAGACATTCACGGACGTTCGAAAGCCAAATTCTCACTGGTCGAAGCCAAAATTTCCCAGGTAGCAATATGGATTTGACAGGGAAACTTTGGCTTAGACCAGGGAAAATTTGGATTTGGACCATCCGTGAATGTCAAGACATAAGCTGGACATTCACCGATGGCCCAAAGCCAAATTTTTTTCTACTCGAAGCCAGTCGATTTGATAGGGAAATTTTGGCTTCGACCAGGAAAAATTTTGGCTTTGGACCTTCCGAGAATGTCTAGCATTAGAGCGCTTCAATTCTCTTCAAACTATAGAATGGAATGGAGACCTACGTTTGGACCCCGACATTGTTTATCTCGATCCCTCAACATTTTGACATAATGGGGGCAAGTACTAGACAATCACTTCACATATCAAACTTCTGAATGCCTTGTGCAGGTCACGAACAATTAAAACGGGGTCTGATTTTTTTTTTCTCATTTCGTGTTGCCACATACAACACAACTCTAATTAACAATAACGAATCTGTTTTTCATCGAAAAGTGTCTAAGATTTTTTTTTTGCTTCTTTTGAATTCAATTAAAAAGATATCCACGACAAAGACAGCGGGAAGGAGAGAACGCAGATTTAGTTCAATGAAACGACGACGATTAGATACTGGTGAAGATTAAAGATTGAAGCCGAATTACTGGCTGTTCCAACAACATGATAGCCCATGGCAAGTGCAACGTCCTCGGTATATTTAGTTGTGCAACAAAAAACTATTCATCATCAGTCATTCACTTGGCCGCCAACCTTATTCAAAATAATAGTAATAAGCCGAGGCGAGAATACCCTAGACCTAGCGATGGTACAACCAAGATCTGGGTTAGACCTAGTGATGTTTCTAAAGCGGCAAATTTGCAGCGGTTATGTTGGTATGTTGGTAACGTGGTGGTGTTGAACCCCATAGGGTTGAAAACACGGAGGCTCATTATGCTATAGCCCTGAGTCCATCAACAGGCCTAAACCTGTCGATCAAATTTGACCAAGCTAATGAATTTGCGTACAAAGTACGGCGAAGATGAGCCGATGTCATCTGCCTCTGGATAGGCGGCTCCGAAGCAGTCTCTACGTCGCCGGGCTAAGGCTTCGCAGTTGCATAAAATATGGGTCGACGTCTCATCGTCTTTTCCGCAGAAACTACAGCTCGAGTCAGATACAATTCGGGGGCAAAAATTCCTCTTCCATAGTCCTCCGCGTGGGCGCCCCCTGGAACGGCAGTGGTCACTGACCATTGCCAACCAACGTCAAGCCGCAAGTGATGGCGGTGCGATGATTTGGTTGAGGTACCCCTGTGGTGTGGGGTGTGAAAAAAAATACCACGGCCTTTCCCTTTGAGGGCCTGTCGTTAAAACCGACAATCAAAGGACAGGATGTGTATGCCAGCAACTTGCACTATCCGAAATCTTTATATGCTAACGAAACGTCAACTATGCCTCGGATAAGGACTGACTCAACGGTTACGACTTTTAGCTATCGTACAATGACAAAGATTGGATTCTGGAATGTGCGTACTCTCCTGGACAATGGATCAGAAGGTCCCCAGAACGCACGATTTCTTCAATTAGAGAGTGAATTTCTGAGGTACAAATTAAATATCTTAGGAGTTAGTGAGATAAGATGGTGGAACAGCGGAGAATTCATCTCTCCAACGGGCAGCACTGTAATGTTGTACTCCGGTAAAGCTACCGGTAGTCGCCGTGAGTCAGGTGTGGGGCTCCTTTTAACCAGAGCCGCGCGAAACTGTCTCTTATCCTGGGAACCGGTCTCTGACAGGGTCTTGACCGCCAGGTTCCGGACCAAAATGAGGAACATCTCAATAATACAATGTTATGCCCCTACTGAACCCGACAATGTCTTGGCAAAAGACTCCTTCTACGAAGAACTAAACGCCGTTCAGAGCAGAACACCTAAAGGTGACATTATAATGGTTATGGGTGATTTGAATGCGAAAGTTGGCGCTGATAACTATGGGCTCAGACATGTGATGGGGAGACACGGTCTTGGTGATCGTAATGACAACGGTGAAAGATTTGTAGAGTTCTGCAACTTTCACAGTCTCTTCATCGGTGGTACTATGTTTGAGCATAAGGACCACCACAAAATCAGTTGGTCCTCTGTTGATCGGCGCAGAACACAAAATCAGATCGACCATTTTGCCATTAGTAAAAGATTCAAGAGTTGCCTCCTGGACGTGCGAAACAAGAAGGGTGCCGATATTGGGATGGGAAGAGACCATTATCTTATGATCGCTAATGTTCGATTGCGTATTGCAGCCGTGCGCCGCCCCAGCGACGAAAGATCCAGGCCCCGCAAATTCAACACCGCTCGACTAAAAAATCCAGCTGTCTTACAACAATATAATGACCATCTTGCGCAAAAAGCAGCTGAGATAACTAGTCACCCAGATAGTGACATAAACGAAAACTGGGATGCCATAAAAAATGCGTACATTGATAGCGCAAATACCATCCTTGGCCCAAACCCGGATTGCCGGAATAAGCCCTGGATGTCCGACGCTTCATGGCAGCGGATTGTTGAAAGAAAGGAGCTGAAAGTTCGTTTGGCTGCAGCAGCAGACGACAATCGAAGCAGCATCGAACTCCTACACCGTCAGAAAGCTCGAGAAGTTCAGCGTAGTGTGCGATGCGATAAAAGAGTTTATGCGAATTCTCTTTTAGCCTCAGCAGAAGAAGCCGCAAGAAGTAACAACTTAAACGCCGTATACGGTGTCATCAAGGAGTTTACAGGTGGTCGTAACTCCTGCCAACATCCGGTGAAAGATAGTGATGGAAAGCTACTTATCTTGGAAGAAGATCAAATGAGGCGGTGGAAAGAACACTTCGCCGCGGTCTTGAACCGTGTAACCTCTGGTGAAGTTCCCCCTCATATAGATAATTTAGCTAACCATCAAAATGTGCGTATACGGTCCACTGCCCCGACTAAAGAGGAAATAGTCACTGCAATTATTGCACTAAAACGAGGAAAGGCCGCCGGATTTGACGGCATCCCTGCTGAACTTTATCAAGCAGCGCCAAGCGTAACTGCCGATTTGCTGCACCCACTTGTTGATAAAGCGTGGAATACAGAGACCTTTCCCACTGAGTGGAAGGAAGGTTTGATCATTAAACTTCCAAAGAAGGGTAGCCTCACAGACTGTAATAATTGGAGAGGCATTTGCGTGCTTCCTACCGTTGCCAAGATAATAGCTAAAATCGTCCTGGAAAGACTAAAGGCCCACTTAGAAAGCACAATTGATGAAGAGCAGGCTGGCTTTCGATCCGGATTCTCCTGTGTCGATCACATTAACACCTTGCGAATCATCATCGAGCAATGCGCTGAATACGATTCTCCGCTTCACTTGCTTTTCATCGATTTCGAAAAGGCTTTCGATAGTGTGAACCGGGATTCTATATGGGCGGCCTTGCGCAGGAGAGGCATCCCTGAGAAGCTTGTGACTATTATTAAGGCAACCTATGACGGCGCGAAATGTCGCGTTCTGCATAAAGGTAAGGTGTCGGGGGACTTTGAGATTCGCAGTGGAGTTCGGCAGGGGTGCATCCTCTCACCGATCCTATTCCTCATTGTGATCGGCGATGTGTTGCATGCAGCCCTATCCGGACTCGACAGAGGAATTCAATGGACTTTGACATCTTATCTACAACATCTTGACTACGCTGACGACATATGCCTACTTTCCCACAAAATCATGGATCTGTCCGCAATGGCGTTAGATCTCGAGAGGCAGGCAAGCAAGGTTGGGCTAAAGATTAATACCAACAAGACCAAGGTTCTTAGCCCACCGTTGCGAAAAAGAAATCCGACACCTATTGCCATCAATATTAATGGGCAGCCTGTGGAGAAGGTGGACAACTTCGTCTACCTGGGTAGCATTGTTGCCGAAAATGGTGGTACGGAGCAGGACATCGCTCGTCGTATCAACCAGGCTAAACGTGCATACGGCATGCTGTCCAAAATCTGGCAGGGCAGTTATCTCAGCATCAAGACCAAGCTGGGCCTGTTTCGCTCCCTGGTACTATCAGTACTTTTGTATGGGAGCAGTACATGGAAAGTTTCCGTAGGAGTTACCAGAAAGCTGCAAGTTTTCGTCAACTCATGTCTTCGTCGAATTTTAAGAATTTTCTGGCCCGAAACAATATCAAATGAAGAGCTAAGTCGGCGTACGGGTCAGATGCCAATCGACGAATTGATACGCAGGCGAAAATGGCAGTGGATAGGTCACACATTGCGGAAGAGTGATAACTGCATTGCTATGCATGCCATGAAATGGAACCCCATCTCCAACCAAGGCCGACCAAGAGGGGGTCCTCGAACCACATGGCGTCGATCTGTGGCAAAGGAGTGTCAGGCACTGGGTAAGTCTTTTGGGGAGTTGCGCCCCATTGCCCAGAACAGAGTACGATGGCGCGCAGGAGTAGTTGACGCGCTATGCCCCGCTAGGGGTTAAGGCAAAGTAGTTCTCATATGATATCTCTGGCACGAGTGTCTATTCAGGAGGCCGCATATGATTCTTACCTTGTTCCGGTTTAACTTCAGCAGTTCACTCGATCTGCGAGTAGCTTTGCCCGCCTCAACCCTGGATGATTACCCCAATGGTCAATAGCTTTACCACGTTCCCAGTATCTGATGAGATTCTTGATTGTACAGGTAGGAATACCGCAAAAAGGATCTGGTCCGCTAAAGGGAGTAGCCGAAGCTGTTGGTTGGTTGGTTAAGGCGGCGGGAGAACCCTCAAAAGGGGCATACCCAATTATCGCTGGTGCACGCCATATTGATGCCACAAACCTCATACGAGGAAAACACCGATGTTACAAAGACTTTCAGAGGGGTAAGGCAGCGTATTTCCTTAAATCCACCCCGTGGAATTTAGGAAATGAAGTATCTTAAATGTTCCAAAAGATCTCGGTTATGTCTGTAAGAAAGGTACTGCCCAAAGAACGGTGCCGCACGCTAGCCAGTGCCGGACATCTACAAAGAAATGTAGACGAGTTTCCTTCCCCCCACTATCCTTGCAACTACGACAGCGCTCGTTGTAGGGAATACCAAGTCTGGCTGCGTGCTCTCCCACAGGCCAGTGACCCGTTGTGACCGCGGCAATCCTGGTCACCTCTGGACGGGTCCTTATCAAAAGTCTATTAGTTCTTTGTGTATTATAGGATGGGGATATTTTCCTAGAGGTGATGCACGTTGTTGTCGCGCTCGGTGGCCGTGATCGTTCGGTCACCGCTCTACGATACTAATCTAGAGCTCGGAGATCAGATCTCGGCGCGATCAAAAACTGCCTGTGAGTACTAATAGTTACAACTCTCACAGTACTCCGGGCTTGCTAGTATAAAGACGGCGCGGATAGGAGGTGCATGCTAGCAACTGCACTTCCGAAAAGTAGACATGCTATTGAAACGTCAACGAGGCATAGAAATGCTAGAGATGTTGACGCGCCCATGCCCCTGGAGGGGTCAAGGCGATTAGAGAGAGAGATGCACGTTGTTAGTGCTCTCCATCTAGTGTTTGCTAAGTTTATGTACGATTTCTGTACTTCCCTCTTAGTGGTACTAATTGGCGCATTGACAGCCACTGCGCAGGATATGTCAAGAGCAGATGCCCAGCCGCGCCAGCTGATCCGCCTGCTCTTTTCCCGCTATACTCCTATGGCCCGGAGCCCAGAGGACGGTGACTCTGTTAAGGGTGGCTAGGGAGTTTAGATCTTGACGGCATAGTTTTATTATTTTCGCTGACACTGTCGCCACCTCGAGGGCCATAATGAGAGCTTGGCTATCCGTGAAAATTGCGATATCCTTTGGGGTAATCGTTATGCGTCTCAACATCCGGCAGGCCTCACTAATTGCTAGCACTTCTGCCTGAAATACTGTAATGGACAGTTTGGTGAACATCCGAAGATGCCCGTGGCATAATGTCCGTGAAGGTCGGGCCGTGCCATCTGGCGATGAAAAAGGCTCCTCAGCGAGCTAAGCAGCGGCCTATGCTTACTGTAGCTCAGTCCGAGAGATGTGGGCGGGGTTTTCGCCGCTCGTGCCCCCTGTCCGTTACGTATTAACAAAAATTCAAAACCCTGGGGAAGACAACACAAACAAGGGAGGTGGAAATGGCTGGTGGATGGCTCGATTGCCCTCGCGCTCGCGTTGGGGTGCAGGTGTAATTGGACCCTCGGCCTCTGGTTTCGTACCACCGACAGATCCTTACTTATCAGGTGCTGCTATAGATCTGCCGGTGGAAGCAGCACAACCAGATCAGAATATGGTTCATTGCAATACACTAGCAAAATCAAGGAGGCGGAACGACTTAGAGACTGCGAAGTCTTCAGCGAAGAACCCTGCACCGACTCCACAGGGCATTTTCTAGCTATCGGTAAAAATCCTCAGGTTATATCCCGACATCACATCTTTCTGCTCTAGTTGGATATCCAGAAGTGAAGTGTTCCTCGAAGTCTGTTTCGGCTACGATATAGTCCGTTGGTAGGATATTGTGCACCGCACCCTCTAGGGTGGACAGAAGGTTACCATGCCCATATGGTCTCACCATCCAATACGCAAACTCCTTAAGACTGACCGCGCTACACGTGGCGTTGTGTAAAATAACATTAAGTGCATCACCTGGGCAAGGCCTTAGAGCTCACGTGACTTCGATGGATGCAGTCCTCTGCACCTTGTACAGTAGATCAATATTATATTTCCTACGCACCGCTGGCCAGACCAGTGAGTATCTGTCGCACAACGGCCGGGTCCAATCACAAGAACATTTGGTTGAAGTCCCCTGATTTTACCGCAGGTTCTCCTGCAAGCATAGAGAGATATATTAGCCTTCTTGATGCAATGTTCGACGTTTAGTTTCCATGAGAGCTTCGAGTCGAGAATCACTCCCAGGCACTTTACATTGGTCAAAAGAGTCAGTAAGTGTCCGTTTCATTTTTACTTTTGCTTTTGTAGTGAAAGCACCAGTTCGGTTTTCTGTGGGCCCACACTAAGACCGCATTCTACCGCCAAAATGGTTACTATCTACAGGGTGTTATTCATGATATCGCTAATCACGGGTAGAAATTTACCAGAGATCAAGATGCCTACATCGTCCGCATAGGCGACTTTTTTAGCTCCCGACTGCTCCAGTCTTCTAAGGAGGCCGCCCATTACCAAAATTCATTGCAGAGGGGTGATCTCACCACCCTGTGGCGGCCCTCTGCGCACATATTTAGTGATCCGACTTTCGCCCAGGTCCGACTGGATCACCCTGGTACTCAGCATGGCCAGAATCCATCTATTGAAATGGGCCTCCACTCCCAACTCGATGAGAACTTCCATTATAGTCTCAGTCTTGACATTATTGAAAGCGCATTCAGTGTCTATGAAAGCCGCCAACGTGTATTGTTTGTACTTTAAGAGCTCGCGCCCACAGCAAACTTTTTAGTTTGCAGAAAAACGAAATAGTTTAGTCAGAAAAATAGAACACAGGGCGGTTTATGAGACCGCGCACACAGCAAACTAAACAATTTAGTAATCGCTGTGTGCGCGGTCTCATAAAACACCGTGTGTTCTATTTTTCTGACTAAACTATTTAATTTTTCTGCGCACTAAAAAGTTTGCCGTGGGCACGAGCGCTAAGTCATATTCAATTGTGCGTACTACCTCGTGGAGAACTGTTTCGGCCGACTTTCCCTTGAGGTAGGCATGTTGGCATAATGATAGTGGTGATCTCAGCAGTAGTTGTCCTATATGGTTATCCAAGATTCGCTCCAACACCTTTAAGACACAAGAGGTGCGGCTGATGGGTCGAAAGTCTTTCGCGTAATTGCGACCGCGTTTTCACGCCTTTGGGATAAAGGTCACGCGAACTTGCCTACATGACGTGGCGACGTAGTTCAGCAAAATACAGCCCCTAAAAATGGCTGCAAGCCATGAAATCACTATCTCACTCTGGATCCTGTCAGCCCCTTGTAGGGCATAGGGCATTAACCACGCCGATTTTCCACCTCGTCCTGTTCACCGCGATCGCCTTCAACTGTCTCCACGATTTGAATAATGACTTACCCTCGACCTTTACTGATCTTCTGCAAGTGTTTCTAGGTCGTCCAATGCGACGACTTGCATCGGCTCCCTGTGGGTTCCAATCGAGGGCCTGTTTTGCAATGTTTTCCGGCCCCTTTCGAAGTGTGTGACCTATCCATTGCCACTTTCGCCTTTTTATACAGGTCTGTATCCTATCCTGGCCAGTAATGAACAGGAGGTCGTTATTAGAAATGACCTCCGGCCAGCGTATGTGTAGGATGCGCCGTAGACACTGATTCATGAAAGTTTGCAATCCAGTTGTTACCGCCCTGATCACCTTCCAAGTTGAACAGCCATAAAGAAGCACAGATTTTACATTGGTTTTGAAGATCCTGAGTTTGGTACGTCTGGAGATGTTGTTGTTTTGCCAGAAAGGAGTTAAACTGAAAACAGCTGCCCGAGCCTTATTGATGTGAGACTGTACATCAGCATCCGTTCCGTAGCAAAAACTGTCCACTTTTTCCACCGTCTGCCCCAAAACACAAAATCCGCTCTGTCTTCCTGGATCCAAGCTCAAGTACTTAGTTTTGGCAGCATTGATTTTAAGCCCCGCATTACCACTTTCGCTGTGCAGGGCATCCGTCATTTGAACTAGATGATCCGATATTTTTGAGAGAAGACAAATATCGTCAGCGTAATCCAGGTGTTGAAGGTATTCAAACAGGTTCCATCTGATACCTTTGCTCTGGTGTTCATAAAGCGCACTGCAGAGTACGTCGTTAATGGCAATCAACAACAATATAGGTAACAAAATGCAGCCTTGTCCCACTCCGCTATGTACCTCGAATGGATCTGAAAGCTTACCCTTGTGTAAGACGTGACATTGGGCTCCGCTATAGGACTCCTTGATGATGGATATGATTTTATCTGGTATACCTCTCCTATGTAAAGGCTTCCAGATGTATTCCCGGTCAACGCTGTCAAACGCCTTCTCGAAATCGATGAACATGAGATGTAATGGGGATCTCCACTCTGCGGATTGTTCAATAATAATTCGAAGGGTGTTAATGTGGTCGCTACATGAAAAGCCCTCGCGAAAACCAGCCTGTTCATCGTTCAGTGTGTCTCTCTCTCTAATTGCCTTGACCCCTCCAGGGGCATGGGCGCGTCAACATCTCTAGCATTTCTATGCC
Organism: Chloromyia formosa; assembly: GCA_964017055.1. Classification (NCBI taxonomy): domain Eukaryota; kingdom Metazoa; phylum Arthropoda; class Insecta; order Diptera; family Stratiomyidae; genus Chloromyia; species Chloromyia formosa. The sequence continues at coordinate 10,341,791 of OZ024819.1, read as the reverse complement.
TTGTTGACGTTTCAATAGCATATCTACTTTTTGGAAGTGCGGTTGCTAGCATGCATCTCCTATCCGCGCCGTCTTTATACGAGTACTGACAAGCTCGGAGCACCGTGAGAGTTCTATTAGTACTCACAGGCAGTTTTTGATCGCTCCGAGATTTGATCTCCGAGCTCTAGATTAGTATCGTAGAGCGGTGACCGAACGATCACGGCCACCGAGCGGTCAACTGTTTGCTCGATCCGGTTTAATACTATTTTTGCCATCAGTTTGGAGACTGCGGGGAGGAGGCGAATTCCACGCCAATTATTACAATCCTTCAGGTTACCTTTCTTCGGGATCTTAATAATGACGCCCTTCGTCCAAACTTTACTGAGAGTTTCGGTTTCCCAACACTCTTCGATAAGGGGGGGAAGAATATCCGCAGTAGCGTTGATATCCGTCTTAGAGTGTTCCACAGGAATTCCATCTATCCCCGGGGTTTTACTCGCTTCCATCGATTTAATAGCCACAGTTAATTCCTGTTTAGATGGTGGGCTGGTATCAACTCTGGCTATTTGCGGAACATTTTCTACTTCTAGTGAAGATGATTTCGAGTGTCCAAAGGTGTTGTTGAGGACCTCAATCAAGTACTCTCTTTATCGAAGAAGAAGAAGGCGTCCTTAGCTGATTGATCCGCTGGATTTAAATCTGGCTGTAATGATACGGTCGGAGATTGGCTTCCAGTCAATTGGAGATAGGCGTGCCTCCTTAGTCAACAGGATTCCGACGCCTGCCATTCGAGGTGACGTATCGTCTTCACTTCCAGAGTAGAGCAGTACTGTTTGGGAATTTGGTGATAAAGTCGATCCCGATCCAGGCCATCTTGTTTCGCTCAGTCCTAGTATATCGATGTTATATGCGGTCATTTTCCGTTCGACTTCAGTGAGCCTCGCACTATTGCATTTGCCCCACAACGTTCCAAAAATCGATCGTGGTCCGTTGTTTGTAGCCAAAAAACCTTGCCGGTGAATCAGTCCGTGGTATCTGAGGCTCGTTTAATGTTTCGAGTGTAAATTTGTTTCAGGTACGCAGGTTACAAGCCCACATACCCAATCTTAGGGGAAGGGCTGCTTCCTTAGGTGTCCTAAGAGTCGCCGGGAGCTATTTTTTACATAGCGCAGCATGAAATCACTATCACACTGTTTTAAATGATGAGTTCAAAGCCTTCTCGAAGGTCACAGCCTTGGCCTCATGTTCCTTTGCTGTCCCCATACTTAAGTTAAGATAATTTTGTTGAAATAGCCGAAGCTGCTCTGGCCAGTTCGGCAGCCTGTTCATTGCCATTTACCCCGACATGGCCAGGCACCCAGAATAGGGTTTCTCTATTATGAGAGCCTACTTTGTGTAGTACATTTTGGCAGCTACATACGATCTTGGATGTTGTAGCTCTTTTTAACATCGCTTGTAAGGCCGCCTGGCTGTCAGAGGCACACGCCTCAATGGCTCGCACTTCCGCCTGGAAGATAGTAGCGTACTTACCCATGGGCATCAAAACTCGATAGTTGGGGCCTACAATGCCTGCCCCAGTATCTTTATTGGTTTCCGAGCCATCCGTGAACAATATGAATAAATAAAATAAATAACTGGCGCAACAGTCCAATCTGAACCATGGCCTCGAGATGAGTTAGCATCATCTCATTTCCTAGATCGTGACGGTAGGTCTTGTGCAGAGGTGTGTGATCAGCAACACGCTCAACCGAGTTATTTACCCCATAAATGGGTACTCATTTAACAGCTGAGTGGGCTCATAGTCCGACACGTGAATCCCCTTTTTCATCGAAAACTACTGCATTCAGTAGGAATCGAACCCAGTGCGTAGAAGGCGAACGTGCTAACCGTTGCGCAATCCGAACTATATTTAGCTTCCATTTTAACTTCCTATCTAACATCAGACCAAGGAAATTTGCCTTGTCAGTCAACGTCAATCTCGCCCCCTCCAGGACTGGAGGCTCAATAGCTGGAATTGTATACTTACTTGTAAATAAGAAAAGCTCCGTCTTGCGGTGATTTACACGAAGTCCACAGTTCGTACCCTAGTCCATTAATAGGGAGAGGACATTTTGCAGTACTTCACTTATAAATAAATAACTGACGCAACAGTCCAATTTGAACCATCGCCTCGAGATGAGTTAGCATCATCTCATTTTCTAGATCGTGACGATATGTCTTGTGCATCACTATCCAAAGAAATCGCATTAATATCATCCTGCATTTAGAAAAAGGGACATCGGGCCCATTGGTGATGGACGCAACTATGAGACCGCATCATCCAGTATTGTTGCTTGTGAAATTTCCTAAAATACTCCAACATTATTGTTGTGAATTAAGTTAATTTTCACTGTTTGGTAATGTACATACTTTTTATACTATTATTTGCAATATACTATTACCATTAACTTATATAATGGCAATAAAAAATTATAAAGGTTATGCAGTGTTTTTCACTACATTTATTTCAGATTAAAGTACTCATTTACTACATACACAATATACAATTTTGGTTTCAATTAACAATATTTAATCGTTAAGCAACAATTTTTGGTTAAAGTTTTAATATTGTCAGCCACTACTAGTTAAATAATTACTATGCTTCACAAAATTATTTGTACCATGACAAAAAGTTGTCATCTTGAAGTTTACTCAGGTTTAAAGTGCACTTAAGAGCTTTTGGGAAAAATATGTTTGGAGGGAAAGTAAGCGACTAATGTTCTCATAATGTCCAATAACAAACGCAATTTATTTAAAACAAAGGAGCTATGAGCAAAAAACATTTTCACAAAAGTATTTGTACCATTGAAATTTATTCACAAAATTATTTGTACCTTATGGTAACACTATTATTTCTGAGAAAAGATGAGATAACCGTTAGTTATTTCGACTGGAATCAGTTAATTATTAACCTGTCAATGGTTTTGTCGTGTTCAACATAAGTGTGACGAACAAAAATTGCGTGAAAATGTCGAAAGTCGGCGAGCTATCATTCGAGGATAAAGTAATTAGTCAATACAGATCCGGGTTTACTCTGACTAATATAGCAAAACAATTTAAGTGTCATAAAAATGACGTTTGTATCAACTTTGGAAATTAAATAATACTAAAGATGATTCAATTTCAATTAAAATATTGCTTCAAAATGTAAACTTGCATCCTGAATAGCAAATAAGTCATATGACGATACGATGGAGGTTGGAGGAAGCGAATAAAAAATGTTATGTAAAAAGGAAGGCACACATTATAACAAAACAGACTGGAATTTGCAAAAGAATAGATTAAGTAGCCTGTAGACTTCTGGAAAAGCTTCTGTGAACAGATGAGTCAGCATTTTCGTTAGAAGGATCAAAGAATATTATCGTACCACTCCTGCCTTAAGGAAAAAATCAACAGCGAGCCATTCCCAGAACAATGGCGGTAAAATAATGGTCTGGGGTTGTATGGCGTAAAATGGTATAGGAAAACTGGTACAAAATTACCGTTTGTCTATTTGACAACTGTTAATGATATCGCCTTCCAGTCAGCAAAGGCCTTGATTGGGAAATAGTTCATACTTCAACGAGATAATGCTCCAATCTAAAAAGGTCGTCTTATTACTTTTTTTTTACAATGAACGAAATAATTGAAATTTGGGAGAATAGCTCCAAGGAAATAACGATGAAGTTAAGGGAATCAGTTCCAAGGCGACTGCAGGCAGTAATTAATGCAAAAGGAGGCAGCACTCCATATTAAATGTCAAAAAGGTATGACTTTTTCATTTTATTTCCGGAATTTTCCAGTATTACACATGAGGTACAAATAATTTTGTAATAATTTTCAATGGTACAAATAATTTTGTGAAAATGTTTTTTGCTCATAACTCCTTTGTTTTAAATAAATTGCACTAACTTGTTATTGGGCATTATGAGAACAGTAGTCGCTTCCTTTCCCTCCAAATATATTTTTCCCAAAAGCTGTTAAGTGCACTTTATACATGGATAAACTTAAAGATAGACAACCTTTTGTTATCGTACCAATAATTTTGTAAAGCCTAGTATGAATAGTGGTTGTTTACTTTTTAGTACAAGGACAGTTGTTGGTTCAACAACAGGACATTGTAGATTGCAAAAATAGCAAACAACAATTTGTAAATTGTTTATTCAACAATTATTCGTAATTGACGCAAAAACAACTAATGAAAACCAGGCCGGAGTCCGAAGCGTATATACCCTAGACTTGAACAGACCTAGTGGTGATACCAAAAGTACCAATTGGCAACGACCATATGCATTGAGAATGGGTCTCCTATATGGCCAGTTCATAGGGGAAGTCGGCACTCATTCAGTAGGATCTTGACCATTCTCAAAATCAGTTAACTAACTAACCCATTCTACAAATATTTGTCGAATTTTTCAAGTCGCTGGCTTCATTGTATCGAAAGTTATTGCTTATTTGTAGTTTCACTTGTAGGGGAGGTAGGGGTTCCTTGGGTCGGATCTTGCCCATCATTATCACCAACCAATTACATCACCCTAGAAACATTTAAACAAAATTTCCACTCTCACTCACTCTCTTGAAAGTTATCGCTTATTTGAAGTTTCATTTGTAGGGGAAGTAGGGCTTTCGTTGGTCGGATTTTACCCATCTTTAATGCCAACTAACTCAATCTCACTTCAAACATTTGACCAAAATTTCAAGTCACTGGCTTCATTCTATCAAAAGTTATCGCTTATTTAAAGTTTCATTTGTAGGGGAGGTGACGCAGAAGAACTTCTGCATACGCTCGATACCGCTGCAAGGGAAGTTGGATTACGTATTAACGAGGGTAAGACTAAAATAATGATGCAGTCGGTGACAAGGACACCTGCACAACCAAGCATCAATGTGGGGGACCTCAACATCGAGTTCGTGAACAACTTCATTTACCTGGGTTGCAACTTGTCAAGCGACGCCAACGAAACTGACGAAATCAAGCGACGGATACAGTTAGCTAATAAGACTTTTTTCTCGGTTCTCCCCATAATGAAATCGAAGCATGTGCACAGAAACACGAAGCTCCGCGTGTACAGGGCCATTATACGACCAGTGCTATGCTATGGCTGCGAAGCATGGACCCTAACTCAAGCCTCCGAAAACATGCTAGACACTTTTGAACGTAAGGTTTCTACGGCGAATTTTCGGGGCTGTTTGCGATCGAGATGGATGGCGCATCCGGTACAACCATGAGTTGTATGAAATGTACGATGAGCTGCAAGTCTCGAAAATCGTCAAACTACAACGACTTCAATGGGCAGGGCATGTACAAAGAATGGACGATGATCGCATGCCTAAGAGAGTAATGAATGCAGAACGAGTCGACGGAGCGAGACTGCGAGGACGACCGAGATCTCGTTGGGAGAGCTCAGTAGGTGTGGACGCCGCGCAGCTGCTGGGCTCCCGAAATTGGAGGACGCGGTCACGTGACCGAGATAATTGGAGGACAATGATCCAGGCGGCCAAGGCCCGACGCCGGGCTGTCGCGCCACGATGATGATGATGTAGGGGAGGTGGGGGTTCCTTGGGTCGGATCTTGCCCATATTCAATATCAACTAAGTAGGTCTTACTAGCAACATTCCACCAAATTTTGAACTCGGTAGTATCATTCTATCGAAAGTTATCGTAATTAAAGGAATATTTAATTTTTTGAAATTTGTAGGGGAGGTAGGTGTTCCTTTGATCTGATTATGCCTTACTTACAGAACCTTAAGCAGCTTCTTCCCTCAGGGTTACATGCCAAAAATCAGGTGTCTACGTCAATTGGTTCAAAAGTTATAGACAAAAAACCTGAAAAGTAGGGTAGCATGGGTCTTTTTGTAAGAAAATTACCGTTAGTTTTCAACTGATCGATTTTATTTTCCCAGGAGAGTATAAGATTACCCTCACTAGCAATATACCAAAGCCAGAGCGTTTCATGATTTTTTAATCGGGAGTTAAAGATACTTTTAATTATTTTACATATGTAGGGGAGGTAGGCGTTCTCTTGGCCTGACCATGCCCAATTTCAATACCATCCAACTAGATCATACTTCCAACATGTGACCAAAATTTCAAGGCTCTAGCTTCATTCTATCGAAAGTTATCGTGCGAACGGACAGACAGACGGACAAACAGACAGACGGACAGACGGACAGACGGACAGACAGACAGACAGACAGACATGGCTGAATCGAGTCAGGAGGTGACCCTGATCATTTATATATATACATTGCAATACCTCCGGAGCCTCCTTTAAGGTATTACATATTTTCGTCGTGACAAAAACAATATACCCTATACTATAAGTCTAGGGTATAAATATGGGGAATAAAAAAATGAGGCGGTAAAGATGGAATGGTTGGTGGACGGCTCACTTGCCCTCGCTCTCGCATCGGGTCCAGGTATAAAGGGACCTTCGGCTTTTGGTCTCATACCACCGACAGATCATTACTCATCAGGTGCTGCAATCGATCTGCCGGTGGAAGCAGCACAACCAGGCCAGAATAATGGTTTATTACGGATCCCATACAAGACTTGGATTTAAACCGGACTGTCATTTTGTATGAAAATAATCCAAGATCCGGTAAATCGAAAGCGGCTAATATGAACTACTTTTGTTGTTACTCTTACTGTTACTGTTATCACGAACAAATAAACATTACTGCTTACTCGTACTAAACAAACTTGTAGATTAATGGAAATTTACTGATAACTCTGACTAGCATCAAGCTAACAGTCAATCCACATAGTAAGCGAGATTTTTCGTAATGAGGAATTAACAGTCAAAAGCTATTTGAAACGACTATAGCTTCAACTGACCTCAAAAAAAAATTGCAGTCAGTCAAGGTACATGTACTACACATGGAAATAATACGAGAAGTGTTCAGTGAGTAAAAAGTTAAAAACTGTGTTAAGGGTGAAAGAGAACAGACAAAATGTACGAAATCAGTTCCTCAGAAGCAGAAGCGGAGCACCTACTACGCCCAGGCAGCTTTCGGGTATCATTTGCTAGAAAATGGTTGAACAAAAGTGAGTCTCCTTGATTTGAATATTTACTAATGAAATGAGCTTTTATCATTTATTTGTTTGATTCATTAACTTCTTATAATAGATTTTAAATAGAATATTATTGACTGCATTTTTGCATACAGGATAGGACTAGGAAGAAAACATACGTTGCACTAACAAAATTATTCTAGATAATAAATCGGTTATTTCAATCAAATCAATTTTTTCAGGAATCGAAAAAAAAACTTTAATTTGCTTGATATTGGATATATCGCCATGAATTTAGCTAAAATAACGGTTATACATTTATTTACATACATGAATAAACGAATCAAATAAGAAATAATTTCCGGAAAGTTGGAAATCATTTTGATCTGTTCATTTAGGCCTAAAATGAACGTACGTAGGTTTCCGCCACCCAGGCCCTCGGGCTTGAGAGGCGGGAGGCTAAAAACGCGAAATTTTCGAACTTTTTTCAGTTTTTTGGCTATAGCAATAGCAAAGAATAGAGATTATTGCTAACAAGAAATGGGACTCTATACGAATTAAGAGTGCCTGCCTAGTACAGTAGAGTCCGCATATAACGAACCTCAAGGGACCGGCTGATTTGGTTCGTTATATCCGGAGTTCGCTATAAACGGAACATATAAGGGAAATACATATAGCATTCGTATTTGATATTTAAATGCTGTATTTCATCAAAAGATACATAAGTAGAAGAACTATTACGAAATTATTTTTATTTTAAACATAGTCATATCAATATTCATACGCATGTACATAATGGAAGTATTTTAAGAAAAAAAGTTCAAAATTGCCGATTGCTTATTTCTGGAAGTTAAATATGATTCATTTATGTGTGACTCAACTCGCGCAAAACTATTAAGTATGTCGATTGGTGCATCTGGGGCGACCGGTAGCGCAGTGTGTTGAGGCATCAGTCTCATGTTTGACTACCGGCGTTTCGGGTTCGAATACCGTCCACGACGACGTTCGTGGCCATGGATGTGCAGGAGGTGCATGCTGGCAACTGCATTCTTCGATCCCAGTTTATGCCGAGAATCGTCAACTGGGTCACATGAAACAGTTGACGCGCTATGCCCCACATGGGGTTACGGCAATTGAGAGAGATTGGTGCATCTCGAAGTTGCAAATAATCGCGAATCTGACCCATCTTGTGAATTACATCGATAATCGGCGGAGCTGAATGTATCGTGTTGTGATATTCTACGGGATCTTCATCGTCGTCGTCACTTTCTGCCGATGAAACACTTGACAAAATTTGCTCATCGGTTAGATGTTCGGTGCTAATAAGTTCCTCGTCAACTCGGATGTACTCACTGAACTCTACGTCTATGCCAGGCATGATCGTTTCGCTACTTCATCTCAGCAACTCAGCAACTGGAATGTCGTCTTCTGCATTAAATCCGTCAGAATTGTATTCCTCCAAAAATCCGGCATGAGCGTAACAGTTCGCGATTGTTCGTGTCGAAACTTTTTCCCATGCCATGTTAAGAAAATTTATTGCCTCTAAAAGGGTAACAGCAAACTTGTCTTTGCCGTCGTCAATAGCATTAATCCACTTCGCTAGAAAAATGCGCCTGTAATTGCTTTTCAAGCCATGAATCACCCCCTGATCCATTGGTTGTAACTTCGCACTAGTGTCAGGTGGCATGAAAACCAATTTAATGCACCTTAAATCTTTCAGATCGGGGTGAGCAGGGCAATTATCCAGTAATAATAGAATTTTCCGATTTATTCTGGATAACTCTTTATCCCACTGCCGCAAATGATTCGCGAAAATATCAGCCGTCATCCAGGCTCTAGAATTGGCTTCATAGTCGACGGGTAGATTCCTATTTTTGAAGCATCTGGGATTTTTAGATTTGCCAATGACAAGCAATTTTCTTTTTTCAGTTCCCAATAGATTTTCTGCAACAAGAACCGTTATTCGCTCTTTTGAAAGCTTTCCACCGGAGCAGGATTCTCCTTTAAATTTTGGTGTCTTGTTTGGCGTGAGCTTATAAAATAAGCCCGTTTTATCTGCGTTGAAAATGTCACAGCTTCTATAATTTTCTTTAAGCGCGGGCCATTTGTTTTGTAGCCAGTCATCAACCACATCCTTATCTACCGCTGCAGATTCTCCGATTAATTTTCCAGAAACGATACCATGGCGCTTTTTAAATCGTTCAATCCAGCTCTTGCTACAAGAAAATTCGTCATTATCTTCAAGTTTTTCTCCGAACTCGTTCGCTTTCGATTGTAAGGCAGCGCCTGTTATAGGGACATTCGAATTTCGCCGTTGCGAAAACCATTTTATAAGTCCTTGATCCAGCTGATCATGTTTGGACTTCTTTAATTTCTTCGTATCCGAATTTCTGTTCTCGAAACTACGTATGATGGTTTCACGATTTTTCCATATTTTAGCTATTGTTGACTTACTCAATTGCATTTTCTTGCATAAATAACTTTGTTTAATACCACTTTCAATTTGCTTCACAATATCAAACTTCTCTTTTAATGATATGCCTTTGCGCGTTTGTTTTACACCACCAGCAGATGACATCTTGCTAATAACAATCACAGTAAATGACTGAAGAAAAACATATACAAAACGCACCCCGGGAATATCCCAATTATACGTATAAAAGTTCGTTATAAGCGGAACGTTGAACCTTTTTTTGTAGGATTTGGTTCGCTATATCCGGATAGTTCGTTGAAAGCGGGTTCGTTATATCCGGTAGAAAATGTACTGAATTTATATATTTTTCGTTCGATCATTTGGAATTGGATCGTTATAACCGGAAGTTCGTTATAACCGGGTTCGTTATAAGCGAACTCTACTGTAGTTGCATATGTGTTGGATTCCATCAGTACACGAAGGGGTAAAGCGGAATAGCAAGTATGTTACTCATACGATGAAACGTACTAGGCAGGTGGAATTTGAAGAGCTTTTTAAAATGTTGCAGTCCCTATCCCTCTAAAGGCAACTTTCATTTGATTCTTTGCGTATCAATTGGCAATGCGCTTTTGCTTAAATCGTATGAAGTGCCACCCCCCTGGCAATAGCAAAGAATAGAGATTTGAAAACAAGAATTGGGACTCCATACGAATTAAGAGTGACTGCCTAGTAGTTGCATATGTGTTGGATTCCATTAGTCCACGAAGGGATAATGCGGAATAGCAAGCATTACACCAAGTCCAGCGTAAATACGGGCAATGCGGTGCGTCCGTTGCGGTGCGTTGAATACGGGCATATTTCAAAATTAAACCTATGTATGTTGGCAAATGTGCATGTCCAACGTAAGCACGAAATGCGTGCGATGCGAGGACGTCGCATCGCACGCATTGTTTGAAAATCAAACTCGTTTGATTTTGCCCGCATTAACGTGCGGAAAAACGATGGAGATTCTGATTTCGGAAGTTCAAAAGCGGAGTGTGCTTTGAAATAAGAGCCACCGTGTATAAAAACAAAACCCTTATGAAATCGGTCATGCGTCCGTCTGTCTGTCTGTCCATGAAATATCTCTCGAACCGCTGAAGCTACATGCATGAAATTTGGTGGAAATATGTAGAAATACTATAATTCTCTGGAGAAAGCGATGCGTCGTAATAGGTCAACTTTAAGGGGAGGTCCCCATAGAGGGGAAATGAAGGTCGAAATTTTTCTCTCGTTTGGTATAGGCAAGTGGGGTATCGTAAGAAAGGTACCGTCGAGTACATTCCATTTCTGGAATTTTTTTCAAATTTGAAGAAAGGAGAGAAGATGGAGAGGGGAAAATATGTGGTCCGAGTTTGCCCCCCCCCCTTGCATTTCGAGACCGTTATAGCTAGACATATGAAAATTTACAAAAAAAGCGGCATTTTACTAGCACAGAAAACTAAAAATATTAGAATTTTTAAATCTCATCCAAAAAGGTTAATAATAGTACATTTCTATAGTTGCAGTTAGCACACCCCTGCACCCCTCAAGCACACCCTACGTCAAAAATATTGATGATCATCATACGCAATAATACCTCTAAGTTTCATTATAATGACATGATATTTAATAATAGTACATTGACTTAAAGTTATGCATTTTGACAATATCCATACAAAAAAAAGATACAAAGTATCTACACTGCATGCAGATACATCGGAACATGGATATGTCTATGACTACCGACTGCGTGAAACCCGTTGTGTTGAAGGTAACGACGTAAGTTTTATAAATATCTCAGTATAGTTATACTGGATGAAATCATTCGAAAAAACACGTCCCACGCTTTCAGTAGGCATAAGACATATCCATGTACCCATGTATCTGGTGGCAGTGTAGATACTCGTCATAAATTCTGCTTTGCTTTGTCCTGTCCGCTTGGGCTCCTTTCTCTCGCGGGATCGTTTCGTTTTCGTTTGCATCGCGTGTGTGCAATATTCACCTCCTCTCGTGCACCCTGTTCCATCTACCCGTTCGGTACAGTTTGCAGACTGCAGCCTATCGGCATTTCTCTGAGTACGTTCCTGCTAATCGCAATCACGCTTCCCACCATCTTTTCCCAATCGGACGTGTATTGTGTTTGTGTGTCTATTGCAAAATCACTCCCACACTATCCGCCAAACCCCGCCCCTTTAATCAATAGTCCGGGTCTGGCACACACAATCCGTTTCACAAGTAACGCGTGCGACTCTATGCGATTGTGTCCGGCAAACAGAAAGGGAAACTAACAAAAGTAAACACACGCACAAAGAGAATGCACAAGAAAAATTTTGGACTTTTTGCAGAGGGGGGGAGGGCATTTGATCTTCTGCAGACCTCTGAATGTACATCATGTCACGATGAGCTGCCTGGAACTATAACATCCTGCGACGAATATTTCTCTATTTCGGGGCTTGGGAGATTTTAACTCGGGCAGTACGAATACGCCATTTTGTTTTATGATATGTTTATTTATTTAATTATGTGGTGGGGCCCACATTGTGGGCCAGTCAGACCTCAAATCGCCGCCATTGCAAATGCACAACCATTTGGATAGAATGAACTTCATCCGCGATGGCTCTCGCTCTCTATCTTCGGGGGCGGGAACTACCTATATGTAATGTACACACTCTCAAATTGCGTATGCGCATGTCCAAATGTTAGTCGAACTGACTACTTGCTACCTTTTCTGAGACCCTATTGATTCAGATATGTACAATAGTACAACGCGCGCTATTTTATTTGTTTGGATTCCAGCCATTTTGAACATTTAGGAATTTTTGCGGAAGGGGGGCATTTGATCTTCTGCAGACCTTTGAATGTACGTCATAACATATAACATCCTGCGACGAATATTTCTTTATTTCGGGACTTGAGAGATTCTAACTCGCCTAGTATAAATCCGCCATTTTGTTCTATTTGTTTATTGCACGTGTGGTGGAGGCCCACATTGTGGACCAGTCAGACCTCAAATCGCCGCCATTACAAATGCACAAACGCAGTCGCTGGATCACCCGATTTGGCTCGAGTGAACTTCATCCGCTCTCGCTCATCTTCGGGGGGCGGGAACTATGTACACTCTCTCAAATTGCGTCTGCGCATGTCCACATGTTAGTCGAACTGACTACTTGCTACCTTTTCTGGGACCCTAGTGATTCAGATAGTACAACACGGGCTATTTTATTAAATGATGAATGGGAATGGGAATGGGAAATTGAAGGTCATTGAAAGTCCGCCCGTTCACCCGTACACTATGTTATTTCTTACCGTCCACAACGTCAACCATTATCGCTATCAAATCAACATCCCAACATGTACACACAGGATTCCCGCAAGCGCACCGCCCGCGCGGATCTACAAGCAACAGTGACACAATGACCACTTCACTCAAACGACATGCACAACCAGAAAAGAAAAATTTTCAATGGGCTTGTTTCCTCTTCTGACCCCCGAGTAGAAAAACAGACATTTCGTGTGACGGACAGATTTTTAGGATGACCCCCAGCTATAAGACATATCCATGTCAAAATACACCTACCGGCCTCACGCATAGATATGCGAGTACTACTTGCATGTTGTTTTTTGTTGTGCGAATTGCAGTTATTTAATGAACCAACTTTGGAAGGGTGAAGATTGGTTGAAGCGGTGATCCTAACGATAATTATTCACACAATTTATTTTTTTAGGGTTTTGTAAATCTTACAAAATCCGTCAAATATCTGTCTGTCCGTCTGTTCATAGAATATCTTACGAACGGCTGAAGCTACACACATAATTCGGCGAGAATGTGTAGAAATGCTATAATTTGCTGGAGAAAGCGCAGTGTTGTAATTGGCAAACTTTAAGGGGGGGGGGGGGAGGTCCACATAGAGGCGAAATTAAGGTCAATTTTTTTTATCCACTTGTATAGCCAAGTGGGGTGTCGTGAGAAAGGTAATGTTGAGTACATTCCATTTTTGGCATTTTCTTGAGATTTGTAGAAAGGGGAACTGTGGAAGAGAAAAAAATATTAGACCGTAGTTTATCCCAGCCGCCCTGAATTTCGAAGCCGTTACACAAGTTTGCAATTTGCAATGTCGTCTTAATATGAATGGTTAAGCATCTCGAAGAGTGGGACAGTTTATCTCGTTACATACATATCTATCTACAGCTTCTCGTATTAAAACTATTACTTTGAGAGGTGACAGATGCAGTCTTTTTGTGAATTGGCATGTAAGATACTATATCATGGGTAAGACATTTAATTATGGTGTTTTTATTCAGCTGAGTGGTACCAAGAAGAGCAGGGAGCCAATATTTAGATACCAAAATAAGCGCATGCTACAAAACCCTCGAATTGCGGGCGTAGCCCTCTATATTCCGGTTTCATTTAAAGTAGACATCGCTATAAAAACGTAAAAAAATCGTGTAGTTTTGAAATTTTGCATGATTAATGAGGGCAGTTCCTTGAATATATGCTTTAAAGTCGCTGTTGATAAGGGTTCCGGAACTGTAGGGAAAAGTGGGCCGACGTCAATTTTAAAAATTTTCATGAATTATAACATACCAGGACCACTTTGTGTGAAAAGTAGCCTTGGTTTTCAACCGATTGAACTAATTTTAACAGAGGAGTATAAAAAAGTCCTAATCAGTCGCATATATTCACGAAATTTACTTTCATCCGCTCGCAATTGCCGATATATATGATGAAACTCGCCATAAAATGTCTTTTTCTGTATTTAACACTTGTTTTAAATCGATCGCTTTTGTTTTTTCTATTCGTCAATGTTTTAATTTTCTGCTGAGACTGGAGCCATTTTACACCGAATGACAATTGTCAACGCAACCCGCATTAACGCTTATCGTGTTGCCGTTGGACACTCTCCGTATTATCCGCAAATAAATGCGTTACGTGCGGGCCCCGCAACGCACGCACCGCACGCACCGTATTTAAGCAGGACGTGGCGTTACTCGTACGATGAAACGTACTAGGCAGTTTCCATTTCAAGAGCTTTTTAAAGTGTTGTCGTCCTTATCTCTCTAAAGGCAACTTTCATTTGATTATTTGCGTCTCAATTGGCACTGCGCTTTTGCTTAAATTGTATGAAGTTCCATCTCTAGTAGTTGTAACTTTATGGCTATAGCTTGTCAACGAGCCATTTTTGTGACAAGCCTCTTCCTGATGTACTAAAGGGTATTAAATTCTGTGTCGAGTGCACCCATAAACATCCGATTCGGTTAAGTGGTATTGCCAAAATCGGCAATCAAAAGACACCAATTTTTCCCATTTTCATCTTTAAACGGCCATAAATCGGAAACGGTTAATCCAAATGAGAAACCAAAAAAAAATTTGTTGTAGAGCATCGAATTCTGTGTAAAATCAATACCTAAAATTTTAAATTTGGTTAAGGGGAGCGGGAGTAATGGAAGATATTCCAAATTCCAATGCACCTTCGCCGGTCTGCCTCACCTATATACCTCTCACCCCTTTTGGGTAGCATTGTGTGATTTTAGCAGTCCATCTGTTGTCAGTTCAGTTAGCCTTGCTATGTGTCCGGCCCATTGCCATTTTAAAGATTTTGGGCTCTTCATCTTATCCAAGTCAGTCTCCTACAATCTCTTCCAGTGATGCCTAGCATGCACCTTTGCATAGCGCTCTGTGCCACATGTAGCTTCCGTGTGGCTGCTGTGGTTAACGTCCATGTTTCACAACCGTTTGTCATGACAGGTAGGATACACTGGTCAGAGGTTTTTTTTTCAAGTGAAGCTTCATTTTGGATAGTAGGTAAGAAAAAACCAGCCTGGTGGAGCACTAGAATCTCCGAACTCAGAGCTGCGTGTAGGAAGAGTTTCAATAAGGTTAAGGCTTCTAGGCTAGAGTCTGATAGGCACTTCTATAAAGTGCATCTGGGATGCTTCAAGAAAAAGTTACGAGAAGCCAAACGGAACTCATGGAGAAATTTCTGCGAACGGATTAGAGGTTCCTGTGAGAGCTCTCGCTTTCGCAAAGTCCTCGCGTCTAATCCATCTGCACCAGCTTCCTACAAAAAGACGGATCCTGGACGTCTACAAGTAAAGAAACTATCGAGTGTCTGCTAGATACGCATTTTCCCGGCAGTCCGACTGCTGCTTCTTCTGAAGAGCCCCTGTTCTGTTCAGTTGCTCAACGCCTTGTGACGACAGTGCATCAATCCTTTCTCGAGAGCAGATTATGTGGGCGATATCTAGCTTCAAACCTTTTTAATCTGCTGGACCCGACGGTAGTATTCCGGCGGATCTGCAACAATGTTCGAATATTATATACCCTTGGATAGAGGGTATCTTAAAGGCCTGCCTGGAGTTAGTCTATGTCCCTAGTATTTGGCTGGGGGTTAGGGTTGCTTTTATCCCGAAAGCGGATAGAAGGTCGCATGCGCGCCCGAATGACCTCACACCGATTAGTCTATCTTCAACCCTACTGAAATTGTTAGAGAGACTAGTTGATGTCCATTTGCGGAATACCATACCACCTCGCCTTTTATCTGCATCGCAACATGCGTATTGGAAAGGCAAATCAGTGGATACACCACTGCACTCTTTAGTCGGTTTTATTGAAAAATCTCTCGAGCAAAAGGATTACCCGATGGTTGTTTTCCTGGATATCGAGTGCGCTTTCAATAACATTGAACCCAGTGCGATGATCGAAGCACTCTTGAGCCTGCAGGTTGATGAGTCACTGTGCATACTTATTAGCACGCTGTTAAGATCAAGACTGGTTCATACAACAATTGGTACATCGTCTGTCTGCAGACGTGTTTGTAGGGGAACCCCTCAGGGGGGGGGGGGCATATTGTCTCCCGTTCTCTGGAATCTGGCGGTTAACAGACTGCTTTTGGATCTGGAAAATATCGGGTATAAAGTCATTGCTTACGCAGACGATATTGTCATCGCCGTCATGAGCAGGTTTTCTGATACCCTCAGCGGTGTGCTACAGAATGCCTTATCCACTCTAACAGAGTGGGCTAATCGGTGCGGCCTTAGAGTTAACCGGATAAGACGGAACTTGTGCTTTTCACTAGAAAGCACTCGATCCCTTCTATTGAACCTCCTAGCTCAATTGGTTTTCACTGATAAGGCTGAATTTCTTGGCCTTTGACAGGAAGCTAAGGTAGAAGCTTAATATTCAAGAACGAGTAAGAAAGGCTACTGTTGTACTCTACTTATATAGGAGGGCAATAGGTAAAAACTGGGGATTACAGCCGAAAGTGTACACCACTTTCGGCTGTAACCCCCAGTTTGTTTGTACGTTGCACGTCCTATTTTATTGTATGGTATCAGTGTGTGGTGGACAGCACTCCGAGAAGCGGCCTACTGTGGTTTGTTGGGAAAGGTACAAAGACTGGCTGCGTTGGCCACAACGGGGGCTTTTAGAACTACTCCGTCTGCCGGACTGGACGTGATTCTATTCTTGCTCCCACTGGATATTCTTGGCGAACAACTGGCAGCAAACATGGCTTTGCGCCTTTGCGAGGCGGGCCAGTGGCGTGCGCTGATGCGAGACACTCTACTATACTGAACAACCTGAATCTCCCCAGGGAGACGGACTACATTTCTCCAAAATATCATTTTGGCAGATACTTCTTCAGCCTGATTCCGTCGAGGAGTTTTTGGACATGGGATGTGCCCTTAACTACCAACACCATAGTCATCTATACAGATGGCTCTAGAACCGACGAGAGGGTCGGGGTGGGCATTTACTCGGAAGGACTGGGGATTAACCTCTCACTCCGTCTTCCCGACTATTGCAGTGTCCTACAGGCGGAGGATTCGGCGATCCTCGGAAGTCCTGTCTTGGCTGGGCAGTCATGTCATTACTGTGAAGGACATCACTATTTACACAGATAGTCAGGCAGCGATTCGCTCACTCGAATCTGTCCTCATGATATCTAAAATCATTGATAACTGCCGCTCAGCTCTCGCAAAGATGGGTGGCTTCTTCAATATCACTCTTTGTTGGATCCCGAGCCATAGGGGTTTAGTGGGTAACTGCAAGGCGGATGAACTGGCTCGGGAGGGTACAACTGGGGTGGTTGACGAAAGACGCAGAGATATTAAAACACCACTTAGCATGTGCAAATTGTCGATTAAGACAGCTGCTGTGAACAGGGCTAATACAAGATGGCTCAGCGGCAACACCTGCCAAATAACGAGGATGATTTGGTCGATATTTGATCCCAGTCGTTCTGCCACACTGTTGTCGCAAAACAGAAAGCACATGCTGGTTTGATATGTAGGTTCCTTTGAAGGCGATTTTTTGGTGGTACCACAACGGACCCAATGCTGGTCTAAGTGTGCTGTGATTCATCACGGCAACCCCTGCACCTAACCTTACCTTCATTTTGGATTTGAATGGATGGAGTTTCTCCCGAATGCGCTCCATGCTAGTTTGATTCGCCAATTAGTTTCAGGTATTATATCTCCTGATTTATGTATTAGCTGGCCAAGGTAAACATATTCCTCTACTATTTCTAGCCTGGTTTTATTCAATATTATTTCGACTTGACCTCCTAGATGTTCATTGGGTATAATCTTACTCAAGTTCATTCTTAGTGTCACCACAGACTGTCGAACTCGAACACGAACCTTGGTACAAGTGAACCGGTTTTCTTCTTCTTTCTTTTATGTGAAGTGTGTGTATGTGTCAGAGGACATTCGTACCAGGTTCGTATTCGAGTCCGACAGTGTGTGGTGACACTGAGACCCACCTTCTCGCTGGCTTTGCTAAGTTCATTCAACAGTAGTTGCAATTCTTATTGGCTCTGAGCAATTATGACTATGGCATGGAGTCTGACCACCAAATGGTGATAACTCCTGATAAAAATTGGGGCTTAGATGATGTGGTACTGCGGCATCCCCTGATGAACGTTGGGGTTTACTTGTTCTGGTCGCGGTGTTGGACTCCTAAATGACGACACTCCTGCCTGAAAGGATAGCTGTTCAAGTCGTGCTGTATGAGCAACAAACTGTGGCACCCCAGCTCCTGGAACGTGTTCGTCCCCAACCCCAATTGGGGTTGGAGTTAAGCGCCAAATAGATGGTGTCACATGTTACATGATACATGTAACACCCCGCCCACTAAGCACCAGCTGCCAATTCGAAGTCTTGACGAGAGCTTCCGGTGCTCTATCTGCGCCTAGGATTGAGACTAATTTGGGTCCGACTAGGGGTGCTTTCAATAAGGGTAGGAAGAAACATCTAACCCCATCGAAAGCCTGCTCACGAGAAAAGTGGAAGGCTATTCGCGTCCGAGATGTTATTTCTCTCTCTTGAGTGAGCGCGTCGAGTTATTGCCGAGATTCCGGACGGCACAGGAATTTCAAAGAGGCAAAGATCGGCGGAAGAAAACCAGGAGGTCGCGAAACGACAGAGGACTGGGACTATTGATCCGGCCCCCTCTTATGCGGAGGCGGCAAAGGGATGGATAGAGCTGGCAGTGATCGACCGGAGTGTCGCGTACGGGCACATTCCGGTAGACAACTGGAAAAAGGTTGAGGGCATCCTCACCGTCCACTTTAGCAGCGCTATGGAGGCTTTTCCAGGACCACCACCCGATTGCAAAGGCGGGGGCTGATACCAGAGCCGCGTAAAGCTAATGAAATTTGCAGACCAGCGGTCTGGAAACATGTTTACGTTTGCCATTGGAAGGGTGGATGAGATCTGGCATGGAGCTAGGCTTGAGGTGATAACCAGGGACAAGATCCCATCGCGCCCTAGAGCCGGTGCTTTCATTTGGGACGTCACCGAAAATTTAAAGCACATTGGATACTGTAATGTGGTCCTCCCAACTCATGATTGGAGGATTGTGAGGTTGGAGCAACCCGTGAATGACTGCAGATGCGCAGTTTTTGTTATAAATGATGTGTCATTGGCACCCCTTACCAGGTCAAATGGGGTTATTAGACTCGGCTTTATTAACATCCAGCTCCGCATCTATAAAAGTGATGCTAGGAGGACAAACAAGGCTGCATCTACCTCCATGGAGGAGGATGCGGACGGAGAATCCTTCTTGCATAGTTTCCGAGCCCAACGACGGGGACGCGGGTGAGCAATATGTGTCCCTGGGCTCTGATATAGCCGCCTAATGCTGTGTTTTGCTAGACAGCGGCTGGGCGATTTGCGTCTGCGGCTCGAGAGCAATTGATTCATCATTCAATGTCGGGGTTTTGTATGAAAATAGTACTAGTATGTTGGGCAGGTTGTCTATGCAATCAAGGATTTTTGTATGTACGTGAGGAGAATGGATGGAAGAGACGAATGTACTGTAGATGTAGAGTCCTTCGGTGGCAGCAAGGACATTCGAGAAAGGATATTTTTGGCAGTGAAGCGATTTATGGGGAATATGGGTGTCAGATGAACCGGGATGAAGAGGCGAGTGTCCAGGAATAGTGTAGATGGCATTTCGGATCCTTCGGTGGCGACAAGGACACCCGAAAAAGGATATTTTTCGCAGTGAAGCGAAATACGGTCAATATGGGTGTCATATGAATCGGGGTGGACACCCGAATATCCGGGAGTAGTGCGGATGGCATTTCGAGTCCTTCGCTGGCGAAAAGGACATTTAAGAAAGTCAATTGAAATATGCGCAATATGGATGTCATATGAACCGGGGTGAAGAGGCGAATGCCTAGGAGTACTATGGATGGCATTCCGGATCCTTCGGTGGCGACAAGGATATTCGAAAAAGGATATTTTGCAGTGAAGCGAAATACGGTCAATATGGGTGTCATATGAATCGGGGTGGACACCCGAATATCCAGAAGTAGTGCAGATGGCATTTCGAGTCCTTCGCTGGCGAAAAGGACATTCAAGAAAGTCAATTGAAATATGGGCAATATGGGTGTCATATGAACCGGGGTGAAGAGGCGAATGCCTAGGAGTACTATGGATGGCATTCCGGATCCTTCGGTGGCGACAAGGATATTCGAAAAAGGATACTTTTGGCAGTGAAGCGAAATACGGTCAATATGGGTGTCATATGAATCGGGGTGAACACCCGAATATCCAGAAGTAGTGCAGATGGCATTTCGAGTCCTTTGGGGCGAAAAGGACATTCACGAAAGTCGAATAAAAAATGGGCAATATGGGTGTCATATGAACCGGGGTGAAGAGGCGAATGTCCGGGAACACTATAAATGGCATTTAGAGTCCTTCGGTGGCAACAAGGACATTCGAAAAAGGATATTTTTGCTGGTAAGGCGAAATATGGGCAATATGGGTGTCATATGAACCGGGGTGAAGAGGCGAATGCCTAGGAGTACTATGGATGGCATTCCGGATCCTTCAGTGGCGACAAGGATATTCGAAAAAGGATATTTTGCAGTGAAGCGAATTACGGTCAATATGGGTGTCATATGAATCGGGGTGGACACCCGAATATCCAGAAGTAGTGCAGATGGCATTTCGAGTCCTTCGCCGGCGAAAAGGACATTCAAGAAAGTCAATTGAAATATGCGCAATATGGGTGTCATATGAACCGGGGTGAAGAGGCGAATGCCTAGGAGTACTATGGATGGCATTCCGGATCCTTCAGTGGCGACAAGGATATTCGAAAAAGGATGCTTTTGGCAGTGAAGCGAAATACGGTCAATATGGGTGTCATATGAATCGGGATGGATACCCGAATATCCAGGAGTAGTGCGGATGGCATTTCGAGTCTTTCGCTGGCGAAAAGGACATTCACGAAAGTCAATTGAAATATGGACAATATGGGTGTCATATGAACCGGGGTGAAGAGGCGAATGCCTAGGAGTACTATGGATCACATTCCGGATCTTTCAGTGGCGACAAGGATATTCGAAAAAGGATACTTTTTGCAGTGAAGCGAAATACGGTCAATATAAGTGTCATATGAATCGGGGTGAACACCCGAATATCCAGAAGTAGTGCAGATGGCATTTCGAGTCCTTTGGAGCGAAAAGGATATTCACGAAAGTTGAATGAAAAATGGGCAATATGGGTGTCATATGAACCGGGGTGAAGAGGCGAATGTCCGGGAACACTATAAATGGCACTTAGAGTCCTTCGGTGGCGACAAGGACATTCGAAAAAGGATATTTTTGCTGGTAAGGCGAAATATGGGCAATATGGGTGTCGTATGAATCGGGGTGAAAAGACGAATGTCCAGGAATAGTGTAGATGACATTTCAACTCCTTCGGTGGCGAAAAGGACATTCACGAAAGTCAAGTGAAAAATGGGCAATATGGGTGTCATCTGAACCGGGGTGAAGAGGCGTAGATGTAGATAGCATTTCGAGTCCTTCGTTTACTTGCGCAGCATTTACTCTAAAATGGTGGTGCGGACCAGAACAACGCTCGTTATATCAACCAGGCTAAATGCTGTCGAAAATCTGGCAGAGTAGTTGTATCAGCATCAGCATCAAGCTGATAATTTTTCGCTCTCGGGTACTGTTTGTAGTTTTGTATGGGTGCAGTATATGGAAAATTTCCGTAGGAGTTACCAGAAAGCTGCACTCCTGCGCGCCATCGTACTCTGTTCTGGGGAATAGGGTGAAATTTACAACAGACTTACCCAGCGCGCTACACTCCGTTGCCACAGTTCGTCGCCATGTGATTCTAGGACCCCCTCTTGGTCGGCCTTGGTTGGAAACGGGGTTCTATTTCATGACATGCAAAGCAGTGCATTTATCACTCTTCCGCAATGTGTGATCTGCCCACTGATATTTTCGCCTGCAGATCAATTCGTCGATTGGCATCTGCCCCGTACGCCAACTTAGCTCTTCATTTGATATTGTTTCAGGCCAAAAAATTCTTATTATTCTACGAAGACATGAGTTGACGAGTACTTGCAGCTTTCTGGTAACTCTTACTGGAACTTTCCATGTACCGCTACCATACACAAGCGCAGAAATTACCAGGGAGCGAAACAGGCCCAGCTTGGTCTTGGTGCTGAGATAACTCCTTTGCTAGATTTTGGAGAGCATGCCGTATGCGCATTTAGCCTAGTTGATAGAACGAGCGTTGTTCTGGTCCGCACCACCATTTTCGAGTAAATGTTGCGCAAGTAGACGAAGGACTCGAGATGCTATCTGCATCTACGCCTCTTCACCCCGGTTCATATGACACCCATATTGCCCATTTTTCATTCGACTTTCGTGAATGTCCTTTTCGCCCCAAAGGACTCGAAATGCCATCTGCACTACTTCTGGATATTCGGGTGTTCACCCCGATTCATATGACACACATATTGACCGTATTTCGCTCCACAGCCAAAAGCATCCTTTTTCGAATATCCTTGTCGCCACTGAAGGATCCGGAATGCCATCCATAGTACTCCTAGGCATTCGCCTCTTCACCCCGGTTCATATGACACCCATATTGCGCATATTTCAATTGACTTTCTTGAATGTCCTTTTCGCCAGCGAAGGACTTGAAATGCCATCCGCACTACTCCCGGATATTCGGGTGTCCACCCCGATTCATATGACACCCATATTGACCGTATTTCGCTTCACTGCCAAAAGTATCCTTTTTCGAATATCCTTATCGGCAACGAAGGACTCGAAATGCCATCCATAGTACTCCTAGGCATTCGCCTCTTCACCCCGGTTCATATGACACCCATATTGCCCATATTTCAATTGACTTTCTTGAATGTCCTTTTCGCCAGCGAAGGACTCCAAATGCCATCCGCACTACTCCCGGATATTCGGGTGTCCACCCCGATTCATATGACACCCATATTGACCGTATTTCGCTTCACTGCGAAAAATATCCTTTTTCGGGTGTCCTTGTCGCCACCGAAGGATCCGAAATGCCATCTACACTATTCCTGGACACTCGCCTCTTCATCCCGGTTCATATGACACCCATATTCCCCATATATCGCTTCACTGCCAAAAATATCCTTTCTCGAATGTCCTTGCTGCCACCGAAGGACTCTACATCTACAGTACATTCGTCTCTTCCATCCATTCTCCTCACGTACATAGAAAAATCCTTGATTGCATAGACAACCTGCCCAACATACTAGTACTATTTTCATACAAAACCCCGACATTGAATGATGAATCAATTGCTCTCGAGCCGCAGACGCAAATCGCCCAGCCGCTGTCTAGCAAAACACAGCATTAGACGACATGTCGCAGCCATCTCTGGCGTATGACTCTTCCGACTCCGATATGGAGATGGAGGCGGACGTCACGGTGGTAAAAAGGGCGATGTAATGCTTAGGTCCAGAAAAACCTCCACCATTCAAAAGCAGCGTCTGCAGCTATTTTTCTTCGCCTGGCAAGCGGTGAGGAAGATATTGTACTGATATGATAGTGATATAGTGAGAGGCCTGAGGTCTCCTGATTACACTGTTTTTTTTTTGCGAAAGGCCAAGGGAGGTCTCGGTCACGCATTCTTGTAACGAATACGGTCAAGCCCATCCTGTTGTCAAATTATAGTGACAAGGGCACTGTGCTAGTTTGCCTTGAGCTTAAAGGTAGTGTTTACTGGATTGAGTTGCCATATATATTGTAATGTTTCCTCTGTTGAGCGAAACCACGAAACCAAAGCAGGTTCGTTAGATATTCTTGTGCTGAATAATGAAACACTTCGATTGAAATACACACACACTTTATTTACAAAACGAACTAACTATATACACGCGTACTAATAACAAACGTTAAAACTAGCAATACAACAACGACGGCACTACTTCCCGGACGGATACTGTATAACGTTCCGCTTTGTAGCGATCCAACCGCCACTGAGTGTCGAGTCTGACTACTACTTCTTCACGACTGCCCTACGACTGCTCCCTCGTTCGGTGACATCTGCCTTTTATAGGTGGAGATCCATGCTTTCGCCGATTAGCGAAGACTCTAGATTTTTCGAGATATTCGAGTCTCGGGTTTCACTACTCAACGAAGATTCGAGAATCCCCTTCGTTGTCAATGGTTGTAAGGAGAAGGCTCTAGACTATAGATGGCTCGAGAATCGCCTAGTGTCAATTCAATTTGTACTTGCCATCGATCATTCGAGATTAGTACAGTGTGGGTCGTATAAGACGCCCACCCCGTACACGCAACACTGCCTCCTCCTTAGACCTGTTCGTCCCGAACAGAAGTCACCATGACGACGCTCGCGCGGTACCATCCTATCCAGATGCACGGCCTTCATTTTCACTGTTGGCCTCCATCGCTTCGGAACGCGACGCACCACATCATCCAGCCAGGCAGCAATCTTATCTGGTTCCTCCCAGGTCTGTCGAGCCCTCGAGCACATTCGTTTTCTCCGATGAGCGCTGCACAATCCTGCAAAGCCACCGTCGCTGATGCCAATCGAGCGAGCTTTCACTTTGAACCTCCTTCTCACGCGATCAATTCTCCACCGAGGTCGTCCTTGGATCAGGCCATGTACGCTATCCATCCGGCGTCCGAAGTCGGCGACCGACGTTGACTGCTCCACACACGAACCATTCTGTGGGGTTGAACTGTTCTGCAACACCTTCATAGTCGGACATCGCAATGCCCCATTGACAGCAGCAGTACACTCGTTGTCGCTCCTGCTGTCCATCATCACAGCGGCCTCAAACTGCGCATAGGACGCTTCCACGTTGTCGAGAGCTGGTTTCCTTCTAACCTTCGCGGACAGTTCGGTCCTAACGATTCCCGACGTTTTCACACGTTCCAGATCGTTCCTCGAGTTTCCAGCATTCTCGAGTCCATCACACATATTTCCGATCTGGGCGCCCACCCGCATCCGTTTAAACTTCATAGAGTCTCTACGAAGCTTCTCGCCATTAAGCTTCCAGACTCCCGCAGACCGCTCCTCCAATTGTGGCTTCAAGCTGTTGTCCTTCTGCGGTTGCAACTGTTTTGTCACTCTCCGTGGTGACTTCTCCAACCTCACCAACAACCGCTCGTTCAACTTTTCCGATTGTTCGGCCATCTTCGTTGTCGGTCCGTTCAACGCCGTTGTAGTTTCATTCAGCGACTCTTCAAAACTCGCTGACCGCTCGTTCATCTGCGATGTCATATTACTCGGCAACTTCTCCAATCTCGGTGACTGTTCGCTATCGGTCCGGCTGTTCATTACCGCAGCGGCCTCGAGCTGTGTCTGCGATTCGATCTTGATGACTCCAGATGTTTCGACGCGCTTTGGTTCGCATCTCAGCCCTTCGACTTCCTCGGCAACCGTATTGAACCCGCCATCCACTTTGGCGTCATCCTGCTTGAGGTCGTTCTCGAACTTCTTGGAAGTTTCTCGTTGCCTCTCGTCGAGCAATCTCGATATTTCCGACGACTGTTTCTGCAATTGCTCGTCTAACCGCACGGAATGCTCTTGAAATCGCTTCTCAAACCGCTCAGATTGTTGCTCTGCTTGTTGCTTGAATTGCTCGCTAAATTGCTTGAACATCGACAGTAGCTGCTGGATGCCAGTTTCCCCAGTTGAAACCTGTTCCGCTCCCGATTCGTCAAGATTTCTTGTCGACTCATCCGGAAATTCGAACGTAAACGGATCCTGTCCTTCGGCTCTCATCGCTTGTGCTAAACGAATATACAGCGCGGACGTATGTCCCGTCGTTAACAATTTCCGTCGTGCTAATTCGTTTCTTATCTCCGCGATTGTCAATTCGCAAAGAGTACCCGGCATTTTAGTTCGTTTTTCACTTCAAAAGTTCACAACAGTCAGTCGTGTAAATTCTACCCGCGTAGAATATTCCCGCACTTCACTACGAAGTTTCTCAAACACACACAATAGCGCAACTTCCCGGCGCTTCACTTCAAAGTTTCTTGAAACTTCCCGTGCTTATTTACACCACCGTAAATATCCCGCACGACTTTCACAAAATCCACAATCGCGCAAGTTCTATACTCTCAGAACTTCCCGGCGCTTCACTCTAAAGTTTCTCGAAACTTTCCGTTTATTTACACTTCCGTAAATATCACGCACGACTTTCACTTTTCAAACGAACGTCCACTACACGCACGCGAATATCCCACTTCTGACACCAATTGTAATGTTTCCTCTGTTGAGCGAAACCACGAAACCAAAGCAGGTTCGTTAGATATTCTTGTGCTGAATAATGAAACACTTCGATTGAAAAACACACACACTTTATTTATAAAACGAACTAACTATATACACGCGTACTAATAACAAACGTTAAAACTAGCAATACAACAACGACGGCACTACTTCCCGGACGGATACTGTATAACGATCCGCTTTGTAGCGATCCAACCGCCACTGAGTGTCGAGTCTGACTACTACTTCTTCACGACTGCTCTACGACTGCTCCCTCGTTCGGTGACATCTGCCTTTTATAGGTGGAGATCCATGCTTTCGCCGATTAGCGAAGACTCTAGATTTTTCGAGATATTCGAGTCTCGGGTTTCACTACTCAACGAAGATTCGTGAATCCCCTTCGTTGTCAATGGTTGTAAGGAGAAGGCTCTAGACTATAGATGGCTCGAGAATCGCCTAGTGTCAATTCAATTTGTACTTGCCATCGATCATTCGAGATTAGTACAGTGTGGGTCGTATAAGACGCCCACCCCGTACACGCAACAATATTATGTCACATGACAATGAGGGCGCTTTCCCTTCGGTCATTCTGAGGGAGGCCATTCCAGCGGCAAAAGCTGCAAATATTAGCATGATTGTTGGCTGCGACTCTTAATGTGCATCATGATGTCTGGGGTAGCTCGGCTTCTAGAATACAACATGGGCATTAATCTGCTACTATGCAATGTAGGCTGCGACCCTACTTTTATTACTAAAAACAAGCAAGAGGTATTAGACATCTCTTTTGCGTCGGAGGATATCATAGAGTTTTGTCGGAACACTCCTTCTCTGACCATCGATACCTTCAGTTTTGCCTGACCGAACGTCCTGTAGTGAGTCAACTGACCATTAATCGCGGAAGGACTAATTGGCCTTTGTATCAGGATGCTCTTGTTGAGGGGCTACCCTTACTGCCAAGTCAGCCCCGCAGTAGACCGGAGTTGGATGACATGGCCAACACTTTGATAGGTGCCATGAACGCTCTCAGCGGTATCTGCATCATGTCCTACTACCGCATATCCAGGTAAGAAAAAAGCAGCCTGGTGGAGCACTAAAATCTCCGAACTCAGAGCTGCGTGCAGGAGGAGTTTCAATAAGACTAAGGCCTCCAGGCCAGAGTCAGATTGGAAATCATATAAAAAACATCTGACTTGCTTCAAGAAAGAGTTAAGGGGAGCTAAACGCAACTCATGAAGGAGCTTTTGCGAAAGGATAGAAGGATCCTGCGAGAGCTCGCGATTTCGTAAAATGCCGGCGTCAAATCCGTCTACGCCTTGCTTCTTACAAAAGCCAGATGGATCCTGGACGTCTTCGAGTAAGGAAACTATCGAGTGTCTGCTTGACACACATTTTCCTGGCAGCTCGATTGATACCTCATCTGAGGACTCCTTCATCTGTTGCTCAGCGCCATGTGATAGTACATCTATCCTTATTCGAGAGATAATTGATGTCAATCTACGGAGTACCATTCCATTATTCTCTTTATCTGCGTCACAGCATGCGTATTGGAAGGGTAGATCGGTAGATACGCCTCTGCACTCTCTGGTTGGTTTTATTGAGAAATCACTTGATCCAAATTATTCCTCTCTCTCTCTCTCTAATTGCCTTGACCCCTCCAGGGGCATGGGCGCGTCAACATCTCTAGCATTTCTATGCCTTGTTGACGTTTCAATAGCATATCTCCTTTTCGCAAGTGCAGTTGCCAGCATGCACCTCCTATCCACGCCGTCTTTATACTGACAAGCTCGAAGCACTGTGAGAGTTCTATTAGTACTCACAGGCAGTTTTTTTGATCGCGCCGAGATTTGATCTCCGAGCTCTAGATTAGTATCGTAGAGCGGTGACCGAACGATCGCGGCCACCGAGCTCGACTCAAGCTCGAAACACAATACGATCAAAATGGTTCTCGAAACACGGTGGAAAGGGGAAGAATTCTTTCTGCACGTTCTATAAAGTCGAGGTAATTGCGTGGATTCTATGGTCGACAAGGGTTGGTTGTTCATCGACCTGAAATGTCACCTTTACCCGCTCCCGCCATTCACTCTCGGCAAGCTTCCGCGAAGCAGGATTGGTTTTGCGGAAAGGGGACGTCAAGCCCGTTGATTTGATACCATATTTAACGAAAAACGTAGTGAAGGTAGTTCGTGACCTGAAACGACGCGACGTCACCTTTGTGCGCTTTAGAAGGTCTTTTAATAGGGCTGAATATTCAAAATTAGATTAATTTATTGGTTGAATTGGTTTTACATATTTTCCTTGAAACAAAATCTATTTACTCTACACCTTTATAAGGTCTAGGGTATAAAAGCTCCAAAATCTGCCAAAAGAAAACAAAAATGCCTTTTAGCCAGTCCGGCTTAGAAACGATCTCAGTAATTGAATGAATTGAATTGCCGCAAACGACGTCATTTCTAGATACCTCCATTATCCATGGGGCCTAGCAGTTATAATTAAAAAACGATTCAATTAGAAAAAAAAACCAGGCCGAAGCCAAGCTTCGGCCCGGAGTCCGGAGCGTATATACCCTAGACTTGTACAGACCTAGTGGTGATACCAAAAGTCCCGATTGGCAACGACCATATGTATTAGAAGTGGGTCTCCTATATGGCCAGTTCATAGGGGAGGTTGGCACTCATTCAGTGGGATCTTGACCATTCTCAAAATCAATTAACTAACCCATTCTACAAATATTTGTCGCAGTTTTCAAGTTGCTAGCTTCATTCTATCGAAAGTTAACGCTTATTTGAAGTTTCACTTGTAGGGGAGCTAGGGGTTCCTTGGGTCGGATCTTGCCCATCATTGCCACCAACCAATTAGATCCCCCTACAAACATTTAAAAAAAATTTCAAGTCTCAAGCTTCACTCTATCGAAAGTTATTGCTTATTTGAAGTTTCATTTGTAGGAGAAGTAGGGGTTTCGTTGGTCGGATTTTACGTATTTTCAATATTAGCCAACTGGATCATACTACAAACATTTGACCAAAATTTCAAGTCGATAGCTTTATTTTGTCGTTAAGTTATCGCTTATTTTAAGTTTCATTTCTAGGGGAGGTAGGGGTTCCTTAAGTCGGATCTTACCCATCTTTAATGCCAACTAACTCAATCTCACTTTAACAATTTGACCAAAATTTCAAGTTGCTGGCTTCATTCTATCAAAAGTTATTGCTTATTTGAAGTTTCATTTGTAGGGGAGGTGGGGGTTCCTTGAGTCGGATCTTGCCCATTTTCAATACCAACAAAGGAGGTCGTACTAGCAACATTTTGTCAAATTTTCAACTTGCTAGTATAATTTTTTAGAAAGTTATCGTAATTAAGGGAATATTTAATTTTTTGAAATTTGTAGGGGAGGTAGGCGTTCCTTTGATCTGATTATGCCCAACTTACAAAACCTTAAGCAGCTTCTCACTGCAAGGTTACCTGCCAAAAATCAGGTGCCTACGTCAATTGGTTCAGGAGTTATATACAAAAAACCTGAAAATTAGGGTAGTACGGGGTTCTTTGTAAGAAAATTACCGTTAGTTTCCAACTGATCGATTTTATTTTCCCAGGAGAGTATAAGATTACCCTCATGAGTAATCTACCAAAGCTAGAGCTTTTCACGTTTATTTAATCGGGAGTTATTGATACATTTATGTATTTTACATATGTAGGGGAGGTAGGCGTTCTCTTGGCCTGATCATGCCCATTTTCAATACCATCCAACTAGATTACACTACCAATATTTGACCGAAATTTCAAGGCTCTAGCTTCATTCTATCGAGAGTTATCGTGCGAACGGACAGACAGACGGACAGACAGACAGACAGACAGACAGACAGACAGACAGACGGACAGACAGACAGACAGACAGACAGACATGGCTAAATCGAATCAGGAGGTGACCCTGATCATTTATATATATACATTGCTATACCTCCGGAGCCTCCTTTAAGGTGTTAAATATTTCCGTCGTGACAAAAACAATATACCCTATACTAAAAGTCTAGGGTATAATGACATAGGAGTATGAGAGTAGAAAAACTTGTTGTCGATAGATTTTGCTCGTCCAATATTGCGTGTTAATTTACTACGATTTGCGTTCAATGAGAAAAGATACGCACGCACGACTTTTATATGTCCAATAAAAGCCCTCATAAAATTTGCTGATAGTCACATGACAGATTGAGATATTTGTAAGATTTGGTGACATGATGGATTTTTGTTTGTTGAAGAATTCGATTTTAGCCGTTTTCAAGCAAAATTGATTTTGATGCCCAAAATAATGTCGAGAGGAATTTTTGCCGACCAATTTTTGACACCAAAATTTAAAAAATTAAACAGACAATGACCCAGTGTATTCGTGGCCATGATGGTCACCATCATACACCAAACGACATTTCAAAAGTTCATAGTCCAAACACTGATCTCCAATGGACCAGTCAAGAAACGACCAATCACTTTACTACATTGCCTTAACCCCTACGGGGGCATAGCAAGTCAACTAGTCTTCTGCGCCATGGAACTCCATTCTGAGGAATAGAATGCATCTGCCGCTATAAGTTTGCAGAACACCCCCTTGCCTTGACCCCAGGGGCATGGGCGCGTCAACATCTTGTAATGGACGGTTTGGCGGGCATCCTAAAATGCCCGTGTGGGGACGGAGCCTTAGGTAGCATAATGACCGTGAAGGTCGGGCCGTGACATCTGGCGAAGAAAAAGGCTCCTCAACGAGCTAAGCAGCGGCCTATGCTTACTGTAGCTCAGTTCGGGAGACGTGGGCGGGATTTTCGCCGCTCGTTGCCCCTGTCCTTTACGTATTAACAAAAATTCATAGGCCTGGGGAAGACAACACAAACCTGGGAGGTAAAAATGGGGAATAAAAAAAATAGTCGATAAGGATGGAATAGTTGGCGGACGAATTAGACGCCCACGCGGTCGCACCTGGGTCCGGGTGTAGTGGGACCTTCGGCCTCTGGTTTCGTACCACCAACAGATCACTACTCATCAAGTGCTGCTCCCACCGGCAGATCGAAGCAGCACCTGATGAGTAGTGATCTGTTGGTGTCTGGTTCACGTTTCGATAGCATATCTACAATTCGGAAGTGCAGTTGCTAACATGCACCTCCTATCCGTGCCGTCTTCATACTGACAAGTTTGGAGCGCTGTGAGAGTTCTATTAGTACCCACAGTCAATTTTTGGTCGCGCCGAGATTTGATCTCCGAGCTCTAGATTAGTATCGTAGAGCGGTTACCGAACGACCACGGCCACCGAGCGCGAACGCCCCCTTGGTCTGCCTTCATTGGGAATAGAGTTCTATTTCATGGCATGTTGGTGCAATGGAGACCGGAGGACGAGAGTGAGGATTGGCCGTGAAGGCCTTCTTACACCCATGGTATAGAAAAGCCCTCTCCAGAGACCACCAGATGACATGTTCTGGCAGACCAGTCCAGTGATCGAGAGTAGCGGAGTGGGTGATAACGGCAGTTCTGGCCTCATCCATTGGCTAACTTAAACAAGATAACACGTCTACCTGTTACCAAAACTAAATAAACTTAAATCCACTTTAAATAACGATGACAAGATCGAGAAAATAGAAAACCACAAGTGACGACGGAACGTCAAATTCCCAAAAAAAAACGAAGGTCCGAAGCGTGTACACCCTAGACTTGTACAGTCCTAGTGGTGACACCAAAAGTACCAACTGGCAACGACCATATGCATTTAAAGTGAGTTTCCTATATGACCAGTTTATAGGGGAGATTGGCGATCATTCAGAAGGATCTTGACCATTCTCAAAATCAACCAACTAACCCCACACTACAAATATTTGTCGGATTGTCGCTAGCTTCATTCTATCGAAAATTATCGCTTATTTGAAGTCTCACATGTAGGGGAGGTAGAGGTTTCCTTTGTCGGATCTTGTGCATTTCCAATAACAACCAACTAGATCCTAGTACAAACATTTGACCAAAATTTCAAGTCACTAGCTTCATTTTGTCGAAAGTTATCTTTTATTTAATGCTTCATTTGTAGGAACGGTAGGAGTTCCTTGGGTCGGATCTGACCCATCTTTAATACCAACTAACTAAATCTCACTTCAAACATTTGACCAAAATTTCCAGTCGTTGGCTTCTTTCTGTGAAAAGTTATCGCTTATTTAAAGCTTCATTTGTAGGGGAGGTAGGGGTTCCTTGGATCGGATCTTGTCAACACCAATTAATTAGACTTTACTACCAACATTCTGCCAAATTTTCAAGTCGCTAGTGTTATACTGTCGAAAGTTATCGTGATTAAAGGAATATTTATTTTAATTTTTTGAAATCTGTAGTGGAGGTAGGCGTTTCTTTGCTCTGATTATGCCCAAATTACTAGAACTCAAACAGCTTCTCACCTCAGGGTTACATGCCAAAAATCAGGTGTCTCCGTCAATTGGTTCAAGAATTATAGACATAAAACCCGAAAAGTGGGGTAGTACGGGGCTCTTTGTAAGAAAATTACCGTTGATTTTTAAAATGATCGATCTTATTTTTCCAGGAGCGTATAAGATTACCCTCACGAGCAATCTACTAGAGCTAGAGCTCTTCATGCTTATTTAATCGGGAGTTATAAATACATTTATTTTACTTGTGTACGGGAGGTAGGCGTTCTCTTGGCCTGATCATGTCCATTTGTAATACCGACCAACCAGATCATACTGCCAACATTTGGCTAAAAGTTCAAGGCTCTAGCTTCTTTCTATCGAAAGTTATCGTGCGGATGGGCAGACAGACAGACATGGCTACATCGAATTAGGAGGTGACCCTGATCATTTATGTATATACATAGCTATTCCTCTGGAGCCTCCTTTAAGGTGTTACATATTTTCGTCGCGATAAAAACAAGTCTGGGGCGACCGGCAGCGCAGTGTGTTGAGGCATCAGTGTCATGTTTGACTACCGGCGTTTCGGGTTCGAATCTCGTCCACGACAACGTTCGTGGCCATGGATGTGCAGGAAGTGCATGCTGGCAACTGCATTCTCTGAAACAAATTTATGCCAACGAAACGTCAACTGGGCCACATGGAACAGTTCACGCGCTATGCTCCACAAGGGCTTAGGGCAATTTAGTATACATACTTATAAAGTCTAGGGTATAAAAACGCAAAAATACAAAAGTTCTGTGAAGGGACAGAGGGCCCAGGCCAACTTTTTTGTGTTCTTGTACTGAGATATTGCCGAATACCCTCTGACAATCAACCATTTGGACTGGTAACTATAGAAGCTAAAGGTTAATCCTGTAAAAAAAGCTTATCTTTTTCACAAATATAGGATGCTTTCAGTCGAGCCTTTTGCTCTGCGTGAGACGAGCCCAGTTTTTGCTGATAAGTCGAAATTTCTACAAAGCCGCTTGCTTACTTGGCGCAATTTTGTGGTGGACTGCTACAGAGGCTAAACGCAACCTGCTGGGAAAGGGACAAAGATTGGCTTACCCTGCTTTTTGTGACGCTCTGAGGACAACTACTTCTTCAATGAACATGCTGCTTAACCTGCTACTTCTTGACATTTTTGGTGGATATACGGGCACAAATACGATCATTCGACGATGACACTGGTCAGTGGCTTATATAAAGCTCTGGACACGCTGCTATTCTGAATAACCCGAATCTTCGATCAACGACTTACTACATCTCCACCTTATATGCGCTTGACAAGCAGTTTGTCATTCATTGTTGCCTAATTTAATGAAGTGCTGGCAACTGCATCCTCCGAAACCAGTTTATGTCAACGAAGCGTCAACTAGGCCACATGGAACAGTTGGCGCGCTAAGCCCCATAAAGGGTTAGGGCAATCGAGTAGTAATTTAATGGAAACCTATGCAGATCTCTCCAAGACAAATGAAGGATTAGAGATCGGAGTTTTTCGTGGTGAACTTAATTCCCATTTTCTGTTTCCCTGAATAACTCAATGTTTCCCAGGCATTGGTAACGGCGTTTTTTTATAGCAGTTTTTATGTTGAAATATGGATCACATTAGCTCCTCTGGTAACTGTAGAGTAAACGAGTTGGCCAGACGGAGCGCAACATGCGATGCGGCTCAATTCACTGGAAGTATTTTTTGTGTTTGTGATTATGAAAGAGAAGTTATGTGCGTTTGCAGAGTTTTTAGTGAAGACATGGTCAATGCACCTGCCCTTATTGTTTTGTTTTCGTGTCCATGTCTGCCCTTAATGATTTTTTTACGTTTATCATGTTTGCCTATCTGATGACCGCAAGTTTATTAAATGTGAAAACAACCTTAGCTCTCTAAGTAACAAACCCCCTCCTGGCTCAATTTCTGGATCCGCCACTGCGAGCAAACCACTTGATATGGGCAGCTCTCTTGATCTGGGTAGATCTCTTGATCTGGGCAGATCTCTTGATCTGGGCAGATCTCTTGATCTGGGCAGATCTCTTGATCTGGGCAGATCTCTTGATCTGGGCAGATCTCTTGATCTGGGCAGATCTCTTGATCTGGGCAGATCTCTTGATCTGGGCAGATCTCTTGATCTGGGCAGATCTCTTGATCTGGGCAGATCTCTTGATCTGAACAGATCTCTTGATCTGGGCAGATCACTTGATCTGAAACTGTCAGATACATACAAATATAACGTTGCTGATCAAGTAATCTACCAGATCTAGTGGCTTAACTGCTAGTGCAGACCTAATGTTAATCAGAAACGTAACACTTGTAAGCATCTGACAGTTTCAGATCAAGTGATGAGGACAGATCAAGTGGTTTTGCCGCTAGTCTGGTATGTAAGAATTAATTTACTTTTGACCCGATTCTTCGGCGGGTTTTGACATATTTTTTCAGTATACAAACTCAGTATCGACACACAATTTTTTTTAGTCTGCAAAGTCCAAAGCCCATTGAACGATAAGGTTTGACTTGAATTTTTGTCATATGATAAAATTATGAATACACCGGAGATTTATTTACGATAAGAGAAACGCCAAACAATTGTTGGCTACGGGCCGCCGGCAAGTTATCTACATATAATAATAATAAGAGTCGTATTTGTCATTGCCAGCGCCCAGAATCTGACCTGGTTCCGATTGCGCACCCTCAATGTTTAGTTTCGTATTCGGCGCGGTAAATGCACTTGTCTGTCTTATTTATTTTATGCACTACGCTCGTCAATTGCAGTGCAGGAAACTGTAATAATTTTTTTTTGCGTGGAATATAATCGTGTCTATCCGCATTTCACAGATATCGGGCCCAGGGGAGCGTAGTCACCAATAAAATTGATAATTGTCACGTGGTCATAAGCACTCTACCTTGCATACGCTTGAACGTTAGTTTGAGGTCGACACGAAGTGGACAATGCATGGGGTATGTTAAAAAGGTGCACACCGTTGTTGAGCGATTGCGAAACAGTAATGCATTTTGCGCCCTCTGATTGTCATGGACCATCAACTGTGAGATTTTTGTCTTGACTATTTCTGAACTTTCTCCTACACACCTTATTGCGTAGGTGTTCACAAAACCTTCGCAATCTTTGAGATTTTCTCTCCGAGTTATGTATAGATAGATAGATGGATGGAAAGGTTCAAGGTGCTAATCCTGTTGGTAGGACTGCGACCATGGAAGATCTATTGTGGCACTCTCTCTGGTTCCTGTTAACCCCTTGTGGGGCATAGGGCATTAAGCGCGCCTACTTTCCACCTCGTCCTGTTCAACGCCATCGCTTTCAGCTCAATACACGACTTGCCTATTGAGGCACCTTCTCTCTTAACTGATCTTCTCCAGGCGTTACTAGGCCCTAGCTTCTGTTTATTATTGTAGCAATGTATGCTCAACAACCGGGTGCCGTGAAGGTCCTCCTTCAACAGGTCGAGAATTAAAAACTGAGAACCACTGCAGTCGAGGAAATAAATTGGATTCGCAGCGAGATAAACGACAAGAATTCGCACATAATTTTCAAAAGCGGTCAACCATCGAGGCACAAGGAGTTTAGCGATGTATTCATAGTGAGCAAGCAGGTCAAGCCGCACGTTATTAATTTCACACCTATTACTGAAAGGCTGTGTGCGTTTCGCATTAAGACTCGTTTTTTCAATATCTGACTCCTCAACGTGCACGCTCCGACTGAAGTTAAGGAAGATGCAGTGAAAGACGAATCTTATGCACGCCTAAAGACACTGTTCGACTCAATTCCAACAAACGACGTCAATTGCCACGTTTTTTTCAAGATCCATATAGAGCAGAGCAGGTTAAGACCACACAATTACACTAATAATTTGATCTGAGTTGCTCTCGATAGAACGTTAGTGCAGGATTTCTACTCGGTTAAATAGTTCCACATTTGAAATGCAGACGGCGCAGGTGTCGAAGTTTTCAGAGCAGTTACCGTTTGGGAAGCACATAAAGTTCATTTCCTGTCAATAAAATGTTCGTTTTGTGTAATTATATGGAATAGTAAACATACAAAATAATTTTGCTGCAAAAGGAAATTTGTAATTTGTCCGGTTGTACAATATATGTACTAAGGATTTAAGTTTTCTCTTTAAATCGGAGTTGACATTTGAATTCTAACTAAACCAAGACACACTCCCAGCAAAGACATGCCCCGTTTTTGTGTTCTTTACGCTAATTTGCTCTGGATCGTTTTTTTTTCGTCGCTTAACCTGCTCTACTCTGCTCTGTACGAAAAAAACGCACCTAATATACTGCTGCAAGATTTTAGTGCGAAAGTTGGAAACGGAAGTTGGCACCGGTGAACCAACTGGAGGACAGAGCTTCCATGAGGAATGTAATAATAGGAGCACTTTTTTCGTACAGAGCAGAGCAGGTTAAGCAACGAAAAAAACGATCCGGAGCAATTTAACGGAGTAAGTTTTTGTCTTTGCTAGGAGTGTGTCTTTGTTTAGTTAGAATTCAAATGTCAATTAAAATTTCAAGCGAAAACTTAGATCCTTAGTACATATACAATCGGACAAATTTCCTTTAAGCAGCAAAATCATTTTGTATGTTTACCATTCCAAATAATTGCACAAAACGGATATTTTATTGAGAGGAAATGAGCTTTATGAGCTTCCCAAACTGTAAACTGTCCAAAAACTTCCACCTCCTGCACCGCCTACATTTCAAATGTGGAAATATTTAACAGAGTAAAAATCCTGCACTAACGTTCTATCGAGAGCAACTCAGATCAAATTGTTAGTGTAATTGTGTGGTCTTAACCTGCTCTGCTCTATATGGATATTGGAAAAAAACGCGCCTAATAGCCCCCATATACGATCCAATCCATCGTCAGATCGATCTGATATCATCATCATCATCGTGGCGCGACGGCCCGACGTCGGGCCTTGGCCGCCTGAGATCGATCTGATATATGTATATATAAAAGATCGATCTGATATATGTATATATAAAACGGGTTTGTTTAAAAACACTTCTACGTACGTATAACAAAAAAGAGGACAATGTTCATAAAGTGTACGGAATAAACAAAATCGTGGACATTTTTGAAAACCGTGCGGAAAATGGTCGCGATTCGGGAAAATATTGTGTAGATGTCAAAATAAATGGTCGCATACAAAAATTCGAAGTCGACACGGGCGTGGGCTTTACTTTACTACCACGTAGCCAGTACGAGAAATTAAAATTAAACGTGGAGATGCAGCCGTCAAAGATAGCGTTTCGTTCATATACGAAAAATGTTTTCGTTCCGGATGGAAAAGTTAATGTTCAAGTAGAATACCACGACAAAATTATCAATGACGAAATATATGTAGTACCAGACGAATACGATCCTCTATTAGGACGAATTTGGATTCGACGCCTAAAAATAAAACTACACGAAGTAGATCAACAATCTTCAAACGAATTCGAGAGTTGTCAGGTAAATTCAATCGACTCATTCGATGACATCATCAAATGTTTTCTAGGAGTTTTTCAAGAAAAGATTGGATGTGTTCCAAAGTTCGAGGTTGCACTTAAGTTACGGAAAGGTGCCAAGCCAATTTTCAACAGGGAGCGGAGTGTTCCTTATGCGCTCATGGAGCGTGTCGACAAAGAACTTGATGACTTAGAACAAGCAGGCATAATTTCAAAGATTCCAACTAGCGATTGGGGATCACTACTGGTCATCATTCCAAAACCAGATGGTGGCGTAAGACTTTGCGTGGACTACAAAAGTGGTGTGAACGAAAGACTCGTCTCAGCTAACTATCCAATTCGAAAGATCGACGGAATTTTTAATAGTCTAAAAGGATCCAGATTTTTTTGTCGACTTGACCTTTTCAAAGCATATTCACATCTTCAAGTAGATCCAGATTCAAGTGAAATTCGAACGATGTCAACACATCGAGGTACGTATCGAGTCAACAGATTGTAATTTGGAATAAAAACTGCTCCATCTGAATTCAACCGGATAATAGATCAAATTCTCTCCGAATTATCAAAAGTTATGTCCTATTTTGACGACATAATTGTCCACGGGACTACAAAAGAAGAATGTCGAAGCAATCTTATCCAGTGTCTAAAACGACTGCAAAATTATGACCTTCACTTAAACTTGAAAAAAAAAAAAATGGAAAAGCGACCAAGACTATGTTTACGCGACACAACAAGTACGGGTTTTCGAACCTCTGTAGCTCCGGCCCCGGATGCTTGTTCGAATTTGGTATGGTCATTGTGCCTGGTCATCTTACGAAGTGCTGCAAATTTGATTCCGATACAAGGAAAAACACCCGAGATATGATAATTTGAAAATGGCTATTTTTCAAATTTTTCTTGTTCTCGTTGTTCTTTCACCGGTCTACAGCCTCGTAGGGAGCGTATCGAGGTCTGCTTTCTTTTCTCACGAATTGACTGTGTCCCAAGGGTGTGCATAGGCTATCATTTGCTCTGATCCGTGCAATAGATAAAAAGGTACATCCAAAAATGTGAAATTTTATAGTAGAGTTTCTCGCTTAAGTCTTTTTGATAATTTGAATGCGACACAGCAAATCACTCGCAGAGATCGCATGCCGACGTGGAGAGACGCAAACACTTGATTATGTGAGTACGTGACGAAGACGGTTGCAAAAGTCCGTGCGTCGTCGGGTGAGGAGAACCATACGAGTTCATGGTTGCGGGCGTGGTTTGTGGCAAGTGCATGAATGAAAAGTGTGTCATGAAAAAATTGAAACTGAATGTTTATGGATGCATCTTAAGCTGTGTTTTGCTAGACAGCGACTGAATGGGCGCTTTGCGACTGCGACTCGAGAGCAATTCATTCATTATTCAATGTCGGGGTTTTGTATGAAAATACTACTAGTATGTTGGGCAGGTTGGCTATGCAATCAAGGATTTTTATATGTATAGGTACATGAGGAAAATGGATGGAAGAGACGAATGTACTGTAGATGTAGAGTCCTTCGGTGGCAGCAAGGACATTCGAAAAAGGATATTTTTAGCAGTGAAGCGAAATGTGGGGGTCTCATATGAACCGGGATGAAGAGGCGAGTGTCCAGGAGTAGTGTAGATGTCATTTCGAGTCATTCGGTGGTGAAAAGGACATTCACGAAAGTCAAGTGGGCAATATGGGTGTCATGCGAACCGGGGTAAAGAGGCGAATGTCCAGGAGTACTGTAGATGGCATTCCGGATCCTTCGGTGGCGACAAGGATATTCGAAAAGGATACTTTTGGCAGTGAAGCGAAATACGGTCAATATGGGTGTCATATGAATCGGGGTGGATACCCGAATATCCAGGAGTAGTGCAGATGGAATTTCGAGTCCTTCGGAGCGAAAAGGACATTCTTGGAAGTCAAGTGAAAAATGGGCAATACGGGTGTCATATGAATTGTGGTGAAGAGGCGAATGCCTAGGAGTACTATGGATGGCATTTCGAGTCCTTCGGTGCCGATAAGGATATTCGAAAAAATAATACTTTTGGCAGTGAAGCGATATGAATTATGATGTAAGATGATTTTTTCCAATGTGTGGAAGATGGGAAGGGATGTCTAGGTAAGATGGGTATCACATGACTGGAGGTGATGAGGCGAATGCAGTAGACTGTTAAAGCTATTTTGAGTCCTTTGGGCAGGAAAAAATATGTTCTTGGCAAGGAAGCGATATCTAGGCAAGATGAGTATTATATTATTGGGGGTGATGAGGCGAATGCAGTAAACTACTGTTAAAGGCACTTTCAATCCTTTGAACTAGAAAAATGATATTCTTGGCAAGAAAACTATTTACCCCAAATGGGTAACCTGAGTGGACTCATAGTCCGGCACGTAAATCCCCTTTTTTATCGAAGACTACCACATTCAGTAGGAATCAAACCGGAGCCCAATGTATAGAAGGCGAACGTGTTTACCGTTGCGCCATCTATATTACCACTACTACTTTGCAAAAAGATGTGATATCTCACAAAAACAACTCTGTTGTAAAAAAATCCCCGCCAAGAAAAACTCCTCAGCCGTAAAAAGGATTGATATGAACACAATACCGCCAAAGTACTCGTAGCTTCGCGCCTCGCTCTAGGGTATGCATATTGAACGCTGATTGCATTAGTTAATTTCTTTCAACGCGGTTTGGCGGGGAGCTTCGTAGCCTAAAGACTCACCGCCGAACGGATTTATTGATAAAATGACTGTGATAATGACGACGATGTCGCTCTGACAAAATTATGAATAAGTAGTTGCGTGCGGATCATGCTGTAAGCTCTTATGCCAAGTATTATTGGCTTCTCGCCCGGATCTCGTTATAAAGCCCCCGCCTTACAAAAGACTAAAAATGCACTTCAGGCCAGAAGTGAATAATAGACTATTTTCTACTGCGTTCTTATTCAGATTGTTCAACTTATTTTATTTAATGGAAGCTCCCCGCCAAACCGCGTTGAAAGAAATTAACTAATGCAATCAGCGTTCAATATGCATACCCTAGAGCGAGGCGCGAAGCTACGACTACTTTGGAGGTATTGTGTTCATATCAATCCTTTTTACGGCTGAGGAGTTTTTCTTGGCGGGGATTTTTTTACAACAGAGTTGTTTTTGTGAGATTTGGGTTACACAATTCGATACAATGAAATTTTAAAATCGCCAGAAAAAGTTGCAGCCATTATCAAAGCACCATGTCCAGCTAACGTCGACGATGTCAGGAGATTTTTAGGCCTAGTAACATATTATTCGAGATTCATTCCAAATCTATGAACAATTACGTCTCCACTTCGAAAACTTCTTCTTTTGGTCAAATGACTGTGAAGCAGCATTCATCGAACTTAAAAAAATAATTGCAAGTGATATGGTTCTTACACCGTTTGATTCGACTTTACCTATTATCGTAGCCTGCGACGCTAGTCCAACAGGAATAGCTGGCGTATTATCTCATCGTATAAATGGAGTAGAGAAGCCAGTTGCATTTGCATCCAGATCACTTACGAAGGCAGAACAAAATTACAGCCAACTCGATCGTGAAGCACTTACTATCATATTCACAGTTAATCATTTCTTCATGTACCTGTACGGACGAAAGTTTCAACTTATCACAGATAATCGCCCTTTAACGAGAATTCTTCATCAACATTCCAAACTGCCTCCGATAACATGTGCCAGATTATTGCGTTATGCAGAATTTTTATCAGGATTCGATTACGAAGTACAACATAAAAAAGGAAGCGAACACGCTAACGTCGATTATTTTTCACGAGCTCCAATAGCACAGAAAAACTTATCAACTGACATGGTAATCAACGAGGAAGTCAACAAAATCTGTGTCTCATCGATTTTCGAAATTTCGAGCGAATACGTAAATGCGGAAATTCTAGCGAGCGAAACAGCAAAAGACGAAATTCTGTTCCAGATCAAATCGAAATTAATCAACGGTCAAGAAGTAGAAGGCGATTACACACTCAACAATGACGTACTCTTCAAGGATCAACGAGTTCTCATTCCAGGAAGCCTTCAACAACACATATTAGCAGAACTACATCGCGTACATTGTGGTATCACCAAAATGAAGCGGCTTGCAAGGAGATACTGCTACTGGAAAGGAATCGATATTGAAATCGGATATTGAAAGGTTAGTGAGATCATGCGAAGCATGCGTTCAAATTCAACGAAATCCAGTAAAAGCCCCCATTCACCATTGGGAAGAACCAAGTGAAAATTGGGAAAAAATACACATTGACTATGCAGGTCCTTTTCAAAATCATTTTTTCCTCATCGTTATGGATGCTAAATCACGATGGGCAGAAATGCGAATTTCACGAAATAATCCGACATCAGAATCAACGATAGATTTTTTGTCTGATATATTTTCAACA
This sequence comes from Chloromyia formosa, assembly GCA_964017055.1. Lineage (NCBI taxonomy): Eukaryota > Metazoa > Arthropoda > Insecta > Diptera > Stratiomyidae > Chloromyia > Chloromyia formosa. Next base: position 10,299,018 of record OZ024819.1, on the reverse strand, counting down.
CACGGGTTTCCGAACGTCCTTGTTTCTGATAACGCTTCAATATTTGTTAGCAGTCAATTCAAACAATATTGTACACGAAACGGAATTTTTCAGAAACTTATTGCTCCGGGACATCTTAGCACAAACGGTTTAGCAGAGCGTAATGTGCAAACATTGAAACGGAAACTTAAAGCGATGTCAAGTGAACGGACATCCCTGTATAAGAAAGTCAATGAAATCATGCAGAGATACAGAGCAACTCCTCTGGTATGTGGTAAAAGTCCGGCGGAACTATATTTCAACAGGCGTATTCGAATTCAACTTGATGCGTTGAAACCTACTATTAAATTCAATCCTACTCAACCTTTACCGCGAACGCGCTCATTAAGCGTGGGAGAGAGAGTACAAGCTCAACATTTTTCAAATAACAAACATGTATGGAAAAATGGTACAATTCTACGGAAGTTTGGACGACTTCATTATCTTGTCAAATTCGATGATGGTTATACCCTTAAACGACATATTGATCAACTGAGAGCCAGCAAAGTAAAACCAGTTCGAGTTAATTTTGCTCCAGACACGAAACCTACTTCAAGCGAGAACATTCCTTACGATCCGACGAACAACTATCAACATTTCATCGAATTACAGAATGGGGGAAACCGAGAGCAGCTTTCAACATCGAATAACAGCGGCAATGAAAATAACATTGCTTCAGAAGGACAACCCACTGAACACCTGAATGAAGAACAACCGAATGAGCAGCGTACAGAAGAAGAGCCACATGCAGTTCGAAGATCACGACGTGCTAAACATCAACCAGCATACTTAAAAGATTACGTCGTAAATAATAAAATGTAAACACTCAAATTTAATTATCTTTTCTAAATTCAGTTTTCAAATTCTTAACAGAAATAATAATACAATGTTCAAAATTCAATTATACTTTATAAATTCAATGTATAGGTACAGATTCCAAATAACTATTTTTCAAATTCTTAAAGTAAAATTCAAATTTAAGTTCTTAAGTTCAAGTTAAATGAATTCGATTATTTTCCTATTAAGCGTGGGAGACTGTTATGTCCCATTTGGCAACACTAGACGATTGACGTTTGCTTTTCGATCGCATTCAAGATGGCGATATCGTTGTGTCCATTGTATTCAATCGCGTCGAAGTTTTCAATATGTACTTGTGTTCAATTTATCTTGTAAATATACATATCGTTATGAAAGTATTCCTACAGTGTTCTTAATCCGAAATTCCCGATATAACATCTCCCAGCTCTTGTCTTTTTCAAGAAGAAGATTGTCCCATTTTCAAGCTGTCAATTTGTATGGTTTGACAGGCATATACCCACTCCTGTTGTTAGTTATATACTCAAAGGCGGTGGCTATACGTCCGGTAAATGCCGTGACGCCATCGGCCACTCAGCCACAATTTTGACATTTGCGACATTCGCTTCTCGGGCCCCTGGGCCCCGCCTGGTCCATATAGTAGAAAAACCAGGCCAAAACAATGCCGCCCAAAAATTGCTTCGTTTCTCTCGGATAATTTCATTTCCTTATTTCTTTCTCTTCTCTGAATCTGACAGTTCAATTATAATGAAGTTGGCAGCAACTCTCGAAAACTTCGTCTCCTGCACTGCCTGGCATTTGAAAACGCGGAACTACAACCCTACGATGAAACTACAACCAATGACCAATTCTTGTAAAGGTTTTGGTTTTACTACAAAACCTCAAAAAGCAGTTCGCATTAAGTCAAGCGGTCTGAATGCGGTCACGTTAAAATCAAACATCTTCGAATGGCATCCACACATTTTCGAAAGTCCTTGTGGAACGTGAGACTCACGGCATGCACACACATCCTTCGAAATTCTTCTTGGTATTCATGTTTGAGGCTCGAAGGCGACTATACTACATATAATAGCACAGATAACATGGTATGTGTATGTTACATAGATATGTACATTCATATACATATACATGGTTTGTATAGGAAAAAAATTCCGATATATACAGTGTACCAATAAAGTCTTCGAATTTTAACTATTGACTTAAGAAACCAATATGTACAGGCACTGCCTACTTCGTTCCATAGAACTCGTGGCTATACGAGTCGAGGCAGATTTTGACCTCCGCATTTTCCAATTTCCGCCAAATTAAAGTCTGTAATTACTAATTAATTTAGCATATCATCCAATTTATGATAACTTACACTCAAATTTTCATTGTTTCGCTGTTGCTAAAATATACAAGTGACAATCACTACGTTTATATCGCGGGACTATCTTCGAGATCTAACTAAATCGATCTAACTCTCGACGATATAAACGTATCGGTTTAGTTAGTTTTGGTTTTGGCTTATCTCCACTTGCGTTGCGGAACTGGACTAAAGAAATTGGGACTATGGCCACGTTTAGACCGTGGAACTAAAAGGCGATTTAACTAAATCATTTTAGTGTTAGTACTTGTTGGTGGAGTGTTTATACCGACCATACGGAGAGGTACTTCTTCTTCTTTCTCCGTTGACAGTACAGATAAATTGTACAGATATAAATTTTACGACAGAAAAAGACTTTTTCCTGCCCTTGATCACGCACTGCTTTCCTGAAATTGCAAACAAAGCAAACGCCGAACAAAAAAAAACGACAACAAGGGAAACGTCAACCACCGAGTCTACATTAGCGTGACAGCGACATCGTCCCAATTTTTTAGTCCAGTTCCGCATCGCAAGTAGAGATAAGCCAAGTCCAAAACTAACTAAATCGATACGTTTATATCGTCGAAAGTTAGATCGATTTAGTTAGATCTCGAAGATAGTCCCGCGGTCTAAACGTAGTGTATGTCGCTGTCATCGCTAATGTTGAGTCGGTGGTTGACGTTCCTTTGTTGTGGTTTTTTTTTTTTTTGTTCGGCGTTTGCTTTGTTTGCAATTTCAGGAAAGCTATGCGTGATCACGGGCAAGAAAAAGTCTTTTTCTGTCGTAAAATTTATATCTGTAAAATTTATTTGTGCTGTCAACGGAGAAAGAAGAAGAAGAAGTACCTCTCCGTATGGTCGGTATAAACACTCCGCCAACAAATACTAACACTAAAACGATTTAGTTAAATCGCCTTTTAGTTCCACGGTCTAAACGTGGCCAATTTAACCAGTTCTCTGCGGGGCTGCTACACTAATTGTTGATCACTGCGCCGTCATCCATGCGGAACTCGGCGGCTACGGCTACTGAATAGTTGACGATTCCAGCGCCGCTGCGGCCGCTGCCATCGATCCAGTTTGTAGCTAATGGCGGAATTTCTTTGCCGGCAGCTGCAAAGCAGCGACAGCAGCAGCAGCATCGTCTGCGTCATAAGTAAGTGAGCTATCGGAACATAATGGTTTTAGCTTTTTTAGGAGAATTCTCTCTATTAAATTAGGGAGAATTTTCACAAAACTCAGGAAATTTCCGCTTTAGAACCGGCGAATCCCCCCCGAATGGGTTCTAGGTTCTTACCAACTAAAGCGGGAATAGACTACCTAACGCGAAAATGCCGGAAATTAAGGAATTAAAAAAATTCTCCCTAATTTAATAGAGAGAATTCTCCTAAAAAGGCTAAAACCATTATGTTCCGAGCTATCTTACAACTAGCTCGCATCTAGGAAATATTCGCACAAAGCTTAAGCTTTTTGTTACGGAAATCTCCTAGGTGCGAGCTTTGTGTAAAAAAGCACACTTACCCAAGACACAGGGGATGCTGCTGCTACTGCCGCTGCTTTGCATATGTCGGTATCGCTTATGAGATACCCAGTGGGTTGCCGTCGTTGCGAAAACTATTTCACACTATACTTATACTTATGCGCACTTAAATAGAAACAGAGATAGCTCGCTCGTCTAGCTATGGTTGGATATGTGGCGACCATTGGCTCTACTCGCCATTATCGGCGCACACATCGCTGGACAGAATTACTTCTGACTACCCGACTGCCAACAGTCACTCGAGATTGAGACGCCGCCATTTCGAACTCATGTAATATTTCCGACCGTTCTTAATGAGGTGCTGCAGAATGCCATATCGACTGTGGTCAGTTGGGCTAGTCGGAGTGATGTCAGGTTCAATCCTGCCTGACAAAACGGAACTTGTACTCTTTACAAGGAGACACAACCTACCATCGGGTATCGAACCTCCGGTACTGGAGGGTGTCAAACTGGCGTTTCTTGACAAGGCTAAGTTCCTTGGTCTCATTCTAGACTGGAAGCTGGGATGGATGCCAAATATTCAGGAACGTGTTGACAAAGCCACTATGCCACTCTACACCTGCAGGAAGGTGGTTGGTCGGAACTGGGGACTACAGCCGAAGGTAGTTTTGTGGCTGCAAACATCAGTTCTTCGGGCCATTCTTTTGCATGGCATTCTTGTCTGGTGGACGGCGCGGCGCTTAGAATTGGTTCCCACAGAACTCTCTTGGGTAAGGTGCAAAGATTGGCGACGATTGCTGCAACCGGGGCTATCAGATCCACTCCATCAGCTGGCCTGGATGTGCTTCTAAATCTTTTACCGATCGATATTTTTGCTGAACAGCAAGCAGCGATCATAGCATTGCGACTTCGCGAGACCGGTCAGTGGCGTGCGCTAAGCTCCGGCCACTCTACTATTTTGAATAATCTTGACCTCCCTGAATATACGGATTATATCTCTCCTAAGTATATGTTTTGCAAGAATTTTGTGAGCCAGATTCCTTCAAGGGACATGTGGGAAACTGGGGCAATCACTCACCCAGACTCCATCGTTTTAATTGACTCGATCGACGACTTATCGACTTTGTGGAAATTCATTTTAATCCCAAAAGAAAAAATATCGTACTTTGTCTTTTCCACTTTTATTTAATTATTCCTAACGCGTTTCGCTCTTTCGAGCATCATCAGAGGAATGTGAATTACAACTATGAAAACTATATATAAAGAAGAAACATTATCTTACACAATAAAACGAATTTAAAAGACAAAAAAAAACAAAAATAAGCTCCTTATTACCTAATACCTGAAAAAAAAGGAGACAAAGGATCATAAAATTTAATAAAAAATGGATTTGTTACGAGATGCATGGGTAATTAAGGTTTAGAAGTTTGGAACGGTTAAGGTCTGTCTGGTCGTTCAAGAGAATCCTGCCAGGTAAACGGTCGGTTTTATTGATCTCTAGAGCTTCCAGGAGATCGAGTTTTTTCCCTTTGGGACAGGAATGAAGAATACGAGGCTCGAATTTTTCATCGATCCGATGCCCGGTTTCTTTTAAATGGTCGGAGAAATTCGAAAATTTGGAACTGTGGGTATGTTCCTTACACCGTACCTCGATCGATCGACCCGTTTGTCCAACATATACATACTGCTGAACACTCGGGGCATTCAAGTTTGAAAACTCCAGGTTTCTTAAATCTGTCAGACCGGGGTTTTGCGTTCAGCAATCTTTTACCAAGAGTGTTGCCACTTTGGAAAGCTGGAGATATTTTTACTTTTTTGAACAGGTTACCCACATTATCTGAGAGAGTTGGGATAAATGGCAGTGAAATGTATCGTTCGGGTTGCTCTTTTGAATGTTTGGGGTATATCAAGCTCCTGACCACTTCCACTCTCTTCTTTTTTATTAAACTCTCAATCATACTGGGGTGAAAGCCGTTATTTGCCGCCATATTTCTTATTGTATTAAGTTCACTTACTCGATTTTGGTCTGACATGGGGATTTGGAACGCGCGGTGAACCATTGACCTGTATGCTGCTATTTTATGTGATCATGCACAACGGGAGTCCTCAGGGATTGTTACATCCGAAAAAGTTGGCTTTCTGTAGATCTTGAAATCGAAGTTATTGCTTATATATGAAACAGTTAAGTCTAGGATGTTTATTTAGTTGTTCACCCTTTTCTCCAATGTGAACTGAATATGTTTGTTGACCGCGTTCAACGATACTAGAAATGCATCTAGTTGTCTGTCCGTTCCTTTGAAGCCTTCCAGGATATCGTCCACATACCTGTACCAAAAGAAAATATGTTTTTTCGAGAGCGCAGAGGATAAAATACTGGTTTCGAAATTGGACATATAGACCTCCGCTAAGAGGGGACTAAGAGGAGAACCCATTGGTAAGCCCGTGCGCTGCAGGAATGTTTCACCCTGAAACTGGAAGTAACTCTGTTGCAGGCATGTCTCAAGGAGATTAAGCACCTCGCGTTTTTGGTTAGGGCAAGCGTCTTTTCCGTTAAGGATTTCTTTTACCAATGAGGGGCATTCGTTGGATGGGATGTTGGAAAACATGTTGGAAACGTCGAAGGAGACAAGCTTGAAATGTTCACCATTGAGGGGAAGAGCCTGCAATTTGGACACAAGTTCCATTGAGTTGCGGACCGAGTTCTCAGACTGGAATTGAGATAATTGTCGAATTTTATCGTTGATTGCCTTGGCAAGATGATATGCTGGTGCTGAGATATAAGGGACTACAGGGCGACAAGGATTCCCTTCTTTGTGGACCTTTACAAGGCCATAGATTTTTGGAGCCTCAACGTTCATAGGGATGACTTTCTTTTTGTCCCATTCTTTGGGAAAAAGGGCTGAAGCTTGTGAAACAGCTAATTTTACGTCCTTGAGAAACTGCGGTGTTGGGTCTTTTGAAATTTTGTCAGCGTTAAGCTTGGAAATAGCTGCTTGCATTTTGGACGTGTAGTCCATCGTCTGCATTGTAACTATCGAATTGCCCTTGTCCGCTTTGGTAAGCGTGAGATCATTGTTAGCAATTTTGGTATGAAGACCTTTAATTGTTGATCCAACGCCCCTATTTTTTGACCTATCTATGAAAGTGGATATGATCTTCCCCAACTGCTCCCGAAGAAGGTTGGGGTTCGGGATATCCTTCTCATTTCTCAGGATACCAAGCTCCGAGTGAACCGCCAAAACGTCCTTCATTCGATCGCTTGTATCCGAAGTGGGTGAAAACTTATATCCTTTGTTCAGCAGTTCAGTTTCTGCCGTAGAGAACTCCATGTCTGAAAAGTTTATAAACCTAGAAAAGAAAGATTTATGATTAGATTTATTCGGTTTTATCTTATCTTTGCTCTGCTTCTCCTTTAATTTATCCAGTTTTTGTTGGAGAGTGGTGGTTTTCTCTTCCGATATTCTAGATAGCCTTGACCGAACCCATTCGTCAAAAACATCGAACTCGATATGATGGAGCTTAAACGTCAACTCCGAGTGAGTGACTTTCAGATATTGGCGGAGGACATCTCGACGAGCTTCCCAGAACCGTTTTTCTTCTCGTAGATATAACATTCGGCTTTTCTCTACAACTCGATCGGAAACTGTGTTCTTCACGGAACACGAAATTTTGACAAAATTCGGAGTAAGATCGTACTTAATACATTGCCCTACAAACCAGATGGTCTGAATAGACTTCCTAATCTTGCAGTGAAGCCTGTAGTATGTCGCCATTAGACTGGCTCGACTCGCCTTCTTAATTGACTCGATCGACGACTTATCGACTTTGTGGAAATTCATTTTAATCCCAAAAGAAACCAGGAGTCCGAAGCGTACATACCCTAGACTTGTACAGACCTAGTGGTGATACCAAAAGTACCAATTGGCAACGACCATATGCATTAAGAATGGGTCTCCTATATGGCAAGTTCATAGGGGAGGTTGGCACTCATTCAGTAGGATCTTGACCATTCTCAAAATCAATTAACTAACTAATCCATTCTACAAATATTTGTCGAATTTTTCAAGTCGCTAGCTTCATTCTATGGAAAGTTATTGCTTATTTGAAGTTTCACTTGTAGGGGAGGTAGGGGTTCCTTGGGTCGGATCTTGCCCATCATTGCCACCAATCAATTAGATCACCCTACAAACATTTAAACAAAATTTCAAGTCTCTAGCTTCACTCTATCGAAAGTTATCGCTTATTTGAAGTTTCATTTCTAGGGGAGGTAGGGGTTCCTTAGTTCGGATTTTACCCATCTTTAATGCCAACTAACTCAATCTCACTTCAAACATTTGACCAAAATTTCAAGTCACTGGCTTCATTGTATCAAAAGTTATTGCTTATTTGAAGTTTCGTTGGTAGGGGAGGTGTTGGTTCCTTGGGTCGTATCTTGCCCATATTCAATACCAACTAAGTAGGGCTTACTAGCAACATTCCACCAAATTTTTAAGTCGGTAGTATAATTTTATCGAAAGTTATCGTAATTAAAGAAACATTTAATTTTTTTAAATTTGTAGGGGAGGTAGGTGTTCCTTTGATCTGATTTCGCCCAACTTACAGAACCTTGAGCAGCTTCTTCCCTCAGGGTTACATACCAAAAATCAGATGCCTACGTCGATTTGTTCAAGAGTTATGGACAAAAAACCGGAAAAGTAGGGTAGTACGGGGCTCTTTGTAAGAAAATTGCCGTTAGTTTTCATCTGATCGATTTTATTTTTCCAGAAGAGTATAAGATTACCCTCACGAGCAATCTACCAAAGCTAGAGCTTTTCATGTTTATTTAATCGGGAGTTATGGATACATTTAAGTATTTTACATATGTAGGGGAGGTAGGCGTTCTCTTGGCCTGATCATGCCCATTTTCAATACCAACCAACTAGATCATACTTCCAACATCTGACCAAAATTTCAAGGCTCTAGCTTCATTCTATCGAAAGTTATCGTGCGAACGGACAGACAGACAGACAGACAGACAGACAGACATGGCTAAATCGAATCAGGAGGTGACCCTGATCATTTATATATATATACATTGCTATACCTCCGGAGCCTCCTTTAAGGTGTTACAAATTTCCGTCGTGACAAAAACAAAATACCCTTTACTACAAGTAAAAGTCTAGGGTATAAAAATATCGTACTTTGTCTTTTCCACTTTTATTTAATTATTCCTAACGCGTTTCGCTCTTTCGAGCATCATCAGAGGAATGTGAATTACAACTATGAAAACTATATATAAAGAAGAAACATTATCTTACACAATAAAACGAATTTAAAAGACAAAAAAAAAAAAACAAAAATAAGCTCCTTATTACCTAATTAATACCTGAAAGAAAAACCAGGCCGAAGCTTCGCTTCGGCCCGGAGTCCGAAGCGTATATACCCTAGACTTGTACAGACCTAGTGGTGATACCGAAAGTACCAATTGGCAACGACCATTTGCATTAAAAGTGAGTTTCCTATACGGCCAGTTTATAGGGGAGGTTGGCACCCATTCAGGAGGACCTTGACCATTCTCAAACTCAATGAACTAACACATTCTACAAATATTTGTCGAATTTTTCAAGTCGCTAGCTTTATTCTATAGAAAGTTATTGCTTATTTGAAGTTTCACTTGTAGGGGAGGTAGGGGTTCCTTGGGTCGGATCTTGCCCATCATTATCACACATCACTAATTAGATCACCCTACAAACATTTAAAAAAAATTCAAGTCTCTAGCTTCACCCTATCAAAAGTTATCGCTTATTTGAAGTTCATTTTAGGGGAAGTAGGGGTTTCGTTAGTCGAATTTTACGTATTTTCAATATCAGCCAACTGGATCCCGCTGCAAACATTTGGCCAAAATTTCAAGTCGCTAGCTTTATTTTGTCGTTAGTTATCGCTTATTTTAAGTTTCATTTCTAGGGGAGGTAGGGGTTCCTTGGGTCGGATCTTACACATTTTCAATAACAACTAACTAGATCTTACTACCAACATTCTGCCAAATTTTCAACTCGCTAGTGTCATTCTATCGAAAGTTATCGTAATTAAAATAATATTTAATTTTTGGAATTTTGTAGGGGAGGTAGGCGTTCCTTTGATCTGATTATGCCCAACTTACTAAAACTCAAGCAGCTTCTTTCCTCAGCGTTACATGACAAAAATCAGGTGTCTACGTCAATTGGTTCAAGAGTTATAGACAAAAAACCAGAAAAGTAGGGTAGTACGGGGCTCTTTGTAAAAAAATTACCGTTAGTTTTCAACTGATCGATTTTATTTTCCCAGGAGAGTATAAGAATACCCTCACTAGTAATATACCAAAGCTAGAGCTTTTCATGATTTTTTAATCGGGAGTTATAGATACATTTAAATATTTTACATATGTAGGGGAGGTAGGCGTTCTCTTGGCCAGATTATGCCCAATTTCAATACCATCCAACTAGATCATACTACCAACATTTGACCAAAATTGCATGGCCCTAGCTTCATTCTATCGAAAGTTATCGTGCGAACGGACAGACAGACGGACAGACAGACAGACAGACATGGCTAAATCGAATCAGGAGATGACCCTTATCATTTATATATACACATTGCAATACCTCCGGAGCCTCCTTTAAGGTGTTACATATTTTCGTCGTGACAAAAACAATATACCCTATACTAAAAGTCTAGGGTATAACTATACTAAAAGTCTAGGGTATAAAAAGGAGACAAAGGATCATAAAATTGGGTAACGCGAAACATAAAACGAGCGCTAGATGGATTGAGGACGGTGCGTGTCAAACCATGAAGAGGTTATGGCCCACAGCGGACCCCGGCCGTTCTGCTGCAATATTATCACTGAATAGGAAGCACATTGGCGTGGTGCTGAATATTATCACTGGGCGCTGTCCCATTGGGGAGCACGCAAGGAGACTTCGCTTACCCTACAATGACTTCTCTAGAAGCTGCGAGGATGCTGACGAGGAGGAGACTACCCTCCATTTTCTATGCACCTGTCCTGCGTTGGCTTCGAGGAGGCGGATCTTTCTGGGGGACTCTTTCTTCCTTCACTTGGAAGAGCTAAGGGGCAATAGCCCGCTCAGGCTCTATCGGTTCTTTGCCAGCTCTGCCTGGTTCAATAGATAGCAATTTCAACGGGATAGGTGTTTATCCTAGTAGGTATCACAACGGGCCCTTTGGTGGCCTATGTGTGCTGCGTCATCCGCGGCAGCCTTTTAACCTAACCTAACCTAATATTTTACCATCTACTATATCTCTATAAAGTTTTTATTTGTGTTTTAACCTGTGGTGCTCGTCTATTTTGTTATACGATATGTCTCAATCAGCGTTAAAAGAAATTAACTATTTTAATTTGATCAGCGTTCAATATGAATACCCTAGAGCAGGAGTCGGCAAACTTTTTCTGAAAAGGGCCAGATTTTTAAAATCTTAAGCTCAGCGGGTCGGATAGCAAATTCGAAATGAAACTGCTTACCGTGTGCCAGCAGCCCTAGCCGTTAGCCGTATCCTATCTATTACGCCCAAATCCAATGACGAAATCGATATGTGTTTCTGCAAATGACCGCAAACCTGTATCGATTTCGTCAGTTTGAAGTAACGAAACACATAAGATATCATTTCTGATATAACTATTTTAGATGTAGACGAAATTGAATCAAAATTATGAGCAATGTAACTGCTAGATAGAAGAAAAAAACGGTTATTTTTTCGTGCCGAAATTAAAGAGAATTCAAGTAATTTCCTTATTTTTTGCATTGTTGTTATTGAGGGTGAGTCCTGAGTTAATTCCCCCTTAGTATGTAATATATATCTGCACCATAACCAAAGCTTAACGCCGAATAACGAATCTATTTCAGCGATTAAAATTCTTGACAGAGGCGCAGTAAAATGTGAATCGCTACAGGCTAACATTGCTAGACAAATTGAAAATATGCTGTGTTTAAACCTCCGTATACAGGGTGACGGAAGCGAAATGTTCCACCCCCATTAATATTTCAGGTTAACATGTTGTTGAACTGAATTGCATTGGATAGTCATGTAAGAAAAACTGAGCTACTATATACCAGGCTGTAAGATTCAATAAATCTCATGAACATTTTCAGACCGATGCTCAAATCATATCGTTTATTTAGAAAACACTTTAGTTTATTTTTAAACATTAAATTCATAACAAAAACAAATTACCAAAAACTATCACCAGTCCATCTAGCTAAAGCTGTCGAAATAGGCACAGTTGTATTACTATTTTACACAGCAAATGTCATCGGAAAACGTATTTGCTTCGTTACCTGGAATTGACGAAATCGATGCGAGTTTAAATTCATTTAATCGCATCACACGCATCAATTTCGCTACCGGATCTGGAGTAGTGAATACGTTAAATGCGTCATCCTGTAAGCAGTACAGAGTGGCCTGGTTGATATTCAAGTTTCCTGCAAAGAATTATATTTCACTGAAAATTGGAAGCTTGGTTGGTTTGGTTTCACTCAGCATACAAATTTAGTATGCATGTGTAGATTAGCTTGACAGCGTGTCATTGGGTTGCCAGTCGAAACACTTTGGACTGAAGTCCGCGCCCTTACGGGACAAATCTTTTTTGTCTCCCAAATTCCATCTATTTTAATTAGTCTGAATTTATTGGACAAGTATTCGTACCGTGAGAGGCGCGAACCACAGCCGGTACGCAGAATGAAACCAAGTGAACCAAACTTTCAATGATCGGGTTGGTGTTCACCAGATATTTAAGAACCTCGAAGCGCCGTTTTACTAGTCTCAATAAGATCTTTTGATAAGAGTGTATACGTGCTCTAATGCCTACATTAATATCTGCACAGATAGCAATCCGAATTGATATTTCTGTCGGGCATGAATGTAATGGCATGAAAATAGGCTTAATATACGCTAGGCTAGATATCCATAGCAAGATCCTAGTGTTTAGTTCAAAAACCCCACCACAGACTCTGTGATCGGTTTTTACCATATATTGCTATTTGGATTATTATTCCAATTGAGTCTCCAATGTAACAAATAAATTTGTTTTGAATTCAACTCAAACGCACTTCGTTGTGATAAACAAAAATCGATTTTAAATTATGTGTTTGTATAAATTTGATTTAGTCATGTCAAAAACAATATTAGCTCGCGGGCCGGATAAGAACCAAAGGCGGGCCGGAGTTTGCCGACCCCTGCCCTAGAGCGAGGCGCGAAGCTACGAGTACTTTGGCGGAGTTCGTATCAATACTTTTTGCGACTGATTTTGTTTTTTTTTTTGCGAGAAACTTTTCACAACAGAATTGTTTTTGATAGATTTCACATGTTTATGCGTTTTATGGACGAAGAACCCGGGTATGAATTCCAAAACTGCTTTGGTATGGTATGGTAAGAGGGGCTACCGTAATCTAATTACAGCGCACTTAGGCGGCTATTACACTATAAAAGTTCTTTTACAAATATCTTTGAAGCACGATATTTTAAAAGAACTTTTATGAATGATATTAGCCGCCTAAGGGGGAAGGAGTGCAAGCTTGTAAGAAAAGTACTTGAAACACGCAACGTTCATATGGCAAATCTTTTCTCAGGCGGCTAATACACTATAAAAGTCCTTTGAAAATGTCTTTTATAAAAGATATTTGTAAAAGAACTTTTATAGTGTAATAGCCGCCTTAGACCAGAAGAAGGTCCCTTGTGTTGCCCTGGAATGGCATAATTCCATCCGTCATCCATTGTTTTTATACCCTAGACTTTTAGTATAGGGTATATTGTTTTTGTCACGACGGAAATATGTAACACCTTAAAGGAAGCTCCGGAGGTATAGCAATGTATATATATAAATGATCAGGGTCACCTCCTGATTCGATTTAGCCACGTCTGTCTGTCTGTCTGTCTGTCCGTCTGTCTGTCTGTCTGTCTGTCTGTCCGTCCGTCCGTCTGTCCGTTCGCACGATAACTTTCGATAAAATGAAGCTAGAGCCTTGAAATTTTGGTCAAATGTTGGAAGTGTGATCTAGTTGGATGGTATTGAAAATGGGCATGATCAGGCCAAGAGAACGCCTACCTCCCCTATATATGTAAAATACATAAATGTATCTATAACTCCCGATTAAAGAAACATGAAAAGCTCTAGCTTTGGTAGATTACTCATGAGGGTAATTTCATACTCTCCTGGGAAAATAAAACTGATAAGTTGAAAACTAACGGTAATTTTCTTACAAAGAACCCCGTACTACCCTACTTTTCAGGTTTTTTGTCTATAACTCCTGAACCAATTGACGTAGACACCTGATTTTTGGCGTGTAACCTTGAAGTGAGAAGCTGCTTAAGATTATATAAGTTGGGCATAATCAGATCAAAGGAACGCCTACCTCCCCTACAAATTTCCAAAAATTAAATATTCCTTTAATTACGATAACTTTCGAAAAAATCATACTAGCAAGTTGAAAATTTGAAAGAATGTTGCTAATAAGACCTACTTTGTTGGTATGGAAAATGGGCAAGATCCGACTCAAGGAACCCCCACCTCCCCTACAAATGAAACTTCAAATAAGCGATAACTTTTGATAGAATGAAGCCAGCAACTTGAAATTTTGGTAAAATGTTGAAAGTGAGATTCAGTTAGTTGGCATTAAAGATGGGTAAGATCCGACCTAAGGAACCCCTACCTCCCCTAGAAATGAAACTTAAAATAAGCGATAACTTACGACAAAATAAAGCTAGCGACTTGAAATTTTGGTCAAATGTTTGTAGTATGATCCAGTCGACTAATATTGAAAATACGTAAAATCCGACCATCGAAACCCCTACTTCCCCTACAAAAGAAACTTCAAATAAGCGATAACTTTCGATAGAATGAAGCTAGAGACTTGAAATGTTGTTTAAATGTTTGTAGGGGGATCTAATTGGTTGATGGAAATGCTGGGCAAGATCCGACTTTAGGAACCCCCAACTCCCCTACAAATGAAACTTCAAATAAGCGTTAATTTTCGATAGAATGAAGCTAGCGACTTGAAAAATTGGATAAATATTTGTAGAATGGGTTAGTTAATTGATTTTGAGAATGGTCAAGATCGCACTGAATGAGTGCCAACCTCCCCTATGAACTGGCCATATAAGAGTCCCACTTCTAATGCATATGGTCGTTGCCAATTGGGACTTTTGGTATCACCACTAGGTCTGTACAAGTCTAGGGTATATACGCTTCGGACTGGTTGATTTTGAGAATGGTCAAGATCCTAATGAATGAGTGCCAACCTCTCCTATGAACTGGCCATATAGGAGACCCATTCTTAATGCATATGGTCGTTGCCAATTAGTACTTTTGGTATCACCACTAGGTCTGTACAAGTCTAGGGTATATACGCTTCGGACTGGTTTTTTTTATGTTTATACCAAAGCTTAGGGGGTAACCCTTTGATGCGAGAGCACAGCGTTGTGGGTAAGGGGTTAAGGTAGTGGGGAGATGGGTTGAGTTTGAATAAGGTGACGTTGTACATTCCGTTTAAATTTTTGTAGGTCATAGTTGCGCGGGAAAACAAAAGATGGTAGATCGTTCCACATTCGTGTTGTCCTAGATACAAACGAGTCATGGAATTTGGCGGTGCGACTATTGCTGAGTTCTAGAAGATGAGGATGGGCACGACTGGCTAGTCGGGTGTTACATTAAGGAAAAGTACGCTCAGGAATGAGGTTGGCTATTTCATCAGAGCAACGGCGGTTGTAGTAGCGATAGAAGAGTCAGAGACAGCCGACACTTCGCCGGTGCTCAAGCGGTTCGATTTTAGATATTATGGGTTCCTCGCCAATAAGCTTGAAGGCTTTCCGTTGAACTTTGTCTAACGCGGATAATGCAGTTCTACCTGCGCCTGCCCATATGTGGGAATTAAATTCAAGTCTCGGTCTTATATGAGCCTTGTAAATTTGAGCCAGATCAGATGGTGAAAAGTATCTTTTACAGCGATTCAGAAAGCCCAGACACTTCATTGCGTTTTTTGCAACGCAAAAAATGTGGTCGGACCAATTTAGTTTACTGGAGATGTTAATACCTAGTATGTTCAGTATGGGCGAATCAGGAATGCTGACCCCATCGACAAGAATGGGTTGGGCGGTAGGTGGAGCACATCGCTTATTGGAAAGTAGACAACATTGAGTTTTTGAGGCGTTAAACTCTACTCGATTCGCTTTCCCCCATGCAATAATTTTTGAAATGTCTTCATCTAGTGAGTCAAACATGCGATCTCTGTTGATAGATGTTGAGTTTCGGCGAGAGTCAGCTACAGAGTTGAAAGAGTAAGTGTAGTCAAGGGTGCTATCGTCTGCAAACCTATGGATTGAGTTGGAAGTCACGCTGAGAAGATCGTTGATGAAGAGAAGGAACAGTGTTGGTGAAGGACAGTACTTTGGGGGACCCCTGCGTTGGTGGTATGGCAATTTGATTTAACCCCATCAAGGACGACCTGAAGCGAACGGTCGTGAAGGAAACTCTCGATCCATTTAACTAATTTTGGGTCCAAACCAAAAGCCTGGAGCTTAGCTAGAAGAGCCGGATGCCAGACTCTATCAAAAGCTTTCGAAATGTCGAGGGCAATGATTTTAGCTTCGCCAAATAATTGGTGGATACAGCGATTCCATCTTTCGGTGAGGTATGTCATTAGGTCGCCGGTGGAGCGCGAAGAACGGAAACCATATTGCCGATCATTGATGAGATGGTGTGAGTCAAGGTAGTTCATTAGTTGCTTGTTAACCAGGGTTTCGAAGACTTTTGATAGGGTCGAAGTTAGTGCTATTGGTCGGTAGTTAGATGGATCACATGCTTCTCCTTTCTTGGGGATTGGTTGGACATGAGCTAGTTTCCACGATGATGGAAACACTCCTGTTGCGTAGGACAGGTAAAAGAGTTTTCGCAGAAGTTTGGCTAGCGAGGAAGCGCAGTGTCTGAGAACTAAGGTGGAAATGCCATCAGGTCCAGCCGATTTTGATACATCGAGCTTTGAGAGTACTTTAAATACTTCCCTAGTGCGGAAATGCAAAGGTCTCTGGTGTGAATCACATAAGGGTATGGCTGGTGGACTCTGAGTAGTGGGTAGTAGGGAAGAGTTTGCAACAAAAGTTTCGGCCAACAGGTTGGCCTTGTCTTGCGGTTCACTGTATATTTTGCCATCATAAACCAGTGGTGGAATAGAAGAGGAGGTGAATTTATTCTTCACAGATTTGACGAGTGACCAGAAACCTTTGCTACCTTTCCGTTGAACGAACACTTTCTGCCTAATTTTACTGTCAAACTGGAATTTAGCCTTATTTATGACTGATTTGCAGATGTTACGCGTAGAATTGTAAACTTCTCTCAGTTCGACAGAGGGGCATTGTTTGTATGCACGGTATGCCGCTTCTTTTCTCTTTATAGCCTCTTTGCAGTCTCTGTTAAACCAAGAGTTGGTGGTTGGTTTGGTATTCTTAGAACTGTGTGGGATAAACCAGTGCATTCCATACCAAATGATGTTACTAATTGACTCGCTTATATAATCGACGTTCTGCGTAGAGAAGCAGTCAGACCAGTTCAGTTCACTGATGAATTGATTAAATGCGACCCAGTCCGCCTTATCATAATGCCACAATAGTCTCTTGTTGGAAGGTAGATTATTGACATTTAGTGACCTAGTTGTGAATTTGGTCGATATCAATTTATGATCGGAGTTTCCCAAAGGAGATGAAACAGATACTGAATATTTGTCGGGGTGTGAGGTTATGAACAGGTCCAATAAGTTGGCGTTTTGACCTTCTATATCAGGTATTCTGGTTGGGGAATCTACTAATTGGTGTAGGTTGTATGATTCACAGAATAGCTCAGCCAGTCTTCCTGCTTGGCTTGTAGATGAAGAAAATTTAAGCCATTGTACATTGTGTACATTGAAGTCGCCTGCCAAGACGATTTCTGATGCAGGGTATTTATCTAACAGCTCATCGACATTGGTCGAAAGTATATCGAAGTAACGTTCAGTATCAGGATCAGAAATCCCAGGGCTTCGATACAGAAAACACAGGAATAGAGTATGTTTATTGAAATTGAACCTAATCCAGGTGTATGTGAATTCCGGATTAGATAAAGTGAACTGGGGACTGATGGTGGAAAAGGCGATATTATTTCGGATGTACATTGCAATCCCCCTTTGGGATGCAAAAACGGACAAAAAACGATAGCCTTGGATGTTAAATTGGCTTATTTCGCAATCGCTAAGGACTTTTGTTTCGCTTAACGCCATAACTGCTGGGTCGATTTACATCCAAATATCTTAATATTTCTTTTTCTCTTATTTTTTTCTTTTAATTAATTAAATTTGAATATAAACATAAATTTTATATTCACTTTTCTTGTTTTTCTTTTCAGGTGAGTTCCTGATCAATTAAATATTTTACGAATCGTCCTAGTCCACAAGTACGTCTGTCGGTCCAAACCCATATAACAACAAATATACTGTGGGTCAGTTTTTTTTTACTTTATCTAGTTCACAGATTTAACTTTTTTTTTTCTTTATTTCACACTGTTCCCAAAAATAATGTTGGGGAGCATATAACTATAAAACAAGAAAATCCCATACTCCATCTACGATTTTTCTATCCAGTTTTCCACAAAAACTCGCGCCTCAATCCGTGATTTCAATACAGTTTTCCACTCAAGAGAATTCAGAATCGAGAGTTTTCTTCTCTCTAACCAAAAACTTGCGTCTTAATCCGCGATTTCAATACAATTTTCCGCTTCTCCAATAATTATAAAAACAAAACTCCAAATTTCTATTTCGCGGTACCGACACTTGCCCAATCAAACAAAACCCAACCTGCATAAAATCTGTCCACCAACTCTACTCTCGGTATCACCAACGCCATCTATGATAGATAGACAGGCCTCCGCTCAGCTGATGGTGAATTTGACTTGGTCTTTGACGTCAATTTTACGTCATTAATTCACTGCCAAAGCAGTGGCCTTGTTTATGCCGCGGAACTATCTTCTAGGATTAACTAATTCGAGCTAACTCACGACGACATAAACATGTCGCACTAGCTAGTTTTGGTACCAATTTTAGCTCCACTTGCTATGCAGAACTGGACTGAAAAATTGGGACTAGGTGGTGTTGCTGTCTTCGCTAATAGTGTTGTTGTTGAAAATTATATTTTATTTGTTATATAAATACCTCATCCTTTCCTCAAACTCTGCATTCGTTTCATCGTTTGATTGTAGCGGTAGGAACGCGTGTTTATTAGGAGGCTACTGCTCCTTGACATTTTCTTAACCAATGTCACCGCAGTCACAAACCAACAGCTGACATCTTTCATGTTTAGTACCTCTTCGTATGGTCGGTATAAACACACCACGAACAAGTACTAGCACTAAAACGATTTAGTTAAATCGCCTTTTAGTTTCACGGCATAAACGTGGCCAGTGACTGCACACGACGATGTCCTCGGCACGACATATGTTTACAATTGGAATTGCGTCGGGCGGCATTTTAGTCCTCTAAAAACACACTTTCTGGACACTTGCAGCAATTTGGTCAAAGCCGCAGCCCCGGGGATTAGTCGCAGAACATCGTGGAACAGTTCACACTTGACAAAATACATCTTTGACCGCACGACACACTTTCATCGCGCACGTGTTTGTTTTCGCGGATCACTAGATGAATGATTACTAAGAAATAAACACCGAACGCGGAAAACGAAAACTAAACACTGTAACGGACGGTTTGGTGGGCATCCAAAGATGCCCGTGGGGACGGAGCCTAAGGTAGCATATGACCGTGAAGGTCGGGCCGTGCCATCTTGCGAAGAAAAAGGCCCCTCAACGAGCTAAGCAGCGGCCTATGCTTGCTGTAGCTCAGTTCGGGAGATGTGGGCGGGGTTTTCGCCGCTCGTTGCCCCTGTCCTTTACGTATTAACAAAAATTCATAGGCCTGGGGAAGACAACACAAACAAGGGAGTTAAAAATGGGGAATAAAAAAAATGAGGCGATAAGGATGGAATGGTTAGCAGATGGCTCGCTTGCCCTCGCGCTCGTATTGGGGTCCAGGTGTAATGGGACCCTCGGCCTCTGGTTTCGTCCCACCGACAGATCCTTACTCATCAGGTGCTGCCATAGATCTGCCGGTGGAAGCAGCACAACCAGACCAGAATATGGTTCATTACAACACGGAACGCACAAATACCGGGGACTCGCCGCCATCAGTCGCCGACCACTGGATTGTGGATACGATGGCGTCATCAAAGGAAATAATTGCGTAATTTAGCCGTCAAAGTCAGCTGAGCGGAGGCCTGTATATCTAGATGGCGCTGGTATCAATCTTCGATAGCCCCTAAACCACGCCAACCAAACAAAAAAAAAACGCTATCCTCTCAAACATCGTCCGCAACGATCAAATCGAACATTTGTCGTCGTATTCGCATGTTTGCGTGATACAATTTCTACATATTAACCTTAGAATTTGTCAACCCTGAAAGCATGTTTTTTTATTTTTTTGTTTAAATTTGCCGTGAAGGCTTGCCGTAACAATTTCATTTAATTTTAAGTGACGAAGCAAGTAAAAAGATTGTCCACGCAGCAGACTAAACAAATTTCCACACTTGAAATTAAATGACAAGAAAGAAAAAGAAAAGCGAGTCAGTTTGTACTTACGCATTTAATGGATTCTTAAGAGGGTCTGTACTCTGTAGTCCGGATGGCGCAACGGTTGGCACGTTCGCCTTCTACGCACTGGGCCCTAGTTCGATTCCTACTGAATGCGGTAGTTTTCGATAAAAAAACGGGATACATGTGTTGGACTATGAGCCCATTCAGCTGTTAAATGAGTACCCATTTATGGGGTAAATAACTCGGTTGAGCGTGCTGCTGATCAAGACCGTCACGATATAGAAAATTAGACGATGCTAACTCATCTCGAGGATATTGTTCAAATTGGACTGTTGCGCCAGTTATGTATTTTTATTTTAAGAGGGTCTGTACTTCCGAATTTCTTTTCCTCATAGATTAAAATGGGGCGACCGGTAGCGCAGTGTATTGGGGCATCAGTCTCATGTTTGACTACCGGCGTTTCGGGTTCGAGTCCCGTCCACGACGGCGTTCGGGGCCATGGATGTGCAGGAGGTGCATGCTGGCAACTGCATTCTCCGAAACCAATTTATCCAACGAAACGTCAACTGGGCCACATTGAACAGTTGACGCGCTATACCCCGCAAGGGGCTAGGGCAATTTGAGTATAGATTAAAAATGCATTATACCCAACACGTACACAAAAAACAATAGTACTGCAAACTTCCCACCGCGGCTTATATGAACCAGCAATCTTGGGCTAGGAGCCGATATTGCATTGTAAATTTGTCTATAAATATCTCTCCCTTTTAAATTAATTAAATTAATTATCATCGTGGCGCGACAGTCTGACGTCGGGCCTTGCATTTAGTGACATACCTCGCTGTATCACAACCCCTGTAATACATCTTGATAGAGTTGCAAATCCCGAAACCCATGCACACCATCCGTTCTCCTTGAGTCACCAATAAGAAAAAAAATCTGGGTCGAAATCTTAAGTCACTTGCCCACTATTAGATTTTGGTGTCTGGTGTGCATTTACGGATACTGTCCAAGTATTAATAGGCTAACAAAATTGTGACGGGAACTCCTACCAAACTACTGAACCGATTTTATTGATTTTTACACCATTAGCCCTGGTGCACATGAACGTCCAAATGATGTCAGATGCCGCATCAGTTTCAATCGGATATAGGATAGGAAGAAATACATTGCGGGCTATGGAGCGATGAACAAGGGACGCAGATAGCCAACGCCGATCAAAGTCTAACTAAAGGCGCTGGCAAGGAAATTTTGGCACCCCCCCTTTCTCCAGACATTTCTTCAAAATAATGCCTATTTGGACAAGTGCTGTTTGGAGAGGAACTTTTCAAGCGCCACTTTTGTCCAAGCGGGTTCG